>OX632365.1:29662872-29922872 GCA_951751655.1 Ophion costatus | reverse complement strand
ATATATATATATATACGCCTACACTGCTAGCCAAAAGTTTGAGTACACCAGTCGAAATTTCTTGCCGCACTAAGAGTTAGACAGCGGACTCAAAAATAAAGATAATAAAATTTTCCAGGCGCCGTTTTAAAGAGGACAAATTTACCTTCATTTTTCCTTTTTATAAAAATGTTTACGATGTTTTTTAGGCCCGGTACACCTTTTTGAAAATGGCTATTTTTCAGCTGCTTTTACACGTCTAAAACTACCCGCATAACTACTGGCGAATTTCTTCGCTTATTCTGTCTATGACAAACTTAAAGAGGGTATCAAAACCTACATTTTAGTTTTTTAGAAAGTATCTTATGATTTTTTTTCACCCCAGGATTGCATTTTTAGCTAAAAAATCCATGTTTTAGAAACATCGGCGTAGTCCAATAACTACAAGGGTTTCAGAGAAAATATCAAGAGGGTAAAAAGTTGCATATGTCCACACTGAAGTAGCTAGAATTTGTTGAGAATTTTGGTAAGAAATTTTTTGCTACAATTTTTGGTCGGGACTCTGAGGAGTGGAGGGGCTCCATTTGGGAATTATGGGGTCTAGGACAATCTATCGAGAAAGAAAATTTCTTTACTTTTTCATTCTTAATTAACTGCAGTTTTTTCAGAATTTTTGTCAAAATTATTTTAACTTTTTTTTTGTTAAACATTAAACATTATACCACAGTGTATATAGCACACTGGAAAAATAGAGGATGATACTTGTCATTTACTTCGCATACTTCATTTTCTCCGCTACAGGTATATTTTATTTCAGTATATCTAAAACTTTTTTACTACATTTAGCATCTATTTAATATATATAGTTATTTTTTTCCAACATATTATAATACTATACTACTATATCTTTACACTTTTTTCAGTACATTCGGTAAATATTTTCGTATATATTTTTTTTTCTCGTATTATAAATTTTTACTATATTATGAAAATATATGACATGCAGTATTTTCAAAACTTTTTACTGCATTTAGTAGTAGTACATAGTACATAGTAAATTTAGTAAAAAAAAATACAAGTACACCAAATTTATAATATTTTGAACATCTGTATATTATATGTTTTTTATAATTATACACAACAAATATATTTTGGTCCAGACACATAAGAAACGTGCAATTTCCAGACTATTATTATCCACTACATATAGATACGTGACCCAATGCAGACGCGAATTTTCCCGAACGATCTCATCCGAACTGCGGTCTCGCAAGCCTCGTCCATTTGCGGCCAAGTTCGTGCGGATTTGGTTATCCCAGAGAGCTCTCAGTCTTGCTCCCTGCTAAAGGAAAATACCGCAGGAACCGTACCTTCTAATCTCGGCCCGGTTCACGCAGTCTGCGGATGTCGAGGAGGGTGCGAGAGGAGCTTGAAGGGGAAAGAGAACAAGGGAGGGTGGGATATCCGCAAAGAGTTGCGGACTCCGAACGTTTCATTGCAAAATTATATACGAGTTCGAAGGGAGTTACGGCTTGGTCGAAATGAGCTCGAATTTCGGCACCAGGGAGGCCAGAGGTCCGTGCGGAAAGTACGCCCTGTACGTCGCCGCTGTGTTGGGATAAGACGCTGGATGCACCGTGCTGGAGAGCCGCCGACGCACACGGGTTGTAATATAGAGAGGAATACCCGGCAGGTAATAAGGACGTTCCGGAGCTGCACACCCGTTACCTCTAATATCATCCCCTAAAGCTCTATCTTCCACCACCCCCACCCCCACCCTCCACCGTCGTGGATCTTCATCTTCTCTCGCCTTCGCTGGCCTTCCCCTAGTACCACTTTGCGCCGGCTTGAAGACATGCGGATCTTAGTCATCCTCGGTTGTTCCTCCTCTTTCGCTACCTCGTCTTCTTTCGGGGCGACCAAGGGCGGGGTAAAGTTAATTCGGCGAAAAAAAGGCATGTTTTTAAGATTTTTTTTGGCGTAACGAATAGTGTTCGTTTATTGAAAAATGTACATAAAATAAAGTAACGTTTGAACAACATTCTCCTAAATTTGCATTGCAAAATATTCAAAATAGAGCGGGTGAAAATTAGACGCCGGATGCGCCTCGAAAAAAAGTTGGTTTGCGGTGTGCACCATAACTCGCAACAGAATCATCTGAAACTAAAAAATCAAAATGCATTTGTTAAAGGAGATGTTTCTCGAGGTAATGACGGGAGGATTTTTTTTTTTTTCGATTTTTCGATCTTTCGTAGCACTTGGGAGCCAAAAACCCGATTTTCGCTAAAAAAATCGGCTAATTTGTTGTTGAAAAATTAGTAATTATTGAAAAAAAAACAAAAAAGCTCTCGACAATACCTGGTGAATTATGTGAAGAAGTACTGTGCAAAATTTCAAAGCGATTGGTCCAGTAGATTTTGAGTTATCGTGCACACGGACTTCAAATATGACAAGTCTCAGAAAAACGGTTTGAAAAACGCAGAAGAGTTTGGTCGCTTAGCGCTCATTGCACATAAGTTTGAGAACACTTCTCGATTGCATAAAAATCTGAGAAAATTCATGCATATTAAAGGTACTCAAAAGATTAATTTTGCATAATAATAATTCCAAAATGTTATTAACAAAATGATGAAAAAAAAAAATTAGTCAACAAATTTCCCCGCAACCCAATTTTTTTTCGTGATTCGTTCATTTTTCTGAATACGTATGAATTTTTTCAGATTTTTCAATTATCTTTGAATTTTTAGAAATTCAAAATAAAACTCGATAATTTTCTTATACTCACTCAAAGTCGTCGATGCCAGGTCCGTAGAGCAAAAGGCTTCCATCAAGATGATCGAGAGCATCTTTTTGCGTTTGTCTACGCAGAACTCTTTCTTCTTTGCTGTCGTGCGCCGCTTGCTCCTCTGCTCTACTAATTCGCAAATCGTCAACTTCGTGCTCATTCGTGAGAACAAAGTCCGCCCAGGTATAAAACCCGGCATGGAGCAATAGACGCTCAAATACTCATAACTTCGTCAATTTTACTCCGATCGACTTGAAATTTTAACACAATATTCTTGATATATTATGCATTCATTTAAAAATTTGAAAAAAAAAAAAAAAAATTTTTAATACTTTACCCCGCCCTAAATTTCTTCGTTTTCGTGGTCCTCCCCTTCTAGAGGGATTTTCTTCTCTTTCTTTTTACCGGTTTGTACAATTTGTGGGCTCTTCACCCTCTTCTTTAGCCTCTTGCTCGTCAGCTTTCTCTTTCTCTTCCTCCTCAGCATCATCGCTGTCCTCCTCATCATCATCCTCTTTCGTTTTCTCCTCAGCTTCTCCCGCATCTTCCTCTCCATCTTCCTCCTCAGCCTCCTCTTTATTCTCCTCCTCATTTTCCTCATTCCCTTCCTCCTCAGCTCCCTCTTCTCCACCCTCCTTAATTTCCTCATTTTCTTTCTCCTCAGCTTCCTCTTCATCTTCCTCCTTATTTTCCTCATTCCCTTCCTCCTCAGCCCCCTCTTTCTCCTCCATTTCTGCACAATATTTTCATCTCCCTTTCGTCCTCTTTTTCTCCTCGTCCCTTTTTCTCTTCCTCCTTGGCTTCATCTTCCTCTTCCTCCTCAGCGTCATCTCCGTCCTCCTCATCATCATCCTCTTTCGTTTTCTCCTCAGCTTCTTCCGCATCTTCCTCTCCATCTTCCTCCTCAGCCTCCTCATTTCCCTCATTCCCTTCCTCATCAGCTTCCTCTTCTCCTTCCTCCTTATTTTCCTCATTTTCTTTCTCCTCAGCTTCCTCTTCATCTTCCTCCTTATTTTCCTCACCCCCTTCCTCCTCAGCCCCTCTTTCTCCTCCATTTCTGCACAATATTTTCATCTCCCTTTCGTCCTCTTCTCGTACGATTTTCCTCATCCCTTATTCTTCCTCCACCCTCTGTTCCTCTGTTCCTCCACCCTGCGTTCCGAGGATCGATGGTCCTGCACGATAAAACTCCCCGAGCGCTGCGACGAGGGGGGCAGGGGCGCCGGAGGATCGAGGAAATCCCTTTCTAATACGTCTCCAGCGCAAAAGGCGGGCTAAGATATAATTTCAAGCGTTACCCCGAGCCACGAATCTTTATGTACGCCTAGATACGTACATAGTACCCGTGCATTCAAAGTCCCGTATATAATACGAGCGAATCGTTTCCGATCGTCGATTCGAGAATTCTCTTGGGGCAAAACAATTTTCTACTTCCCTCTTTTTAATATGCGCCCTTAAGCCACCAGCAATTTCTGTGATTCACGATTGAACGTTTTCCCAAAGGTGCAGACGCGCGTAGTTTTATCGTTGGATTATTCCGCCCCCCCCCCCTTGCCGCTGTCCGACCGACCTGCTTTCTGTCCGGAGTGAACTGGCTTTCGGTGGCGCCTCCGCGGAAAAACGGTATCGCAAGGTGACAATACAAGATTCTCGTCGAGGTCCGACAAGAATCAGTCAAGATTCCCGAATCGTTTGACAAATTCGAACGATTGGCCGATTATGAACATTCTTTTCCGATGAGAGAATTGGGATGACGAGGTCGGGATTTTACTCGCACTTGATACATAGTCTTGTCAAGTTCGATTTTTTTTTAAGGATGTTGAGTCCCTATGAAACATGTTAATGTTAATTGTTCAATAAATGGCTTCTTAATCGTCATGAAATTTTTACACGACCTCCTGAATACTTCATGTAAAAACATACCAAATTGTCAGAATTCTATCATCATTACTTCAACCTCCTTAAGGGTTGAAATAAAAAATGATAAGAAAATTCTGAAAATTTGGTATGTTTTTGTATGAAGTATTTAATAGGTCGTGTTAAAATTTTACGACGATTAGGAAACTCGTTATTAAAAAATTAACATTTTGTTAAGAACAATTTTTAAAAGAAATTAAAAAAAATTTATCAATAAACTTCGTTTTGTTTCCGTTGCTTTCAGTATATTGTAGATATTATAAAATTGAGAGGTCAAAAAAAAACTTATTGCAAAGTTACATCAGTTTCCATAAAACAACATTTAATTTGTGAATGTTAATTGTTCAATAACGAGCTTCCTAATTGTCGTGAAATTTTTACACGACCTCTGAAATACTTCATACAAAAACATACCAAATTTTCAGAATTTTATCATCATTTGCGATTTGGGACTCAACATCCTTAAATGGAGAAATATTGATAAGCAATGAGATTGTTGTTAATTAAGGATGTTGGGTCCCTATGAAACATGTTAATGTTAATTGTTCAATAAATAGCTTCTTAATCGTCATGAAATTTTTACACGACCTCCTGAATACTTCATGTAAAAACATACCATATTGTCCGAATTCTATCATCATTACTTCAACCTCCTTAGGGGTTGAAATAAAAAATGATAAGAAAATTCTGAAAATTTGTTATGTTTTTGTATGAAGTATTTAAGAGCTCGTGTTAATATTTCACGACGATTAGGAAGCTCGTTATTTAAAAAATTAACATTTTGTTGAGAACAATTTTTAAAAGAAATAAAAAAAATGTATCAATAAACTTCGTTTTGTTTCCGTTGCTTTCAGTATATTGTAGATATTACAAACTTCTAATTACTGCTACTGTAGATATTACAAACTACAACTACTAATACTTTCTTTTGTTATCTTTATTTTAGGCGCCCCGCCGCGTGACATTTAGCATCCACAATTTTTTACCTAGAACAAAAAAACAAAAATTCTCGTTAATCCACATTAGAATACCTAGAGAAGTACGTACGGAATTTAAAAAATATTGGTTTATTCAAAAGTTGTAGGTATTTGAACTTGAAATGAATGTTCAGTTAAAAATTTCGTTATTACTGCTCATAAACTGCTCATAAAATGAAAAGTTTTCGATTAATCATAAATTCCATACGTACTTCTCTGCGAAATGCAATTAGGAGCATATTTTTCAAATTTGAAGTAAATGGAGTGAAAATTGTCGAAGTTATTTGTCACGCCAATTGGAAAAACGCTGTTTCAAGAAGTTTCGAGTAGTCGGCCATTTTGTACATCGAAAAAAAACAAGTTTTCTAACAGCTTGATATTCATACTAAATAGATGTGTATTTCATTTTATGACTGAATTCCTTTTTCATACGGCAAAAAAATTGTTAAATTCGAACATGATTTTATACCCGTTACTGTGGCCTACAGCCTTAACATACTGTATCTAAAACCGTATGATTTTTTTGTTTCGGATGATCCATCTCCGAGATTTCATCTACAGCACAGACCTACAATTTTTTGGGACATTTTTTCAACTACCATTTTCCTCTATAAATAGTGCCTGAAATAAATAATTTCTTGAAATGTATTGCGAAAGTGTATTTGTGACGTGTAACAACTTTCATATTAATATCTATAACACAACCTTATCAAAAAAGTTCATGCAATAGCCTTTTTTAGCGTCTAAAGTGAGAAGACCCCTTAACAAGTGCAGTGCATGTATTTTCATTTCCTTCGTAATGCATCCAGCTACATCTCGGCAGTAACGATGCGCCGCCGGAGTAGTTCCACGTCAAATTCCCGTTTTCGCTGAACATTAATAAATAAATAATCCTTACGGTGGTGCGCCGGTCGGAGCGACTCTCCGAGACAACAATCGAGAAATTGCGGAGTGCCCACTTTTCACTCCCTACATGGACTAATAGCCCATTCCATGAGGTAATTGGGCGAGGCAAATCTGAGCGGAGAGAGCGAGGGGGAGAGAGAGAGTGAGAGAGGGGGGGCAGAAATACGAAGCTCTCAGTAGGCAGCGTATTCGTAGCGCCGAATAAACATAATTTAAGGGGTTACCTCCACTTGCGATTTTGAAAAAATCGATTTTTTTTAATTGCATTTTTTTGAAGTATAAGTATCTGAGAATATGTCCTGAAAATTTCAAGTCGATCCGAACAAAATTGACTGAGATATGAGCGTTGAAAGAGAAGAATCCGTGAATTGAAGAACTGAAATTGAAACTTTAAACGCGTTTTTCTCAAAATGGCATTTATGAAGTCGGTGACCAAGATTACTCGAACACTAATGACCCGATCTTCTTGAAATTTTGCAGGCTTATTTAATCCATAAAAATGTAGTCTTTAATCGTTCGATTTTTTTTTTTCGAAAAAAAATGGCCGCTTTATAGCCAAAAAACTGCCGTTTTTTTCGTTAAAATCGAACCATTAACTTTAACTGTCCGCGATTTTGTGAAAAATGAATATTTTTTAAAATCCTTCGATTAAAGACTAGTTTATACTTATATTTGACTAAATCCATCCGCATTTTTTTTTCAGATGATCCACTTCGCCGCAATGTTGGTCACCGCAAACCGTGTATATAAAAACATTATTTCATTGACGGCCATTTGCCACTAAACAATTTAATATTTTTCAATAAAAAAATTACTGAAAGTTCTTCAAGATGTGTTCTTTAAGATGGTATACCGATCGATTAAAAAAGTTTTGTAGTTTTCTTTTAAAAAATTCATGAAAAAGGCCTTTTTTTGCGCTACCAGTGATGGTAACGCGTTAAATAAATGAAAGTTCCCAAGACCATTCTCCCGATTTCGTTCTTGAGATGAGCAGATATACGTACGTGGGAGGGTTTCTCTTTCTTTCTCTCTCCCCCCTCCCCTCGCAACTCGCTAGGGAAATGCGAACACCGATGCGCCGTTTTAACGAAGCCCCGGCCCTCTCACATGGATCTGGAATACGGTGAATGCCTGCGAGAGCTTGCGATAGTTAAGGCCAGTCTCGAAATAAAAGTTTACAATTCGCCTTTCCTCGTGGAGAATAAGTGTTTAGTACCACGACCCTATTTCACGTGAACGCACATTGAAGAAAGTGCAAATGCAAATGTGTCTTCCTGTTGCTCTTTCCGGCTTCGCGCGAGTGCGCGCGTCGAGTAGAAAAGAAGTTTGACTTTCTAATGGGTTTGAGCAAACACGAAGAACTTCGTTGGTATCGAAATAAACGGTTAATAAAAAGAATCAATAAATGTGGTTAAAAGTAGAAAAAGTATACTTGAAAAAAGGCCTGTCTATTTATTTAAAAAAATTCTGTTATTAAAAAATTATCTTACTCACATCGCGAAATTCATATCGTTATAAAAATATCATGAAAATACAGTTGACATTATTATTAAAGACAACTAGAGCTGATTGTTAATAACAGAATTGCCGGCAATTAAACGATTTCACGATTTATGACTAATCTTAATGATAAAATAACTTTGACAATAATAAAAGTTTAAAAAAACTACTGCTAATACCAAGCTGCCATTATTTTAAAAAAAACACCATTTCGAGCTGCTGCATTGAACACTTTACCAACGGATTTTCAATCTTACTCCTTACTACAAAAAAATATTCCCAAATCGCCCAACGGATGTAATACTTTTGCATAAAACGTCAAATTCGTGTGCCAAAAATACGGTTTTTGTCCTTGTTCCCCGGTTAACGTTGGTGTCTTCCGTAAGAGCTTTTATCCTCGACAAGAGCTTCTTCTTTTTACCAAGAGCTTTTAAAACCAACGATGGTGAAGATAAATAAAATCCGGTTCGTCTACGTGCGCGCTAAGATGTGTGTCTCGAACGATCGAAAATAGAATTTTCCACTGACAGGTAAAAAAGGAAAGAGAGAGAGACATAGAGAAGGGCAGAAGGTTACGAACACATCTCACGGCCTTTGATGGTGTCGAAGCACGGACCGAGGGGTTGGCTCGGACTGGGAGGGTTGAAAGGAAATTGGCACCGAATTCACGCCAAGCGGATATTGACGTCTGCGGCGTAATATATATATATATATATATATATATATATATATATATATATATATATATATACATATGCTCATCACATCAGCAGCGAACGCGTCCGCGATGAGTTTCCAAGAGTTCGCGAACCTCCGGACGAGCGTACGCGCCCGTGAAACGAAAAAACAAAGCTGCGAATAAAAACCTCTCCCAATAAAAACCACTAGAATTCGTACTCGCGATCGTGCCTCAAACTCCAGGAAGCGCATTTTTCTGGCCAATAAAGAACGATGAACGAAAAAAAAAGACTTCGAACAGCACGCGCCTTTGGTGTGGGACTATAGAAAAGATAAAGCAACTGTAGAAAATAAAGTTCGTTTTTTGACCGATACAAATTATGGTCCGAAACAAAAAATGTTAGAATGTGCTTTTCGTATAATAATCGAACTTTCGTATGATCGAATGCTTTTGTAAAATTTTTAAAATTGGGAAAATGGCAAGCTGTGCAAAAAAAAGTTCGTTTTACGACAGAACGAAGTTCAATCGTCTGTTATTACCAAATGGATAGACAGAGGGAAAAATCGCTCGGTCAAACGATAGGGAATGTTATAAACTATGCTCGGTCCAAATTTGATGTGAATCGGACAAATACTCGCTCAGTTTTTCGAACTTTGACAAAATCTTTTTTGCAAATTAGATTTAAGGCCTAGGCCACTCTAGAGGCCGAAAAAAAGGCTTGTTGGGGATTTTTTTTCTTCAGAAAAACTATAAAATAAATCGAGATTACAAAAAAAGGTTTTTATCATACATATCGGTGACTGTATACAATCATTTTTTTGAAGCGATTAGTTTCAAAATGGCGGCTGTGCAGCGTTTTTACGATGACATCTCCGTTTTCGACGAGCTCCTGTCATTTTTGAATTATAATGAGCCAACGAATTTTTTTCGATTATATGTAATGACTGCTATAGAAGTACGTGGGATTTTTACGATATATTGATTTCTGGCCAAATGGCGCACTTCTCAAGTGGAAAGTGAAAAATTTGCCTAAAAAATCGTCAGATAATTATTAATAACAAATGAACTTTGCAATATAAAAAAAATCCTCCGTACTTCCATAGAAAATGTATTTTTCAACATATATCCAACATTTCAAGTGAATCGGTTGAAAATTGTCGTCAACGTCAAACGGAGACGTCATCGCAAAAACGCTGCACAGCCGCCATTTTGAAATTAATCGCTTCAAAAAAATTATTGTATACAGCCACTGATGTGTACAACAAACACCCTCTTTTGTAACCTCGATTTATTTTGTATTTTTTGCTGGAAAAAAAATCCCGAGAAAGCCTATTTTTCGGCCTCTGCAGTGGCCTAGGCCTTGAGATCGAAGGCTATAAAACTATGCGATCGAAAAATCGTTTTTTCTGATGGAATTTCAAGCTCACGCAAGGCCCTTGAGAAGGAACAAAGCGGTGGAAATTTTAACAACGTCGAGGTTGCGCCCTATGAAAAAGCACTTTTTCCAGCGAGCTTTTAAACAATAATTATTATTAATTAGGGAGAGACATTAAGGGAACGTGGCCGCGCGAGGGGATGGAAGCCCCATTGTCAGCCTCACGAACGCGCGCGTTGTTACGCCGAAACGAGGCGACTGAGCAATTTTTTTCTTCTCGTGCAAAAAAAAAGTCCCTCGTCGGCTCGTGAATTTTTACGACTACCCTCGCTCGGCCTCGCTTTGCGGCTCTCCAATCTTTTTTTCGCCCTCTTTCCTTTTTGTCTCGTACCCACTCCTGCCGAGCTGGTGGTTTCTACATTACAGTAAATGTGTTCGAAACGCGCGACGAGAAAGGGCCACTGTTACTTCGTAATAAGGATGTACCGCGAGTCTCGACGATGCAACCCGCTATCATGCGCTCGTGATTGAAATGGCTCGTGCGGGCACTAAAGTATGACCCGAGAATCCTGACGAGCCTTTTCACACAGCAAAGACTCGAGTCTTGTCTATTTTTATTATATTTATTTATTATATTTATTATGTTATTATATCATATATTTATTTATTATATTTATTATATAATTATATAATATATTTATTTAACTGTACTTCTGTGTAAAACCCCCTAAGGGGTATACCTGGAATAAATACGACTGCTATATTTATTTAATATATTTATTTTGTACATATTTTAATATATATTTATTATATCACATATTTATTTGATATACTTATCAAATAATTATGTGATGGGGGCCCATTAAATTAAACACCTTTAAAGGAAATAAAGAGTATACTATAATACTACTATAATTACTACTATAATTTTCAAATAATTATATAATATATTTTGTACAATATTTATTATATACCTGGAACGCCAAAATGAATTAATGCACTTTGGAATCACAATAACCTTCGAAGCTACAGTGACGAACATTTCGTACACCACTTTGGCCCTTCAATTTGAAAAGACGTAACCCAATGAGAAAACATATAGTAGCATATATATATATATATATATACACACACATATATGTAACCCAATTTATAAAAATATATATCGTAATTTTACATTAAAGAGCCAAAAGGGGTGAGGAATATTAGCCACCGTAACTTTCTATTAATTAAGCTATTTAGCTCCATTGATTGAACTTCTACTAATTAATTCAGCTTATCCAGATTACGAAGTGCAGTAATTAATTTTGACACGTCAATTATTGGTTCTTAAAATCACTTTTTAGGCTGCATATTCTCTGGGGACTTTCATTAACATTCATTATTGATATTAACCTTAATGTGCGATTTTAATATTTAAAAGAACTAAAATAACAAAATAACCCGCAAAACATTTTTGTTTTGCGAAGTGTTACTTAATTATTTCAGAAAAGTGCAATTATTACCTTTTCCATAGGTGAAAATATTTTTTTGTTATTTTTTTCTTTTTTCAGTATTATATAAAAAATACAAAATATTATTTTATAATAAATAAGGAATTATTATACTTTCTTCTTCATTATTATTTTGCATGCAACACAGCCTCGCTCAAATTTCCAGGCTCAATTTCCTTTTCCATAGGTGAAAATATTCTTTTGTTATTTTTTCTTTTTTTAATATTATATAAAAAATACAACATTTTATTTTATAATATATAAGGAATTATTATAATTTCTTCTTTATTATTATATTGCATGCAACACAGCCTCACCCCCAGGCTCAATTTCCTTTTCCATAGGTGGAAATATTCTTTTGTTATTTTTTCTTTTTTTAGTATTATATAAAAAATACATTTTATTTTATAATATATAAAGAATTATTATATTTTCTTCTTTATTATTATTACGCATGTTACACAGCCTCGCTCGAAATTCTGCCCAATTTTGACGATTTTTTTTTAACAATCGCGAAACGGACGGCTAAAGTTAAATACAATATTAAAGGGAGAATAAATTTTGGGATTTTTCTCATTCCCGACGTATATACAGCATCCGAACGAGTAGTCGAAACTTTCAACCCGCGTTACCGGGACGTTCGATACGAGGGCATACGTTAAGAGCTCGGAGGAAAATTTCATAATCACGCCAGAGCGCGCGCGCACACGCAACGAGCTCCTGAGTTACTTTTCATGTTTCTTGACTATTCGCGGGGGGCTCTCGCGCACCGTGTCTATAGAACGACTCATTCGCGAGAGGGTGGCGAGGGAAAAAAGTCGTATATATATATATGGGGTATTCCAGTTCAACTCAGACAACTACTTGCCTTACCATCGTTGATCATAGATTCTCATAGTGGAAAACATCTCTCCTGGTGTCAAAAGAAAACTTATTTTCACCCACGGATATAACGAAAAAAATTATTTTGAATTTTAAAAAATGTTCGCTAAATTCAGCAGAAATAAAAAATAAACCGTTTAAGGCCGGAGCCGAATTGGAAATCACAAAATCATTAATAGCATTATTGGACATTAAAATGATAAAAATCTTTTTAAAAAATATGATTAATTCGAAAAAAAAATATAAGGAGAAATGGGCTCACGATGAGACTAGTCTTAAAAATCATACAATGGGTCGCTTTGTTTTCAAGAATTTTTTGAAAAAAGGCGATCATGTTTAAAAAAATTAGTTTTCATTTTACAGCCAAAAAACCGTTAACATTGATATTTAATCATTTTTTCATACTTTTTAACGAAAGTATACTTCAAAATGAAAAAAAAAAAACATTATATCGCGACACTTGTCGATATCTCAATTGGTTCAGGAGTTATCAGCGTTTGCACGCTTCCAAAACTTCCGAAATCGAAAGTTTTCGAAAAATTATGACTTCTAGAAGACAAGAGATGAAAATCTAAAAATTGGTGTAGATATTCCTTTCATGGGTTACAATTTTACGAAAAAAAGAATCAGAAAAACCAAAAATCGTCGGGGTCACGGGCTAGGTGAAATGGCGCGGAATTCCCCGTGGAATTTGGCGTGGAATTGAATGTCATCTGAAACCATATTTTCGAAGTGCCTCTTTACTTGCAAAACGAGAAAAAAAACTCCACTGGCATCCAAACTATCGAATAAACATGCCCAAAATCGAAATTTCCCCACCAAAAATAGTAAACATCGGAAGTACAATTTGAGCTTTGTCGAAAGATGTGCAAAACAGGCCTCAGACGTATCTAAATTTCTTCAAAATTTTAAAACCCTCCCAATCGGACTTTCGATTTTTTGCAGCCGCGGAAGGGCAAGCTGTGGTACGAAAAAATGGAAAAAAATGTTTTTTTGACACCAGCGGTGAGCTTTTTCCACTATGGAAGTCTATGATCAATGATGACGAAGAAAATAGTTGTCTGAGCTCAGCTAAAATATCCCATAAACATATTTTTCATATACAAAAATAAACATGCTCTACCTATAGGTGTGTGTAACTTTTTTCTTCTCGACGTGCACTTTCATCGCACGCACCACTTGCTCACGTCGAGTGGAAAAGAAGTACAAAAAAAAGAACAAAAGGTATCTGAAAGAAAAAAAAACGAAAAACAAACGATACTCAGACGAAGAAGAAAAATGCGAGAGGATCGAGTTCTCGCGAGGAAGATTGGTCTCGGGAAGGTCTTCCAAATTGCCGAAGTTGCGCGGGTAGAGTCAAGGGACGAGCTTCGACAATGCGCTCTTCGAAGTTTTTCATTTCTTCTCACTTTCGTCCCCTTTACTTTTCGCTCAACAATATATCTCGCGAGTAACGAGTCCTGACGTTATCGCTGCTTTATTTGGTACCGCTAAGGACTATTGTTTCTCATTATTATTACTAAGGATGTTGAGTCCCTGGGAAACATGTTAAGGATGTTGAGTCCCTATGAAACATGTTAATGTTAATTGTTCAATAAATAGCTCCTTAATCGTCATGAAATTTTTACACGACCTCCTGAATACTTCATGTAAAAACATACCAAATTTTCAGAATTCTATCATCATTACTTCAACCTCCTTAAGGGTTGAAATAAAAAATGATAAGAAAATTCGGAAAATTTGATATGTTTTTGTATGAAGTATTTAAGAGGTCGTGTTAAAATTTCACGACGATTCGGAAGCTCGTTATTAAAAAATTAACATTTTGTTAAGAACAATTTTTAAAAGAAATAAAAAAAAATTTATCAATAAACTTCGTTTTGTTTCCGTTGCTTTCAGTATATTGTAGATATTATAAAATTGAGAGGTCAAAAAAAAAACTTATTGCAAAGTTACATCAGTTTCCATAAAACAACATTTAATTTGTGAATGTTAATTGTTCAATAACGAGCTTCCTAATTGTCGTGAAATGTTTACACGACCTCTAAAATACTTCATACAAAAACATACCAAATTTTCAGAATTTTATCATCATTTGCGATTTGGGACTCAACATCCTTAATCAGAAATTCCGTACGCACTTCTCTGCAAAAGGCAATTAGGAACATAACTTTAAAATTTGAAGTAAATCGAGTGAAAATTGTTGATGTTATTTGTCACGTCAATTGGAATGAAGCTGTTTCGAAAAGTTTCGAGTAGTCGGCCATTTTGTACAGCGAAAAAAAATATAAATATATTTTCTAACAGCTTGATATTCATACTAAATGGATGTGTAATTCATTTTATGAGTGAATCACATTTTCATACGAAAAAAAAAGTTAAATTCGCACATAATTTTATACCCGTTACTGTGGCCTAAGGCCTTAATAACATGATAATTTGATAATATAATAATATAATAATATTCATGAAACATAATAATATGCTAACCTATTATTAACATATTATTAATATTTTTTTAAAATGTTTTTATTATTATACCGCCAAGGACCATTCATTATTATTATTATTATTGTGGTTATTATTATCATCATTTTATATACATACACTAGGGTGGCACAATTTTGAGCACAATTTTTTTTCATTTTCAACCCTCCCAACGTTTTCATTGAAAAATCGACTTTTATATAATAATTATTTTACATGATGACACATATCGTCTAATTGATGTTCGTTACAAATTATTGCAATCAATTATTCAGAAAATGTAACACTTCGCTGTTTATTTTGTTTTTATGCTACGAGGAATTATAGTGCATGCGAGATTTATTTTTCGTCGGAAATTCCGAATTTCGAAAACCTTGAGCGACTAATAAATAATCATTGGACGGCTAAAGCTTTCGCGAGGTTAATTTAAAAATGATCAAGCGTAAAATTCATGGGTGAAAAGTGGACGAAAAAAAAATCGAAGTTTTAACAAAATTTTGCACTTTTGGGAGGCTCGAGTGACCTCTAAATATTTTTTAACCGCTCGCAACTTTCGAGACAATTTTTTTCTTTCCCGTTAAAGCAGATAATTGGATGGTGAGAAAAAGAGGAAAAAGTAGAGCTCAAAAATGTGTCACCCTAACGTATACTGGTAAAAAGGAACTTTTGGAGTGGGGAAAATCGGTGTTTTACACCCAGGGAAGCGGCATTAATTCTTCTGATAACAGTTAATTACGAGTATCAGGAATAAATAAAGTACTATCATTTCGTCAGATATTACGGGCGGTTAACTCTGCTGGATGCATCGCCAGCGATATTCCATTAAAATGTGGCTGTGTATACGTGGTGGTTGTAATTGGTCATAAAAACTTCGATACTCAAAAGAGGACTCCACTGCGACGGACGAAAAGAGGTCGTTTTTTCTGAAATTTTCGGTCCACTGAATTATTTATTTGGGATTTGGAAAAAAGGTATGTCGATGAGCATACACATTGATCCTATTTCGTGTAAATTGTTATTTTGAAAAATTAAAAATTGACACCGTTGTTGCGGTATAATTGAGCCTCTGTATAAAACATGTGGCCCGATCGATAACTCGACAATGCTTGGTCCGGAAAAAAAAAAAAAAAAGTTTTATAATCTTTATAAATATAGTTCTCGGTCTAGGTAGCCGTTTTTCGCGAAAAAGAATAACAAAATAACGAAGTGTTTGAAAAGTGTGATTTTGGCAAGATTTTTACTTATGTTCGAGGATTTTAAAAATACGAAATTTAAAAAAAGACCACGTTCAACGATAGCTACAGGTATTACGGAAATGTTGGTTTTTTAAATTGAAAATAGAACAATTAGAGTTTCATTTATGATTCCGGCCAAGTCAAAAAAGTCGTTTCGAGAAAAAAAAGCGATTGAATGTTTTCACTGAATATTCTGTAACTTGGTCAATTCTTAATATTGTAAGTTGAAACTTTTCTCACATACTTTTGAATATGTATACATTGACAAAACGCAAAAAATCGATTTTTTGACCCGTCACAGCGGTCTCCAGCCTTAAAGGGTTAAATTCCAAAAATCGATTTTTTATTGCATAGTTGTATAACCTAGGATCTTAATTTTTATTTGCAACGGAGCTTCTGTAAAAATTGAAAAATTTACGCAGTTTTGACGATTTTTGTCAACGGTTAAATCGCCCCTTTTTGCGTTTTCTCGAACCGTTTCATAAAGCAGTGCAAGTCGTATCTTAAAATCCAGTCATCCAATTTACTACAAATTCGGACAGGGTTCATAACATTTTTAATTTTATTTCTAATTTTCCAATATATTTATACAATCGTTAATAATAAATCATTAGAATTGTTTTTTTTCGTCAAAAATCAAACTTTTATCCTTCAGCTCGGCACTTTCGTCATTTTCGAAATTTCAACCAAATTCCCGGTCACAGAAAAGTCAAATTATCATGCCAAAAGTGCGTTTCGTTTATTTTTCATTCGCGCCGACCCTACTAGCCAGAAGCACCTACGCCAAGTGACCATGCCACAACGCCAGCACTTTTTTCAAATAATAACAACGTCATTATACATCAATATTTTCCAATGCAAAAAAATCTCAACTTCGTCAAGACTTTGTACCAATCGTCTGTAAAAACCCAACTTCGTCACCCCAATACCCTCATCAGAACAAAAAAAAACACGCAACCCTCCGTTTTTCCATCCCCAATTTTTTTATCATCCGACTGACTCTCCACTCGGCAGTAATAACCCTCCCCCCCCCCCCCCCCCCATCACCCCCAGCTCTCGAACAAGGCACAATGCAATTGTGCATTTTCGTGAAATAATTAAATTCGATAAATTCATTAAGCTCATAGCGCGTTTAGAGCAATATACAAACAGCCTCGAGCTCGAAAACGATACGCGAATAATTGTGAAATACAATTTGATTTCGAGCAGTATTATCCCATACCCTCGTCATTAAACCCATTTACGGGAGATTCTCCACGTCCGAATCTCAATGTTCACAACTAACGCTCTGTAAATTCTATCCCGTACGTAGGCTCACTTGTAGTCGGGGGAAGGGGTGGCACAGGAGTCGGTGGGGGCCGGGGGGATTAGGGGGGATGGGGGAGGACATGGTATAAATCACCGAAGCGCCGAACATTAGTTACACGGTATACGAGCCATGAAATACATAGATTTTGCCTTTGGGATGTATATATATATATATATATATATATATATATATATATATATATATATATATGCATGTATATGTACCTTACATCCTGGTACGTATATATATTGGCTGAATCCTTGCTAATCCGACCAATGATTAATTCCCGCCATCTACTAGCCCATCTCCGAAATCGATGCTCGTGATTTTTTTTTTTTTTTTGGTCCCTTCAATCTCGTAACGCATCGCGGGTTAAATGATAATCTGTCGGAGTGTCTGTCCAAAAATTATTTCGCTCGATTTGAAGCAGAAAATAGTCCCTCAAAATTCATGCATAAGATGTTCCATCACTGACAATCAATCGATCGTTCGGTCATCAGTCGACATTTTTAACTCTTCGAAGAGTTGGAGCCAGTCGATTTCGAGGATCGTCGTAACAGACAATCGTCCCGATACTCGATACTATTGCTCACGATTGTAAGATGGACATGTGTATTCAAGGGGGTAGGGGTAAGCGAGGGAAATATTGCTGATTTTCATGATTTTTTAAAAAAGGACAGATTTCGTCAGTATTTTTAGGACTTAGGGTATGTTTTATTACTGCTTTTGGGTGTTACGTGGTTTTTTTTTTTTTTGTATTGATTTGTCAAAACGGCGGAGGCTTGGCACGGTCTTCTAAACGGGATGCAGCGGATGTTGTCAGACGGCGTGACACGTACCGTCGGCGGGATTAATATGGGAAAGAAGAAACGAAAATGTTTCTTTTAGTGAAACTCATACGCAGAATATGAACCAAGAAAAAGTGAGATATGTTGAAAACCGATGGAATGGTAGGCTTTGAAACAAAAAGATTGAAATTTCTGAAAAAAGTGGCTACATTTTGCAATGAAAAAACTACTTTTTTGATTTTCGAGAATAATGTTTTAGACAATAAGGCTAGAAAGATTTATGTCAATTTTCAGCAAAATCGATCGATTAGTTTTGTAGCAATAAGTCACGCCAGTTTTGAAAATGCAGTTTAAAAGACCGTGCCATACCACCGCCATTTTTAAAGATTAATTTAGGAAAAATACCAAGTAACAGTTAAAATCAGTAATAAAACATACCCTAAGTCTCAAAAATAGTGATAAGATCTTGCCTTTGAAAAAAATCATGAGAATCAGGATTTTTTTTCCACACCTCCAGGTGTCTTCCCCCTTAAGGATCTTGCGTACGGATTTTGCGACTGGCAAGGAACATCACTCAAGTGTCCGCCTTCGATTTCCTTGAAACTCATATATGTGACAAAGCATTGAAAAATACGAGACGTCTTTTTTTATCGGCGGAAAAACAGTTTCAAGGTGGGATGTCACCCTTCAAAAAAAAGGCGCGTCGACGGATGATTTCAGGCAGTTTCGCCCACAAACAGTCTACCGATCTGAATGAAACAAAAACGTAAATTCTTCTAATAATGTTAAGCGACGAAAAATGCGTATTGAAAAAAAAAAATTTAACAAGGTCTGACACGCTTTTCTTTGGGGAATGATTTACCCCCTTAAAACTGTTTTTTCCGCCGTTGAAAAATATGCCTGTCTAGTACGTTTCAATGCTTTATCACATATAGGAGTTCCACCAAAATAGAAGACTTTGCTGGTGAAAAAAATATGATTCCTAATGCCAAGTCCTCTTAGAAAAAAAATATATCGTATTTTTGCGATGTGTAGTACTTGCCAGAAAAAATTCTGCAATCTGGATGGGAAAAAAAACGAAATTCCATTTTGGGTACCGCAGAATGAACATAATTGAATTCCGAATATGGAAGAGTCTTGGAAAGCTTTTTCGTGAATCCTGTTATCAAGATAAAAATGATAAAAGATTCATTTTTCAGTGAATTAATGAAATTTAATTCCATTTGGAAAAAAAAATAAATTCACTAGTGTCTCGTATTCGGAATTTATCTTTATTCTGCTGATAAACTCATAATGAGATGGTAATTTTTTTCCAGAATGCTCATTTTTATCCGGCAAACACTAATCACCACAGAAATACGCTATTTTTTCGCAGAGTTAAAAATCTACTGAAAGTAAGAAACTTCTCGGTTGCAAAATATCCACTCTAGAACTTTGATAAGCACATGGCCACCTCAGAAGGGTCACCCTGTAAGGTGGTGACCCTGATATATATATATATATATATATATATATATATATATATATAAAGAGAGAGAGAGAGAGAGAGACTCTCTATATAGATAAATAAACGCGCAGAGCACATTGCTGAATGTCCACACATATATGTAACAAAATCTCGAACACGTATGCTGCAAAATTTGCTGCAGTAGTTACCGAATGAGGGCAGGTAGCACTGCACGATCGTTCGTTTCGCCAAAATAGTCAGAAGATACGATATCTCTCTTCGTTACTCGTACCGTATGTTATATTTACATTCTTCATATATATATATATATATATATATATATATATATATATATATATATATATATATATATATATGTGCGTGCATGTATGTATGTATGTATATATAATACTATATAGTATATAGTATGTTATATATATATATATATATATATATATATATATATATATATATACATATATACACTAATGCGTTATATACATGAGCGTCGACCACTCAATTCGTAATAGAGACGAGACCGGAAATTGGCCTATTTCGACCGCAATAATCGAAACGGCGCAATATCGGAGCACACACAAGAACACGCATACACACGCTCACGCATACCGTGACGAAGCATCACTATTGCTGGGAGCACAATATGCTTTATTTTTTATTCTCTTTTGCATCCGATTGGCGCTCTCTCTCTCTCCCTCTCTCTCGCGCTACTTACAATTAGCCACCCTACAGAGCTATCTCATTCACCGGGCAATGGTAGCTTAAAGCAATAAAGGACTCGAACTTTGGGTAGTTTCGTGCCGGTATTGGGGAGCGCGTTGTAGTTTGGATCCCGTTGAGGATCGGAAAAATCTGTTTTTTTTTACGAAGGATCGAGGGCCAATTGGTACAGTTTGGATGAGGGCGACTCGACTGTAAAAATGCACGAGTTTTGGGATTTTGAGGGTCGTCGTTCTTAATCAAAGATTTGGGTATACAGTATTTGGAGGACACCTATATATGTATATATATATATATATATATTAAATGAGAATAATATAGTTAATTAAATTTTTTATTTTACGACGATCCTTTATAGCTCTAGAAAATTAATTATATTATGGTAATATAATTTCGCAATTATCCAAAGTGATCGATTTTTTTTTACTAGTACAGTACATATAAACAAATAAACATATATATATATAAACATAAATTATATATATATATATATAATTATATATATATATATATAAAAAATATTTGTTTATATGTACTGTTACTGTACTGTTTATTTGTTTATATGTACTGTACTAGTAAAAAAAAATCGATCACTTTGGATAATTGCGAAATTATATTAGCATAATATAATTAATTTTCTAGAGCTATAAAGGATCGTCGTAAAATAAAAAATTAAATAAACTATATTATTCTCATTTAATTTTGCAATTATGCAAAGTGATTTTCAACTGCTTGTATCGCAAAAATATGTGGCCCTCGAATGTTCCCCTACTCCTACTCTGTGGGTGTACACTCGGTCCCTATCTGACATCCTGCCCGTCCCGTGAAAGAAATCAGGAGGGCAGTCATAGAAAAAATTCGGGGCCCGTGAGGGTTTGAATATGGATTCCCTACTAGGGCTTTCCACGATACAATCTGGACTAGGCCCCGACAGGAAAATAACAGGGTTGGGTAATTTATTCAAAAAAGGTCGTAGCCAGGAAAATGATAAAGGGCCCAAACGGGATTCATCGGGACAGTGGTTGGTACAGGGCATACAATATATTTGCAAAATTATTTTTAAGAATTTCTAGTTTTTAGGCTTACTTCCATAGATGTGATATATTTAAAGTTTAAGGTATCGATAAAACACTAGGTTAGGTCACTCAAAATGAACGTACACGTGGAATTTTACTATAAATAGTTTGTATTCTATAAATATTCAGAATGTTTGGAAAATAAATTTCGCAATACAAAAATAGTTTTTTTTTAAATAATTCATGCGTGCAGGAATGACAGCACATATGTACGTACAGCACCGTTTGGTTGCTTCGAAATTTTTAAGGGTGTTGAGTCCCTATAAAACACGTTAATATTAATGGTTCAATAAATAGCTTCTTAATCGTCATGAAATTTTTACACGACCTCCTGAATACTTCATGTGAAAACTTACCAAATTTTCAGAATTCTATCATCATTACTTCAACCTCCTTAGGGGTTGAAATAAAAAATGATAAGAAAATTCTGAAAATTTGGTATGTTTTTGTATGAAGTATTTAAGAGGTCGTGTTAAAATTTCACGACGATTAGGAAGCTTGTTATTAAAAAATTAACATTTTGTTAAGAACAATTTTTTAAAGAAATTTAAAAAAAATGTATCAACAAACTTCGTTTTGTTTCCGTTGCTTTCAATAAATTGTAGATATTACGAAATTGAGAGGTAAAACAAAAACTTATTGCAAAGTTACATCAGTTTCCATAAGACAACATTTTTTTGTGAATGTTAATTGTTAAATAACGAGCTTCCTAATTGTCGTGAATTTTTTACACCACCTCTGAAATACTTCATACAAAAACGTACCAAATTTTCACCATTTTATTATCATTTGCGATTTGGGACTCAACATCCTTAATCTGTCGAGGGAGTCGATTTTTTCCACTATTCACTATGTCAAAAATGCTCAACTTCAAACCTCCGAATAAATATACGTTTTAGAAAGACGGTCGACGCTGTCTTTTTTTTCGTATCTACAAACCTTCCTCTTAAGGAACCTCAAAGGACTTTCTTTTAATTTGAAAAAAAAAATTATGGTCTTTTTCGTGCAAGTGCGTACTCTTCAACGCATCTCCCACTTTGAACGAATGTTCGGGCACTTAATTTTCGTTTTTCTTAAAAGATAACTTCCGGGCGATAAAATAAGGATCATTGACTACAAAAACGTCTCTACAAAAAAAAACAAAAATGCATACTCGCCCAAATACAACGATCTGAAAAACGTCTGGGGTCAGATTGACCCCGTATGCAGTCGGAGGCTCGTGGCGGAAGCGTGCAGTCGAAGGTTTAAATCACATTTTGGACGGGATTTTTTGCCCCCTTTTTCCACCCTCGTGTGGCAGCCTCACCGGCTGTCTATCGCATTTTTTACCCCGTTTCGCTATCGATCGTACAGCCTTTTTTTTTTGCTGGTCCAGTCGCGAATCGCCTGCATCGAAGTGATGTGCATGACTGACCTCACGGAGAGTCCAGGCCGAACGAAATAGCGCAATGAAACGACGAGGTCTTTGAACCCACGTAGACGCGATGAAAGATTTTTTTTTTTTCGTAATGCACATTTCCGTACGCACCCGCGCGCGGATGTGTGTGTGTGTGTGTGTGTGTGCGCGTTCGTGCGTGCGTGCGCGCGCGCGTGTGTGTGTGTGTGTGTGTGTGTGTGTGTGTGTGTGTGTGTGTGTGTGTGTGTGTGTGTGTGTGTGTGTGTGTGTGTGTGTGTGTGTGTGTGTGTGTGTGTGTGTGTGTGTGTGTGTGCGCGTGCGTGCGTGTGTGCGTGCGTGCGTGCGTGTGTGTGTGTGTGTGTGTGTGTGTGTGTGTGTGTGTGTGTGTGTGTGTGTGTGTGTGTGTGTGTGTGTGTGTGTGTGTGTGTGTGTGTGTGTGTGTGTGTGTGTGTGTGTGTGTGTGTGTGTGTGTGCGCGCGTGTGTGTGTGTGGGTGTGTGTGTGTGACACTTTGGTTTTGTAAATTCAGTTCGGTAACGACGAGTGAACATCATTGGCAGTAGAACAAGCGTGTATTGAACGGACAAACGTCAGGACCCACTCGGCCCTCCCTTTTGTAACGACCAATTGTTGTAAATTGAATTTCACGGGGTGGATGAGAAAACAAGTGGAATAGCTGGAAAAAGTGAAAAGTGTGCAATGTGCATGGGTCGTTTAACCCGAGGGGGATAAAAGTGCGTTCTCGTAGAAAAAATGCAGGAGACGTGAAACGATAAAATGCAATTTACTAGCTGCGAGAGATGATCGTATCACCTTTGATTTTTTGTGTTTTGGAATTCGTTATCGGCGTTGAAATAAGCAATTTTGGATGAATATTTGCTACTCGCAAAAACACCGGTACAAAAGTTCGTTAATGTTTTTCGGCAAGTACTCGAGATAATTTAAATGTATTGCTCAATAGTCCAATTTCCGTGAATGGATAAATTTCCGAATAGCCCATACCGCTGATTAATTTGAAATTTTGTGTACCCATTTATTTTGTCTCGCTGATCACGAAAATGATAGTGAAAATACCCGAACATTTGTTTTCCTATGTCAAAACCCCCAAAAACTGTTTTTTAAGTTTTTCCATTTTATTTTAATAAATGTTGATTTAGAGAAAAATATTTCCTACTAAAGGTATCAAGCCATAGGCAATGAAAGGAAATTTAAGTAAACGAATATAATAATATTTTCCCTCAAGAACTCGAAAAAATTTAAATTGATTGATCAATAGTTAAATTTACATGAATTCATGCATTATGAATAAGAGTAATTAAGAACATTAAGGGGTTATATACAGTCAGGAGGCCCAAAAAGATCGATTTTTCTTGGGAAGACCTTTAGATCTATTAACGTACAAATTTGTACCCACATTATGGTAACTTTGAACTATATTTTAACATTTGTTATTTTTAACAATAATTATTTTGAAAGCTGCTATGGCTGATCTCCGGGAGTACCTCTAAAAAAGGCGTCTTGCGGTGACCACGATATCTCTGGGCTGGATCATCTAAAATGAAAAAACCAAAAATATTTCGTTAATATAATGAATAACCTTGTAATTGATCGAAGGAATAAGCAAAATAATAATCGTTGACGAAATGGCAGCTTGTAAAAGAAAATCGATTTTTGACAAAAATGTTGACCTTAAATTGTTTATAAAATGGAAAATATTTATCGGTAAGAAAAAACCTTCGATTAATTACTAAAAAATGTTTTTAGATTGTGTGTAAATGTTTTAGTGATTAATTACTAACGCCAAAAAAATGTACGTTCATCATAATAATAAAACTCTCGTATGACCTGATACGTTGTTCAAATGTGGAAAATCACCAAAATGACAAACTGCAAAAAAAGTTCGATTTCCGACTAAATAAAACCTCAATCATTTGTTATTAACAAATGGACAAACATATCAAAAAAATTATCCGGTTACACGATACAAAATTACCCGATAAACCATACACGGTTCAAATTCGAAGCCTCCAGTACGAAACAATTATCACTCGTTCGTTCGCCTCTTTTCTTCCTCACAAGCTACATCCCCGAAAGAGTAGATTCACGTATGCTTTTCGCGATCTACACGTCGAGCTCTTTCGCCCCGTAGGGTGCTAAGCCCTCCCGCTGGAAACGCTTGGGAACCAGCCCATACTGGCCGGAAGGAGCCCCTCTTACGTGCGGCAAACATACTTAATCTCGTTACCGATTTGCATGCGGCAAAACGGCAGTGTCAGGGAGAGCGACGAGAGCTGCTCTTCGAGTGGCAAATCTCTCGACCCGCGTGCGTTTCAATGCATATGAGGCACTCTGCGTCCACCCACCCCTGCCCCTGACAACCCACGACCCACTTTCTACCCCATCTGAACGTCCACAAATCCCGGCGACCTGGCGTTCACCAGTTTTCGTCAGTTGCCCTGTGCCCTCCTGCTGGAACGAGCAACGGTGGGCAACACTCCAGAAGCGTTCCTGACGAACCGCAAGTGGCGATAGGCCCACGCTGGGCCTATCGCCGTTCCTCCAGAATCGTTCCTGACGAACCGGAAGTGGTAGCAGACCCAGGATGGGCTTCGTACGACCGCAATGTGATCGTAAAACAAAAATCTCGAATATCAGCACGACTCGCGTTCACGAGTTTTCGCCAGTTGCCCTGTGCCCTCCTGCTGGAACGAGCAACGCTAGGCAATACTCCGGAATCGTTCCTGACGAACCGGAAGTGGTAGCAGACCCAGGATGGGCTTCGTACGACCGCAATGTGATCGTAAAACAAAAATCTCGAATATCAGCACGACTCGCGTTCACGAGTTTTCGCCAGTTGCCCTGTGCCCTCCTGCTGGAACGAGCAACGCTAGGCAATACTCCGGAATCGTTCCTGACGAACCGGAAGTGGTAGCAGACCCAGGATGGGCTTCGTACGACCGCAATGTGATCGTAAAACAAAAATCTCGAATATCAGCACGACTCGCGTTCACGAGTTTTCGCCAGTTGCCCTGTGCCCTCCTGCTGGAACGAGCAACGATCGGCAACACTCCGGAATCGTTCCTGACGAACCGGAAGTGGTAGCAGACCCAGGATGGGCTTCGTACGACCGCAATGTGATCGTAAAACAAAAATCTCGAATATCAGCACGACTCGCGTTCACGAGTTTTCGCCAGTTGCCCTGTGCCCTCCTGCTGGCACGAGCAACGATGAGCAACACTCCAAAATCGTTCCTGACGAACCGGAAGTGGTAGCAGACCCAGGATGGGCTTCGAATGACCGCAATGGGATCGTAAAACAAAAATCTCGAATTTCAGCACGACGAAGGCAAACGCAGCGACCGAATCTCGAAGAATTTTCCCTCTTCTAACCACTGCACCTCAAAGGCTCAAAGTTTGCCCCGATGCTGGAAATCCTGGAATTCCAGTTGCCCTGCCGTGCAAATAATCACTGAAAAAAATATGCTTCGCTGGCAAAGCAGAGCATTTATCGTAACGCAAATAGGAGACTGTGGAAGCGAGCAATGGGCGGTCGCTTGACGAGTTGAAACACGCTTGGTGCACTGCTCATCGCAATAGTTCCGAGGGAATAATCGCTTCGCTTTGTTACCGGGATAGACGGAAATTCAATTTGACAGGCAGCCGCACTTAGATCAATTATCATCCTTTGGCCAAGAGAACATACGCTAACTGTGCCGCAAACAGTTTCGCTTCTCAGGTTCTACATGCACTTGTGTCTTGATGTGTGTGTGTGTATGTGTGTATGTGTGTGTGTATGTGTGTGTGTGTGTGCGCTTGTGTAAAGTGTTGAAACTTTGCACCCGAGCGATTCCATCATTGCGGCCTGAACCAACTGGCATGTGTTCTACTGGATTCTTGATGTTTGCTCGCTTCTCATACAGCAATCGGGGCAGAAGCACAAAATCCTTTGAGCCCTATCGTCGGGCGGAATAACTGGAGCGTCCACTTCCGATTAAATTATATATACACAGGGTGTCCTGTAATTAATGAATAATCCTGTAACTTTCAATAGGTGAGATCATGTCCTACCATATGCTGGAATTTCAGTTTAGTAAAACTGCCATGGTTTTCGATGTTTTGGGCTTTACGTTATTCTTTGAAAAAAATCATCTGCTTTTGCTTTTCCGCATGCCATTTCTACTAATGATACGAATCGACAATAAATAAGCAACTTTTTAAAGTAATTGGCACGATGTGCATAGTACATTTTTTTACACTGCAGGCTATCAAAGTCAGATGTTGAAATTGGTTTGTATGAAAATTCTGCATAAGATCTTTTTTCATAAAGTTTCCTTAACATTTAAGGTTAAAAAGAAGAAAAAAGAAGAAAGGTTAAACTTCTTCAAATGGAAACGAAGATTTTATCAACGCTCTTGACATTTTTTCAAGAGCACTAGAGAAAAGTGCTCAGCCGATGAATGACATGACAACCAATAAGTTGTCTGAATAAGTTTGGTGCCCACAAAACGGGTCGATTTTCAATATTTTTCTGTGGTGACAGTATTGCGACGACGAGGTCGGGATTTTGCAAACAATTGATACACGGTCTTGCCAAGTTTGAGGGTTTTTTAAATTGAAAAACATTGATAAACAATGAAGTTATTATTGTTTGAACATAGTGCCGTCGTTGCTGCATGGCTGATCGGTGTAGGTGCTTCTGGCAACTTGGAACATCTGGAGAAAAAAAAATTACATTGACTTTTTGTATAGTAATAACATTTTCGCATGACCAGATGGTTTTTTTTTTTAATTTCGAGAATCAATAAAATAGCAAAATGTAAAAAAAGTTTAGTTTTTTAAATCTCTTTTTATCTCTTGCCCTCTTTCTCTTTTTGAATCTAAATCTCTCTTTCTCTCGTTCTCTCTATCCACCCCTCTCTCTCTCTCTCTCTCCTTCTCTCCCTCTCTCTCGCGGTCTCTCTCTGAATGGATTATCTCAGGAATTTTCGCAATCCCGCCCATACTTGGCCACCTCATAGCGCGCCACTTCTCCACTTTGATTAACGTCTAATTGGAAAATTTCTCCGGCGTGACGGAACCGCACGACCGGAGTATACCGGCCTCTCGATACACAACCCCCGAGACAAGTACACTCGCCGGAAGAAAAACGGACACCTGCCGATTCCTAGCGCGAGCTTTGTAAGTACTGTTCCGGGCTACGGATGATTCGAGGCGAGTATCGATTTTTTCTATCCTCCAAGTATCCATTTCCGGATGCTAGCTTTCGGAATCGTCGTGTACGACGATCATAATAAAATTCCGCATATATACGAGGTATTCCAAGTATTTTCGAACGGCCTACAAGCCTGATCTTCGTCAATCTTTGTCAAAGCTGGTGATGTTTTTGTTGATGAGATTTTACGGGTGATAAAATTTCAAATGATCGTATCGTAGTGATCTGCTCGTTGTACGAAAAAACGTCCTCTACAAAAAAGATGCGGTTTTCTATGAAATATTTGGAAAAAAAAATTCAAAATTTTCCAAGTACTACTGTATTAAGAAAAAAAGAAAAATCTTTCATTTTTTAATTTTTTTGCCCCAATGACTAGGTTGATCCTGCTGAAATTTACACTGAATTTTCTTTTATTAGTGAAAAACAATACGTGTAAGTTTCATTCTGGGCTGAGCTTGCCTTCAGTTCATATCGTCGTCTTAAATTGAATGGGAAATTGTTTTTGTTGAATAACTCGCCGATTTACAATTCTTAAGTAAAAATGGTAATGAATAAACTTATAGGAAATCGAGTGCTTCACAACTTTGGTTGTTACAGTTTTTTCTCTACCATCCATATTTTTCTAATTAAACCTGAAAAAAAGCGGTTATTGCATTATCTCGTTCATTTTTTACTTTCCTATATAAATGAATATAAACAAACTTGTAGAGAATGAAATTCTCGACAATTTTGATCTCTATCTCTTTTTTCCTACAATCAATATTTATGGTCATACGCTAATGGTAAATAAACGAGAAGCGTGAAAATATTATTTCGCTCTTTTCTTTTACCTGTGGTGTACAACCTTAAATATTTATTCTAGGGAGAAAAAGGTAGAAACAAGAATTGTCCGAAATTTCATTCTCTAAAGTTTATTCAAATTCGTTTATGCCCTAAAGTTAAAAATAAACGAAATAATGCAATAACCGCTTTTTCAGGTTTAATTCGAAAAATATCGATGGCAGAGAAAAAATTATAATGACCAAAGTTGTAAAACACTCAATTTCCTACAAGTTTAGTCATTACCATTTTTACTTAAAAATTGTAAATCGCCAAGTTATCCAAAACAAAACCATTTCCCATTCAATTTAAGCCGACGATATTAACAGAAGGCAAGCCAAGCCCAGAATGCAACTTACACATGTTGTTTTACACTAATCAAAGAAAATTCAGTGTAAATTTCAGTAGGATCAACCTAGTCATTGGGGTTAAAGAATTCAAAAATTAAAGATTTTTCGTTTTTTTTTATGTTTGTTGTAGTACTTGGAAAATTTTGAATTTTTTTAAAAATAGTTCATAGAAAAACGCATCTTTTTTGTGGTGGACATTTTTTCGTACGACGAGAAGATCACTACGATACGATCATTTGAAATTTTATCACCCGTAAAATCTCATCTCTGAGTTAGGCGAGTTAGCGACCCGTTAAAAATCTGAAAAAAATGTCACGTACTCAAAATATATGATACAAAAACATCACCAGCTTTGAAAAAGATTGAAGAAGGTCCGGCTTTTAGGCCGTTCGAAAACACTTGGAATACCTCATATATATATATATATATATATATATATATATATGTGTGTGTGTGTGTGTGTGTGTGTGTGTGTGTGTGTGTGTGTGTGCGTGTGAGTATGTGCGTGTAAGGAATTTTATTATACATTCTGGCGTACCTAAGCGTGCATAAATCGAATTGCATACGAATTTATATTGGACCATTCGACATTTTCGTTTATCGGGAGCGATATTGTGTGTCGACACGCTCTGGATAAGATCACGATTGATCGTCATATGGCCGAGCAAAGATAAATCTCGTTACCGATTATGTATATGTATATATATATATATATATATATATATATATTTATGTGGGGACTATTGGCCACAAAGTTCGTTCTCATAGTAGCCAACAGTTCCCATACTCACCATTATGCAATCCCAAAAGTCTTCAAAATCGCATGTATATAAATTTAAGCATATTCACATGAAAGTCATTTCAAGGACCATCGTGTCGCGTAAATTAACGATCTGCTTAATAAAATAAACTAAAGACTTCATGGATCCAAATCAGGACTTCGATTATCCTTTGACCTTATATGAATATATGTAAATATATTTATGATTTTTTATTTTTTTGCTCGTCTGGCGACGAACTGACGTTCGAAGAATTGACTGCAACATCCGAACGCCAATCTGTTTTATTTCGCTTCGAGCAGAGATTGCTTGTCGACCGTGCTTGTCGTAGGGAAGATAAATCGAAACGTAGAAAGCCAAAAAAAAAAGAAAAACATGAAACAAAACCGAAAATATGCACGCGCATCGTCGATATATATATATATATATATCGCAATAAAAGTAAAAATTTTAGATTACTTGTTAAATATAAAGGATATAAAAATATTAACAATTCTTAGAATATTTTTAAAAATTGCATAAAATTATTAAAATGATCAGTGATACAATACTCAAATTTAAAAAATATTCTCCAAATATTTCCGGATGCATCACTGATAGATCAATAAATTGAAATTTCATTTCGATTTATCTATATATAATTATATTATATAACATTATATAATACATATCAAAACAAAATTTCAATGAATTTAATGTATTAGGGCAAATTTTTCAACCATCTGTGATCCATCAGGGAATATGTTAAAAATATTGTCCAATTTTCTTTTATATTTATATTAATCCTGATAATTTTATATCCATTTTGTTTTTATATTTATTTTTCACATATTCCACGTGACAAAGGGTTCTTAATATTTGAACCTTTAAAAAAAATGTTGATTCGATAAATATTTAAAAAATGCACCATTTATTTGGAACTGAGTTTCGAGAGATGTCGATTGAAAATATCGGTGAACCAATTTAATTGATTGAGAGATTATTTCCATTTTTTTAATACACCACACCATTTTTGGCTGCTTGAAAAAATTATTTTCGTTTTTTGAGGTTCAAAATTATCGGCGTTTCGACAAAACTGATCGAAATCGAAAGCTGATCGAAATGTCGATTTTATTTCGACATTTTTTAAAACCTCCGCCTCGGTCCGCCCGATCTAAAATATATTCTTCCAGGCTGCCTCAACGTCGTCGTAATACACGCGACGAATTTACGATTCACTTAGAACAAATTTCTCCGGCACGGAATAAATTTACTCGAAAAAGGATTTATCCAAAAATGGCAGGAAGTAAGACAGCCGGAATTAAGCTCCGATCTCGGGAGCCCAAAGAAAGCCGAGCAAGCTCTTGGAAAAACTGATCGAGAATAATATTTCCGGCAGCTCTGGAGGAGAACAAACGACTCCGGTGGCTGCTGGAGCCAAAAGCGCGAAAGCTGCAAAAACGTTCGTAAAAACGCTCTTTTCGAACTCTCGATATTTTTTCTCGGATACAGTTGATTGGTAAAATCTTATCGACGCGAGAATGTGGCGAATAAATTTTATCGCTTTCGCGAGAGCGTAGATAAGCTCGTCTCGTATTTTTTTTTTCTGCCCACGATACCAACCTACACTTTGCCGAAGAGAAGCGTAACATTTTTTTTTTTTTGAAAATTCTAGGGAATAACCTACTCGAGGAAAAATTGCAAAAGAACCGGGGAATAAAATTGACGTGAGTCGAGCATGCCGTGCGCCGAGAATTACCTTCATCAACTGCGCTGTCGAGTCGAGTTTTCCTTCAGTTGGTTACTTTTTTTAAAAAATATATCTATAATCAGGAGTTATTTACCGATGCTGCATAAGCTCCCGGAGGAAAAAGCCAGTATAAAAGCAACGAGTGTGAGCGCGTGCTCTGAGGGAGAAAGCAAGGCACTATATATATATATCTACGTGTGTGTGTGTAGCTATTTTTGTGTGTAGCTATTTTTCAATACACACACGTATTGAAAAATAGCTGGAGATGAATAAGCTGCAACCGCCAAGAAGTATTGAGGACTGGCTCTCGTTTTTTATTCATCTGCATCTTCCGTTTCGCAGCTCTCGTCTTCTCAAGGACCACCCTCAGCTTCTTTCCGCTCGCTTTTATTTCCTCCTTCCAAATTTCATTACGTGGTTTTCTCAGGCGCGTATATATATATATATATATATATATATATACTTATATTACTTATATAACTTGTATAAGTAATATAAGTAGTAAGCAGTAGTAGTAGTAGTAGTAGTAGTAGTAGTAGTAGCAGCAGTAAGTAATATAAGTAAGTAATATAAGTAATATATATATGTATATTACTTATATAAGTATAAAAATAATAAAGTATAAGTATAAGTATAAGTAATATATATATATATATATATTACTTATACTTATACTTATAAGTATAAGTACTTATACTTATATATATATATATATATATATTAAGGTGCTTTAATGGAATCGATTTTTTTCGACGGAAAATTGGAGTATGTTAAGAAAAAGAAAGTTTTGCAAAATTTGAAGGTTCTAAACAACTTTTTGGTTAGTGCTCAAATGCCTTTTCCACGTTTTTTTTTCATGATTATCGGAGTATTAATTTTTTTTCATCGCGATGCAGAAAATGTTGGGGCGTGATCCAATGTAAAACGTGATTTAATTTTTTCTGCAGCAATACACAATTTTTATTTACATATTTTTTTTACCATAAACAATTTGTATTTGCAGATTAAGAATCAATATATGTAATTCGGTTGTGAAAATGATATCAACCACTTGATGAACAAGAACACGGTGTTTACATTACTGAACGTCTAACAAGTACGCGTGATTTTTGGAGTAATATGTTGTTTTGGAGTGAGAAAACAGATGATGAAAGAAAATTGATGAAAAATCGAGAAAAAAAATAAAAGTCGTTTGAGCACTACCTAAAATAATATTTGGACCTCTCGAATGTTGTATGGATTACTTTTTCATAACGTAGTGACATTTTTCGTTGAGTACCGCGAAAATAAAATTATTTTTTTTAACCACCCTAATTAAACTACCCTAATTAAAATTAAGTACTAGATAATGGCGTATAGAATAACCACAAAAAAAAACGTCAAGGCAATCGGTTGATTGGTTTTCGAGAAATTTTGGGTACCGATTTTTTTTACGACGCTCCAAGGACCATACAATATCCTTGTATATTTTTGATATTTTGAAATAAAGAAAATTAAACATATTTTTGAATGTATATACTTTTAGGTTGTTAAAACCTCAATCCGAAATTTCAAATAGTTTTCCTTGAAAAAATTCACAAAAATGACCTTTTTCCGGCACCTAGGTGTATTTCTGCCCTTAAGACATGATTATTTTACGGTTTTTCTAAGTACCCGAAATTTCGCCCTTAACTCGTCGTAACTTTTTTATTTATGATTGTAATAGCACGGAATAATTTTGTTATATTCTGCAATGTCCGTTAATTACAAGCAAATCATTATTTCATACAATTGGTTTCGAGAAAATGACTCATGAGCTTCCACACTCTTTAAAATGCGTGAATGTATGAAAAATGTCAACTTCTAAATTCATTATAAAAAAACTAAAAGCTATTTTGAACCCAGCTTTGTTTCAAAAAGTTTTCTAGTTTATACGCTTTCCAGCGGTATGCTACACGTCATATAAATAATTCATTACGTGGTCAAAATAAAGAGAACATGTTTTTTTTATAATGAATTTAGGAGTCGAAATTTTTCAAACATTTGCCCATTTTCAAGACTGGAAGCTCAAGAATCACTTTCTTAAAACCAAATGTATCAAATAATGATTTACTTATGATAAACACACATTGCAGAATACAACAAAAGTTGTTTCGTAATATTGCAACCACAAATAAAAAAGTTGTGACGATTGAAAGGCAAAATTTCGGATAATTAAAAAAAGAAAAAAAAATCATATCTCAATAACCGTGACACTTAGGACATAGGATCTGAGGGTGAATTTTTTTGCAAATGACGTCCCCAATGCTCTAAAAAAAAATCGGTTCATGAGTCAATCACCCCGTATGAACGTGTACATTTTTCCAGACGTTTATTTTCGTTTTCAACTTCCCGAAGGAGAACGGACAGTATCGACGGGAGATTGGACTCCCGTTATTCCGCACGTACTTCTTTCGAGAGCTGTTCAAACGTCTTTTTTCTTTCTTTTGCCCAACACCTTTATACCGAAGCGATAACAGCAACGGAAGCAGGCGCGGACGGATAACATTTTTTTTCGATTACGTTCGGCAGAAGTGTGTCATAGTAAAAAGTATAAATTTATCGATGAACGATTGATCAAAGTCTCGATCAATCGATTGATCAAAGTCTCAGGAACTCGCTCGCTCCAAATAAATAAATAATAATAATGGATAAAACAATGAGCAATAGAAACTAACAAACAGGATAAAATAATGGATAATACCCAGATATTAATCAAGAGAACAAAATTATAAATTATTAATAATTATTATTATCATAATTTATAATTAAAAAATTATAATTAAAATTTAATTATAACTTTTTCAGCGTCAACTTAAAATCGCCACGTTGTGATAATTCGTGACGGAAATTCTCGCAACGTCTTGCGCAGAATAATCGCGTTTTTTTCAGGACTCGTTTGCCAAGGTTTTCGTTCGAGCGAAGGTCGAGATAAAAAGATTTCCGCGCGACACGAGGAAATTCGAGGGAGCCCGTTGAAATAATTGGAAATCCTTCGCATTTTAACCATAATTCCATTAGAGCAGGATATTGATGAAAAGTGCCAAGGGCTCGCTTCCCGAGGATATCGAAAGTCACGATCGTGTCGCCTTAACCTCGGGACCTTCGCCTAGTCCTTATCGTTCTCAAGATCCTCGAGCTCGGCGGAGAACGAGGAGACTCCATCACTTGACAAAAAAAAGAGTCGATTATTATTGTTATCGTGATTATTGCTTTATTTTTCTTCCTATCCCACGCGAACTTCGCGGATAGGAGGGTCATTCCATTTCCTCGCAATCTTGTTCTACGATGAAATCGGGGTGGCAAGATCTTCGTTGGAATAAACGAAAAGAGTAGAGAGGATAAAAGGGCTACGTTGCTCTTTTTCTCCTTCTCTCTGTCTTTCTGTCAGCTTTGACATTTTTTGTGGGTCAACACTTTATCTTTTAAGAAGTCGCGATAATAAAAAATTTTTATCCAAAAGATCGACTGTTTCAGAAGTATATATATATATATATATATATATATATATATATATATATATATATATTATAGTAAAGAACTGGACAACGTGAAAAAAATCAGTGTAATGAATAAGTAAATCCCTTGAGATATTTACGTATATGAAACTATAAATAATAAATTATACATGAATATTATACATATAAAATGATGGGTAATTATTGGTATAACAAAAAAATATATCGCTTGAGTTTCGTAAAAAAATATGTACAATATTTACGTATAATTTATTGCTTATAATTTTATATAAACAAAAATCTCAAAAAATTGATTCACTAGACTGTTTTTTTCACGCTGTCCTGTTCTTTACTATATATATAGTAAATATAGTACTATATATATAGTAAATATAGTTTACTATATATATAGTAAAGAACAGGACATTTAATATATATTTAGTAAATTATCAGTAGTATTATAGTAAATATTTTATTTATAGTAAAAATTATATAGTAAATTATTAGTAGTATAGTTCTTTACTATATATATACATATAGTAAAGAACAGGACAGCGTGAAAAAAACAGTATAGTAAATCAATTTTTATTTATTATACATATACATATATATATATATAATTGAATTAATAAGCTAACTAAATAAATCAATTAAGCAAATCAATTAAAATTGTTTCTATATATATATATATAATTGACAAATTTAATTGATATGCTTAATTGATTCATTTAATTAGCTTATTAAATCAATTTGCTTCGATAATTAAACCTAACCCAATCAAATTACGAAGTTATTAAGATCAATCAGTCAATAAGATTAAGTCAGGTTCAATTAACGAAGCGAATTGAATTAATAAGCCAAGCAAATTATTCAATTAAGCAAATCAATTGAATTAACTACAACCAAATTTGGAAAGAAAAATCTCCGAGTCCAGAATTGCCGCATTCTTTAACATTGCCCACCTTGCATGATCCTTTCGTTGCGTTTTCGAAAAACTAAATTTATTTTTTTTTTGTTTATATATATATCAAAAAGAATTACAAAAAGCTGATTTTTCGAAAAGGCAATAAAAAGGTCACGCAAAGTAATGGATTTTTCGAAATAAAAAAAAAGTTCACATATCTTAAAAGCGGTGGATTTTTTCCTCGACGAAAAAAATGTTGATATTCTACTAGGTCACGATCCGATCCGGCATCCCCTTAAGCATGACGTCGTGTTCAGACTCCGAGTATATGAAAAATGTATATTAAAAAACATTTAAGCCTAAAAAAATTATAATAAATCAACCAGCCGGATTTTTCATTGGACTCGGGCAAAAGATTCGCTGTATATTTCGTGGAAAAAAGTGGCACATCAGTCGCGAGAGCTATCGAAACTAGACAAGCATATTCGTAGATTTGTGTACTCGCGCCTCGAGTCCCTGATGCTCAACGAATCACCGAGTCGAATCCGGTGAACGATCTCGTGCGAACGAGAGGCGAGCGGAGCAAAAATTGCCTCTTAAGATTTCTCCATGAGATTCTATTTGCATTCCGGGCGATGGGACTCGTGAGCGGGCTCTCGATTCGTTTGCGAACGAACGCCGCGACGCTGGGTGACGTTGATATTCGAATTCCGATTATTTGATTATGGTCGATCGACCCGACCACGCGTTACCACCGGCGATGCCGCTGGTCGCGAAGATGGGAATTCCATCAGGGGTTGCTTCGTCATCCGGAAGGCTTGCCACGGGGGTGCAAAAAGGGGGATGAATCTTCATTCATTCCGTGAACGGGAATCACGAGGTCCTTTCAGCTGATGCTTCCAATTGTGCTCGTATTCTTTTTTGTGGAGTCTTCTCACTTTGGACGCTAAAAAAGGCTATTTTTATGATTTTTTTTTGACAGGTTTATATTATATATTATATATTAGAGGTTTAATATGATTTGATAGGTTTATATTATATATAGTATTTACTATTTATATTATATTTATTTTATTTTATACATTAGTTATTATATGTTATTTATATGATAAATTAATTACATATAAATACATAAATTATGTATAATCATATATAAATAAAGAAAAATTAAACCGAATATATATATATATATATATATTACATAGTATAAATTATATATATATTATTTGATAGGCTTATATGATAGATATACAAAGGTTGTTACACTTGATAAATATACTTTCGAAATACATTAAAAAATTTGGTGTGTATTTACCATATGTGACCCAAACAAACTTTAAACGCGTTTTTCTCGAAACAACGTTTTTCGACGGCTTATTGATAAAATCTTCGAAACTACTGAACCGATCCTTATGAAATTTCATCCACATATTCCTTACAACGATGGCTATAGCGCGTATCAAGGATTTTTTAATCTTGATATTTACTATTTTGTTGCCAAAAACGGTGAGAACACGTTTTTTTTTTGTTTTTTCAAAAAATGTCCGCCATTTCGTTGTTTTTGCATATATCAAAAATGTTATGAAATGGGCTATAGCTGTTGACGTACTGAATCTAAAACCGTTTGATTTTTTTGTTGAGGATGATCCATCTCCGAGACTTCATCAACAGCCTACCATTTTTTTGGGACTTTCTTTAACTAACATTTTCGGCCATAAAATACAAAAACATTTTTGTTTGTATTTCGAAGGTGTATTTATTAAGTGTAACAACATTACATCGATATCTATAATAAAAACCTATCAAAAAAAATCATAAAAATCCTTTAGATCCTTTTCTAGGATCCAAAGTGACAAGGCACTATTGACAATTAGCGTTAGTATACAGAAAAAAAAATGCCCGCACAATTGCTCGTTTTCCAGGGCACTGCGGTACGAGCACGAGGGCACAGGGAAACTGGGCAAAGCTGCGGCGATAGAGGCAGCTGAATTTTCGCTGAGCTTCCGGTAGCAGCTTCCGCTATCATCTTCCGGCAAAGTGGGTTTCGGTTTGGTAGTCAGGACACGAACCGCCGATGCGCGGTCACCCATCCGAGTAGTGGTCCGAGCCGCTTGACAGGGAAAATCGCTGGGTCGGTCGCTTGTCAAAGACGGGGAACGAAAAATATTCGATTGGGAAAACGGAACGCCGAAATTGGAATTTCTGCATGTGGGGGTGGTTTTTGGGGATTTCGTGGCACGTAGGTCGTACATCGAAGATCTTTCCCTACCGCTACTTGGGTCTCTCTCTCCCTCTCTCTCTCGCTCTTTCTTCCTTCATTTTGTACACAGAGAGCATGTGCCTGAATGCGACTGCATAGTGTAATTACCATCGGAGCTCTCCTCGCGAGTGCACACACACGCAGGCACCCTTAAGTACGTGTGCAGGCAGCGAATTCCGCACCCGCGCCTCTCCCTCTCTGTCTGCTCTCATTAGGAAGCCAGGCTCTCGTCTCTCATTCGCATTCCGTGCACTTGATTCCGAGATACTGCACAAAAGACAAACGGTGCCGCGATATATGCTCGGTTGTTCATGACAATTTGCCTACTACCGTTTTCCCTCATATTGGAATTTTATTTATTCACCAGCTTCTGAACGCTACTCCCTCCGCATGGTCCTCCGCTGAACGGGCCAATTTTTCCAGCAGCTGTGCGATTACCCGAGTCGAAATTTAGACCCTCCTTTGAATGCTCGAGAACCTATTTCCTTTGTAACGCACAGACCGCCGCCCTCCTTTGACTCCCCTTGAACCTATATGGAGAAATTTGCACCGTTGGCGACCCTCCTTTAGCCCTACTGAACCTTCTATTCAACCTCCTGAGCCTCCTTTAGGCCTATGGCTCTGCGGGCCACCGGTGAAAGGAGTCAAAGGAGAGTTAGTAGGGCGAAAGGAGGTTTAAAAGAGGGTCTGTAGGTTTGCGTAAGCATTAAATCAGGCTCACTAGGGTTTAAAGGAGGTTCAGATGAACCTACTAAACCTCCTTTGAGTGAAAAAGTCCAATTTCTGCCACTTTTGGAGGTTCAGTAGGTTCTGATATACATGTTTTTGAGATTTCCATTTGGACCTCTTGAACCTCCATTGAATGACTAATTGGGATCGAAAGGAGGTTTAAAGAAGGGTCTAAATTTCGACTCGGGTACGATTGAAATACAACTTTTCCCTTGTTCGAGCACACTGCAAACGTGTTGTATTTGCACACTTCAGTTGTGCAAATGGCTGCAAACACTTTTTACACGTTTCGACGTGTATGAAAAACAACAGTGTCTTTTTAGGAGTCTGGACCAGACAACGGTGAAAGCACCAGGAAAATCCGTTCGCTAGTCTACACGTGATGCGGTAATGAACGTAAAAAGTGTACTGTTTTATTACGTGTACCTACCTACCCACTGTTTTTATCCTCGCACTTTTTCGTCTCCCTTGCGAGACGCAAAGCCCCCTCGAAGGCGAGCTTGAAAGCACGTAGGCACATAGAGAGGGAGAAAAAAAAAGTGGAGCAAAAGAGACGAGGAGTCGACCCGCGTACTGAGGTCTCGAGCTCTCCCCTGCCGTTTTGACCTCACCACTCCGCAAGCTTTATACCTTGAAAGGGTCCTCGAGCTTTTGCATACTCGAGCACATTCGCGGAACTGCAGTTGGTAGGCCAAGTATCCGATATTCGGTGAAAGAAACAATATATATATATATATATATATATATATATATATATATATAGCGTAACAATCAATCACTTCGAATGCCAAACGAATTTTAATCCAGCTCTTGCTGCTCTCGATTGCACACGATAATACGCTTGTAAGGTCACATTATTCGCATTAAGGATGTTGAGTCCCAAATCGCAAATGATGATAAAATTCTGAAAATTTGGTAGGTTTTTGTATGAAGTCTATCAGAGGTCGTGTAAAAATTTCACGACAATTAGGAAGCTCGTTATTGAACAATTAACATTCACCAATTAAATGTTGTCTTATGGAAACTGATGCAACTTTGCAATAAGTTTTTTTTGTTGACCTCTCAATTTTTTAATATCTACAATATACTGAAAGCAACGGAAACAAAACGAAGTTTATTGATAAATTTCTTTTTTGTTTCTTTTAAAAATTGCCCTTGACAAAATGTTAATTTTTTAATAACGAGCTTCCTAATCGTCGTGAAATTTTAACACAACCTCTTAAATACTTCATACAAAAACATACCAAATTTTCCGAATTTTCTTATCATTTTTTATTTCAACCCCTAAGGAGGTTGAAGTAATGATGATAGAATTCTGAAAATTTCATATGTTTTTACATGAAGTATTCAGGAGGTCGTGTAAAAATTTCATGACGATTAAGAAGCTATTTATTGAACAATTAACATTAACATGTTGCATAGGAACTCAACATTCTTAAGAGGGGTGACACCTCTAAGCCTGGATAAAAATGGTAATTTTCATGATTTTATTTGAAGGATAGATTTCTTTACCATTTCCAAGACTTGGCGTATGTTTTATAACTACATTTGGCTTTTACGAGGTATTTTATTTTTTTCCATTTATCTTTAATAATTGAGGATTGATCTGAAAAAAAATCGACGAAGATTTTTCGTTCATTAACACTCATGCGCAGAACATGAAACGAAAAAAGTGAAATGCTGAAAATCGATGCAATGGTATGCTTTGAAACGATAAGATTGCAATTTCTGGAAAAATGGCTACATTTTGCAATAAAAAATGACTTTTTTTATAATTAAAAACGGTTAGCATCATGTTTTAGACAATAAGGTTGGAAAGATTTATACCAAATTTCATTAGAATCGGTTGACTCATTTTTTAGCTATTCGTGACACCAGTTTCGAAAATGCAGTTCAAAAGACTGTGCTATACTCCCGCTATCTTTAAATATTATTCATTTTGATACGATGTAACAGCCAAAAGTATTAATAGAACATACCGTAAGTCTCAAAAATAGTGAAAAATCTTTCCTTAAAAAAAAAAGTCACGAAAATCAGCAAACTTTCTCCTTGCTGAAAGGTATCTCACCCCTTAAGGTGACCCATTAAGCCTGGGCTTTACAGCTTTCGCCGTAAAATACGATCGAAATGTTTTTTTTCCAACAAGGTTTCAGCGATCGATCGTTTGAAAGAGAAATTCTGTTCTACCAGAACGGGAAAAAAGTTTCATTTGAATGAACCGGATGCGGCACATTTGACGCATTTTCGGTCGAAAAAGTTACCTTTTCATTTACTTCTTCTAGGTTCAATAAAACAGAAGAAAAAAATCTTCCGATTTAAAACAATCAGAAATCCACTATGGGTATATCAAAAAGAAAATAAAACACGGGGTGAAGCACTTTCTGTTTAACGCCGTTTGATTCAACTCGATATCTCAATTAATATTCCGGGAAATTGCAATTAATGAATGGCTGAAAAAGAGGCAAAGGGGTGTATGTATGGGAAAACGGACAAAAATTGATGGTGGAATTTAGAAATCCTGCCAAAAATCGAAAAATAATTTAAGCTCACAGTACCAAACATCATTTTTAACCGGAATCGATTTCGAAAATAATGAGCGCAGAGTGAAGTTTGCAACCAAAACATTAAAAAAATGTTTATTTCCAAATTTCTTTATACAAGTCCGTATTGATGTATTTTTACCCCCGGAATACAAATTCACCATTAATTTCCTGCAACACTCTCAATTTCCATTAAAAATCATCGAAACTATATATTTGCCTCCCCCGAAGCTGGCTATCCGGCATAAATGCAAAAATATGTGAGCTTTAATTTTATCGCCCCTTCGCAGTGTTTATCCATGTCACTCAACGTAACGCACCCCTTTCCGAGTGCATTCGATTCGCACGAGGAACACAAATAAATGGGTGGTTCGTCCCTTCATATCGAATAATTATTAAAATATACGCCAGTATTTTTTAATTCAAAGCTTTCGTTCCGCGTTACGTTTTAACTGCACAAAGCTCGTTAATTTCCATCCGTATATTTGCCCTTGCGTTGCATTCCCATTTTAACGCGTTAGCCCCACTTGTAGCGCAAAAAAAATGCCTTTTTCATGAATTTTTTAAAAGAAAACTACAAAACTTTTTCAATCGATCAATATCCCATCTTAAAGAACACATCTTGAAAAACTTTCAGTAATTTTTTTATTGAAAAATATTACATTGTTTAGTGGCAAATGGCCGTCAATGAAATAATGTTTTTATATACACGGTTTGCGGTGACCAACATTGCGGCGAAGTGGATCATCTGAAAAAAAAATGCGGATGGATTTAGTCAAATATAAGTATAAACTAGTCTTTAATCGAAGGATTTTAAAAAATATTCATTTTTCACAAAATGGCGGACAGTCAAAGTTAATGGTTCGATTTTAACGAAAAAAACGGCCGTTTTTTGGCTATAAAACGGCTATTTTTTTTCGAAAAAAAAAATCGAACGATTAAAGACTACATTTTTATGTATTAAATAAGCCTGCAAAATTTCAAGAAAATCGGTTCATTAGTGTTCGAGTAATCTTGGTCACCGACTTCAGAAATGCGATTTTGAGAAAAACGCGTTTAAAGTTTCAATTTCAGTTCTTCAATTCACGGATTCTTCTCTTTCAACGCTCATATCTCAGTCAATTTTGTTCGGATCGACTTGAAATTTTCAGGACATATTCTCAGATACTTAAACTTCAAAAAAGTGCAATAAAAAAATTGATTTTTTCAAAATCGCAAGTGGGGGTAACCCCTTAACCGAATTTCATTATTACCTACATGAGCGAGATTTCAAATAAAGAAAAAAACGATCAACCATTTCCCCATATTTAATTAAAGCAGATCAGCATCCATCGCGAGAACGTCCAAAATTGATCGATTTTCGAGCAGGAAAAAATGATTCGTTTTTCGTTCTGACTTGTACAGACGAACGTAGAAGGTAAGCGATGAAAAAAAACCAAAAATCGAACAAAATGGATAAATTCAACAATGTTCGCTGAAAACGGATGGAGAGGAGGAAAATTGCGTTTAGTCAAATACAAACGAGTGTGCATTCAAAGGGATCGAATGTACAAAGCGCCCGCGTGGCTGTACACATTCATCGACACTTTTGTCGCAGCGAGGCAACGAGTGCACTCCCGTGTTGTGCAGCACGTGGGCGCTGGCCCGAGAAAATCGCAGCCATACTGTTCTCCTCCATGCTTTGGTTAACTTGGAAATTCAAGTAAATTGCTTGATCACAGGCGGAGGGAGGGGGGGCTTGTAACGCGAGCACAAGCACAATGGCTCGATGAAAACGAGTGTGATACAAAACGGCGATAAGCTTGAGTGGAAAGCATTGTTACGCGTTTCGACAATTAAGCTGCGACTGGCGAAAACGCTCGAAATTTGGCTGATGGGGATTCCGGGTTCCCCTCCTTCCCTCGCTCTGCTCTTATTCGGCAGGTAAACTCTCATTTCTCATTCGCATTCCGTGCACTTGATACCGAGAAACTGCACAAAAGACGATTGCGGTCGCGATACATGCTCGGTTGTTCGTGAGAATTTTCGTACTACTATTTTCCCCGTGTAATAATACTATGGATATGCTGTCAAAAAATACTATAATACTATAGTGAGCATTGATAAATGCTGTGATAAAATTTTTTCATGAGAACACGAATATATCTTAAGGGGGGATTGTCTTTTTTTTCGCAAAATTTACCGCTTTTTGGGAATTTTTTTGTGAAGAAAGTATACAACGGAAAACTTGTGAAACTTGGCATATAGTTTTATTGATCTGTTTACTACATACAAAAAAATTTTTAAACAATTTCATCAAAAAATCCGCCTCCCACCCCCCTCGACGCGCGATGGTCCTTTTTTGATGGTGTGCACGATTACAGCCTTCACGTTCATCCTGCAACAAAAACCCAAAAAGCATTTTACTTTAGACACATATAGCTATCGTTCGATGAAGCAAAAAAGCAATACGTTTAATAGTTTTTTATTTATAACAAAAAATCGATCAATTTTTTTCGAAAAATCGATACTTCAAGTTCAAAACGTCACCAAATCGTCAATTTTTTTTTTTCCCTTCATCGAACGATAGCTATATGTGTCTAAAGTAAAATGCTCTTTGGGTTTTTGTTGCAGGATGAACGTGAAGGCTGTAATCGTCCACACCATCAAAAAAGGACCATCGCGCGTCGAGGGGCGTGGGAGGCGGATTTTTTTATCAAATTGTTTAAAAATTTTTTTGTATGTAGTAAACAGATCAATAAAACTCTATGCCAAGTTTCACAAGTTTTCCGTTGTATACTTTCTTCACAAAAAAATTCCCAAAAAGCGGTAAATTTTGCGAAAAAAAAGACAATCCCCCCTTAATTGCTAACAAATTTTGTAACAGTTAATGAATATTTTAATAAAAGTGCCAAACGAATGGACTTCTTTACTATAAATGAACTGTTTTCTCATTGTGGGGTGCTGAGCTACACGAAGGTGAAAACCCCATCAAAATCTGCCCGCTAGTTTCCACATGATGCAGAAGCAAACGAAAGATTACTCTTTCATTGCATACACCCAATTCTCGGAAACTACTCTCTGATAGATCGTTTTCCCTGACGTTCGTACAGGTGATTTAATCACGTCCGCCCAACGAGATGCGAGCAAATATCGAGCTATTCATCTTCATTAAAATTCGCACACGCGTGCTGAAGATTTTTTCTATGAATTTCCAATGGCTTGGTGCGACTCCTATTGAATTTTCTATTTGTCGGCGAACAATGTGCTCCGCACTTCACACGATTTACTCCTTTCCATTAACTGCACAAATATTAAAACGCCGCCTCCTCCCCTCGCCTGTTGTTCGTCGGTTCTCCACTCGACCAAATCCTTAAAACGCATAAATTCGGAAAAAAGAACAGCGAGTGAAAAATTCACCGAAAAAGATCGTTTAAAAAGGCATTTTGGAATGAAATTCTAGCCCTTTGGAGTCATTCCGAGAAGAAATATCCATTCGGTTTTCCAAAAAACCACCTGCGAGTTTGTGAAGTTTGCGATTTTGGGATCGAATCGCAGTCCTTTGAAGTCCTTCCGAGAAGAAATATTCATTTCATTTTCCAAAAGCATGCGCGACTTTATGAGAGTATAAAAATCATAGAAAAACAGTTTTTTAAAGGCAGTTTGGGATCGTATCCCGGCTCTTTGAAGTCCCGCCGAGAATAAATTCCCATTCCATTTCACCAGAGATCACCCACGAGCGTATGAGACTAGAAAAAAAACGCAAGAGAAATCAAACATGTATACATATCCTCAAATTCACCCCCACATAAATCCACCTGCAAACACACTGACAGCCAGTATCTGTAGGGACAAATTTATGGGATAATTGTTTCGTTATATTTATGGCACAGCACTCAGCACAGCGAAGTTTCTACGAACCGGTCAAGCTATGTACACTTCAACTCGCATCCTTAAATCGAACGTCCACATAAATGCACACGCCCACCGACAACACATCGATAGCCCGGATCTTGCGAAACAACTGTATACGATAATTGTTCCCACGCAGCTGGGGCACAGCGCTTAGCACAGCAAAGTTTCTACGAGCCCGTCCAGCTATGTACACCTCAACTCGCATCCTCAAATTGAACACCCACTGACGATACACTCTGAGCGCCAGGATTTTCGCTGCAAAGGCACACGATAATTGTTCCGCCGTAACTATGGCACAGCGCTCAGCACAGCAAAGTTCCTATGAGCTCGTCAAGCTATGTACACCTCAACTCGCATCCTCAAATTGAACACCCACTGACAATACACACTGAGCGCCAAGATTTTTGCTGCAAAGGCACACGATAATTGTTCCGCCGTAACTATGGCACAGCGCTCAGCACAGCAAAGTTCCTATGAGCTCGTCAAGCTATCTGCACCGCAACTCGCATCCTCGAATTGAACACCCACTGACGATATACACTGAGCGCCAGGATTTTTGCTACAAAGGCACACGATAATTGTTCCGCCGTAACTGTGGCACAGCGCTCAGCACAGCAAAGTTCCTATGAGCTCATCAAGCTATGTGCACCGCAACTCGCATCCTCAAATTGAACACCCACCGACGATGCCCACTGAGAGCCAGGATTTTTGCTACGAAGGTATACGATGATTGTTCCGCCGCAGCTATGGCACAGCGCTCAGCACAGCAACCTTCCTACAAGATCGTCAAGGTGTGTACACCTCAACTGGCATCCGTAAATTGAATCCCTACATAAATACACACACCCACTGACAATACACACCGAGAGCCAGGTTTTTACCAATATAAATGTATACGATAATTGTTCCGCCGTAGCTATGGCACAGCGCTTAGCACAGCAAAGTTTCTACGAGCCCGTCCAGCTATGTACACCTCAACTCGCATCCTCGAATTGAACACCCACTGACGATACACACTGAGTGCCAGGATTTTTGCTACCAAGGCATACGATAACTGTTCCGCCGCAACTATGGCACAGCGCTCAGCACAGCAAAGTTCCTATGAGCTCGTCAAGCTATGTACACCACAACTGGCATCCTCAAATTAAACACCCACATAAGTACACACACCCACCGACGATGCCCACTGAGAGTCAGGATTTTAGCTACAAATGTATACGATCATTGTTTCACCGTAGCTATGGCACAGCGCTCAGCATAGAAAAGTTCCTACGAGACCGTAAAGCTGTGTACACTTCAGCCCGCCGTAATTCAAGATTTCGTAGAGTAATTCCAGCGTTTCTTGCGTCTCCCGATAGAGCAGGACAATACCCTGTGACCCGGCTGCGACTGCAACGTCGCAAGAAAAGTACTTCGAGAACTATATAGTCGCGGGCGATTAACGCAAAACATATACATATACATACATATATATATATATATATATATATATCGGCCACAAAATATCGCGACGATGAGAGAATTCCGAGTCTCCCACGGTGCGAGGGTCCAAAGAAACTTCGGGTGAATCTGACGCGCGGAGTGGCCCGCGCGACTTCGGGGATTCGTGTTTCCGGTTTATCGTGTCGTCCCTAATAGCTTCGTGAGCAAGTAAGCGCCGCGATGTGTGGACTGTTCCGCACGCCGCTGTACACGATCGCACACTGGAGCGTCTCGCATGTACGCTACTGTATGTGTGTATATGCGCGACAGTGCGCACGGAATCGAAACCCTTGCCAAAGAACAAAGGAAGGCAAAGTTCAACGCTTCGGGCGCGAAATCCTGTAAGTGATGTTCTTTGGTTTACCAGCAGTTTATGATATATATATATATATGGAATTATATATATATATGTATGTATGTATGTATGTATCGAAAGATAATTATAAACCCATTATATCTATGTAACGTTGGCTATCGGCGCATCTGGCTGTTTTCAGGACAGTCGTTAAATTCTTTTTCAAACGAATCGTTGATTTTCAGCAGAGAATGGTCCTTGAAATGAACTTCATAGAAATATGCTGGGATTTATCCAAAGGTGATTTTGAAGACGATGAAACTCTCAGGATTTTTGGCATGGGAAGAATAGGCTACTATGAGGAGGGTACTTAATGTCGAATGTCTTCAAAATCATATATGATTATGATTTGAAGGAAAATATGATTTTGAAGACATACGACATCAAGAACCGTCCTCATAGTAGCCTATTCTTCCCAATTTATATATATATATGCACACATATAGAAGACATATATTTTATTCATTGATCGAGTAAGCGAATACCCTTGCGGGTTTATATATATATATATATATATATATATATATATATATATATATATAGAGCAATTACACTCAAACTATTGATCATATCCCAAAAATGTTCAGATAAACGTTTCAGCGTTCGACAAGGCCGTCATACTACACCACCCTATTTTTTTTATCGCTGAAGGCGCTGAAGCTACGTCAAGGTCAACTCCACTCCTTTAAATGGAACCACGTATTTTACTCGATGACACTATGACCGATTTTAAGACCTTGTGTCGTAGGTCGCTGAATTCGCCTTGAAATCGGTAAGAATGTCGTCCAAAAAAATACATGGCTCCATTTAAAAAAGTGGAGTTGACCTTGACTCAGCCTCAGCGCCTTCACCGATGAAAAAATAGGGTGGTCCAATATGACGGCTTTCTCGAACACTGAAACTTGTGTCGGAAACATTTTTTGATACGATCAATAGTTTGAGTGCTGCTGCTCTGTAACACTTTATGTGGCTCACCCTGTAAGTATATGGGTGTACGTGTATACGTGTATAGAAAAAAAATTGTTCTTTCGGGCCACAGGCTTTTCGTACGTATAAACATTTTCTTGTTCTCTCTTCCGCTTCTCCCATGCTAAAACGAAATTCCATTATTCCTACCTGCATGTATACATTTGTTCATGCGTGTATGTGTGCATGTATTCACAGCTTCCTTATTTGTGAACTCAAGTTTCTCCGGGACGTTTCCTTCGCGCGAGTTTAGCCGAAGGGAAATATGCAAACGGGAGAAATTTCAATTTTGTTCCCTAGCGCGCGATGGATAACGAGGACCTTAAATGCAATTTCATTCGAGCAAAGTTTTGTCACGGTCTCCAACGAATCTGCGCCCGAGCGTGTATGCTCTATGTACAGACCGCGTAATGAGGGAGAGGTAAGCTGCCCACCCGCGGGCTTAATAACGTATTCGGTATTCGAAATTAGTGTTACTATAACAATGCATTACAATATATATATATATATATATATATATATATATATATATATATATATATATATATATATATATATATATACATACATACATACATATATACATATATACATATATATATATATGTGTGTGTATATATATATATATATATATAATAAAACGCTCCCAATACATGTAAAAAGCAATTGAAGAGAAAGAACAGAGCTTCGGATTGCTGCATCGTTGCACAGCGTGTCCCTGTCCATGGTTCGCGACCACGCGTTAATGCAGATTGCAACGAATGACAAACAAGCGTCACCTCACAATGACCAACAATTCTGCAGTGCTCGGAATCATAACGTTGCAAACTCACCCCCCTTGGCGGCGATCCCTCGAAATTTTTGCCCCTTTCTTCCCTAATGCTCGACACACATTCGAGAACACACACGCATACCCATGTGCCCGTGTAAAGACCAGTGGAAAGGCGTAAGCGTACACGATATTTGCAAGTAAATGGCAATTAATCAGGGTCCGAATATATGAGCGGTGGGCACCACCGTTAATTTGTCATTTCGTCCTACGATGATTTACATGCGGCGCTGTCCAGTCATTGTACCAGGGTGATACCTATATATATATATATATATATATATATATATATATATATATATATATATATATATATATATATATATATACAGGGTGGATTTAATGTGACCACCCCAAATATCTCCGTTGCCTTTGGCGTGACGAAACAAATGTCAAGAGGTCATTTGTTTCATTTCGAAGGGCTGATACAGTGGTGAAAAATTCATTTTTGTCAAGGTCATAGTTTTTGCGTTCTCAAGGTCATCAATGGTTTTTCAAATGGCAAATCGTTTTTTTTTATTAAGACGTTGTACCTGATATTCGGACGAAACCAACGACCTATGATATCCTTGTTTGAAATTATTTTTCACCCAAATATTTTGGATTTGTTTGGGTTTGGTTGGATTTTTTCGTTCTGGTTGGGTTTGTTGGGTCTGTTTGGATTTGTTTTCGTCACTCTAAAGGCAACGGGAATATTTGGGGTGGTCACGTCAAATGGTACACGCTGTATATATATATACATCCTGACCCAAAAAGTGACGTCCAAAAGTAAAAGCGTAAACCTTGTATCCTATCGGAATCATCCTAGTCGAAATTCTAGCATCTGTTTTACTTTTCGAGAAAATGCACTTTATTTTCTCATTTGCGTATGCACTTCTCTAGCGATTTTTTCACTTGTTTTATCGTTATGATGTGCACTGTTGAGCAATAAACCAATGACCAACTGAACACTAACGTCGGTTCCTTACATTTTTATCCAAAGCTTAAAAAATTGGTTTGAGAGGATCAGTCACTAAATTCAGATAATGGCAAAAAGTTTACATTGGCCTAAATGACTGTCAGTTGGTTTTAAACATTTCTAAGAGGTAAGTATATACACACATAAGAGTATAAATAAAAGATATCGTACAGGAAAACTCGAAGAAGATTAAAAATTCTTTTTCTTGAAAAGTGACAAAATTCGTGGACCATGGATGGGGGTGATTCGAATAGGTATTGATATGAGGCATCTTGAATTGCATTTTAGACCACTTGACACTTATATTCGTCACACTTCGGACCACGCTGTGTCCTAAGTGTGACGAATGTATATATATATATATATGTGTGTGTATATATGTACATATACATATAAATGCAAGAGGGATATTCTTATTCCGTTATATCTACCCAATGTTGCTTATCAGCACATTTGGCTGTTTCGGGGACGATTGTAAAATTGTTTTCAAACGAATAATTGATTTTAGGAACAGAGCGGTCGTCCCATTCGAATGTAGTTTACGAATTATACCAAAATCGTTCCCAAATTATAATTCCCACGCGCGTGAATTATTTTGGTCCGTAATCGCTACTTCGGAAGTATTATACAAGGCCATATATATGCAGCAAGATAGAAGGAGAGAAAGAGAGAGAAGTCGCGAAAAACACGTTAATTTCATCCTGCGTGGGTTGGAAGGGTCAGAGAGAATAATAAAATATTCGATTCAAATTTAGCATAATGAGAGTACTGTACAATTACGACCGAATTTCGTATTATACGATTATTTGCTATCATCATCATCATCATCATCATTACCAGCATCAACGGGGCAATTCGTTTTATACGATTATGTGCTATCATAATAATCGTCAGTGAATTTCAATTCGACATTCCTTATGATGAAATTTTCATCATATGGAAAAAGAAGAATTACATTATTTAATTTGTACAAAGCTGACAGGCCGTTCGGCACGAAAAGCAAGTATCTCGTTGTGCATTGGGTACTCGCCTGGTATATAATTATTTGTATCGTATCGATACGGATATCGAAACGATCAGACAGGTTTCATTAATTCAAAAGTATGCATATATATATATATATATATATATATATATATATTTGCAGCCCGGGCAATATGCAAACGCGAAAATCCCCTTTGAAATCGAATCCATACCGTCCAATTGCTTTGTCGCGCTCATCATCGACCGTATATTATTAGTATTATTGAATTGGTTAATGACGCAGCCACGTATGGACTTTCACGATTCCCGCGGCGTTATGAGGGTACTTCGAGACTGAAATTATTAAGTCACCTGAACATTTTTGCGTTTTTGTGAAAGTGGGAGCTCGCCACTCCGAGTAATTCAATTCAGTAGTAGAGAGAGCGAGAGAGAGAGAGAGAGAGAGAGAGAGAGAGAGAGAGAGAGAGAGAATAATGTTAATTGATTGATAATATTTATCAAGCCCTGGCACAATCCCCGGGCAAATATAAAGTTACAGATAAAAAGTGAGAAAAATGTCACCCTAAATTTAAAGAAATAAAAATTTGGCATACAACAAAAACTGAATACAAATTAACAAAATAAAAATTTGGTATAAAACAAAAAATAAATGAAATTTAAAAAAATAAAAATTCGATATAGAACAAATATGAATGGAAACTGAAGGAATAAAGAGTCGTCATAAAAATAATCAAAAAATAACATAAATTAAAAAATAAGGATTCGAAATAAAACACAAATAAATTAAAATTAAAAAATAAGGATTCGATATAAAACAGAAATAAATAAAAATTGAAGAAATAAGGATTCGCTATAATCAAAAAACAATAAAAGTGCAATAAATAAGGATTCGATTTTAATTTAAAAAATAAGCAGAAATGAAAGAAAAAAAGCGTTCGATATAAAACGAAAATAAACAGAAATTAAGCGAATAACGATTGGACACAAAAATGATAGTCAACAGAAATCAAAGAAATGAGGCCTCAATGTAAAAACGAAAACAAACAATATGAAATGTGACGAGCAGAAAAGAAAATTTAAAAAATGAAATAAGACAGAAAGAAAGAATGATAGAGCGAGACAGGAAAAAAAAATCTTTTTTCGAGATTGCTTTTTTGAGATTTCCATAAAAGGCTTCATCAAGTGAATGCGAGTATCGAGAATAAAACGTAAAAGCATAAAAGCCCTTAGTATCCTTAAGTGTACGTACACCCACATGTACATGTCCATATATACATATATTATATATCCACACATATATCATAACACGTTTACACTCCATATCATTTCTGTCGTTGAATTCTTTACTCTTTCCCTTCCTTTCTTTCGTAAATCCATATCAGCGGATAGTACGGAAGGTACCTTTTATTTCTATTTGCAGCACCGTTCGTGAGTACCTGGAGAGTGGTTGGATGAAGTGAAAGTATCGGGCGGGGCCAGTCTATAGGGCTTGCTTCGGCAGGGCGAACTATGGTACGGGATAGGCGAGATGAACGAGACTCGGAGACGATAGTGGATATCCTGCCCTAGGAAGAGAAATGAAAGTTTCTACGTGTACATACATATACATATAAACCACTTTGTACGGGAGACGCCACGTCGTCTTTTTCACGCCAACTTGACGGGAAAAAGCGTCGATGAAGTTTGGCCAGACGTATCGAAAGTTCTCGAAATTCGAGACAGGTACAGCACCGTACATATATAGGGTATTCCAGCTCAACTGACGAGGAGCATCCCTCAGGTGACACCCTTCGATTTTGTTGAAATTTCGATATGTTATGAAGCACCGAAAAGTAAGCGATACGTATTTTTTTTATCGGCGGAAAAACGGTTTTAAAGGGTGAAACCACCCCTCGAAAAAAGGCATCTCTAGGGTGGTTCACCCCTTAATTTTTTTGCAATGTCACTATAGTGGATTTTTCATTGCTTCGGATTAGAAGAATTTTCGTTTTTGTTTCGTTAAAATCGGTGAACTCCTTGTGTGTGAAACTGCTATATCACCCCTAGAGATGCCTTTTTTCGAGGGGTGATTTCACCCCTTAAAACCGTTTTTTCGCCGAAAAAAAAAATACGTATCGCTTACTTTTCGGTGCATTATAACATATCCGAAATTCAACAAAATCGAAGGGTGTCACTTGAGGGATGTTCCTTGTGAGACCCTTTCCCTTACCATCGTTGTTTATAGATTTCCATGAGAGAAAACCTCACTCCTGGTGGGAAGAAAAAAACAATTTTTTTTAACGGAGTATGCCTCTTTCGAAGGCCAATTTAAAGGGTCAGAATGATTATTTTTTTTCCAGTAACACATTGGCTGGAATAAAATAATTTTTTCCCAGCATGTTGTACACATGTTTACGGTTACAATGTAATTTTTTCGGAAGAAAATCTGTCAAAGTGTTCGTGGTGCTTGAAAGTGAAAACGGAAACAATTTTCTTCAAATATATCCAACTGGCTATGGGTTCACGATCTACTTTTCGAAATTTCGAAAAATACGAGAAATCACAGCTTCTCCAAAGAGAACCTCATTTTTCTCTTGATAAATAACATGCTTGTTATTCTCTTGTTATTAACTTGTTACCTTATTAACGTATTAACTTATTAATTTATAAACTTATCAACTTATTAAATTATTAATTTATTAACTTATCAACTTATCAACTTATCAACTTATCAAGTCATTAACTTATTAACTTATTTGCGTATTAGCTTGTTAAATTTATTAAGTCATTAAGTTATTAACTCATTAACTTGTTAACTTATTAACTTATTAACTTGTTAACTTATTAACTTATTAACTTATTAACTTATTAAGTTATTAACTTATTAACTTATTAACTTAGTAACTTATTAACTTATTAACTTATTAACTTATTAACTTATTAACTTATTAACTTATTAACTTATTAACTTCTTAACTTATTAACTTATTAACTTATTAACTTATTAACTTATTCACTTGTTAACTTATTAACTTGTTATTCTCTTGATAAACAGCAGTTATTGTTATCAACAAATGGTTCATGCAATTAAAAAATGCGATCGTGCACCGAAAATGACTACTGTTTGAACGTTAACGGTGCAAATTCAAGTGAATAGCGTGAGAGTTACTCAAGATATTAATCCCGCTGTGTCAAGATGTGTAGTTTCGATATAATTGCGATCAAACTCGACGCATCGCGGTAAACCCGACGCACACTGTTCCACTAAAATAGATGTAACTTCGTCAATTTTTCGAATTTCGGGGTCCGGTTAGTCTTAAAATATTCTTGAAAGATCACACCATAACAATATGCAAAAAAACGATTTTCAAAAGTTTTCAGAGAGGGATACCTTTGTAAAAAGACTTCTACAACCCCTTACCCTTCTGCGGCTGCAAAACATCGAAAAATGCTGAACTGAAGGCAGGATATACATTCACAACGATCAAAACATCGATTTCTTTTTTCGGCAAGATATAGAACTATATACGAGGTTCGTTAAAAAAATAAGGTGACATTTTTTTTTTCGCGAAAAATATTTATTCATTCGTCAATATCTTCTTTGTCCCCTACAAAGTAATCTCCCTCAGATATAATACATTTGTGTCAGCGCTTTTTCCAATCCTCGAAGCACTTCTGATATGCGCTTTTTGGTATGGCCTCGAGCTCTCCCAGCGATGCGGTCTTTATCGCAAGGGACCAATTCCGGTGAATCCGGTGCATTATCGTGATGCAAAAGCCATTAATTGTTTTGCCACAAATCGATACCAAAAAATTGCCAGGCACACCAAAACACGTCTAACCTTTATATCTGTCAAAAACAAACTAAATATGCAAAATGGCTAATAACGTCAACATATGTTGGAGACATGTGTACCAATATAACAAAAAAAATCGAAAATCGAATGTACGTAGCCCGCTAAAATTTGATAAGTCGCCTTATTTTTTTAAGTAACCTCGTATAAAATAACTATATGTAGAAGTCGTAATAGAAAAAAGTAAAGTTTCAATTCGTGCAGTTATTTTTTTCTTTCTTTTTTCTTCCGATGTACAAAGACGTAGTTGAATGATTCCACTGAGGTGCGGAGAAGCTGTGGAAACATTGATGATCTTCGCGAATGGCCGCACGCACCCGGTCTCGGATAATAATAAACCAAGATGGCGGTACTTCGAGACATCCGGTTAGAGACGCGGTCCCGGGCACGGGACGTTACGAGGTATAAGAAGATTGCTCGTAGAGGGATGAACGAAGGGGAAAAAAAGTAATCCACTGCTCGCGTTCTTCTCGTATAGTCTAATGACAATTACCCCGACGATGATCCTCCGCGGCTGATCGCTTGACTATACGGGGTGTCCCAGAACTGAATGCGTTCCCTGAAATGGGGAGTTGGGGGTGAAATTCTGAGTCGATTGATATAAGCATGTGTGGGTCTCATATCAGCCCCTGAATTATTATCAATTTTTTAAGACGAGCCAATCAGGTGCGCCCGATGAGCGGGCGTACGTGATTGGCCCGCGTTGGAAAATGAATAATAATTCAGGGGTTGGTCTGACACCCACACATGCTTATATCAATCGACTCAGAATTTCAACCCCAATCCCTCATTTCAGGGATCGCCTTCAGTTCTGGGACACCCTGTATATACATACATATACAGGGTGTTCTGCAATGAATGGATAATCCTGCAACTGTCGATAGGTCGGATCACACCTACTCTATGCTGTCGATAGGTCAGATCACGCCTACTCTACGCTAGAATTTCAGTTCATATATATATATAGGGTGTCCCAAATGTCACGCAACAATATGCATAAGTTGCGCATGTTAAATATTGCGTGACACTTTCGACACCCTATATATGTGTGTGTGCGTGTGTACCAAGCGCCCTGCGCGTAAAATTTCGTACCTAAAAAGGAACTCCGAGAGAACGCCGGAGTTTTCCCTCTGCTCGCGATTTAACGCGAAGTCGCTGCGTCAGCTCGATAATGTGTAGACCAAAGGCGACCCACGAGAGAAATTGAGAGAGAGAGAGAGAGAGAGAGAGACAGAGAGAGACAGAGAGAGGGAGAGAGAGAGAGAGAGAGAGAGAGAGAGAGAGAGAGAGAGAGAGGAGGGAACTAACCGATACGCCATGAGATTTTCGTCGTCTCATGATGAAGGAAGAGGGACCAAAAAATTCGCGAGGCACTCTTTGGGTACGAGGAGGGCGCGAGTTAAGTGGAAAAAGGTAATTTCATGGTGTGAGAATCGCCCTCTCTCGCAAATGTGTTATCAGCACAAGAATTATATATATATATATATATATAGTAGGGTGGCGCAACTTTGAGCTCTATTTTCTTCCCTTTTTTTCAAAAGTTCAAATTTTCGTTAAAAATATCGATTTTTATTGTGCTTGGAAAAAAAATATATATATATATTTTTTTCCTTTTTAGTTAGCTCAAAAATAGAGCTCAAAATTGTGCCACCCTAAATATATATATGTACATATATATCCACACTACAATATATATACACACCCTACGATATATATAGTAGGGTGACATAACTTTGAAATCTATTTTTGAGCTAACTAAAAAGGAAAAAATATAGAGCTCAAAATTGGGACACCCTACTATATATATATGTGGCACAATTTTGAGCTCTACTTTTTTTTCTTTTTTCTCACCATCCACTTATCTTCACTAAAGCGAAAAAAATTGTCGCGCAAGCTGCAAGTGGTCAAAAAATATTCAGAGGTCGCTCAAGCCTCCAAAAAAATTCCAAAATTCAAGTATATATATCTATATATATATATATATATATATTCCACATTATTCTCTCTGATATCACGATACCAAATTTCTTCTCTCTCATCAACAGCATTTTTTTCTTGCACGTTGATTGAGCGCGGTGCAACGAATGCGTGACAGGCCCTGCCAAGAAAAATAATAATCGCGGGCAGTTGTAGAACGCGGTTCTTGGAATAACGGACGCAGCGATTAATTTTTCGCCACTGCGTAACGCGAGCTCCGCGAGGACAATCCTGACAAGTGACAAATTTCAGAACTAGTTCTCGCGTTTGCTGGCGGATTTTTTCCCCCGTCTTTCACCAACGGCTGTCCAGTTCAGTCCACGGGCTTTAACCGGTAAAACTATCAGAAATTCGTTCCCGCGGCGTATAGAGAGAACTCGTCATTTTTTTTCAATTTTTTCAACGCCCGAAGAACTTCACTTTCGAGCCGGTTCAGTGCCATACGTAACCGTGGCCGCTGTAAAAGCTACGAAAAATGTGACGCGAATATTTTTCTCGGAAAACTGGGGTCAAGGTGGACGGAGGAGATGGGGTAAAATGGGCTTCGAGAGTGGGGGGAAACAAGATTTTTTTTCCTTTTCCGGTGCCAGTAGCACGCGGTCAAGCGACGGACGTATTTCGTTCACGCATTATTATTTTTCACGCAAATGCCTAAACGCCAGCAAATTATTGCCATAGCTCCGATAATTGAGTGTACATAATAAATTGCGCGGATATTAAAGCAGGCGCGGGTCGAACGCCAGTCGAGTGCCCGAGAGGGGAACCAGCATCGTTCGCTGCTGACTGTAATTACCCAATTGGAAGTGTGACAGGGCGGTGCTTATTGCTGCTGTAGCTAACCGATCTCAATTCACCCTTTCGCTCTCCCTTTATACACACGCACACACCCACACACATTATATATATATATATATATGTTAGACCTGTCCTTAAGGGGTTACCCCCACTTGCGATTTTGAAAAATTTGATTTTTTTATTGCATTTTTTTGAAGTATAAGTATCTGAGAATATGTCCTGAAAATTTCAAGTCGATCCGAACAGAATTGACTGAGATATGAGCGTTGAAAGAGAAGAATCCGTGAATTGAAGAACTGAAATTGAAACTTTAAACGCGTTTTTCTCAAAATGGCATTTCTGAAGTCGGTGACCAAGATTACTCGAACACTAATGAACCGATCTTCTTGAAATTTCGCAGGCTTATTTAATACAAAAAATGTAGTCTTTAATCGTTCGATTTTTTTTTTCGAAAAAAAATGGCCGTTTTATAGCCAAAAAACGGCGGTTTTTTTTCGTTAAAATCGAACCATTAACTTTGACTGTCCGCCATTTTGTGAAAAATGAATATTTTTTAAAATCCTTCGATTAAAGACTAGTTTATACTTATATTTGACTAAATCCATCCGCATTTTTTTTTCAGATGATCCACTTCGCCGCAATGTTGGTCACCGCAAACCGTGTATATAAAAACATTATTTCATTGAAGGCCATTTGCCACTAAACAATGTAATATTTTTCAATAAAAAAATTACTGAAAGTTCTTCGAGATGTGTTCTTTAAGATGGTATATTGATCAATTAAAAAAGTTTTGTAGTTTTCTTTAAAAAAATTCATGAAAAAGGCCTTTTTTGCGCTACAAGTGGGGGTAACGCCTTAAGAAGGGCAAAATCGAATTTTAATGGTCTTACCCCCCAAATTGGTTCGAAACAATTTTTTTTATATGTCAGAATTTTTAAAATGTTTGCTCTCCATATTTACCCACTGCTAGAAAGCCTTACTTTTTCCCACAAGAAAAGCATTGATTTTTCGTGATTTTTAATATTTTTTTTTACCGTTGCCCTAATTATCAGGTAAAAGATGGTAAATTCGCAGAAAATGTTGACAGTAATGTTACCTTTTTGTCGGATTTTTTGGAATTCGATACAAGCATTTTTGGGCTAGATCAATCACATCTTTATTCTGTGTATGTTGCGAAGAACGCGGAAAAAAGCAAAGAAAAGTCGAAGAACGTCGTTTTGAGAGCTAAAAAAAGGACGAATAAAATGGCAGAGGTTAAAAAAATAGGAAACATTTCGCCGAAGATGATAAGCTCTCGGAAATCGCTGAAAATAGAGAAAAAAAAAACGTCGAAAAGTATCTTTCAGAGGTCTAAATATAGAAGTTAAAATCTCAAATAGTTTATTTTGGATAATTTCTTTTATAATTTATTATAAAGATAATATATTATAAAAATATGATTTATTAAAAATGATAAAGATAATTTTAACTTATGATCGAAAATCTTGATGCACTTTTTCTCATTACTATAATTGATTTCCAAAACATAATACGAATAAACATTCGGGACAAACAATCCGAACGTGTACGCGATGCCGGGTTCTTGAAATTGGTTTTGTGGGGGTGCGACGTGCTCGAACAGCAAGTGAAGCAAGAAAAACAGAAAAATTTTAAATCATGGCATAATCGATTCGGCTTCAGGGTCGGCCTTGAATTTTTTTTGCGTGATTAATTATTTTGTACAAAGAATTCCGTATGTTTTAAGACTACTCCGATTGAATTATTTCGACATTTAACTCTCCAAATCACGTTTTTCGACTTTTTTCCGCGTTTTTAGCAACATACAGAGCATAAAGATGTGATTGATCTAACCCAAAAATGCTTGTATCGAATTCCGAAAAATCCGACAAAAAGGTAACATTACTGTCAACATTTTCTGAGAATTTACGATTTTTTAGCTGATAATTAGGGCAACGGTAAAAAAAAGATTAAAAATCACGAAAAATCAATGCTTTTCTTATGGGAAAAAGTACGGCTTCCTAGCGGTGGGTAAATATGGAAGGAAATTTTTTTTTAATTCTGACTTTTTAAAAATCATTTCGAACCCATTTTGGGGTTAAGACCATTAAAATTCGATTTTGCCCTTCTTAAGGACAGGTCTAATATAATATATATATATATATATATTCTACATTATAATTAATATACTATATATATAAAGGTAACCTATCACCCCCTTAAGGGTTTACATCGACCTTCCAAACACCCTGTAGATGTATACACACACACAAACACACACACGCACACAATGAGTCTCTAGAAATTAAATCTGCCAAAACTCTTGCAAACGTCGATTTTAAAAGAAAAAAAAAAGTCACGGTCAATGACAGCTTGTGACGATCTATATTCCGGTCGAGATCGCGCAGAGCGACTTTTAAACTCCATTGTCAAACCCCAATGTTCGAGTCGGAAAGTTTATTCAATTTCGTTTACCATCGTCGAGAATATATTCTTATTACTAGGGCGAACGTCGTCGACGTATTGTATATGTACATGTGTAGGAAGAGAGAGAGAGAGAGAGAGAGAGAGAGAGAGAGAGAGAGAGAGAGAGAGAGAGAGAGAGAGAGAGAGAAAGAGAGAAAGAAAGAAAGAAATATCTATATATTTATTTATTTGATTACTTATTTATTTATTTATTTATTTATTTATTTACTTATTTACTTATTTACTTATTTACTTATTTGCTTATTTATTTATTTATTTATTTATTTATTTATTTATCTACTTATTCATATTTATAAACATATACAAACACATAAAAATGTCATGCCGAACCAAACCCTTGCATCGACGAAAATTCGGTGGTACGAAATATTCGAACACTCCTCTAGGAAAATATCCAAGGCACGATAAAGTACGAGAATTATTATATTTTCCCTTGCTGGTACCAAAACTTGCGACAATCATTGAACGAGGAAACAATTTCGCAATGAGAAATGAAGCTCCGCTACGGGACCTGTAACAGCTGAGAACAGGTGACTCGAGTATCGTGGATTCATTCTCGTCTGACCAAATACCGACACTAACTACTGGGCAGTAGCGAGACGTTCTATTGATTTCTCCCTCGATTTCGCAAATCTTTTCGCCGTTCAATAATTTCATCGATATTGATATGTGTTTTTTTGTGTTTTTTTTTCGGTGCCGGTGTGTGCATGTGTGTATGTGAATCGTGAAACACGACCACTGGGAAGAGGTGCTGGAGAACTAAGAATGGCGAACAAGAGGAGAACAGAAGAGGCTGGAGAGCAACTACAGTGGAACAAATAACAACGATACATTCTCCACAGCTGTGTTCGGTAAACTTTGCTCCCTAGTGCCCGGCACCGAGCCCCCCCCCCCCCCCCCCCCCGCCCCTCTCGTCCTCGCCAAGGGTGTATATCCGACCACTCGGCTCGAACCTGATTTCTGTACCATCGCGTATTCGCTCGAGCAACGCCGTTTCTCAAGTGTACTACGGGTGAACGAAATGGGCCTGGAATCCGAATAGTCTCTGAGGTTGAATTTCGTTATACACGCAGGGTGGCCCGAAAATCGACCTCGAAATGAAAATCTAAATGTCCCGTACCAAACTCCAAAATGGGGCCTCCAAATGACCCCATCGATGGTCTGCGATGTTTTTCGCTTTGCGAGAATTTTTAAAAATGTTCTCTTTTTGTATGTACTTTCCTCACGATTTTTCTTACTCGTAAAATACGCTGTTAAGCAATAAATAAGTAACCTACTGAACTACAACGTTGATGCCTTGGATTTCAATCGATAGCTTAAAAAAAAATAACTAACGTTCAGATGATAAAAATAAATACTTATACTACTCCGAATAACTCCCAATTGCTTTTGAAAACTGCCAAGAGGAAAGTACATAAACGAAAGGGAAAAATAATTTAAAAACCATGCTACGGATAAACTTTTAACAATATTTTCCATGTTTTTTTCTCGAAAAGTGAAAAGATCGGTTCCCAAATTCTTTTTTATCCCGCCTCTTTTCTGAAAAAGAAAGGGGACAACCACCCCCACTGTCATATCTTTATTGATATTAGGGCTAAAAAAAACGCGCCCACCACATTGAAGATCAATGACATAGTTTTTCATAGAAGGCATCTAGATTTTCTTTTTGGATATCAATTTGTGGCACCCTATATATGCGTGTGTATATATAGGATGCCGTATATACATACAGGGTGAGGCACATAAAGTGTTACATAACAATAGCGCTCAAACTATTGATCATATCCAAAAATGTTTCAAAGAAAAGATTCAGCGTTCGAGAAGGCCGTCATACTGGACCACCCTATTTTTTCATCGGTGAAGGCGCCGAAGCTCCGTCAAGGTCAGCTCCATTTTTTAAAATGGAACCATGTTTTTTTTTTCGATTACATTATGACCTCGTGTTGTAGGTCGCTGAATTCGTCTTAAAATCGGTAATAATGTTATCGAAAAAAAATTCATTGTTCCATTTAAAAAAAGTGGAGTTGACCATCGCGGAGCTTCAACGCCTCCACCGATAAAAAAAATAGGGTGGTCCAGCGTGACGGCCTTCTCGAAAGCTGAAACTTTTGTCGCAAACATTTTTGGATATGATCAATAGTTTGAGTGCTATTATTCTGTAACACTTTATGTGCCTCACCCTGTGTATATATATATATATATATATATATATATATATATATATATATATATATACATACACAAGCACACAAATACACACTGGGTACGTTGTTATTATTATTATTGTTGTTGTTGTTGTTTTTGTTGTTGTTGTTGTTGTTATTATTGTTATTATTGTTATTATTGTTATTGTCGTTATTGTTGTTATTATTATTGTTATTGTTAATGTTGTTGTTATTATTATTATTATTATATATAACATACCCAGCAGACTCAATTGGATCCATCCAGGTCTTCCGATAATAAAGCGCGATGAATAAAAAAAAAATAATTTTTCCCCTTTGCAGTTCGAAAAGCTCGCTGGAGCTTACTGGAGTCTACGTTGATTATCTTGCTCACTTCGATTCGTGGATTTCCACCACTAACACGCCCCTCCCTCCTGCAAATCTCCCCCTACTTGCTTATTAATATTTTAAATCCTTATATATACATACATATATATATATATATATATATATATATATATATATATATATATATATATATATATATATATATATATATATATATATATATATATATATATATATATGTATGTATGTATGTATACATATATATATATATTTACGAGAGCGCACTCGAAAAAATGTGCTCTGCGCCATCATGGGGGGCACATCTTCTTCGATATATATATATATATATATATATATATATATATATATATTTCCGCTGCCTTATTGGCGCGGTTCTTGAAGCAGGTTATTACCGCAGCGATCGCGTTTGCGAGCGATCAAAAGTGTCAAATACTTTTCTCGCATCGGGAAAAGTACCGAGATAGCTTAAAAGTCAATTTCACGCGTGTGCCACTACGTCAAAAGGTCGATTTGCCGTTAAAGGCGCCGTTGAGAGGCCAACATCTTCCGGTCTCTCGTTTTTGCGACGCGCTTCCATCATCCTCGTATACCAAGTGAAGTACGACGGCATAGGGGTGAATGGGGTGGCGGGGCGTTGCGGAGGACGGGGGTTGAAATGGGGGGGCGAGAAGAGGGTGTGAGAGGGAGGGCAAACGGACCGTCACGATTGAATCGTAACGGTTTCACGTTGCGAAATAAAAATCCCACGGTAGATTTTTAGCGCCGTTTCTCTTCTTATCGGCGTTCCGCACGAGACCGCACACACTATAATGTGCACGCACAGCGGCTCGCGTTCGATCGATAACGTCGTATCGATCAGCGAAGAAAGCCGTTTCGTCTTCCCCAATGGAATAACTTTATTCCCACGGGTTGGAATCCTTTCGATAAAAGTCGAGATTGCGACGTTGCGGACAATTCAAGATGGCGGTAGCGTGGGTGTGTGCGCGTCGGTCGACGCCGCGAAATTCCGCGATGTTATCGGTCGCGTGAGGAAAGCTCGCAAGCTCGAACTCTCCGATTTCGACGAAATTTGGCATGTTTGTAGAATGGGTGAAAATAGGCGACGCGTATTTTTTTAAATCTGCGGAAGCCGATTTTTAAGGGGGGAAACGCATCCTCGAAGATAGGGGTGGTTTTTGTTTTTCGTCGATAACGTTTTAACGGTACGGGATGTGAAAAAATGTCGAGGCTGCAACAACGTTTATTTTTCCGTTTACTGTGTGTTGGAGATGAGAACGACGCAGATAAGAAATTTCAAACGAAAAACACCCCTATTTTCGAGGGTGCGTTTCACCCCCTAGAAATCGGGTTCCGCAGATACAAAAAAATCGTGTAGCTTATTTTTACCCATTCTGCAAACGTGCCAAATTTCATCGAAAATCGGAGATTTCGGCCTCGCGATTTTTCCTTGTGAGTCGATTTCTAGGAGGTTTTCCCTACCCTCGGCCAGCGATATTAGCGTCGGAGATTGAAAGGTTTTTTTTCGGGAGTTGTATGTTGCGATGGTGAGCTTTTTAAATTTAATTTTGGTACTCGGGGGTGGTGGAAGTGATGGAGGGTGGAGCGGAAGTGTGAATAATCGATGGAATCATTTGAGGACAATTGATGCATTAAGGGGTCTTTAGACGCAAAAGTTTAGACGCTAAAAAAGGCTTTTTTCGTGAATTTTTTGATAGGTTTATATCATAGATAATGATATAAAAGTTGTTACACTTAATAAATATACTTCCGAAACACATTTTTTTTAAATGTTTGTATTTATGTAACCCAATCGAACTTTGAACGCGCTTGAGGCGAAACAAAATTTTTCGACGGCGTGTTGATAGAATCTTCAAAACTGAACCGATCCTTATGAAATTTTAACCACATATTCTTTACAACTATAGCTAAAGCGCATATCAAGGATTTTTTAAATTTTGACATATACTATTTTTTTTGGCCAACAACGGTAAAAAACATATTTTTTGTTTAATTTTGTTTTTTCGAAAAATGTCCGCCATTTTGTTATTGTGCATATATCAAAAATCAGTGATACATAAAAAAATAGTGACTTAAATTTAGAAAAATGATTTTTTTATATATTTCAAAAGTGTTTTTATTAAGTGTAACAATTTTTGTATCAATATCTATAGTATAAATCTATCAACAAAATCCATGAAAGTAGCCTATTTTTTAGCGTCTAAAGAAAGAAGACCCCTTATGTTATCAACGGTACTGCAAGGCCTAAATGAGATGCCGGCAGATTCTGAAATTGTACGCGCGAAATTGGAAAGAACTGCTTTTTTATCATATTGCAATCCGAATTAATTATTTCGGGTGAGACAACGTCGGGGGTGAAACAACCCCGGCGAAGCCTTCGCAAACTAGCCCGCGTTCCACCCCTTTCTCCTGACGCTTGGAACAAGAAAAAAGGTGAAGCGAAATGGGGTAAAAGTCGCGAGGGTTGTCTCCGCAGGACGGCCGGAGGGACATGCATTTATGGATGTCGGAAAGTCCGACAATCACGGCTGGAACATTGCCTCTCTTTTTGAAGCCGTCAGGTCACGGGAAATGTCGTATCCACGAGAAACAACGACACTCGGGAATATTCCTGTCGGCAAGTGCGTCGGTAGACGACACGGAGATGGTAGAAAACGAGCGCGAGGAATAAAACTATTCAAGTTGAGGGCAAAAAAGACACGGCGTGGCGTACGAGGAAAGAAATTTGAGAGAAATACTTTTATCGTTGTGATAAAAACTTGAAGGGACTTGCGTGGTAGTTGTTTCAAAAGTCACTTTAAAATCCATTTTAAAGAGGCATTGATGTGTAGGCGATCTCGCAGAGTGCCTTTTGGAAGTTTCAACATCAGTGGCCACAGCCACCCCGGGAACGCACGATGTTCCACATTTTCCGTGGTCGTCAAAAGGCTTTAAAACCACCTAAAAATTAATGAAATCAAATTTTTCGGATGTCATTCTCTTCCTTATTAACAGACGAAAAAACGCCTGTAGCTTTGAGCCTCCCCAGCCCTGTAGAAAGAGTTTTCCGAGCGGGGGTAGCGCGGCCTAGACCTCCACTGCGGTCATGCGCTGGAAGATGAAGTTACTAGGTCACGAGTTCTAGGGTTGATGCATCTAAGTGCCTGCGATATGAACTACGTTCAACAACCCTATATTCCCCAGGCTTTGATATTTTCCCCCCTGGACCACTTTGGAGGAGCATCCGCTTCAAGTGTCGGAGACATCAACTGCGCTCAACTGTCAAAAAGGATCCCTGAAATCCCCCGGCTTCAATACTCACTTTCCCCTAAGACGATCTGGTGGAACTGGCGCAACGTTCCGCCAGAACTTTGACCAGACACATCTGCCCCAAAAAGACATGCCCATTCAACATTGATCGTGCGCGCCAGCGACCACGGTATCGAAAAAAGCAGCGAAATGACGTTGAAAGGTAATTGAAAGCTTTTTCTCGTTTCTCTTGCAGACCACGAGAAGAACGTCGAGACCGTGAGGTCGTTTCTCCATGGACCGCTGATGCTGCAAGGGTGGATTTTTTCGGCTCCTTTGGGAACTGGACTTCAGGGACTCGCTGTAGTCTCATCGAGACGTCTCCTCGCGTGTTGCGTCGTTAGCCCTGCTCGATAGATCTGGTCGTTTCCTGCACTGCCTCCGCTTTCGTGCACGGCGTTTCCCAACAGAAAGACCGCAACCGAAAGAAGAGGAGGACGAGTCTCTGAGGCTGAGTGACTCGGTGAACGCGAGTTAATTAAGAGGATCCGAGCTACGTACAAATTGGCCGAAAGAGTTGCCCCGTTAATTCGATTGTCGGATGGAACGATAAAAGCACGCGAAGAAAGGAATTAATTATGCGAGTGAAACCGTCCGGCTGAGGCGAGCAAACAGCGGAGCGGCAAGTTGCCCGAGAATTTCGTCGTATGCGACACGGATGCGGGAATGTTCTCGGTGAGATGACTACTCGCGTTCTCCAAGACGGAATATTTACACGACGAATCCGGACGTGCCGCAACGAGTGAGCGAAACTCTTGGAGGAGCCGCTTCTTTCCCGAAGGACTTTGCGGAATAAAAAATCCCCATGCTCATCTCCGTCTGTCCGTCTCTGTCACTCGTCGTCCCTTTTCGTACGAACCGCAACGCCGAAAGGAGAAGCATCAGTGACGTGTTGACGCGCGAACATTCGGAAAGGCTCTTTGCAGTCTCGTTCGATTCGTCAACGTAACGGTGAATGTCAGATGTAACTTGGGTATGCACGAGGAAGAAAGTGCGACTGAACGGTTGAAGAACTCGTTGGTGGAGATCCTCTACCCAGGGACCGACGTTTCCGGGGCCCCAGTTAATCGAAGTTGCAAGCATCGGTTCGGAATATTTGAAAAAGAACAACCAATGGTTCCGAGGTGAACGAGATAGGTGGAGATCGATCGTTGATCGTTAACGCCTCGGAGATCGGTATTCAGAAGATCGGTATTTGAATGATCGATATCCGGAAGATCGGTATCCAGAAGATAGATATCCAGAAGATCGGTATCCAGAAGATCGGTATCCAGAAGATCGGTATCCAGAAGATCGGTATCCAGAAGATCGGTATACAGAAGACCGGTATCCAGAAGATCGGTATCCAGAAGATCGGTATCCAGAAGATCGGTATCCAGAAGATCGGTATCCAGAAGATCGGTATACAGAAGATCGGTATCCAGAAGATCGGTATCCAGAAGATCGGTATCCAGAAAATCGGTATCCAGAAAATCGGTATCCAGAAAATCGGTATCCAGAAGATCGGTATCCAGAAGATCGGTATCCAGAAGATCGGTATCCAGAAGATCGGTATCCAGAAGATCGGTATCCAGAAGATCGGTATCCAGAAAATCGGTATCCAGAAAATCGGTATCCAGAAAATCGGTATCCAGAAAATCGGTATCCAGAAGATCGGTATCCAGAAGATCGATATCCAGAAGATCGGTATCTAGAAGATCGGTATCCAGAAGATCGGTATCCAGAAGATCGGTATCCAGAAGATCGGTATCCAGAAGATCGGTATCCAGAAGATCGGTATCCAGAAGATCGGTATCCAGACGATCGGTATATAGAAGATCGGTATCCGGAAGATCGGTAACCAGAAGATCGGTATACAGAAGATCGGTATCCAGAAGATCGGTATTTGAACGATCGGTATCCAGAAGATCAGTATTTGAAAGATCGGTATTTGAAAGATCGGCATTTGGTTTCCGATCGAATCGTAACGAATAATATCTCCGACCAACCCGTACAACCGATTCGATCGCCATCTGCGTCAGTTCGGTCCCCTTCCCCATTCCGCGCGATCGGTACCCAGGGAGGTGATTCCCCGGATCCCCGACGTGTCCGAACCGCAGAAAAGACCCGGCAGACAAACAATTCGCCGAGAGTTCCAACCGGAAATGAATTATTCAGCCCTTCATCGTGAGCCGAGCGAGGCTATCAAACGAACCGGAAATCCGGGCTCTCTCACGTTGACGAAGTGCCCCGTCGTTTCAATTTTTCCTGCTTAATCCGGGGATTTGCAAGTCGTCCGCAAAAGTACGACGAACATGTTCACCGTTCCCGCTCGTCGATCCGCGAACGTCGAGCGAACGCCTCGTTTCCACACCTCGACGTTCACGATACATGGATTTCACGCCCACGGATTTCCATAGAGAAGCCTGTTAAAAAAATTGCCAGAACGACACCGAGGCGATAAAGAACTTTGTCGAAGGATCGAATCGAACTCGCATAGTTCGCTAAATCGAGTGAACGGTGGCGGGAGAGAGAAGAATTAAAAAGAAAAAATCAGGACGATGTGAGTGTGAAAATCCGCGCAGACCCATATAAATATGACGTCGAGGGAATGCCACGAGCATACGTGTGATCGTCACCGAGTTCCGAGGGACATTATCGCGGATGAGGAACGGAGACATCGGTGGTGACGGTGTCGTGTTTGGGTGAACACTGGCACGATTCCCTCGGAGATTAGAGATCGAACGTGCCCACTTTGCCAGCGGATCCTGCTGCAAGATACTTCCAGTTGCACGGACGGAGCATCCGCGGTCATCGTCCGGACTCTGTTGGTGGCGCACGTTGGGCGAAAGACTGGCTGAAGAAGTTGGCCGGTCTTCGTTGCTAGAGGCTTTGGATGTACTTTGGATGTAGGAACAGGGCCCGAAAGCCAAGTTCTCCAATGGCCGGAAGTCGGAGCTGCTGAAGAATCGTCGCACTCGGCCAACCGGTAAAGACAATTCCAACCGGTAAGTGACGAAGAACCTTTGGAGTTTCGGATCATCGAAAGATACCGGGAAAGTGACGACGCCAAGACGCCGAGGTGTCTTCGCCGCGGCGGAATACAGTCGTAAGCAATGGAGAAGGACAGCGAGCTTCATTACAGAGCCTACGAGAGCTTGAAAGCAGCCAACAATGGCAACACCTCCTCCCTCAAGAGAGGCGTGGACGCGTCAAAGAGCGGCGTCAATGCTTCCGCCTCGCATCACCACCATCATCACCATCATCATCAGCAGCAGCAGCAGCAACAGCAGCAACAGCAGCTGCAGCAGCAACAACAGCAGCAGCAAAATGGACAGATCAGGTGTTTGTGCTTCGGTGGTGTGCCCGACAAGGCATCCCATCACTCCTTCCTCAAGGGCTTCGTCATCAATCTTGGAATTTGCTCACTCCTCGTCGCTTACACCCTCCTTGGTAGTTTCATCTTCCTGGCGATCGAGGGTGGCGCCGAGGGCCTCCAGCAGAGGACACTCGCAACCACCATTGCCAGTTCCAATCAACCCTCCAAGAGAAATACCACTGCATGGCTCAACAAGGTGAGTGTCCCCAACATCCAACCATATTCTCCCTCCTCCGCCCTCCCCCCCTCTCTCTCTCTCCCTCTTTCTCTCTTTCTCTTTCGCACCTAACAATGCGCCTGGAACTTCAAAGATTTTTTCTCATTCGCGGAATATACACGCGTTCAATGACTGCTACGTGACAGCAGATGGTCTACTTGTTGTAACACAATTGGTGGGAGGAACTGAATGGAGGAACTACACGGTATCGAAGCTGGGCAAAAAGCCCGTCCATTCGCCTTCCTCTCGCACCGCGATAGTATGCGCGTTCAATGCTCCTCTTCTCGACGACAACGACGACGACACGGAAGCTGGAAGGCGTATCGATTCGCCTGCCGGCAGACACCGTGTCGTCGTCCTCTTGCATCGGTTGTGCTCGTCGTGTCTATACGTGTGGGGAAAACGATATTTTGACCCCGTTATACCTAGCTAATGTTGCCTATCAACGTATCTGGCTGTTTCGAGAACGGCCCTCGAAGTATTCATTACCGCACCCGGATACGTACAGGGTGTACCAATTGAGTCGCCGCAACGAAATATCTCGGGCGATATGCATTTTGGGGAAAAATGTTTCAAACGAAAGTTACATAATTCCAACCAACGATAATATTTATGTCAATTTCTCTTTATTTAATAGCAATTTTGAGGTTATTTGAAGGTCAACTTTAATTATTTGAATAGAAACTGATATTTTTTATTTCGGAATAATTTCATGCGTAACGAGATACGTAAGTTTTGTTTGAAGCTTTTTTGTTCCCGAGTCCATGTTCTTAAGATATTTTCAGTATTCGGCACGATACCGATTTTGTTGAATATAAACAATATCGTTGAAAATGTGAGTCAAAGAGAAAAAAGTTTCAAACAAAAGTTGCTTATTCTGTTGTGTAGAAAATGATACTCAAATAAAAAATACCGGTTCCTATTTTAAAAACTGGAGTTGACCTCGAAATAACCTTGAAAATGGTCACCGAGATAACAATATTCAATAGCATTGTTTTCACTGCCTAAAACTATGAAAGTTTCGTCTGAAACATGTTGTCTTATATTGCACCCTTCTCGAGATATTTCCTTGTGTCGATTAAAATGGTACACCCTCTATATAGGCTATTATGTGCATACCAAGCCCCCTCCATTCCCGCTAAGAAGAACGCGCGAGACCGTTTCCCTCCATTATGTTTCACGCGGGGATAACCAATCCCAACAGTATTGAATTTCACGTTGTTCCGCTGTCGCAAATGCGTTTCACCATTTCATTTTTTTTTTTTTTCATTTTTTTCCGCGCATGTATATTTATTTATTTATTTCATTCACGTTGTATCATGCACGTACGATGTTTCAGCTATAGTGCGGCTGCTTTTCAACCGGGGGGTTTCGAACGGGCCAAGCATTGTTTGCAAAACATACTAGTCGAATGTATTTCCCTTGATGTCGCATACGCGAACATTGGGGCAATCGATCGTTCAAATTGTAGCTCTGTTACGAGGGGAATACTACTTCCATTCAATACAGGGTATTTTTTATTTTTTTATTGTTATTTTCAATTGAACGTTGCTTCGCGCAACACATCGTTAAATTGTTGGGAAAACGTTCAATGATGGAAAACCTCCGACATTCGTCGGAGGGTTTCTCAATTTTGTTTTTTTTTCGATTTTGAATTGCCCACAGAGGTTTTTTTGTTGTAGAAGTTGTTTTTAGAATGCAAGGGAATTTTGACAAAATTGTCGCGAGTCCTCGTGCCTTTTTTCGTTTAAGGTGGGAAACCAGTTTTTGAGTACGTTTGGTATTGATTTTTATTTTTTTTTTTTACAAGAAACAAATTAATTGAATTTATTCGAACTTTGGGAGAATTTTATACATATTTTGAAACAAATATTATAATGTTTTCGAAGCATTTCCTCTGAGAATACGAACATTATAACCTGCCGCCCATCGACGATCGCCGTCAGACTTTGCTGTTTGTGTACACTCTGGAGACCACAGTTTTTATTGGAACTCAGTACGGTTTAAAGAGTACTTTAAGAATATATTTTCCTTCTATCCGAACCTAACCTAGCCTGAAAAAATTGAAAATTGTATTTTTTATAGGCGTTTGAAAAAAGGGAAAAAATGTTGCCATTATTTTATAACTTTTTTTGCTATAAAATATATACTTTGAACAATTATATTGTCCGAAATTTAGGTTCACATAGGGCGTAATTATATTAAAAAACTAACTTTTACTTTATAAAATTATAGGGTAGAAACTTTTTAAGCTCAGGTGTAGACAAATTGAAAAAAAATGGTCGGAAAAGCGCGTTTGAAAAAAATTATCGAAAACAACAAATTCAAGGCGAATTTTTGCTTACACGAAATTTTAGGAACATGATGTTGAAGAGTTTTACTAACAATTTATGGAATTAAATATATCGATTTTTCAAGTCATCTAAACTGGTTTGCTGCCTTGAGGAATCATCACAGTGTCGAAAAGTAGCTGATTTTCGCAATTTTTTTCAATGGTCCAACTACACTAATCAGCCTGATTTTTTTAATGGCAAATCAAAGCACTCATGAAGAGCGGAAAATAGATTTTTAAATGTTTTTCTGTTGTTTTTATTACATTTTTAACCCTCAAAAAGGGCTTCGGAAAAAAAACAAGGCCTCACGGTGGACAAAAGGACAAAATGGACAAAAATGGGGCGGTTTGAAAAACGTGTCGAATTTAGCCTATTTTTGGACAGTTTTTCAATGGAGAAAAAATAAACATTTCAAAAAAAAAATAAGCTTCCATAGCAAGATAGAGAATGGCATGAAGAGTATTGTGTCAAAATTTGAAATTTTGATAAATTGAAAAACGACTTTTCGAAAAAAAAAGGCCTTTAAAGTTTCGAGTGCGGAATTTTCCTGTAAATTAATTGTTACATGAAAATTCCGCACTCGAATCTTTAAAGGCGTTTTTTTCTCGAAAAGTCGTTTTTCAAATCAAAGCGCTCGTGAAGAACAGAAAATAGATTTTTAAATGTTTTTTTGTTGTTTTCATTACTATACCTCATTTAACCCTCAAAAATGTCTTAGAAAAAAAAACAAGTCCTCACGGTGTACACGGTTATGGTCGTAAATACCATGTGCACCAAAATTTGTAAAAAGATTTTTTACAATAAATAGTTTTTTTAAAACAAAGTTGACAAAATGGCGGCAGTTTAAAAAACGTATCAAATTAAGCCCATTTTTGGACAGTTTTTCGTTACAAAAAATATGAACATTTCACAATAAAAAGTAGGCCTCCGTAGCAAGATACAGAATAGCGTGAAGAGCGTTGTGCCAACATTTTAAGGATGTTGAGTCCCAAATCGCAAATGATGATAAAATTCTGAAAATTTGGTATGTTTTTGTATGAAGTATTTCAGAGGTCGTGTAAAAATTTCACGACAATTAGGAAGCTCGTTATTGAACAATTAACATTCACAAATTAAATGTTGTTTTATGGAAACTGATGTAACTTTGCAATAAGTTTTTTTTTTGACCTCTCAATTTTATAATATCTACAATATACTGAAAGCAACGGAAACAAAACGAAGTTTATTGATAAATTTCTTTTTATTTCTTTTAAAAATTGTTCTTAACAAAATGTTAATTTTTTAATAACGAGCTTCCTAATCGTCGTGAAATTTTAACGCGACCTCTTAAATACTTCACACAAAAACATACCAAATGTTCAGAATTTTCTTATCATTTTTTATTTCAACCCTTAAGGAGGTTGAAGTAATGATGATGGAATTCTGAAAATTTGGTATGTTTTTACATGAAGTATTCAGGAGGTCGTGTAAAAATTTCATGACGATTAAGAAGCTATTTATTGAACAATTAACATTAACATGTTTCATAGCGACTCAACATCCTTAAATTGTGAAAATTAGAAAAACGACTTTTCGAAAAAAAAACGGCTTTAAAGTTTAGAGCGCGGAATTTCCATGTAAATTGTCTACTTACGATCAATCGGCGCTGGCAGGTCCATATTTATGACCGTCTATACTATAGGATGATGCGAAAAAAAATTCTTTTTCGAACATTTTCGGCGACTTTTTTGTCTCAGGTGAATCGGAACGCGCGGGAGCAGACGGTCGAGAGTATCTGGGAGATAACCGAACACCTTAACATTCTTTATCGCGAGAACTGGACGAGGCTCGCGGAGCAAGAGATCACGCGCTTTCAAGATCGCCTGGTGGAGAAGATAATGGAGGACATTCGGGCGAATTCACAAACGACGAGGACTTACACGGGCGACGAAGGACAGGGCCATCGAGTCGATCAGGGCCCAAGCGCCGAGCGCAAAATTCCCGATTACGAGTGGAACTTCGCCAAAGCGTTTCTCTACTCGCTCACGGTCCTCACGACGATCGGTAAGTGACCCAATATTTTCAACCCCCTGAAAAGGGGATGAATCGCCAAAAAATCGCAAAAATATCTACCTTCAAACTTCCCGAACCGGAAGTCCGTTTCAAGGTAACATTTATTCAAGGGATAACATATTTATTCAAGGCCTAACTTTGACAATTTATTTTGGGGGTATGAAAAAAGGAATAGGATTTCTTTTGAGAGGGTTCATTTGACACGTATTGAAGTGTGAAAAAAATTTGTTGAATATTCGAATTCCTGCTATAATCAGGCTAATTTTCTTCAAGGGTTGAAAGAAACTCAAACAACCCCAAGCAACGTCGAACAACCCCAAACGAACCCAAACAAAAATCAGCCTGATTCTAGCAGGAGCCCCACTTCCGAATATTTACCAAAAATGTTATTATTATTTTCGTACAAAATGACGGCGACAGAGCCCATCTTGAAAAACGTGTTTTTTACAAATAGCTTCACGGGAGGACGGTTTTCTCGTAAAGTATAAGACCTGGAACAAAAACCAAAAAAATTATAATCTACATATTACCAGCTATGGGACTACGTAGGAATTTTTTTATCAAATTTTGAAAAATCGTCGCACTTTGAAAGAAATAAATCGATTTTTTGCCCGAAAAATATGCAGTAAATTGTTTATAAACGAAAAAGTTTACATTATATCAAAAAACGACTACGTACTCCCATAGAGAATATAATTGTGAAGCTACCATCAAAATTTCAAATCGACCCACGCAAAGGTGTTCGAGTAATCCGTCCTCCCAGTTTTCAAAAAGTGATTTCCAGAAAAACGCGTTTAAAGTGGTACGAGCACTTGAATCCTTGGAATTTTCGTTTACCCTTAATCTGCGATGCCTGCACCATACATTTGTCCATCTACTTTGATGTATTCTAGCCCAAAGTATTTTATAAACAAAAAAAACGATTTCTCCACAAGCCGCAAGCCACAAGGGTGTGTTATCCCTTAACAATAAAAAATAAAAAAAAACGTATCTGCATTTTCTCTGGGTAAACGTCAGCCGCCAAAGTGTAGGGAAAGGAGCCGATCGGCAAAAAGTGGAAAAAAGACACCACACGTTTTCGGCAACTTCTTGGAGGAGTTTTCGTGCCCAGGTGTGGGAGCGTCGTTCCTCTGAGTCGACAGGACAACGCGCGCCCTCGAGGGCCATTGTAAATCGTATTTCTTGGCGGCAATTAGTGGGCCGTGGGAACGTAACAAGGCGGTGTACGAAGCCAGCAACTAAAGACGTGTCTATTGACAGAACTAACATAATGCCGTAGAACGGGGCTCTAATTGTGTATATATATATATATATATATATATATATATATATATATATATATATATATATATATATATTAGGTGTTCCGCGTGAATCCGGTGGACTTTTTCCCTGACTCCCGCCAATTTGATTAATTTTTTTTATCTGATTCCATTGACTGTAAAAGACACCCTAAATTTTTTTTACATTTTCCGAAACAACCCCTAGTCGAAACATTTTTTTCCGAAAAAAAACGCCCCGATTTAAAAATCTGAAAAAACTCCCAAAAACGCGTGATTATATGTAAAAATTTTCAAGCTATCACCCGCAGTGGAAGTATGATTTTTTCTGTGCTGGAGAAGACTTCAATTGAAATTAATACGAGAACTTTTTGACTGCTAACCGCTCAAGGTCCATGATTGTGATTTGGTTATTCAAAAATGGTCAAAAAAATTCATTGTGGGTATCAAAATATTTAAGTATCCACCCGAAGTAAGCGGTTCTCGAATTTTTCGGATTTTTTTAACGTTAATCGCTCAGGAAGCACACAAAAAATCATACTTCGGGTAATAGCTTGAAGTTTTTTACATATAATCACGCATTTTTAGGAATTTTCTCAGATTTTTAAATCGGGGCGCTTTATTTGTCGGAATTTTTTTTTCACTAAGGGTTGTTTCGAAAAATGTAAAAAAAAATATCAGGGTGTCTTTTAGAGTCAATGGAATCCGATAAAAAAAGAAATCGAATTGGCGGGAGTCAGGGTAAAAGTCCACCGGATCACGTGGAATACCTGATATATATATATATATGCAGGGTGGACGTGACCACCCCAAATATCTCCGTTACCTTTGAAGTGACTAAAAAAAATAACGACGCAATTTAATTGATTCAAAGGGCTGACACAGTGTTGAAAAAAACATTTTTGTCAAGGTCATAGTTTTTGCGTGCCCAAGGTCATCAATGATTTTTCAAATGAGAACACGTTTTTTTTTAATTAAGACGTAGCTGATATTCACACGAATCCAACACCCCATGATACCACGACCTTGAAATGACATTTCACCAAAATACCCGTGTAAAAACGGGAAATCGTGACGTGCATTGACAACAAGAACATCCGAATAATGAAATTGAATTTTTCGTGCAGAAAATTTATTCCAACAAATATTCGAAATGATAGCCATTAACCTCGACACATTTTTGAATCGGAAGAATATCAGATCGCCTATACCGGTGCGGGTTTTCCACAGTTTCCCCGTGCCCTCGATAAATCCGGTATACTGTAGCTTGAGCTGCCTGTGGACGCAGCAGAACCTTAGATCAGCGGCTAGGGAGTGACACGAAAGGTTTCAATTGGAAAGGATAATACGTCAAAACCCACAAGGGTATACGTTGGAACTGAGGAAATTAAAAAAATCCATATATGTACGTAAAAATAAAATTGAAAAAAAAAACAGAACCGCACGTGAAAGGAAACAGGTACATTTCACCGGATGCTCTCAACGTAGGACAATAAAAAAGTCGTGTTCGTTTTTCGCCAAGTCCCAAGACGCGATGAATCCTGGTCGCGGTACCACGCGACTCGTCCGGTTTCCGAGGGTTCAAACGTACCATCGCCGCCGCAGGTCCCCCCCAGCTCTTGGAAAAAGACGTAAAAAAAAGATCCCAGCACACACACTCATGCACATTTTATTTATACACACACACACACACACATATATATATATACATATATACTTATATATATATATATATAGAGGCAAGAAGAAAGAGCGTGATAGAGGACGTGGAAAAAAGAAGGTAAAGTGGAACGAACCGAGCGCAGGAGCAAATTAATCCGTTTCTCCGTGGCTTTCCACCCTCCCTGACTACTCCCATTACCGCCTTCTTTCTGGCTCCTCGTCTTCCACGGCGGAAAGCCACTCAACGTTTTTGCAAGCTCTTTCCACTTTCCCTCCCTCTCTCTCTCTCTCGCTCTCTCTCTCTCTCTCTCTCTCTCTCTCTCTCTCTCTCTCTCTCTCTCTCCGGCTCTTCCCTCTCTCGTCTTTTAATTCCCATCGTCCCTCGAATCATCTCTTTGCTCACGTTCTTTCTTTGCCCATCGTTCTCCTTTACGATGCAAAACTTCGTCCCCACTTCCACCCCGCCGTGGTCAACTATCCCGGCTGCTTCGTTGGCAGCACGTTCAACGTTTTTGCGACAGTTAATTACGGAAAGTATTGCGAGACTTTTTATCGGCTCGCCCAAGCATGAAAATATTGTTGCGAAAAGCTGCTATGGCGCTCTCTTAGTTTGCCCTGTTACCCCATCCCCCCACCCCTTCTGCGGTCGACCTAGGAGTCGATCATTAAGGATGTTGAGTCCCTGTGAAACATGCTTAATGTTAACATGTTAATTGTTCAATAAATAGCTTCTTAATCGTCATGAAATTTTTACACGACCTCCTGAATACTTCATGTGAAAACATACCAAATTTTCAGAATTCTATCATCATTACTTCAACCTCCTTAAGGGTTGAAATAAAAAATGATAAGAAAATTCGGAAAATTTGGTATGTTTTTGTATGAAGTATTTAAGAGGTCGTGTTAAAATTTCACGACGATTAGGAAGCTCGTTATTAAAAAATTAACATTTTGTTAAGAACAATTTTTAAAAGAAATTAAAAAAAAATTTATGAATAAACTTCGTTTTGTTTCCGTTGCTTTCAGTATATTGTAGATATTATAAAATTGAGAGGTCAAAAAAAAACTTACTGCAAAGTTACATCAGTTTCCATAAAACAACATTTAATTTGTGAATGTTAATTGTTCAATAACGAGCTTCCTAATTGTCGTGAAATTTTTACACGACCTCTGAAATACTTCATACAAAAACATACCAAACTTTCAGATTTCATCATCATTTGCGATTTGGGACTCAACATCCTTAACCCTTAAAGTGCACACTGGGTCGTTTTGACCCATGCATTTTGCTTTCGCCGGTGCGTATCTTTCAATGCATGCTCCACTTTAAGCCAATGTTTTGGCATTAAATCTTTATTATTAAAAAAAAAACAATTGCAGCCATAAAATATAGATACTTAACTACAAAAAAGGTCTCTACAAAAAAAAAATGCATATTTACTGAGATATAACGCTCCGAAGATCGTCATGGGTCACATTGACCCAGTGTGCACTTATAGGTCGGCGGCAGAGGTGTGCACTCTAAGGGTTAATAGTGGCTCCGGCAAGCAGGGGTTCGGAGATTGAAAAATTGAAAATGCACTTTTGGTATATATTTTTTTGTTTGAAATTTGGATTTATTTCTTACTTTGAAGTTCTCTTTTTTATTTTGAAGCTTTTCTTGAAATGTTGAAGTTTTTTGATATTCTAAGAATTACGAAAATACCAAGCTGTTGACGAAAATGTTGGATTTTCGACCAAAAAAGAAACTCCGATCGTTTGTAATTAACAAGTGGATAACGGTATGGAAAAGTCGTCGGGTCATACGATAGAAAATGTTGTAAACTATGCTCTGTCAGAATTTGAAGTGAATGGAATGAATGGATTTTGAGATACTACTTGCACCGTTTCGTAAAACATAGTTTCGAGAAAGAGGCTAAAAAAAAAAGGGTAAAGCGCAGTGAGCGATCTGAGCCTTTATATTAAAAAAAAAAAACGACACATCTCGGACAATTTTTCGAATTTTCCGAAAACCTTTATTGCAAATTGAATTTCAGACCGCAGGCTATTAAACCGTGCAATGAAAAAAAAAATCGTGCTTTTGACATTTCGGGCTTATGCGGACCCCGTAATGCGCGTGAGCCGAAAATTAATACCCGACGCACGTACGGACTAAATTTCCAATATACCCGCGAGCCGCGAGCAAAAGGCAATAAATAAAATAACTAACTAAGCGCCTCTAGTTACTTTGGCCATCCAGAGTAATTTTCCCCATTAACGTTTGTACTAAGCACCGTGGACTCCTCCCCAGACGCCAGAAATGAAAAAAACAGTTACCCGAAAAGCTGCTAATAACGGGGTCGATTTTTTGTCCCTTCAACTTGATTGTATCGTCACTTTTACCATTGCCAATCGTTTCCATTGTTGCCGGAGCTTTTCACATCGTCGGGCAATAGTGGAAAGTTTGTGCTCTCGGACACGCGCAGCCTAACGCGCGAATGGCCCAAAACGATAAATTGTCAATCACCCGTGCGTACATATAGGTCCTATCGATGCGGATCCTATCTCCACGCTCTATAACTCGTTATCCATACGTTCGTCACGTAAATGGATGGAGAAACGGCGCGCTGCGGGTAACGTTATATCGTCGGCGGAGCCTCGGGAGTGCCGGCGAATGTGCAAACCCCTCCCACAATGGCCGTAAAAAATAACGAAAAAAAAAGGAAAAAGAAACGAGAATGGAAAAAAAGGAAAAATAAACGATAACCGACACGTTGATGGGTGTACGACTGAAAAAAGAATAAGAGGCACAGTGAAGCCGAAACGAACAGAGGAGAGAGAGAGTACAAGAGAAACAAGAGCTCGCTCTCTCTCCCTCTCTCTTGTTCTCTCGCACTCTCTTCGATTTTTTTCTCTCTCGCTCTCTCTCGCTCTAAGCGTCTTCCTCTCTCTCTTTCCCTCCCTCTCTCTTCCTCTCTGTCCCTGGCTGTCTTCCTCTCCATCTCTCTCATTTTTTCTCTCTCTATCTTTTTGGCTCTCTCTCTTTCTCTCTTTGGCCCTTCCTCTCCCCCACGCTTTGTGGTTCTTCTGCTGTCTTGCTCTCTCCCTTTCCCTCATTAGCATTTTCTCTATCTCTCCGGCTCTCTCTTTCTCGCTCTCTCTCCCTCCCTCTCCCGCCACCTCTCTCTCTCTCCCTCTCTCTCACCCCGTATCTCTCCCTCGCTCTCTCCCTGCCTTTCTCCCTCTCACTCTCTGCCTCTCACTCTCACCCTCTCACTCTCTCCCTCTCACTCTGTCCCTCTCACTCTCTCACTCTCTCCCTCTCACTCTGTCCCTCTCACTCTCTCCCTCTCACTCTCTCCCTCTCGCTCTCTCCCTCTCACCCTCTCCCTCTCTCGCTCCCTCTCACTCTCTCCCTCTCACTCTCTGCCTCACTCTCTCCCTCTCACTCTCTCCCTCTCACTCTCTCCCTCTCACTCGCTCCCTCTCACTCTCTCCCTCTCACTCTCTCCCTCTCACTCTCTCCCTTTCCCTCTCTCCCTTTCATTCTCTCGCTCTCACTTTCTCCCTCTCAATCTCTCCCTCAATCTGTCCCTCACTCTCGCCGTCTCACTCTCTCCCTCTCACTCTCTCCCTCTCACTCTCTCCCTCTCACTCTCTGCCTCACTCTCTCCCTCTCACTCTGCCCCCCTCACTCTCTCCCTCTCACTCTCTCCTTCTCACTCTCTCCCTCACACTCTTTCCCTCTCACTCTCTCCCTCTCACTCTCTCACTCTCCCCCTCTCACTCTCTTCCTCTCACTCTCTCCCTCTCACTCTCTTCCTCTCACTCTCTCTTTCCCTCTCTCCCTTTCATTCTCTCCCTCTCGCTCTCTCCTTCTCACTCGCTCCCTCTCACTTTCTCCCTCTCACTCTCTCCCTCTCACTCTCTCCCTCTCACTCTCTCCCTCTCACGCTCTCCCTCTCACTCTCTCCCTCTCACTCTCTCCCTCTCACTCTCACCCTATCACTCTCTCCCTCTCACTCTCACCCTCTCACTCTCTCCCTCTCACTCTCTCTTTCCCTCTCTCCCTTTCATTCTCTCCCTCTCGCTCTCTCCTTCTCACACGCTCCCTCTCACTTTCTCCCTCTCACAATCTCCCTCTCTCTCTCTCCCTCTCACTCTCTCTCTCTCTCTTACTCTCTCCCTCCCACTCTCTACCTTCCACTCTCTCCCTCTCACTCTCTCCCGCTCACTCTCTCCCTCTCACTCTCTCCCTCTCACTCTCTCCCGCTCACTCTCTCTCTCTCACTTTCTCCTTCTCACTCTCTCCCTCTCTCTCTCTACTTCTCACTCTCTCCCCCTCTCTCTCTCCCGCTCACTCTCTCCCTCCCACTCTCTCTCTCTCTCTCACTTTCTCCTTCTCACTCTCTCCCTCTCTCTCTCTCCTTCTCACTCTCTCCCTCTCTCTCTCTCCCTCTCTCCCTCGCTCACTCCCTTTTTCTGTCTTTCCCCCGTTGCGGTACATTTCCCGAATGATGTACGGGGCAGAAAGTAAAAAAGTAGAAAAAAAATAGCCCGTCTATAGCAGCCGCTGATAAAAGAATATCGCGAGCTTACCCGGCCTTTCATTGTTCTCACTAACACGCCGCACAAGCCACGATAGACGGGCGAAATAATTCTTTCTATAAAAAAAAATAGAAAAGCAAACAAAGAGGAAACAGTTTCGCGGTATAAGCAAATTTTCGAAGGAAAAGCAACAACCAAGGACTGCGCTCATCAAATACGAGTTTTTGTGTTCGGTCCAATATCGGGAGTGGCAAGCCTTCGCCAGTGTTGTGGAACAAAAAGCTCTGTATTTTTTTATCATTATTTTTCGTAGCTGTTTCCACCGAGGTTATCATTCTACGGAAAAATTCCATCAAGCTGGAATAAAAAAGCCTCGTACTATTATTTTCTGATTTTTTAAAATGGATTTTCAACCACCCTTTACGCGGAGCGAGTTTTGCCGAGAGGGTAGCCGGGTCCAACGCTCCGGCGGGTCCCGCTCAAACCAGAAGTATCACAGTAAGAGATATAAGAAGAAAGGTGACAGGGATGGGAACGTAAAAGTTCACCCTTATCGATATACAATTCAGCTGAATAGCGATAGCAAGGGAGTAATTGTCGCGGAAACATTTCTGGTGCGGAGCTTTTGTTGGAAAAGACCGAATCACATTCTCGGGCGATTACCAGCCTCGCCTGGCGGTCGGATGAGGTACTGCCCGGGGAAGCTCTTTCGGTAATCTCGGCGTCTCATTGAAGCCCCGAGAGTAAACATGCACCGAGTGAGGGCAGGAGAATAGATAGGGGAAAAAAAGCGCTAACCTCCTGAGGCTATTAGAAGGGTATGTGCGATACTTTGATGTTACTTTATTTGTGTTCTCCAACCTTGCCAGCTTGCGGAATGCTCTGGTGGTCTAGTGGAAGCTCAAATTTTTCCAGCTTTTCTCTCTTGCTGTCGTTCTCCCTCTCCCTCTGTCTCTCCCTTTCTCTCGCTCCCTTATGCGATGCCAAAAAAGGTTTAGCTCTTTAGGAATCACAGGCATCCATAAAAGCGCCAGCACGTGTCGAAACAAAAAAAAGATACCTCGAATCGTTCACTGTTCTGTGTACATAAAAAAAGTTCTCTAACGAGAATACCCGTCAATAATTAGTAGGCGAGGTAAAATCAAATATGACTGTGGATACTGAAACTGATTTATTTTTTTTGTTCCGATAACATCCCTCATTTGATTTTATTCGTTCATTGATGGACCTTCAGATAAGGATTCCCGCATGAATTTTTAACATTTCGTTCGTAAACGGATATTCATTATTCGTTGCATTTGATAGGATTTGTTTTTTATTTTTTATTTACTCCTATCATTATTTATTGGTATATATTTAGTATATGTTTATTTATTCGTATATCTATAGTATATATTTATTTATTCACATACATAAAGTAATTGCCTTGTAGTGTTCATCTATTAGAATACTATTTAATACATTAGTATATGTATTTAACTCAATACTTATACCAATACATCAATAAGTATACAAATGCATGGGTTGTACAAAGGAAATCATTTCTATACATCAATAAATATATACCAATATATATCAAATAATAAATATATGCCTAATGCATACTGAATATACGTTTTTTTATAGTTCCATCGTACGGAGTCATTCGACTTTTTCGTGCCTCGCCTTGATCCAATTCCATTTGTTCGAAAAAGAAAAACAAAAAATACACCAAGATATGCTGAAATGAATATTAATAGTTATGCATATTTCTATTATGAAGTAGATTTGTCTGATCCATCATTTATTAATTACTATCCAATAAATATCTAATAAATAAACAAGATGTTGATGAAAAGAATAAATTAAATATGTAATGTATTGCTTTTATGTTTCAGTACAGTTAGTACAGACAGTTCAACAATATCCTAGTACTCTCGTTCACTAATATGAATATTGTTTTATTTATTATATTAATTTATCATATTTTATAATATTCATTTATTTTATCATATATTACATCATATTCATATTTTTATCATATTTTATCATTTATTGTATCATATTCATGTATCACATTCATACGAATATATTAATTTTATTAACATATTCGCATTTCATAAATAATTCTAATCGAAGTTCGCAATGAAACGCCCATCCGTTTATTATATTTTAGGCATAAAAAAACGGCCCTAATTATTTATAGAGAAAATTTTTCCAAGAAGCTGATATGCAAATGCTTCTTTATTTCTTCATTTTCGCGGGCACTCTTAATGGTAATCCTTTCTCCTTCACTGCCACTCTTTCTCTACCTCCCTCCCTCTTTCTTTCTTCCCGCTCCCTCAATTGTAATTTTTTATTTTCAAACTCAATCGCAAAGTTTAAATTCTCTTATCTCCAACTTTGTTAATCTACTCGGCGTCAATTTAGCTGCGAGTGAAAGGACATTGTACAAAAAAAAAAAAAAAGAAAGGACAGACGCGAAACTCCTGCACAAGGCAGATCCGTATGATTTTCGGAAAGGGTAGTGGAGCTCGATTCGAGAAAAGTGGCGTATTTGTATTCCGGAAAATGGGAAATCAGAGACCTCTCGATCCGTGAACCGGTTTTCCCGCTGGAGGAAAAAGCTCCCGAGAGGGCGGCTCGGGGAGGGGCTTGCGAAAGGATGCGGCGAACGAGAGCATATATTGAAACGGCAGAAACGTTTCGGGAGCAATGCGCGCGGTGGCCACGCTTGTGTATAACACACGGGCCGTACACGTACCATACGCGAACGCAGCACTTCCCGATATGAGGTCACCGTTCAAACACATCCAGGCACAGATGCATGTAACGTGCACCACGGGCTCTTTCGGGCTTACTTCAGGCCTTAGGCCACAGTAATGGGTATAAAATCATGTGCGAATTTAACAATTTTTTTTTCGTATGAAAAAGTGATTCTCTCATAAAATTAATCCATCTATTTAAAAACATCTATACATCTATATTTTATTATATCTATTATAATAAAAGATTTTATAATATATCTATTATATTATAATATATATATATATATTATATCTATTATATATATAATATATCTATTATATTATAATATATATATTGTATCTATTATAATATTATTATACTATATATTATATATTATCCTATTATATATATATATATATTTTTTTTTTTTATTATAATTTATATAATAGTATAATAGTATTTTATAGTAATATATATATATATATATATATTATTATAAAATACTATTATATAAATTATAATATCTATTATAGATAGGAATATACATCTATATTTAGATACATATAAATACATCGATTTAGTATGAATATCAAGCTGTTAGAAAATATATAAATTTTTTTTTTTTCGACGTACAAAATAGCCGACTACTCGAAACTCCTCAAAACAGCTTTTTTCCAATTGGCGTGACAGACAACTTCAACAATTTTCACTCGATTTACTTCAAATTTAAACGTTATGTTCCTAATTGCATTTAGCAGAGAAGTACATAAGGAATTCCTGATTAATCGAAAACTTTTCATTTTATGAGCAGTTTATGAGTAGTTATAGCGAAATTTTTCACTGAAAATTCATTTCTTAAGTTCAAATACCTACAACTTTTGAATAAAACAATATTTTTTAAATTCTGTGAGTACTTCTCCAGGTATTCTGATGTGGATTGACGAGAATTTTGGTTTTTTGTTCGAGGTCAAAAATTGTGGATGCAAAATGTCACGCCGCGGAGCGCCTAAAAAAATATAACAAAAGAAAATATTAGTAGTCGGCCATTTTGTACATCGAAAAAAAAATATATATTTTTTCTAACAGCTTGATATTCACACTAAATAGATGTGTAATTAATTTTATGAGTGAATAACTTTTTCATACGAAAGAAAATTGTTAAATTCGCACATTATTTTATACCCGTTACTGTGGCCTAAGGCCAAAAAAAAAACGATTTTTCCAAAATCCGCGAGTGGTGTTATCCCTTAATGGAGAGTGTCAGCGTCCCCCGACCGAACATCACTCAATATAATGGAGAATAATTTCACGGTGATGAAAATAATGTTCCTGTCGTTTTTCGAAAAAGTCCTCAAACTGCACAATTACCACGATAAACGATAATTCGAATAAACTGTAGTTATGAAAAAAGTGCAACTCGTGGTCCATTCGTCGTGAAACGTCCCGTAGAAGTGTCGAATCCGAGGAGTCGCTTCGGCAGACCAGCTATGAATATTTGGCCACTCTCGTCCCCCTCGGGTTATACGATTGCGAAATGGAACACTACGTACGAGTGAATGCTCGACAGACGTCGAGAAACGTATCTCGGTGGTTGCACCATGCACCGCGGTAGTTCCCCCAAGACACGAAACGATGCAACGTGTATAAGCGTTTAAGGCGTTACCCCCACTTGTAGCGCAAAAAAAGGCCTCTTTCATGAATTTTTTTAAAGAAAACTACCAAACTTTTTTTATCGATCAATATACGATCTTAAAGAACACATCTTGAAGAACTTTCAGTAATTTTTTTATTGAAAAATATTACATTGTTTAGTGGCAAATGGCCGTCAATGAAATAATGTTTTTGTATACACGGTTTGCGGTGACCAACATTGCGGCGAAGTGGATCATCTGAAAAAAAAATGCGGATGGATTTAGTCAAATATAAGTATAAACTAGTCTTTAATCGAAGGATTTTAAAAAATATTCATTTTTCACAAAATGGCGGACAGTCAAAGTTAATGGTTCGATTTTAACGAAAAAAAACGGCCATTTTTTTTTCGAAAAAAAAAATCGAACGATTAAAGACTACATTTTTATGTATTAAATAAGCCTGCAAAATTTCAAGAAGATCGGTTCATTAGTGTTCGAGTAATCTTGGTCACCGACTTCAGAAATGCCATTTTGAGAAAAACGCGTTTAAAGTTTCAATTTCAGTTCTTCAATTCACGGATTCTTCTCTTTCAACGCTCATATCTCAGTCAATTTTCTTCGGATCGACTTGAAATTTTCAGGACATATTCTCAGATACTTATACTTCAAAAAAATGCAACAAAAAAAAATCGATTTTTTCAAAATCACAAGTGGGTGTAACCCCTTAAGGATCTTGAGTCCCAAATCGCAAATGATAATAAAATTGAGAAAATTTGGTATGTTTTTACATGAAGTATTCGGGAGGTCGTGTAAAAATTTCATGATGATTGAGAAGCTATTTATTGAACAATTAACATTAACATGTTTTATAGGGACTCAACATCCTTAAGACCACGAATCTCCAGGGCAGCTCGTGCGATACTGATATCCCGACCACAAACGTGGTCTCCCGTTTTCTGTTTGCCAAGTACTGCCGACCCCGAGCAAACAGCGTCGCGAAACTCCTTGGATCTTTGATTCCACCGTTCATCATCGAATGCTTGCTTATTTTTTAATTGCTCTCATTTTTACTCTCGTGACTCTAGGCACGAGGGCAGAGTAACAGAGGATGGTCCAAAAGTGACGTTCAAAAATCTGGATGATTCCTATCAATATAGGTGTCCGATACACCCTCGTGTATGTTCTACGATCTTTTGTACTTTTCGAGAAAAAAAAAACATATTTTCTTTTTGTCGAATTTTCCTGTTGCATGGTTTTTTATTTTTATTTTTCTCTTTTGTGTAGGTATGTTCTTTTTTCTTAGCAAATTTTAAAAGCAGTTAGGAGTCGTTTAGTCTAGCATAAGTATTTTTCTTTACCATCTGAAGCTTGGTGACTGATCCTCTGGAACGAATTTTTGAAACTCTTGATCAAAATCTAAGATCTCCGGTTCGACTTTTATTTTTCGTTTATTGATGATTATTATATTTTTTGATGTACAGCAGTGTATATAGACACTGCTGGCTAAAAGTCTCGCCTTCCCTCTTATTATTTGTATACTGTGAATATAAGACATTTCGCATAGAAATTAGTGTACATTTTTTTAAATGAGGGCGGAGGGCAAACTTTTGACGAGCAGTGTATGTATAGGATATGAAAAGTAACGTCGAAAATGAAAATCTTGATGCCTCGTATCAACCTATCCGAATCACCCGAATTTCCCTATACTATAGTTTTTAAAATTTTTTTCCTCTTTTGTGTATGTACTTTCCTCTTAGACCTTTTTTAAAAATACTGGGAGTCATTCAGACGCGTCGAAGTATTTTTCTTTATCACCTGACCTTTAGTCACTGATCCTGTCGAATCAATTTTTCAAACTTTCGATCAAAATCTACGGCATCCACGTCAGTTTAAGCTGGTAATTTATTTTTTTGGTCAACAATTTACTTCATAATGATGACACGATTAAAAAAAATCACAAGGAAAACACATAGCCAAAAAAATAAAAAATCCTTTTCTCGAAAAGTGAAGATCGTGAAACATACATGGGGGTTATTCGGATGGGTCCGAGGCGTCTAGATTTTCGTTTCCATCACTTTTCAGGTCACGCTATATATATGTACGAAATACGATACATTTATTCTCTTGTGTTTATCATACTTTTGGATATATATGTAGAGTAATATATATATATATATATATATATATATATATATATATATATATATATATATATATATATATTACTCTACACATATATCCAAAAGTATGAAATACGATACATTTATTCTCTTGTGTTTATCATACTTTTGGATATATATGTAGAGTAATATATATATATATATATATATATATATATACATATATATATATATATATTACTCTACACATATATCCAAAAGTATGATAAACACAAGAGAATAAATGTATCGTATTTCGTTCCATACACGTGGTGTATAAGAGCAAGGTTGAAAATAATTCAGCTTTTGGTGAGGTCGCATTCGTGGAGAAGCTCGCGCGAGAACGGCAGAACGAAATGGCAAACATTTTGCCCATGGGAAAGGGGGATGGATGGTAAGAGATGGGAAGTATACAGGGGAGTAGGAAGAGTGATCGCTATGGAGGGTCCATTAATCATGAGGCACGGTTACTTTCACGTCGTAATAATCTCGACGCCGCGTGCTCGAACCACCGGGTAGCTGTCTCATTTGCTGGTCTCTCTTTTTCACCTCCATCCTTCTCATCGAGCTTGTATAAATGTGCACATATATATGTATATATGCATACACACACACACACACACACACACACACACACACACACACACACACACACACACACACATGTTTGTGTGTGTGTGTATGTCTGTCTGTATATATATATATATATATATATACCTACATTTATTTATACGTTGATGCAGATCTGCTTCTTCTCATACGTCCAGGTGAAAACTGGAGCAAAGAGCTTTTTGCCCCGTTTTCTCTCACCGTTTTTTCGACACTCCTGCCGGTTTTTCTCCTCGCGAGAAAAATAATAATGACGAAGGCCAGGGCGCGCGGAATAAAAAGAACGCTGCTGCGAGAATACACACACACACACACACACTCACACACACGTGTATATATATATATATATATATATATATATATATATATATATATATATATATTTGACGACATTTTTTTGTCACACGAATGTTATATGTTCGTATACATATAGGTATAATGTGAACAGGACTTTGTGACGGTGGCCGTGGAGTGCATCTCCTTTGACGTTTCAAAGATCTTTCTGCTCTCTTATTTCTTTGATGACTCTTGACATAAAAGACGTTTGTGAAAAAAACCGTAGCACATGAGATTTTTTTTCTTCATTACGCGAATGAAATCGATTCGATTGGTTCGCGATTTTTAGATCACGAATTAATATACATGTATATATATTTTTATGCATATTTTTCGTTCATATATATGTAAGCGTTTTAAATCAATCGTAGAGGAAAATGGTAAGAGGATTGTAAGATTGTAAGAGAGTACATTAAAAAATATGAAATCGAATTTTAAATGGAACGAAGTTTAAATAAATTTGAGAAAAAAAGAACAAGAGGAAAAAAATCTTCTCTAAATATTTTTCTTTTATTTCTTTTATTCTTTTATTTTATAATTTATTTAAACTTCTCTCCGAATATAGTTAATGTCTATCTTTGATAAGTTCGTTTCTTTTACAATTTTAAGATTCTTGCACAATTTTGCTTTATCATTTTTTTTCCTTCTCACATATATACATGTAGGAACGAATGAAAGTGCAAAAGAATAAATATACAGTAGTAGCAGTAATAATTGTGTTTCCCCGGAATACCCTTTCGAGTTTTTACACAAAGCATAAATATATATTAATTCGTGACTTGAAAAACATAAACCGATTTCTTCCGTGTAATGAAAAAAAAACTAAATTTTCAAAGAGAATAAAAAACAATACTAAAATACAATAAAATAAAATATGAGAATTCGTTTTTTTCGTTCAGAATTCACCTCCATCTTTTATCATTTCTGTTCCTTCACAATGCTACAATTGTCATCAATTTGGAAAAAAATTACGAAAAAGAATCCTACATAAATGAATAAATTCGTAAGGAAAAAATCTTCCATATACATCTATACATATAGAAGATTTTCTCTTTAAGTAAATTATTTGAGATTGAATTAATAAGTTTAGTTTAAATAGATTATTCAAGATTGAATAAATACGGATTCGATTAAATTGACAAACAAAATAAAATAAAAGTTCTAAGTAAATGTTGTGTAACAAATTATTTTTAATACTTTTTTTATTTCCTTATCAATTAACGTGAGTAAGTATTTCTTTAAAAAAAAAATTCATAAAAAATAATTCTACAAATAGGAACACAAAATGTGTTGAAAGACTTCGAGCTACTATTTATTTACCACCCAACTGTCCATTTTCTGTGGATAAGAATAACGAACCTGATCCTCGTACTCCACGCTGATGTAAAGCATAAATCCGCGAGGAAACATATTTATGATTATATTGTGCCCACATCCTGATTATCTCGAAACGTGTATACGCGATCCCCAGCCGGGGCACGTTAATATCGCGTTACTACGAGAATAACCGCCCCGTGCTTTTCTCTATCCACGACGTTCGTTTTTTTTTTCTTTTTTTTTGTCCTCACCTTTTTCCTTCTTTTGCCTGTACGTCTATCCGCATTGCCGCAAAAAGGCAACGAGAGACGCGAGGTTGAAAGACGAGACGGAGCAAAAGACTGTAGAAAGAAAAAGAAGCGTTGGGAAGTGACAAAGGAAAAAAGGAAAGGGCGAGCGAGAGGAGGTGAGCCGAGAGCTGGCTCGCTTTAACGCGTAGTCTCTCATTGTAACTACTGCAAGTGGAGTGACCCAGAGTACGGTCAGACGTAGGTGTAGAAATGATATACGTACGTATATATCGGGACCAAATTTCATTTTGAACCCGTTATATCTACGCAATGTTAGCTCTCACCGCATCTGGCTGTTTTGAGGACGGTCCTCATATATTTCGGAAACGAATCTTCGATTTTAGGCACTGGGGGTGTCCTTGAAATGATCTTTGTATAAATATGTTTGGGTTTATAGGAAAGGGATTTCGAAGACATTGGGACTTACGTATGGTTGAGTATGGGGACAATGGGCTACTATGAGGATGGTCCCCAAAGTCAAATGGTCTCAGAATGATACCTGCATGAATTTACACACACATTTATACACATAGAGATATGCATACGTACTACATACATTTATATACAGGGTGGATCAATAACTATTAGCACCTTGGATATCTTCGAAACTATAAGGTTCACAGACATATTTGCTGAAATGAAATTGCACAGTACGAAAGGGACGATCCAAAAGCGACAATAGTTTTTTTGCAGGTGGAGATACTTCGGACATTTGAAGGTCAACTCCATTTTTTTTAATGGATCGGTATGTTTTTTTCCGTATCATGAAAGAGGAGCTTAAAACGAGTTCAACGACCTATAACATAAGGTCATTGAAGGCCTTATAGTTTCGAAGATATCCAAGGTGCTAATAATTATTGATCCACCCTGTATATATAGATATACAGGGTGTCCCAGAACCGAATGCGTTTCCTGAAATGGGGGTTTGGGGGTGAAATTCTGAGTCGATTGATATAAGCATGTGTGGGTCTCGGATCAACCCCTGAATTATTATGAATTTTTAAAGTCGGGCCAATCAAGTGCGGCTCATCGGGCGCACCTGATTGGCTCGCCTTTAAGAATCCGTAATAATTCAGGATTTGATCTGAGACCTACACATGCTTATATCAATCGACTCAGAATTCCACCCCCAACCCTCCTATTCCAAGCAACGCACTCAGTTTGGACCACCCTGTATATGTATGTATGGGTGCGTGTTTATATATATATATAAATGCATAAAGTGCAACGAAGGGCTCGGTGCATTTTCGCGAATTTTAATCTAGCCGAGGGATGAAGATGGGGGTTGAAAAAAAAGCTTCCGACATTGCTAATGGATTGCCGGGCGTGCAGATGCGCGCGAAGGGAACTCTTGTAGGTCGTGTACGTGTACGTATACACGCGAATTTCGTCTGATAATCGTAATTTGTCGGCAAATTTCGAGATGGATACGAAATCTCTGATGCACTGCTACCACTATACGATGGCGGCTGGACGCGGAAGACGAGAGAAACGAGGCCAAGATCTGGGCGATTCACAAGTATTACTCGGGCGAGCAGGAAGTGTGTGCGATCGAGACACTTTTTTGAAAAATGGGCGACACATATTGGCCGAGATATTCGCGTTGAAAGTCCGACACAAGGGTGGTGGCAGAACCCCTAAACGGTGATTATTTTAGCGCGGAATAACTTTTGAATAGTTTTAGTTTTTTTTCTGCAATTTTGTACACGGGTTTATCGGTTCTTTAGAGGTATGTAAAAAAATTTGAACAAGTATCTGGAACAAAGTGCGCTCGTTTCGTCAGATATTGCGGGCGGGTAACTTTGCTGGATGCATCGCCAGCGAAATTCCATTTAGGATGTAGGTGTGTATGTGTAGGCTCGTGATCGTGTAGCTGGTCATATAAACTTCAATAATTAAGGCGTTACCCCCACTTGTAGCGCAGAAAAAGGCCTTTTTCGTGAATTTTTTTAAAGAAAACTACAAAACTCTTTTAATCGATCAATATACCATCTTAAAGAACACATCTTGAAGAACTTTCAGTAATTTTTTTATTGAAAAATATTACATTGTTTAGTGGCAAATGGCCGTCAATGAAATAATGTTTTTATATACACGGTTTGCGGTGACCAACATTGCGGCGAAGTGGATCATCTGAAAAAAAAATGCGGATGGATTTAGTCAAATATAAGTATAAACTAGTCTTTAATCGAAGGATTTTAAAAAATATTCATTTTTCACAAAATGGCGGACAGTCAAAGTTAATGCTTCGATTTTAACGAAAAAAAACGGCCGTTTTTTGGCTATAAAACGGCCATTTTTTTTCGAAAAAAAAAATCGAACGATTAAAGACTACGTTTTTATGTATTAAATAAGCGTGCAAAATTTCAAGAAGATCGGTTCATTAGTGTTCGAGTAATCTTGGTCACCGACTTCAGAAATGCCATTTTGAGAAAAACGCGTTTAAAGTTTCAATTTCAGTTCTTCAATTCACGGATTCTTCTCTTTCAACGCTCATATCTCAGTCAATTTTGTTCGGATCGACTTGAAATTTTCAGGACATATTCTCAGATACTTATACTTAAAAAAAACGCAATAAAAAAATCGATTTTTTCAAAATCGCAAGTGAGGTTAACCCCTTAACAGAGGCCGCCACTGTGACGGGCCGAAAAAAAAGTCGTTTTACCGTTTTTTTTTGTCCACTAGATTATATATTTGGGATTTGGAAAAAAGCTATTTTATTAAGCATACATTGTACTGGTTTCGTGTCAATTTTTATCGAAATGAACTAAAAATTAACAACGTTTTTGCGGTGTAATAGAGCCTCTGTAAAAAAAATCTGACCCAACTGCCGGACCGACAAATTGACGATGGTTGGTCTGAAAAAAAAAAACAGTTTTCTGATCTATATAAATCTGTTCGCGGTCGATACAGGTGATTAAAAAAGAATACCAGATGGCGGGTGAGCAAAAAAAGTTTACTTTTGTCAATCTTTTTATTTATATTCGGAGGCTTAAAAAATATTGAATTAAAAAAACTCCGACCACGGGAATTTTGAATCTTTTCGTTTGAAAAACGGATCAATAGCTGGAATTGTAATTCCGGCCGCGTCGAAAAAAGTATTTTCGAGAAAAACTCGATTCTAAGTTTTAGTAAATCGTTGCGCTCCCTGCCTTCACTAAATCGTCTGCAACTCGGTCAATTTTCCATATTTAAAGTAAAAAAAATTCCCCCATGGTCTTGAATATGTATACTTTCTTTAAAAATGCAAACAATCGTTTTTTTAACCCGTTACGGTGGTGTCGCGCCTTAAGTAAAACTTTTAAGAACAAAGAATAGGAACGTCCTCAAAAAAGTAAAGTGTGGAGACCCCGCAGAGAAGCAAAGTGGAAAGAAGTGGATAGGAGCGAAAAGATAAGAAGAGTGCGTCACGGGGAAACGTGAAGATGGGTCGAAGGAGGGAAACGAGACGAAATACAGCGGAAGTCTCGAACACCCTTCACGATACTCGAAGAGCGGCAGAGTGTAGAGGGAAAAGCCGCAGACTCATTTCAGTTTTTATCCTCGTACACGTTCGTCTTCAGCGGATTCGAATCACGACTTTCCTCTCTTCATCCTTGTCCATTCTGTCTTCCTACCGTTGTCGCTTTGCCGTTTCTTTCTCGCTCCGTTTTTGTCTGCCTTCTCTCTCGCTCTCTCTTGTCTCTATCTCTGTCTCTCTCTGTTTCTCTTTCTTTCTCTTTTGTCTCTCTTTTTTCTATTTCTCTCATTCTCTCTTACATTCTCTTATTTTTCGTTCTTCTTCATCACGTACCATCTCGCGACATGCTCCACAATGAGTGAAGCTTTCCTGTCACTACTCCGTTGGTTTCGAAACGCACGTCAGCTCATTCTCACTCGCAGACAATCCGACACTTTTTTTTATTCTACCTTTCTCTCTCTCTCTTTTATTTTTTATTTTATTTTATTTTTATACAGCATATCACTCGCGATTTTTGTATCGCCTCAAGGTTTTGACCAAGGCGTAAATAAACAATCAATCAATCAATCAATTAATCTCTCTCTCTCTCTCCCTCTCTCTCTCTCTCTCTCTCTCTCTGTTGTAAATCCCTCCCAAGTGTTTTTTACACAAAAATCGCATTTCTAGCTTAACCAATGGCTGAGTGAGGATGAGACTGGAAAATAAGAAAAAAGAGGAGACATTTTTTTCTCCTCTTTTTTCTTATTTATCTTCTGTATTTTCGTTTATTATTATTAGTTTTTTATTTCATTTTATAATCGAACTTTTTTATCAGGTACTTCATTCTTATTTCTTTATTCTATCATTGCTATCCTTTATTATGAATTTCTTATTTTATTTTATAGTCGAACTTTTTTATCAGGTACTTCATTCTTATTTCTTTATTCCATCATTGCTATCCTTTATTATGAATTTCTTATTTTATTTTATTATTATTATTGTCCTTTATCGTTCTATATTATTTTCTTATATTAATATATATTATATAGTATATTAATTTTGTATTTTATTTTGATATTATTATTATTGTTCTTTATCGTTAGATCCTCTATGACGATTCATTTGTTTCATTATTATCCTTTATTGTATATAAAGGATAATAATTCAATATAATTTTTCTTTATTCAATATAATATAATATAATTTTTTCAATATAATTTTTCAATATAATATAATTCTCCTTCAATATAATTTTTCTTTATTATCCTTCAAAGGGTCAGTCAAACCCTCAAAAGGATTTGAGTGATTATTTTCCTTTCTTTTTGCCCTAAATATTTTTCAAACATTCTTGATCATAGGCTCGATCGTGAAAATTGTAATTTTTTGACCCATTGTGATTTTTTTAAACAATTTTAGGGAATCATTTTTGGCCGAAAAATGTAATTTCCTGGCATAAAATTACAGGTCCGAATATATAATCGTGTACGGTCGTGTATGCCCAGACCGTATGTTTTTGCCGTCCTTTTTTGTGCGTTTTCCGCTCAGCTTTATTTGGTCTTGTCTCTCATTTTCACGTCGCGTTACTCACTCGCCAAGGCGAAATAATTTTCCTGGTGCAATTAGAAGCATTCAGCCGTATATGTATCCACGAGGAAGGGGGGGAAAGGGCCATCCTGAGAGAATTTTCGTCCCGGTACGTGGGGGGGAGGATGGGGCGAGCAAAGGGATGTGCCGCTTTTTTTTCGTCAATTTTTACGGGATGCACAGCGAAAGGTATTAATCACGCCTGACTTTCCTCGCTTCTTTCCGAACTTCCCGCATATACCCGTACCCGCCCTTGCTCGATTTCCACCCTCGCTCGCTCCCTCGCGTTTTTCCCTCTCGGTATTTTATCGCGAAGGGGGGAAATTAAGGGGGCAAAAAGACGAAGGAAAAACACGAACGAGCGTATTGTTTTCCTTGTGATTTTTCTCTGCTTTCGTGCACATTCGCGTGGAAACTGTGATGTGACGGTAAAAAAATGTCAAGTGCAGCGACATCGATGTAGAGTTTATATATTTGAGGCTTTTTAAGGTTTTTTTTTTTAATTCCGTTCGCCATTACGTATTTTTCTTCGATGATTAATTTTTGATTTCTCACTGAACAGGAAATAATGAGCGAGTGATATTAATTTTTCTTTTTCACATTCTTCCTCAATGGAATATACTAATTTACTAATTCTAAGAATTTTTTGTTAGTTAGTTACAATACTAATTCTGTTAGTGTTGTTAGTTATTATACTAATTGTGTAATAATTCTGTAATAATTATTACAGAATTATTACAGAAGGGAGAGAGAGAGAGGGAGAGAGAGAGAGAGAGAGAGAGAGAGAGAGAGAGAGAGAGAGAGAGAGAGAGAGAGAGAGAGAGATTTTGGTAGGTATGTATCCTACATAGGCAGGTAGGTAAATTCTTCCACATACCCATCAAATAATGAAAAAATATATATATAGAGTCAAGGGGGTAGTTTTCCCATCGATAGAATTTCAACGCAAAGCCAAGCGGTTACAGCTAGGAATGAATAAAACGCCAATTAATAAAAACCTGTCGAAATTTCGGGTCTAACAATAGTTATAAAATATAATATAATATAAAATAATTGGAATAATACAATAGTTATAATATACAGTATAATATAAAATAATTACAATAATACAATAATTATCATATATAGAATAATATAGAATAATTACAATAGTACAATAATTACGATATACAATATAATATCAAATAATTCCCGCATTATATTATATGTTAAGGATGTTGAGTCCCTATGAAACATGTTAATGTGAATTGTTCAATAAATAGCTTCTTTATCGTCATGAAATTTTTACACGACCTCCTGAATACTTCATGTAAAAACATACCAAATTTTCAGAATTCTATCATCATTACTTCAACCTCCTTAAGGGTTGAAATAAAAAATGATAAGAAAATTCTGAAAATTTGGTATGTTTTTGTATGAAGTATTTAAGAGGTCGTGTTAAAATTTCACGACGATTAGGAAGCTCGTTATTAAAAAATTAACATTTTGTTAAGAACAATTTTTAAAAGAAATAAAAAAAAATTTATCAATAAACTTCGTTTTGTTTGCGTTGCTTTTAGTATATTGTAGATATTATAAAATTATGAGGTCAAAAAAACAACTTATTGCAAAGTTACATCAGTTTCCATAAAACAACATTTAATTTGTGAATGTTAATTGTTCAATAACGAGCTTCCTAATTGTCGTGAAATTTTTACACGACCTCTGAAATACTCCATACAAAAACATACCAAATTGTCAGAATTTTATCATCATTTGCGATTTGGGACTCAACATCCTTAAGGAAGGACCCCGCAGTGACAAGCCGAAAAAAGGTCGTTTTTTGGATTTTTTAATCTACTAGATTAATTATTTGGGATTTGGAAAAAAGGTATGTTTTTAATCATACTTTGAACTTGTTTTGTATAATTTTTTATGCAAAAAAGTTTAAAATTACCAACGTTTTTGAGGTACAATAGTGCCTCTGTATGAAATGTAGGTCTCTTTGCAGGTAGCCGATTTTCGAGAATATAAAATAAAAAACGGCGTTTGTTAAAAAAAAGTATAATTCTAGCGAAAGTTTTAGTTATTTTTGAGGGCTTTAAAACACTATATTAAAAATAGAAATGGCCTCGTACAACAATAGCTACTGCAATTACGGAAGTTTTGGTTTTTTAATTGATTATCGAACAATTGTAGCTGGAATTCCAATTCCGACCAGGTCGAAAAAAATCATGTTGAGAAAAACGCGATTAAGGCCTTAGGCAACAGTAACGGGTATAAAATCATGTGCGAATTTAACAATTTTTTACGCATGAAAAAGTGATTTACCCATAAAATTAATTACACATCTATTTAGTATGAATCGCCAAGCTGTCAGAAAATATATGTATTTTTTTTCGGTCTACAAAATGGCCGAATACTCGAAACTTCTCGAAACAGCTTTTTTCCAATTGGCGTGACAAATAACTTCAACAATTTTCACTCGATTCACTTCAAATTGAAAAGTTATGTTCCTAATTGCATTTCGCAGAGAAGTACGTACGGAATTTCTGATTAATCGAAAACTGTTCTTTTTATGAGCAGTTTATGAGCAGTGATTACAAAATTGAATAAACTTTTGAATAAAATATTTTTCAATTTAAAAAATATTATATTGATTTAAAATATTATATTAATATTGAACGTTTTAGTATAGGTAAATCATTGGGCGACCTCCTTCACTGGATCGTCTATAATTCGCTCAATTTTCAATATTTGATCTTGAACATTTTTCCACATATTCTTAAATACGTATAATTTGAGGAAAAGCAAAAAAAAAACATTTTTTTTACCCTTCACAGTGTTGTCTCATTCGACTAACGAGGGTCTCTCTCCGCAGACCGCAGTAGTGGAAAAAGAGTTTGTACCCTTTTTGTGAACCTTTGCCGACAACCGGAAGTGCAGGGAGGAAACCTTTATCCTGAGCATTTTCAACGCATTTATTTTTCCAACCTCAATTGTCTTGAGCCTCGACGAGGCGAGCCCTCGTCGTTCGGCTCGTCGCTCGAATTACTTTTCGTTTTAATTACGCGGGCTTTTTGCTCTTTTTCTTTCTCACCCAATAATCCTTTTAATTTTTCACAGTATACACGTTGCGTATTCTCGGCGGAGGCGCAGAGGGGGGAGGGGATGTCCTCGTGTGAGGGATGGTTTGCATGGAAATGCGAGGAATGCGAGCCATTCAGTGCCATTCCTCTCATCGTGATGGGCAAACACGAAAAGCCACCTAACTCGAAAAGCGATGAAGGGTCGACGAAGGGACACAGAGATGAGGGCAATAAGGGCTCGGGAGAAGATTCTCGGGGAAAGACCAAGAGAGAGAGAGAGAGAGAGAGAGAGAGAGAGGTAAAGTACAAGGGCCATGAAAAATTCCAGGATCTCTAACGAGACCACGAGAGCCGCAACACCTTGTCCACTACCTGACACTAAACCGTTCTAAATTTCCTTCGGAAAAACATTTTCCAAATTCCCCGAGAGTCCATCGAAATCCGACCCTCGCATTGCAAAAGCCATGAAATTCCGCGAGAAAAATATTCCCCAAATATAAATACACACATATTAGAGTGGTGCAAGAAAATCGATTTTTTTCTCAGCCGAAAATTGAAGTATGTTAAGAAAAAGAAAGTTTTGCAAAATCTGAGGGTTCTAAAAAATTTTTTAGTTAGTGCTCAAACGCCTTTTCCATGTTTTTTTTCATAATTATCGGAGTATTAATTTTTTTTCCTCGATGCAGAAAATGTTAGTGCGTGATCCATTGTAAGCCTTGATTTATTTTTTTTCTGTAACGATCCAATCTTTTTATTAAAATTTTTTTTTTACCATAAATAATTTGTACTTGCAGATTAAGAATCAATATATGTAATTCGGTTGTGAAAACTATATGAACCACTTGATGAAGAAGAACACGGTGTTTATATCACTGAAGGTTTAACGAGTACGCCTGTTTTTTGGAGTAATATGTTGTTCTGGAGTAGGAAAATGAATGAAGAAAAAAAAATTGACGAAAAATCGAAATAAAAAAAATTAAAGTCGTTTGAGCACTAACTAAAAAAAATGTTTAGACCTCTCAAATTTTGTATGAATTACTTCTTCATAACGTAGGAACATTTTCCTTTGAGTACCGCGTAAATAAAATTAATGTTTTCTTTTCAACCACCCTAATATATTAATTATAATATATTAAAAAATATATGCATAAATATGAACATGTGTACATGTACACATGTACATGTATGAAAAAAATTTTTTTTTACTAACAAGGAACATCCCTCAGGTGACACCCTTCGATTTTGTTGAAATTTGGATATGTTATAAAGCACCGAAAAGTAAGCGTTACGTATTTTCTTTATCGGCGGAAAAACGGTTTTAAGGGGTGAAACCACCCCTCGAAAAAAGGCATCTCCCAGGGTCGTTCACCCCTTAACTTTTTTCTTGCAATGCCACTATAGTGGATTTTTCATAGTTTCGGATTAGAAGAATTTTCCTTTTTGTTTCGTTTAAATCGGTGGACTCCTCTCGTGTGAAACTGCTATATTACCCCTAAAGATGCGTTTTTTCAAAGGGTGGTTTCACCCCGTAAAACCGTTTTTCCGCCGATAAAAAAAAATACGTATCGCTTACTTTTCGGTGCTCTATAACATATCCAAATTTCGACAAAATCGAAGGGTGTCACCTGAGGGATGTTCCTTGTAAGGGTTGTTTCGAAAAAAGTCAAAAAAATTCAGGGTTTCTTTGAGAGTCAATGGAATCAGATGAAAATAATAAAACTATATATGCCATATTCTGAAAAAAATATACGTATACCTTGTTTTCTTCTACAATCAATTTTCCTCCGCAATTTGTCAATAACTTTTTTTTACCCACGGCCCCACTGGCATATATTTTATAATATTGCAATGTGCAAAAATTTCCCGGTTAAAAAAAATCACATTCATTTTCACAAAAAAAATCGCGACAAAGAAGCATTCGCGCTAAAACATTTGATTTATTGCCAAATGGAAGTTCTGCGACAACGAGGCTTCGAGTCGCGAAGGGTCCCCACGAGCACTTCCTTCGCAATCTTCCGTGTATAATCGAAACAACGATGAACTGCGAAGCATGCTATTAAACATGCTGATGGCCATTATACAGCCGCGAAAGCTTCGGGCGCTAACTTCGCCATAACAGGCGCCCTCCAAGTTGCGAGCTTTAATGCACACGCGGAAGGAGGCGACGATGAGTTTTCGCGAGCACTTCCGTACCGCTGCTCAAGCGCGAGACTGCGCGATGCATAATACAGTAAACGTAAAATCATCGAAAATTCAAGCCGAACGTTCAGCAGTCGCGTTCTGAATAATAAATGACTTTTTGAAAATTTCAGCCACTTTGAACAGTTTTATCATTATGCCTGCATTATGATGGTGGAGCAATTTCGGCTCTCGACACTTTTCGTGTCGGCTGTTCTGTTCTTACTTAAGGCGTTACCCCCACTTGTAGCGCAAAAAAAAAGCCTTTTTCATTAATTTTTTTAAAGAAAACTACAAAACTTTTTTGATCGATCAATATACCATCTTAAAGAACACATCTTGAAGAACTTTCGGGAATTTTTTTATTGAAAAATATTACATTGTTTAGTGGCAAATGGCCGTCAATGAAATAATGTTTTTATATACACGGTTTGCGGTGACCAACATTGCGGCGAAGTGGATCATCTGAAAAAAAAATGCGGATGGATTTAGTCAAATATAAGTATAAACTAGTCTTTAATCGAAGGATTTTAAAAAATATTCATTTTTCACAAAATGGCGGACAGTCAAAGTTAATGGTTCGATTTTAACGAAAAAAAACGGCCGTTTTTTGACTATAAAACGGCCATCTTTTTCGAAAAAAAAAATAGAACGATTAAAGACTACATTTTTATGTATTAAATAAGCCTGCAAAATTTCAAGAAGATCGGTTCATTAGTGTTCGAGTAATCTTGGTCACCGACTTCAGAAATACCATTTTGAGAAAAACGCGTTTAAAGTTTCAATTTCAGTTCTTCATTTCGCGGATTCTTCTCTTTCAACGCTCATATCTCAGTCCATTTTGTTCGGATTGACTTGAAATTTTCCGGACATATTCTCAGATACTTATACTTAAAAAAAATGCAATAAAAAAAATCGATTTTTCCAAAATCGCAAGTGGGGGTAACCCCTTAACATGGAAATAAGGGTGGAATGTTAATATGACTTGGGAGATGGGGAATATTAATTACGTGTATAAATGAAGAAATAATATTCATATGAAAAAATTTGAAAATATAAAATAATAAGTCAATATTATAATATTGGAATAATAAAATAGTATTAATATGCAAATATAAAAAATAACAATACATCATTAATATATGAATATCAAAAATAATGATAATCCCGATCTCCCCCATCAATATGGCTGGGGAGATGGGGAATATTAATACGTGTATAAATGAAGAAATGATATTCATATAAAAGAATTTGAAAATATCAAAAAATAACTCAATATTATAATATTGGAATAATAAAATAGTATTAATATGCAAATATAAAAAATAACAATACATTATTAATATATGATTATCAAAAATAATGATAATAAAATATCAATGCACAAGAAGCAAAGGTATTAATATAGAATGAATAGGAAAACACAGATGAAGATCGAACATAACAATACAAAAATAACAATAATATATCGGTATATAAATACCAAAAGTAATAAAACAACATCAACAATACAATATCAATTTATTCATGTTTTTTTTCAACAATTAAAAAATGATTAAACAAAATCAATATATAAATAGCAAAAATAACAATATAAACGTAATAACGAAACACCATTATCCAAAGATTAACATTAGTAAAATCAAAATCAAATAAAATATTATAATAATGTTAAAATATCATACGGAATACTATAATAATGTGTGCGGGCCGAACACAAGTAAAGCTTTCAAAAATTCCCCTCCTGCTTGTCTCTTTTTTACCCCTTGTCGCCTCCCCCCGCCCAATCACGCACTGTTCATTTTCAAAATTCACGGCTACATCGCCCTATTGCAAATGGAGCTATTAAAACACTGGAATTCCACGGGCTAATGTTCCACCCAACGAAAAATGCAGTGAATGTTCCGTGCGCGCCGAGCAAATTGCAAAACATCCAGTACTGTCTTTCGGAACCCCTCGACTTCCGCTTAAACTGTTAATATTCAGCTTTCCTCGGCGGGAAAAAATTGAGTCGATTATCTTTGAGAATTACGCGTACTTGAATGGTGCAAGGTTGTGAGACAAAAATAAACTTTTTTTTATAACAAAACTTATTTTTATACTGGATAAAACCGAAGAACGTTTGTTTTTCTTATATAGATTCATATAGATAGATAGATAAATGGACGGAGGGAGAGAGAGAGAGAGAGAGAGAGAGAGAGAGAGAGAAAGAGAAGAAGAAAAGGACCACTGGGGAGCAAGGGTGAACCTTTGCAATAAAGTTCAACTGAAGACTGTCTGAATGTGAGTGTAAAGCTCTCGAGAGCTTAAAAATGATGGGAAGCAAGGGAAAAAAGATGAAGTGTGTGCGACCGTACAGGAACCTTCGGGCTAAACCTCTCACTCCCAAGAAGAAGATTCAGTTCCATTTTCACTTATGTCCACTGCAGTGATCTCATATATATATATATATATATATATATATATATATATATATATATATATATATATATATATATATATATATATAGATGTGCGTGTGTGTGTGTATATATATATATATATAGGGTGTCCCAGAACTGAATGCGTTTCCTGAAATGGGGGATTGGGGATGAAATTCTGAGTCGATTGATGTAAGCATGTGTGGGTCTCAGACCAACCCCTGAATTATGATCAATTTTTAAAGGCGAGCCAATCAGGTGCACCCGCCTTTGAAAATTGATAATAATTCAGGGGTTGGTCTGAGACCCACACATGCTTATATCAATCGACTCAGAATTTCACCCCCAACTCCCCATTTCAGGAAACGCATTTAGTTCTGGGACACCCTGTATATGTATATATATATATATGCACATATGCACGTATGTATTAATATCTGTATATAAATATGTATATATATATGAGAAAAGGATATTTGAGCGTAGTAGATCTACGTAACGTTGACTACAGGCCGGTCTTCGAAATCACCGTTCCTTACGTATATGTATCTACAGGAGCACGTATAACAAACGACGCGCACCGTTTCCGTGTTCACCGGATGCAATTCGAAGGAATGATTCTCCGGCACAAATATAAAAACGAACGGTCTGTCCGAGACCGAGAATCGGGTGAAATGAGATAGCACCCTCTGTAAGATTGAGCATAGAGTTCGTATTACATGTACAGGGTGTCCTGTAAATACCACGTTGTGGTATGGCCGCCGATACTTTCATTAAAATGAAAGTATCGATTTTCGGCAAAAAAAACCCTTGATTTTCGTTAACAAATAAACCTATGCATCAAGCAAAAAATTCCTTCGTCAAAGCATTGCTTTTTGATATGTAAAAGAAGGTCGTAAAAATTGAAGTTGATCAGTCCAATGATTTTTTACATATCGTGGTGACCGATCTTGAAAAAGTTATTTTGAAAAAAAAATCCGTGCAGAGTTATTTGATTTTTATTAAACTTTTTTATTTTGTTATTATTTATTATTTAAGTTTTAAATTTTAAACGGATCGAGTCGAAATTTTCAGAGAATATTTTCTGAAAGTTTTGACATTTTGAGAGCCGGTCAAAAACCGAAAATACTTCGAATGTTATTTTCAAAAATTTCAACCAGGTGTAAGTAAGTTAAGTAAAAGACTGTAAAGTCTTAAGTATATTTCAAGGGCTTAAGTAAAAGACTGTAAAGAAACTTTTTGAGGACACCTCGACCATTTTTCGAACATATTCGTGTGAAACAGAGAAAGGAACTATTCAAGACTAATTTGATACCAAAAAGTATTACAATAAAGCTAGTTTATGGAAAACGCTGCACAAAAACCACACCAGAGGTTTTCGAAAATTCAAAAATCGTCAAAAAAATCTGAAAAACGGTGGAAACTTTCCTCGGCCCGAAATTGATACTCCAGAAGGTCACGATCCAATCCAGCACTCCCTCAAGTATGACGTGGTCTTAAGGCCTCAAGCCTTAACGGCTATAAAATCATATGCGAATTTAACAACTTTTTTTCGTATGAAAATGTGATTCACTCAAAAAAGTCATTGCTCATCTATTTACCATGAATATCAAGCTGTTCGAAAATATATATTTTTTTTTCGATGTACAAAATGGCAGACTACCAATATTTTCTTTTGTTATCTTTTTTTAGGCGCTCCGCGGCGTGGCATTTAGCATCAACAATTTTTTACCTAAAACAAAAAACGAAAATTCTCGTCAACCTGCATTAGAATACCCAAAGAAGTACGTACGGAATTTAACAAATATTGTTTTATTCGAAAGTTGTAGGTATTTGAACTTAAGGCGTTACCCCCACTTGTTGCGCAAAAAAAAGGCCTTTTTCATGATTTTTTTTTAAGAAAACTACGAAACTTTTTTAATCGATCAATATACCATCTTAAAGAATACATCTTGAAGAACTTTCAGTAATTTTTTTATTGAAAAATATTACATTGTTTAGTGGCAAATGGCCGTCAATGAAATAATGTTTTTATATACACGGTTTGCGGTGACCAACATTGCGGCGAAGTGGATCATCTGAAAAAAAAATGCGGATGGATTTAGTCAAATATAAGTATAAACTAGTCTTTAATCGAAGGATTTTAAAAAATATTCATTTTTCACAAAATGGCGGACAGTCAAAGTTAATGGTTCGATTTTAACGAAAAAAAACGGCCGTTTTTTAGCTATAAAACGGCCATTTTTTTTCGAAAAAAAAAATCGAACGATTAAAGACTACATTTTTATGTATTAAATAAGCCTGCAAAATTTCAAGAAGATCGGTTCATTAGTGTTCGAGTAATCTTGGTCACCGACTTCAGAAATGCCATTTTGAGAAAAACGCGTTTAAAGTTTCAATTTCAGTTTACACGAAGAACGGATTCTTCTCTTTCAACGCTCATATCTCAGTCAATTTTGTTCGGATCGACTTGAAATTTTCAGGACATATTCTCAGATACTTATACTTCAAAAAAATGCAATAAAAAAAATCGATTTTTTCAAAATCGCAAGTGGGGGCACCCCTTAAAGGGCTCTTCATCGCTCATTCACAAATAAGCGCGTAAAAACATGGAACTTTGTCGTTCCGATTGAATTTCCACTTATTGCTTCAACCCGAGCATCGATAACTTCAAAATATCCCAGGCGATTTCTCGTACCAGCGAACCTCTAAATTCGCAGCGCGAACAAAAAAGGACAAGCCCTTGGTGTGTTTTACACTTTTTCGAAAATACGAGACTCGTGGCATAAAGTTCTGCACAATGAAATGGAACTTCCATTCTGTGGTCAACGGCCTTCATCTCACGCATACGTACTTATCCAAACTATAAATCCAGAATTAAATCCTTCTGCACGTAAACGACATAGCGCACGAATTCATCCCGCATGTGCGGAACGAATGGAACGCTGCGACAACACTTTTCTTCTATCTCATTTTTACGCGGGCAGCCAGAAATAATAATTCGTGGCACGTTTCGCGGACTCTCTGTGCTTGTTGGAAAGCCACGGACTGTATTACGATTAACTCTGTGCATGGTCCGGCATATCCAGAATTCTAGAATTACGCGGTCAATGGAAAATTTGTTTCGGTCACCGAAATATTGGAGGTGCATACAAATATTTATATGTGTGTGTGTGTGTGCACACTCCCAGCCAAAAGTTCGGGTACACTAGTTGAAATTTCTTATCGCACTCGAAGTTAGATAGCTAATTCCAAAACAAAGCTAATTCAATTTTCCAAGTAGCCTTTTAAAGAGGACTAATTTACGTTTATTTTGCTTTTTTAGAAAATTCTCTACAATATTTTTCCCCTGATACGCTTTTTTGAACGTGGCCATTTTTCGGCAATTTTTTGCCGCCGAAAGTTAACTGCAAAATTTGTGAAACAGTTTTCCACAAAGAACGGAAAAAATGTAGAAAAGCTCGAAAAAATTGTAGTTAATGAAAAATAAAAATGTAAACAAGTATAATATCTTAATGTATTGTCCTAGAACCCATCATTTCTAAATGGAGCCTCTTCACTCATCAAATTTCCAGGCGAAAAATAGCGAAAAAAAAAATGTCCAAAAAAATTTTTGGAAAAATTCCCGTATCTCCAGTATGAACCCGTGCAACTTTTTACCCTCTTGACATCTCCTCTGAAACCCTATAGTTCTTCGATGAGGCCTTTTTTTCCCAAAACGTCTTTTTTTAGCTAAAATTGCAATGATGGGCGAAAAAAATTGTACCAGACTTTCTAAAGAAACAATAATGTCGATTTTGATACCTTCGTAGGTTCACGCGGAAAAAAACCAAGGCAAAAATGTTATACAAACTTTGCAGTTAATTTTTTACGTGAAAAAAATAGCCGGTAAAAGGCCACGTTCAAAGGTGCCTACCAGGGTGAAAAAAAATCGTAGATAATTTTCTAAACAAGCGAAATGAACGTGAATTTGTCCTCTTTGAAACGCCACTCAGGGAATTCAATTATTTTCATTTTTCGGCCCGCTATCTAACTTTTAATGCGGTGAGAAATTTCGACTAGTGTACCCAAACTTTTGGCCGGCAGTGTAAATACACCCACACACACCCGCGCGCATACATACGTATAGTTATATGACAGAATAAAATCTACAATGAACGGACGATAAATCTACGCACGTATCGATAATAACGGGTCTGCATAAATTTAGGTCCAAACAGCAGGGCGTTTTTCAATATTTTTTTCCCGCCGCGAGTATTCGAATGCCGAGGTCGAAATTTTACACGCAATTGATCCATAGTCTTTCCAACTCTGAGGGTTTTTTTTATTCGAAAATATTGATAAGCCCTGTAGTTTTTATTATTCAAAGAAAGCACCGTCGCTGCATGGCCAATCGATACAAGTTCACCCGGAAACTAGCTCCCCTGATATTTTATAAAAATTCCACTGCAAACCAATCTCTTATAAAACCCAAATGTCGTATCTGATCGTAAACGTTGCTATCGGAAATTGTGAGCCGTTTCGTTCAATATTATCCAATCGTGAATCTTTTCTACGAGTCAAACGTTTTGCTTGAAATCCAGTGGATGACTGCTCGTTTTCGCGATTGCAAGTGCACGGTAGAACGATGGCAATCTTTCATAAATCTTCGTGCTGCATTGACACTCGGTCGTAGGGTATGGCCATGTGTAAAAGGTTTCCATCGAATTTCCTGCCGCCTGGAATACTCCCCCGCCTCTACCCTGATCCCATTTACTTAAGGATGTTGAGTCCCAAATCGCAAATGGTGATAAAATTCTAAAAACTTGGTATGTTTTTGTATGAAGTATTTCAGAGGTCGTGTAAAAATTTCACGACAATTAGGAAGCTCGTTATTGAACAATTAACATTCACAAATTAAATGTTGTTTTATGGAAACTGATGTAACTTTGCAATAAGTTCTTTTTTTGACCTCTCAATTTTATAATATCTACAATATACCGAAAGCAACGGAAACAAAACGAAGTTTATTGATAAATTTTTTTTTATTTCTTTTAAAAATTGTTCTTAACAAAATGTTATTTTTTTAATAACGAGCTTCCTAATCGTCGTGAAATTTTAACACGACCTCTTAAATACTTCATACAAAAACATACCAAATTTTCCGAATTTTCTTATCATTTTTTATTTCAACCCTTAAGGAGGTTGAAGTAATGATGATAGAATTCTGAAAATTTGGTATGTTTTTACATGAAGTATTCCGGAGGTCGTGCAAAACTTTCATGACGATTAAAAAGCTATTTATTGAATAATTAACATTAACATGTTTCATAGGGACTCAACATCCTTAAACGAATGTGCACGTGTTTTTTCTTCTCCTATCTGCGTTTTTTTTTCAACACCATGATCGCGCAAATAAAAGAGCCATTTCGTCTGATAAATATCACCTGAAAACTTCCTCGGCGAGGAAACCTCCGACTCGTCGTCCACTGGCATGGGCACATTTTGCATATAAAATATATGTGTATATATGTGTGTGTGTGTGTATATGTATCGATGTATGCAGGTACAACATCCAGTTGTCTCGTTGCTGAGCGCATTGGCTATTTCTGGCCAGTCTCGGGGTTTTTTCCCTATATATATATATATATACATATACATATACATATACATATGTATGCATGTATGTATATATGTATGAATGCACCCCGCATATCCCGGAGAATAAACGTGATGAGTTATGGTTTCTCGCTCCGTCCAGCAATGGACTGTACACACGTAACAAAATAAACGACGCCAGGATGGCGAGTGTATATCGGGTGTCCTCGAATGAACCGACGAGAATAAAAATGCGCTGAAACTAAAAAAAAAAAGCAGGTTCCGTGTCATGGGACGTCGGAAGGGGTATTCGTGAACGAGAATGACGGATTGGATTAATTTTTTTCGCATTAGATACATTTCTTAGGGAAAAAACGACAATTCGCGTACGTGATCTAGTAACTTTTGAAAACTTCGCTTGGCTCATATTGGGAAGCGCACAGACATCTGGCTGCTTTTAAGTAGACCGAGTAGGAGAGTTGCGCGTCAGCTAGGGAAAGTTACCGGATAGAGAGCGAGAGTTGGGCTTCCCGTGCGGAAAATTGACAGGGCATCCCTATTAAGGATGTTGAGTCCCTATGAAACATGTTAATGTTAATTGTTCAATAAATAGCTTCTTAATCGTCATGACATTTTTACACGACCTCCTGAATACTTCATGTAAAAACATACCAAATTTTCAGAAGTCTATCATCATTACTTCAACCTCCTTAAGGGTTGAAATAAAAAATGACAAGAAAATTCTGAAAATTTGGTATGTTTTTGTATGAAGTATTTAAGAGGTCGTGTTAAAATTTCACGACGATTAGGAAGCTCGTTATTAAAAAATTAACATTTTGTTAAGAACAATTTTTAAAAGAAATAAAAAAAAATGTATCAATAAACTTCGTTTTGTTTCCGTTGCTTTCAGTATATTGTAGATATTATAAAATTGAGAGGTCAAAAAAAAAACTTATTGCAAAGTTACATCAGTATCCATAAAACAACATTTAATTTGTGAATGTTAATTGTTCAATAACGAGCTTCCTAATTGTCGTGAAATTTTTACACGACCTCTGAAATACTTCATACAAAAACATACCAAATTTTCAGAATTTTATCATCATTTGCGATTTGGGGCTCAACATCCTTAAACATAAGCCCTTGAAGGCCCTTATATGGCAATGCCGACAGGGGCCCGTGCGGAAATTGAACTAGGGCTTTGGTCGGGCCCATATAGAATTTCCCCAACTTTATTCGGGCCCTAATCGGGTAGCCTCGCATGGGCCCTCAGTGGCCGGTCACACTTTGCTACTGAGGGCCACTGAGGGCCCAAATAAAGTTAGGGAAATTCTATATGGGCCCGACCAAAGCCCTAGTTCAATTTCCGCACGGGATTGAGTTTGATTCGACAGTTGGGAGGTTGGTCGTGAGAATTGTTACTGGAATGTTAGAGTTTCTAGATAGTTACTAGAAACCGTTACTTGAAAGTCACTAAAAAGGATTACCAAAAAGGGCGTCAGATAGTTCCTAGGAAGAATTACCAAAAAAATTACTACAAAGTTACTAGAAAGTAACAAGAGAGTTACTAGAAGGTCACTGGGAAGTCGGTGGAAAGTTACTAGAAATTGACTGCAATGTTACTAGAAATTCCCTAGAAAGTCGCTAGAACGTTACTGGCGCGTGGCTAGAAAGTTACGAGGGAATTGCTGAAAAGCTGATAAAAGTTGCTGAAAAGTTACTAGAAAGCTACCAGAAAGTTACTAGAAAGTTAGTAGAAAATGACTAGAAAGTTACTCGAAAGTTGCTAGAAAGTTACTAGAAAGATGCTAGAAAGTCACTAGAAATCTACCAGAAAGTTACTAGAAAGTTCGTAGAAAGTTACTGGAAAGTTACTAGAAAGCTGCTAGAAAGTCACTAGAAACCTACCAGAAAGTTACTAGAATGTTAGTAGAAAATGACTAGAAAGTTGCTAGAAAGTTGCTAGAAGGTTACTGGAAAGTTGCTAGAAAAAGTTGTGAAGAAGTTGCTAGAAAGGATTACCAATAACTGACAATGAGTACAGTAAGAAAATTGCGCGTGAGTTAACAGAAACACACTACATGAATTTATAAAACGCACGCGAGTTGTTGGATAAATTTAAAAAACTGCCCGTGCATCACCAGAACGTTACCAGATACATTATGAGCGTTGCGCCCGAGTTAACAGAGAGTTACTAAATAAATTACGAAAATTACTTTAAAGAAAGTCACTGAACAAATTACCAGTCAGTAAATAAACTATGAAAAAAAATGAAACGAGTGCCCCAAGAAAGTTATACTCGGTGCACTGCGAAAAATGCGCTCGATTTGACAGAAAGTCACTAGATACATTTCAAAAATGCACTTGGGTTATTGAGTAAGAAATGAGAAGTACTAGGGGAAAAAAAAATTAATCCAGTGGATTATTTTAAAAAACATGATTTTCCGTCTTCCCTAGGGACGTTTTTCTGGCATACCTTTCTTTCTGAATTTTACTTGAGTTCGACGCGGAGTTTCCTCGCTGGATTCCAAGGCACCCACCCTGTGTACCGTTATTTACGGGGGTGGCACTGTTACCATGGAAGCTACCGCGCTGATGCTGAACGACCGTGACACGTATATCCCTCCCTACATCCACATACATCGTTGAGTTGGCCGGGGATGGAGAGAGATACAGAGAGAGAGAGAGAGAGAGAGAGAGAGAGAGAGAGAGAGAGGCGGAGAGAGAGAGAGACTCTACTTGCAAAAGCATTGTGCGCAATTGTCTATATTCACGTTCGATGCACCGCTCTGCTCGATCCCGCTTCGGCTGGACTTCTCGGAGACTCTCGTATTTTCCCAATGCGCTGTATGCATTTGGTAAATCCAGCCAACTCGGAACCAGCTCTCTCTCTCTCACTCGACATTTTTCCATTTTTTTCGCTTAACTCGCATCCATCTTCTTTGAGAGATTGAATAATGAAAAACGGGAATAATGAAAGCACGAAGGGAGGAGCAGCAAACGCGACATCCCGGGCAGGGAAGAAAGTGACTCCCAGTCAGACCGAAAAACGCACGAAGGTAGAGGAGAGTCCGTACTGTGGAGTGGCCGAAAAATTGTCACACGTAATTGGCTGAGTCAAGCGGCGCTAGAGGCAGATCGAGTCCGATATGTTTTTATCTTGTATATATATATATATATATGCGTGTGTTATTTTGACAGGAACAGAACGGTAATTTCTTTTCGATACTATAGGCTTACACCTTGATGAAATATTTGAAAATATCGATTTTTCGTTTTCGTCGGAGAGGTTATTTTTTGTCAACGAAATTAGAGCGTTTTTTTCCACCGAAAATCGATACTTTCACTTTGAACGACAACCATGTTTTCAAAAATCGATGTTTATTGGACCCTTCGTCCGAGCGCCAGACGATTTCATGCAAAAACTTGAATGCGTTTGATTTTTTTATTTCGAATGTTTTGTTTCCGAGCAGTGGTCACCGCGAAGGACGTTTTTCAAACAGCGATCTGCACAAAACATTTTCCTCACCACATTTATCAATGTTTTTCAATAAAAAATTGCAAAACATACTTAAAACCATACTCTTTGCTGTGAAGAAAAATCTACCCACACACTGAGTAAATTTGTACACCTAATACAAAGAGTGTATAAAAGTGAAAAGTTATTCATATGTGTTTCATTCGTAATCGACATATGTACAATAAAAAATAATTTATAATTCAACAAATGCACCAATCCCAATGCCAATTGTTTACATCTATTCCTATTTTCCTATTTTTCCTATTTTCTTATTTTTCCTATTTTTTCCTATTTCTTATTGCCTTTCCTATTTCCTATTTCCTATTCTTTTATTTCCTATTTCCTATTCCTATTTATTTCCTATTTCCTTTCTCCTGTTTCCTATTTCCTATTTTCCTATTTCCTATTTCCTATTTCCTATTTTCCTATTTCCTATTTCCTTTTTCCTATTTCCTATTTCCTTTTTCCTTTTCCCTATTTCCTATTTTCTATTTCCTATTCCCCATTTTTCCTACTATTTTCCTTCTTTGTTCAAATACTTTAGATCTTTGTGCTCCTGTTTTCGGTATCATAGCCAAAATTACCGAGCGAAAAACATTTTCAGGATAATTTTTACACACGAATTAATCCGTGCGTCCTTTTTTATTATTATTAATTTTTGTAGGGCCAATCGTCGTGTCGCGGTCCCTTTCACTTTGTGGTATGGCTATTACTATATCGGTCGGTCGCGTGCTGTCAGAGCGAGGCGACTAGGAATGTTGTACTTGAACTTTTTACATTTTCACTATGTACATATGAGGAATTTGCCTTCGAGCGAAACACACCAAGTACGATTGGCGTGACGGTGGTGATTTTTGGACGACCAAGATTTAATGGACACTGTTCTGGGCTCTGGTAAGGTTCCGAAAACCCTCCCCCCTCCGATCGAGCTGAAATGTTGCGCAAACCTTACTTTCATTATTTTAAAACAACCCCTACAGGGATTTTTAGTGACGCGCCATAGTTTTTGGGATTGGGTTTGGGTTTCGGTTGATTTTGGTTTGTTTGGAAATTTTTGTTCAATATCTCGAAAACTATTGCGAGTCGCTAAAAATCCCTTTAGGGGTTGGCTTAAAACATTATGCGGAAGATATGTGCAAAATTTCAGCTCGATTGAGGGTGGGGGTTGGAACCTTACCCTTAAAAAAAAACTTCAAAATTCAATATCTCGAAAACTATTGCAAGTCGACCAAAATCCTTTAAGGGGTTGTTTGAAAATATTTAAAGGGAGGTTTTTTCAAAATGTAAGCTCAATCGGAGGCGCGAGATTTCGGAACCTCATCCCTAGCCTGTGAATAGTACTCAGCCATTCAATAATCACTTAGTTATTTTTTTTCTTCGGAATCTCTCCCCCCCCCCCTCCCTCTCTCACTCTCTCAAGTTTTGTCAGACCGTCCAGAAATCTAGGTAGTCCCTTTGATAAAGTTCCAGCCCTCTCCAGCGAAACCTCGACGTGGAATGATCATCATTGACCGCATGCCCTCTATCGGCCAAAAGATCGTTGCCGAGGGTGATCGATCATTTTGTATGCCGAGGGCAAGAAAAAAGGGACGCCCTCGTTTCGTTTCTATTATACTATATCAATGATACAAACAGACACACCCACACACACACATGTATATATATATATATATATATATATATATATATATATATATATATATATATATATATATATATATACACAACCCGCAAAGTGCAAGAATCCCAAAGCCCCTCGGGCAATGAATAAAGCCCCGATCTCTCAGCCCACCCAAAATCAGTGTTACATTCTTCAACCCCGTTACATATGCCATAAATAATTCAATATTGCTCCATAGCCGAGTATTTTTATCGCGAATCGCAAAGAATTATTGTCACGCACGAGCAACGAATCATTAAGGCCTTAGGCCACAGTAACGGGTGTTAAATCATGTGCGAATTTAACAACTTTTTTTCGTTTAAAAAGTGATTCGCTCATAAAATTTATTACACATCTATATAGTATGAATATCAAGCTGTTAGAAATTTTTTTTTATGTAAAAAATGTCCGCCTAGTCGAAACTTCTCGAAATAGCTTTTTTCGAATTGGCGTGACAAATAACTTCAACAATTTTCACTCGATTTACTTCAAATTTAAGGGTTATGTTCCTGATTGCATTTCGCAGAGAAGTACGTACGGAATTTCTGATTGATCGAAAACTTTTCATTTTATGAGCAGTTTATGAGCAGTTATGACGAAATTTTTCACTGAAATTTCATTTCTTAAGATCAAATACTTCAATAACTTTTTCAAAAGTTCAATAACTTTTGAATGAAACAATATTTTTTAAATTCCCTACGTACTTCTCTAGGTATTCTAATGTAGATTGACGAGAATTTTTGTTTTTTGTTGTAAGTCAATAATTGTAGATGCTTAATGTCACATTAGTAGTCGGCCATTTTGTACATCGAAAAAAAAATATATTTTTTCTAACAGCTTGATATTCATACTACATAGATGTGTAATGCATTTTGTGAGTTTTATAAGAAATACTTTTTTATACGAAAAAAAATTGTTAAATTCGCACATGATTTTGTACCCTTTATACTGTGGCCTAAGGCCTTAAAGATCAGTCGCTTGGTACCGTGGCGTAGATATAAAGTAACGGATTTAGTAAATGCGAATGGCAGTGCGAAATTCGAGTTTGTAGCTTAAAAAAAGAAAGAAGTTGCCGAAACCCAAATTCCACAGAATTTCAAGCTATTTTAGTGAGTATTGAGGGTTTTGGGGGAAATTCATGGTGAATTCGTATTCAAGGGGTAAAACTACGATGGGAACTCGTAAAAAAAATTATTAAACATCGATTTTTTTTTCATCTCAGCCAAAAATAAATAGCTTCGCTGAATAATCGACCATTTTTTTTCTTTTTCGATTTGGATGTACACTCTGTGCGTATTCTTTTTGTTATCGTTTGATCTTTGCAATGCCGTTCATCTCATTGAGTTCGAATGATTTTTCGATTTTTCGCAGAAATTCAAAGACGGAGCATCGCTTTTCATTTATTTCTCCATACTCCTTTCGCCTCTTTTCCGGCAATCTTACTCCGGCACTCTCCGGAAAAACTAACTAAGACATTGCCACCAACCAAGCGGCATTCTCTAAGTCTACCAAAATCTTAATTAAAACTTCCCCATAAAATTTATGTCACTCGCGATTTTCGCGATTCCGGAAGTGGCCAAAAGGGTTCAAAAAAACTTTTTTCGACTTTTAAACCGTTTCAACGTCCTATCACATTGGAAATTTTCCTCCGATCACAAATATCACCGAGTTCTAATCGAAAGCTCAAAATTACGCCAGGTAAACGCAAAAAACCGCGTTTCACATATTGTTACTGATTTTGTGATAACACTTGACGGTTTCGAGAGATAACTGATCGTCGATTCGTGCTCAGCAGGGTGAATACATTGAACTAGTCTTGGTAGAAAATTATTTAAAATCCAAGACTTTTTCGCCCCTTGGTCAAAAAAAAAAAAAATATTCACTCAATTGGCTTGACTCACTGACGTATCTCGTACATGTTCGCAAAGCTCAAATCGCACAGCGGCGAAGTACGCGAGGATTTAATAAAGATCGCAAGCTCTCTAGTAGACCATATATTTGCTTTGAGCCTCATCGAAATTTTGCTCGCTAGAATACTCGAAAGCAGCCTTATCCGCGATCTCATACGATTGCGCCTTTGCGCCCTCGCGGAAAACTCGCGGATATATTTGCACGGAACAAATATGGACTTTCATCGGTATTGCGGGAAAGCTCGACGTGTGTAACGGTTCAACGGCGAAAGGATATATATATATATATATATATATATATATATATATATATATATATATATATATATATATATATATATATATATATATATATATATATATCAAGATTTAATGCTTCTCTAGCTGCGCAATAATAATCATACGGCATACGTAGGCGTATCGGAGCTTTCGACGAGCTTGAGAAAAGCTCCAGCTTCACAAAGCCCTCGGAGCTTGTCGCGAAGCAGGAGAAATATTATCCTTCTGACCAGCCCTGCCTCACGAAACATTTCGTTTCAACTTTCGATACTACAACAAAAAGTTACGCTACTAAAATAATAAGTAAAATACAACAATGATAATCATCACACCTATGAAGTGATAAAAATATAATACTTATTATTATGTAACTATTGCAGATAATTATTATTGGAAAACTACTATAATGATGATTATCGTTGTCTATCACTATAATAATCATCACTAAAATAATGATAATATTATATATGCTGTGCTACATATATATTACTATGATAATGACTATAACCTGAAAATGATATTATAGTTATTATTACGTGACTATTACAATAATAACTATTATTGTAAGAATACTGAAGTTAATGATAATTTGTTTTATAAACAAGTTGTTTAAATAAAACTCGATTTGATTGATTGAGATAATAATAATAACGATGATAATATGTCGATCCGACACAATAAAATAATAATAACGATAATCAAATATAATATAACATAATTCTCATAAAATAATGATAACAAATAATATTGAATAATTATAAAATATTATATACCGTTACATACTGCTAATCACTAATTAATTGATAATAATAATGATTAAAACGTAATAACAATATAATAGTTATTATTACGTATTAGAATACTGTTGATGATGATAATTTATTTTGTAGAAAACTTTTCGCAACGTTGTGCATACAAAACTCGATTTAATTGTTTAAGATATTGATGACAATTATAATAAAAGATCGATCCAACACAATAAAATATAATATAATATAATATAATATAATATAATATAATCCTAATAAAATAACGGTAACAAATGATATTGAATTATTATAAAATTTCATGTAATATCACATATTACTAATAAATTAATAACAATGATGACTATAACCTCATAACAATATTATAGTTATTATTACGTCACTATTACAATAATAACTATTATTGACAGAATACTGTAGATAATGCTAATTCATTTGGTAAAAAGCTTGTTAAAAAGGTTGTGAGCGCAAAACTCGATTTGATTGATCGAGATAATGATAATAATTATGATAGTGTATCGATCCAACACACTAAAATAATAATAATAATAATAATCAAATATAATATAATCTTAATAAAATAACGATAACAAATAATATTTAATAATTATAAAATATTATAATATAAGTATATTATTATGTATTAATTATAATTATATATTAATATAATATATTTATATTGAAATAATATAATTATAATATATAATATAACATATTACTAATAAATAAATAATACCAAACAATAACAAATAATCATAAAAATAATAATAACAGAAAGAGGAAAATTCGCGTTTGCGTTAGTCCACACATTTTGTATCCATAATACATCTATCATAAATCTACCCCAGAACATTGGTCTCTCATTTCCTAATGGATTTTCGTCACAGATCGAAAGATGAGAGTCTCCGTCGAAGGGTGTAAGAGCCCTGCTGCGCGCTCTGTTTGTTGATGGAATCGATTGAGATTCGATCGGAAACAATTTAGTCGAAACGGATGGTGAGCAGGAGGGGCGGCGGGGGGGGGGGGGGGGTGGTGTTGACTGGAGGGATGCAAGTTCTTACCGCGCGGTGTCTTGATCGCCTCTCGGTTATCTCAGCTTGCAGCAGAAAAGCTCGATCTCCTCGTCTCCTCTCGGCGAACCTCCGTTCTGATCGAATCAACGACAGCCTCTCTTTCCCCCTTTATCTGGCAGGCTCTCGCCCTATCCGATGCAGCACACCGAGGGCGTCGCGCGGGTGCATCAATATTCCCAGGAAGCAACGTCAATTTTATTCTCGATCCCCCGACTGGAGGATCTTCCAGGCTGGAACCGGAATCGACTTGAGCTTTGCCATCGAGCCCTCCATTTTTCTTTCTCATATATATATCTATATATGAAGGCGATTTTGAGGACATTCGACTTTAAGACTGTCCTCAAAACAGCCGCGGCCTGATAGCCAATGTTGGATAGATATGGTGGGTTCAAAAAGTATTCTTCCCATATATACATAAATATATATGTGTGTGTGGGTGTGTATGTGTATGTGTGAACGCTAATCTAAATTATCGAGCCCGACGATAAATTGGAAAACTGCGAGAAAATCACTATTGCATCCACTCACCGTCACACTCGTAACAAATGAGGTCCCAAATGTCATAACAATAATGTTTGGGTTTGTTTTTCTTTTTTTTTATGAGATCGAAACGGTCCTGGAGCGAATATATCGATATACCTACTACTCATGGGTAGAATACCGATATGAGTAAACCAATGTATAGCAAATAGTGCTACCGATATAAGTAGTTTACTTACTACTCATAATGACTGTCGAAACCATATATTTCTCTAACTGCAGCTTGTCAATTTCTCGTTTCCACGTCAACAATTAAAGGGCACCATTTGTAACACTCGTCACACCACGTGACACTGGTCTCACCACGTGTGTCACTGGTCACACCACGAGTGACACTGGTCACCCCACGTGTGACACTGGTCACACCACGAGTGACACTGGTCACCCCACGTGTGACACTGGTCACAGCACGTGTGACGCTGGTCACACCACGTGTGACACTGGTCACAGCACGTGTGACACTGGTCACACCACGTGTGATACTGGTCACACCACGTGTGACACTGGTCACACCACGTGTGCTACTGGTCACACCACGTGTGATACTGGTCACACCACGTGTGATACTGGTCACACCACGTGTGACACTGGTCACACCACGTGTGACACTGGTCACAGCACGTGTGACACTGGTCACAGCACGTGTGACACTGGTCACACCACGTGTGACACTAATCACAGCACGTGTGACACTGGTCACACCACGTGTGACACTGGTCACACCACGTGTGACACTGGTCACCCCACGTGACACTGGTCACACCACGTGTGACACTGGTCACAGCACGTGTGACCCTGGTCACACCACGTGTGACACTGGTCACCCCACGTGTGACGCTGGTCACACCACGTGTGACACTGGTCACACCACGTGTGACGCTGGTCACACCACGTGTGACACTGGTCACACCACGTGTGACACTGGTCACACCACGTGTGACACTTGCCAGACTACGTGTGACACTGGTCACACCACGTGTGATACTGGTCACACCACGTGTGACACTAGTCACACCATGTGTGACACTGGGCACATCCCGTGCAACAGTGGTCACACCACGTGCGACACTTTTAAAAAATCGATCTTTTTTGTTGTTGCATTTTTCGATAGTCTGTACCTTCAAGTATACCTTACTAATATACTATATAGTTATAGTATACATATACTACTAGCAGTAGTATTAATAGTTATAGCGTACATATACTAATATACATATGCTATACTATATGGTATGGTATACATATAGTACATATATACACTTATACTTTTATCGATTTATAACAATGAAATCAGTATTGTTGTCTTTCAACGCGTTTTTTCCCAAACGACTTTTTTCGAATTTGCTGCCGTTCTAACTCTAATACAAAACATCCGATCGACTTGAATCTTGTGTCAGCGTATTTAGTATTTGTTTCTTCATGCAACGACTTTCCAGTTTTTCGATTGGATAAAAAATCAGATTTTTAAGCGTAATTTGGAACTTTTTTTTCAAAACTCCGCCATTTTGGTGGATTTTAATTTTTTTTTACAATCCTGCGTCATTGTGCAGGCAATACCTTCCAGTTTGACGGACTTTTTTATTTTTTTATATCGGGTATTCCAAAGACCGCAATCGCTCCAGCAGTGGATTTCTTTGGTGCACTTTTCTCAGACTCGGGAGACGACGCATAAGTCGCTGAAAATTGAATATTTTCATACAAAAAAATTACCGTATATCCATAATTTATATACGAACATATACGCAAAATTTCAAAACATTCGATGCAATACTTTTCTTGCAATAAATTCCCGAAAATCACCTTTTTTTGGGCAGTCACTCTAGTGGTGCCCCTTAATGTTCTTTTGAAATCGACGCCCTCGATCATCCAAATGCAGGTCATAAAAAAACGATACAAGACGATGATGCTCATTCTTTGTTTGTTTTTTTTTTGCCACGTTGAATATGTGGAAAAAAATGGGTATCATTGTTCTGCATCGTTTTTCATTACCTTTGTTAGCTTTATAGATGAAGCTGGAAAAAAATGATCCTGGACGATGATGCTCATTTTTTGTTTTTTTTTCCACGTCGAGGCATACACACACACACATGAAATGATATGCGAGGACCTTGTTGTTTTTTATTTTTATCTATAGATATCTTTATGATTAAGGGTCACACACACACACACACACAAATCATTTAAAACCTATATAATATGTATAAATATATATATATATATATATACTTTGCCATTTGGGAAGAGTCTGATGTGTCTGTATATATGAGACATCGGACGAGACGCATCTTTGTTGACAACTCCAATATCGGAGTAGATCGAAGCCTGAGAAGAATGTGACATTTGCAATTCGTGCTCGTCGAACTCGTATCTACTTATACACACCCACAAACTCACATACACACACACGCACATGCACATGCGTTATATATAAAAGAAAACGACATTTTGAGGCCGATATATCCATCTAATGTTGGCTATCAGTCCATCCGGTAGTTTTGAGGACAATTCTCAAATTCCTCTCGAGCTAGTCGTTGATTCTGAGGACAGGAGGGTCCTTGAAACGCTCTCCATATAAATATGCTCACATTCATCCAAAGGTGATTTCGAGTACATTGGGGGTTACAGTATGTCGGGTACGGGGACCGTAGGCTGCTTCGAGGACGGTCTTCGAAATCACCTGTTCTCATATATATAGATAGAGTATGTGTAAACCATTTTCGAATGTCTCTGCACCCCTGGAGACGCCATTTTTCTCACCGTGAAGACTCGAAGATGCGAGATCGAGGAATATGAGAAGAGGTTTACAAAGACTCGAGCAGATCGAGTCTCCTTCTCTCTCTCGCCCTCTCTGTCTCGTTCTTTTTCTTACACTGTGGGAAAACGCTCGCGCGAAATTGCTTTGCGATCCTCTCTCGGCATGTTCCCTCGGACAGGCTATATCCACTTTCAGATCATGCTTGAAGCCCTCCGCCCCTCCTTCAATCCGTCGCCCTACCACCTCGCCACTCTTCGCGTTATCCATGGAATTGAAGTATTCCGGTCTGGGCTCCTTGTTACAGTTTCGCGATACTATATCTGTTGTGCGCGCGTGCGTGTGGGGTGTGTGTGTGTGTGTGTGTGTGTGTGTGTGTGTGTGTGTGTGTGTGTGTGTGTGTGTGTGTGTGTGTGTGTGTGTGTGTGTGTGTGTGTGTGTGTGTGTGTGTGTGTGTGTGTGTGTGTGTGTGTGTGTGTGTGTGTGTGTGTGTGTGTGTGTGTGTGTGTGTGTGTGTGTGTGTGTGTGTTTTCGCGAACGAGCATGCACTCCGGTTTCACGGATTATTGAGGTCTGCGCGAACGATTTTTGTTGCACCGGATCCTCTCGTTTCGCTCATATATGTATCTACAGGGTGATCCGAAAAGTGATGTCCGAAAAGTGTTGTGTGATCAACTGCTAATGATTCTACATGTTCAACTAGCGGGTGACATGAGTCGTCATGAAGTTATGCCTCCAATTCAACACATCAAAATCATTATTTTTGCAGCGTCTAAACCAATCTCTGCATGTTGTTTTCTACCGAGCACGGTCGCCACAAGTCTGAACAAGAACTCTTTGTGCTTCGGATGCAAATTTTTTAGCATTAAAAATGCTTTTAAAACTGTATACGTTTATCCAAGTAGGCTGAGTGTAGGGGTCCGACTTAGCTGGATATCAGACGAAACTAACACTACCCCCACTCCACTTGCAGTAGAGTGGGAGGGAGGTGCGACATGCTGAATGCTTGTGATTGGTTGAAAAATGCCCTCTCCCCACCCAATTCTAATCCTGTCAATAATTTTTAAATTATATTACAACTTACATTACAAATATATTTTAAAAAGTATATAACGATTATTATACGAACCCAAATGAATGCAAACACACGGAAACCCCAAACAAACCCAATAATATGCCTCAATGTATCAATATTTTTGTTTAAATAATAAAAACCATATTATTTACACATACCTATTTTTGATTACCCGAAAAGTGTGATTACATTTTCAATGCCACGCAGTACTTGCACTTTGTATAATATTTATAGATATTTTGATAAAGTATTGCAGTGCCGACAAACTCTCTTTTGGAACGAAATTTGACATGTTTGACAGTATGAACAAAAAGTTGCATACACTTCGGCGAAATGACATACGCTGAATTTCAAGCTTGCTTATAAATGCAAACGTCATCGATTGTGCTTTGAGTGTGATAGATGCAAACTTCTTTATAGATACGTTACCATCTTAAGGATGTTGAGTCCCTATGAAACATGTTAATGTTAATTGCTCAATAAATAGCTTCTTAATCGTCATGAAATTTTTACACGACCTCCTGAATACTTCATGTAAAAACATACAACATTTTCAGAATTCTATCATCATTACTTCAACCTCCTTAAGGGTTAAAATAAAAAATGATAAGAAAATTCTGAAAATTTGGTATGTTTTTGTATGAAGTATTTAAGAGGTCGTGTTAACATTTCACGACGATTAGGAAGCTCGTTATTAAAAAATTAACATTTTGTTAAGAACAATTTTTAAAAGAAATAAAAAAAAATTTATCAATAAACTTCGTTTTGTTTCCGTTGCTTTCAGTATATTGTAGATATTATAAAATTGAGAGGTCAAAAAAAAAACTTATTGCAAAGTTACATCAGTTTCCATAAAACAACATTTAATTTGTGAATGTTAATTGTTCAATAACGAGCTTCCTAATTGACGTGAAATTTTTACACGACCTCTGAAATACTTCATACAAAAACATACCAAATTTTCAGAATTTTATCATCATTTGCGATTTGGGACTCAACATCCTTAAACTACAGTTCCCATAATCTGTTCGAAAACAGTAAGAATTTATTCGACGTCTGATAGAATTTTATTATTCCATTATAATTTAGCAATTATCCGGAGTAATCGAAAACTTTTGACAGCCACTGTATATTGCCGCGAACTGCCGTCGAAACTCATCCAGGAGTTACGCTCGCGTACAGCAACAATCCGTCGGTACCTTTTTCTCTTTTTTCGCCCCCTCCCGCGCCCCGCCGTGTTTGTTGCAATCACTCGGTGTGCAGCTCAAATATTGGATTGCCGAAGCGCGCGTGTGATATTGTAATGCAGCGTGTGCACACATTGCAAACAATTGGAAAACTTCTCGACGTGTGTGCAAACATCGCGTGTATCGGGGCGGCTGCGTTTTTGAATAGAGGTCGTACTTTTCCTTTCTTCTTTCTTTCCGCTCGCCATGGCGTCGAAACAAATCAACAAATGTTGACTACCTTCGATGACGATGATTGACGATGAACGCCGTATTTCGCAGGCGAGGTTTTTTTTCGCAAATATTCGGAAGTGGGGCTCCTGCTAGAATCGAGCTAATTTTGTCCAAGGGTTCAAACAAACCCAAACAAACCCAAACAACCGTGAGCAACTTCAAACAATCCTAAACAAACCTAAGCAACCCCAAACAACCCTAAACAACCATAAACAACCCCAAACAAACCCAAACAAAAATTAGCCTGATTCTGGCAGGAGCCTCACTTCCGAATATTTACCTTTTTGTTCTTCGTCATTTGAAAAAAATATCGACAGTTTCTTACTCGAAGACGAGGCACGCGACGGGTGCCTCGCGAACTGGTACAAACCCCCCCCCTTCCAATACCCCCCCCCCCCCCCCCCCCCGGCTCCTTCTGAGACCTTGCGAGACTATAATACATCGAGTCGCGTTCCAGGCAAGCTTCGGTACGCAAATTGATACGGATGTAATTGGGACGAACGCCACAAACATTCTATACATAAGGGAGCTGAATGGGGTCGACGATTGTTGAGGATGTTGAGTCCCTATGAAACATGTTAATGTTAATTGTTCAATAAATAGCTTCTTAATCTTCATGAAATTTTTACACGACCTCCTGAATACTACATGTAAAAACATACCAAATTTTCAGAATTCTATCATCATTACTTCAACCTCCTTAAGGGTTGAAATAAAAAATGATAAGAAAATTCTGAAAATTTGGTATGTTTTTGTATGAAGTATTTAAGAGGTCGTGTTAAAATTTCACGACGATTAGGAAGCTCGTTATTAAAAAATTAACATTTTGTTAAGAACAATTTTTCAAAGAAATAAAAAAAAATGTATCAATAAACTTCGTTTTGTTTCCGTTGCTTTCAGTATATTGTAGATATTATAAAATTGAGAGGTCAAAAAAAAAATTATTGCAAAGTTACATCAGTTTCCATAAACCAACATTTAATTTGTGAATGTTAATTGTTCAATAACGAGCTTCCTAATTGTCATGAAATTTTTTAGACGACCTCGGACATACTTCATACAAAAACATACCAAATTTTCAGAATTTTATCATCATTTGCGATTTGGGACTCAACATCCTTAAAATTATTCGAATATGGAGGATCGAGATGGTCGGTCTTGACTTTTATGAGGGTGGAGATGAAAATTATGACTTGCGGTATAAAGGAACAAGGATAATTTCAAATGTTAATAATTATATGTAGACATACATTATTTTTCCGACCTGGGGGGCAAAAAAAGTGAGCGGGGGCTCGCCCCATTAATGGGTGGAAAATAATGTGGTAGGAAAATCCAGGGATGCCGAAAGAGATGAAAGTATTTATATGATTTGGAGTATATATGATTTGCATATGTCAAAAAACAAAAGAAGAGGGCACGGACTCGTGCTAAGTATGCAAGCTGGCGATCTTCCGCGTCTGACCATAATTGACCTGAACTACTAGCTCCGCACGCGGGCTACTGATATACCGCTCACTATACAGGGTGTCAGAAAGGTCGATGCAAAGTCTTAAGGGGGTGATAGGTCACCTCGTTAGGAACATATCTAACCAAGGTTACCTTAGTCCAAAGTCTAAGGATTTCGAGTTATCGTGGTAAGTATGATTTTTGGAAAATTTCCCAAAATTAGGTACTAACTCGTTTACCTCTTATGTTAATGCTATTTTTTTCAAATAGCATTAACGTAAGAGATATTTTTATTTTTTGACAAGTTGTTAATTATTCAACACGTCCCATTTAATTAGTTTTGTGGATACAGATGATTGTATTGGTGTTTGTCGATTGAAAACACATTAAGCTAAGAAGCAAATGAATTTTTAGTTGCCAATTATTGTCCGTTTGTACATTATGGACAAGTACCTAATTTTGGGAAATTTTCCAAAAATCACACTTACCATGATTACTCGAAATCCTTAGACTTTTGGATAAGGGAACCTAGGTTAGATATATTCCTAACGAGGTGACCTATCATCCCTCAAAGCTTTGCATCGACCTTCCTAACACCCTGTGCATTATAAGTATCATTATTATGTTACTTTAATTATTGTCGCTGTGTCTGCTATTGTTAATTTTATTTATATTTCCGAAGTTCCAACGTATACCCCTGAGGGTTTTCATGTGTTGTCCTTCCCAATTGAACACTTTCCTTTCACTCCCTAGTCGTACTTGGCTAATATAATCTTAGCTTCCTCATATTCATTTTTAGTAAATGGAGGAATTGGTATGAGAAAAAAAATATGTTTTTTCTCATATCCATTTTCGATTAAGGGGTTACGCTACTGTGACGACCCAAAAATCAGGGTTATTAAAAAAAAATGTGTAGGAATAAGTAGGATGGTTGAAAAATCGTTTGGCCATTTATTTGCTCGTACATTAACAAAGGTGTGTGCCAAATTTTATTGAAGAATATGAAAAATTCAAGAAGTTATGAACAATCTCGTGAAGGACGTTTGAACGCGAGGGGCGTGGAGGTGTACTTGATTTTGGACACCTGGTTGAACTGAAACAAAAAAAAAGATTTTTTTTCTGAAAATAGATAATATTGGCTAATGTACTCGACCGAGCTTTTTTTTTGATAACGTGTCACAATCATCAAAAAAAAAAATCCATTGTTTTCGATTATTTTAGGAAAAATGACACCTTTACTGATAACAATTAGTGAAAAAAAGTGTCAAGAGAATCGTTCGTCAAGCCCAAACTACTACTACACTGAAGAAGTGTACGAAATTTCAAGTCAATCCGTTCATTAGTTTTGAGCACCGTTTGAAAAAATATAGTTTCGACAAAAACGCGTTCACAGTTTTCCTAGCAGTTTCATCCCTGTACTACTAAGTTAACCTTCAATTTGCGACTCCTGCACCCATACGTTGGACCGTCCTCTTTTTAATTTACCTCAAGCGACGAGCCCTCGATCGTCATTTTCACAATAGCCTAATCCCTTAATTTCAATATCATATAATTATACGATATCAAAATTAATACCAAAAATGAACGTGAAAAAAACGTTACTTCCATAAATATCAAATAGAATTAATTTCAATCCATTTTTTTAATTAAAAATGTCCTTTATTAAAAATTGTCGACGATATCTCCGCGCAATTGCACCCGCATATATACGTGACGTAAACGTCAAACGCACGAAACGAAGTGAACAATATTCTTCATTTCACTCGAAAGCTTCATTTATTCGTAAATTAAATGTGATGCATGTACCGCGAAACTCGCCTATCATATTTTACGAAAAACTTGGTTGTGCGGTAGACGAAAATGTAACGAGCCCGAGGCGTAACGACGGAAAGTGTCAGTTTGTGAAAAATGAAAATTGTTATTCGCTTTTTACGAGACGTAGAGTGAGGAAAAAGGACGAAGAAGAGAAGAGAGGGAGAGGGAGAGAGAGAGAGAGAGAGAGAGAGAGAGAGAGGGAGAGAGAGAGAGAGAGAGAGAGAGAGAGGGGGGGGGTGAGGTGGTTTAACGATGTTTGTTATCGTCGGGGATGCCTACACACGATTCGTTGTACAGTCTGCCAAGCAAACACCCTCGTTGCCGGTGCAAGGGAAATCCCATAAAAATTAACGTTCCCCGGAAGGCACTCGCGCGTATAGCGAGAGAACCGGTGCTTCGTGTGCCTTCATAGAATTAGGAAAACCGAATGCATATACACATCAACGTGATTTCGAGGACACCCAACTTTGAGACCGTCCCCATAGTAGCCGAAATTGTCCCGATACTCAACATAACGTAAACCCCGGGGTCTTCAAATCACCTCCGAATAAATGGAAGCGCATGTATATATAAGGCTTACTTCAAGAACAGTCCTGGGCGGCGAAATCTAGAACTTGAAAAAAAGTTAAGGACCGTCCCCAAAACAGCCGGTTGTCCCGTAGCTATACATAAATATAGCGGCTTCAAAATTTCCTTTCTCCATATAGAGATGTATATATATATATATATATATATATATATATATATATATTGTGTGTGTATACGAATTACGTTATGACTTTTATTCGTACGTATCAACGACTTTTATTTTTACTTTTTTTTATTGCGCTGCCCATGGAAGGTACGACGGGTGGTGTCATACGGAAATTTTTTTTTTCGTTGACGTGACCGCGTGTAATGTCTCGCAGGATTCTGCAACCGCAGCATGTGCAAAAGGACGAAGAAAAAAGCGGAAGAACGAAGGCACGAAAGATCAAATTTAAATCCATGAAATACGGAATATCTTTGCCGTTGTCCAATGGTTCAAATATAGTCCACGATTCGTAAATTCCAACGGGATCCGTCCATGGAAATCTTGTTTTATTTCGATTTAATGTTTTTTATTCTATTTTTTTTTTTTTAGTTTAAAAAACATATATAGTGATCGCAGAATCCTGATACATAAATATATATACAGGGTGTTAGGAAGGTCGTTGCAAAGCCTTGAGGGGGTGATAGGTCACATCGATAGGGCAATATTCAGCCTAGGTCACCTCAGTCCAAAGTCTAAGGATTTCGAGTTATCATGGTAAGGACGATTTTTGAGAAATTTCCCAAAATTAGGTACTAACTCGTTCATAGTGTTCAAACAGACAATAATTGGTAACTAAAAACTTATTTGCGTCGTAGCTTCATGTTTATTCAATCGAAAAACACCAATACAATCATCTGTATCCACACGACTAACTAAATGGAAGGCGTTGAATAATTAAAAACTTGTCGAACAAAATTAAAATACCTCTTATGTTAATGCTATTAAAAAAAATATATATATATATATAGCAGTACCTCTATAAATAAATATCATCAAAAAATATATAATAAAAAAATTAAAAACGTAATGAACATAATTTTTTATAAAATATACATATATATATATATATATTTAGAGGAAACTACTAATCTAGTAATCCAATGGCTAAACCATACTAAACGTTTGATTGATCGGAAAAATAAGACACAGATTCCTTTCCCATTTCACATAAAAATAAAAAATGTTGATACCTCGTTGCAGCTCGATGAAAAAAGCCTCCGCGTGGATCATCGATCCTGTCGTAATCACTTAAACCCAAACAACCTCTACATTCGAAGTAATTCAAAACCAGTAACCCGAGCTTTTCGACCGAAATTTTTTTATCTAAAAAAACACAACTATCATCGGTCTCGATCCTCCTCGATCGGATTGCGGAAATCCAGAACAGCTCAATTACCCCAAATACTGCACTGACTGATTCGCGGCCCTCAGCGAACACGTGACTATACAAAAAGCGGAAATACCCGTACTTTTTTCGAGGGCTCGCAGCGAGATCCACTTTCGAACCGGATCAACTCCGGCGATGCTTTCCATCTCGCGTACATGCCGCTCGCCAATATTTGCACGAAATTCGAGTATCACTTTCAAGATTACCGAGCGCTACTTTGTCGTTTTGTTCCACTTTTTTCTTCTTGGTAGTCCTGATTTTTTTGCGAGTCTCGCGACCGTGCGCGCACATGGGAGAAAAATCCATAACGACGGATGGAATTCGCAGTCACGCGCGGTGCACGCTGCACGACAAATATTCGGAATTTATTTGGTTGGGAACAATTGTGTGTGGGTGCGTGTTGCGTTGCAGACCAAATGAATCGCGAATATTCGTGTATTGTGATAATATATATAATTATATTGATAGTGTAATTGATAGTGATAGTATATATCACTGTGTGATAATATATATCACGGTGTGATAATATATATAATAATATAGTATTGTGTTGAATATAGTATATAATATAGTGGTATATAACAGTAGTAGTATATAATATATTATAGTAATATAATATATTACTATAATATATAGTAATATATTATTATTACTATATATTATATACTATAATATTAATATATTACTATAATATATATATGGTATTGTAGTATATAATATATATTATCACAATACTATATTATTTATTTATTTGGTTGGGAACAATTGTGTGTGGGTGCGTGTTGCGTTGCAGACCCAATGAATCGCGAATATTTGTGTATATATTATTGTGATAATATATATCACGGTGTGATAATATATATATATATTAGTATATAATATATTATAGTAATATACAATATATATATATATATATATATATATATATATATATATATATATATATATATATATATATATATATAATAGTAGTATATAATATATATTATCACAATACTCTATTATATACTACTACAGTTATATACCACTATATTATATACTATATTAAACGCAATACTATATTATATATATATATATATATATAATATATTAAATATATACACACACACACACGTACGCACACATAAATATACACGAGGAAAAGGTATTCTGAAGTTTAGCAGCCCGTGGGGCTGTTTTGAGCACAAGCTTTTACATTTGTCAAACAAAGTGTTGATTTTGGGAACAAGACAAAGGTTGAAATGAGCTTAGTATAAATGTGCTTACATTTATGGAAAATTAATATTGACAACTTTGGGGTTTACGTGATGGTGAGAATGGGGAAGCATTAACAACTATGAGGGAAGTCCTCGAAGATGAATGTTTTAAAAATCAACTTTCTCCAGCCCGGAAAAGGTCGATTTTTTATACATTTGTTTTCCTTCGTTTAAGCACTTATTTTTAATATTTAAAAAACGGCTAGTAAAATTCGAAGTTAATCGATGCTGTGATTTTTGAGGTATCGTGGTTGCCGATCTTGAAAAAGTAATTTTGAGAAAAACACGTTTGAAGGTTGCTGGTATGCGGGTTCCAATTATAAAGGCCCTCGCTCTATTTTTGAATGACAAAAATCAATGGTTTTCCAAAATTTCAACACGTGTAAGATCTTAATGCATGACCCTTTCTGCATGACAATTATCTCTCTCTCTCTCTGTCTCTGCGAAAGCCTCGAACGTGCATCCACTCATTGCAAACCTTAGCCTGAAACTCCATTTAGGTACATATCTACTAGGGTGACTAAAAAAAATCGTTTTTTTCCTAAATGGAAAATTGAAGTATGTTAAGAAAAAGAAAGTTTTTAAAATTTGAGGATTCTCAATAATTTTTTCGTTAGTGCTCAAACTCCTTTTCCATGCTTATCGGAGTATCAAGTTTTTTTTATCTCGATGCAGCAAATGTTAGTGCATGATCCAATGTAAGTCTTGATTTAATTTTTTCTCTAACAATACACATTCTTTATTTAAATATTTTTTTTACCATAAACAATTTGTACTTGCCGATTAAGAATCAATATATGTAATTCGGTTGTGAAAATTATATCGACCACTTGATGAACAAGGACACGGTGTTTACATCATTGAACGTCTAACAAATATGCGTGTTTTTTTCGAGTAATATGTTGTTCCGGAATAAGAAAATAAATGATGAAAAAAAATTGACGAAAAATCGAAAATAAAAGAAAATTAAAGTCGTTTGAGCACTACCAAAAAAAATGTTTAGACCTCTCAAATTTGGTATGTATTGCTTTTTCATAACGTAGTAACATTTTCCATTGGGTAGGGGGAAAAAAAATGATTTTTTTTTCTGAACCATCCTCTATATATATATATATATATATATATATATATATATATATATATATATATATATATGAAAGTGTGTCCATCCCAGTCATACTGCTCTATCAGAGTGCGATGGAATCCCGTTGTCCGGGGATGCAACTCGCACGCTCCCGACCGAGTTTATTGACAATGCGTTTCAAACGGTCCAGGTGGGGCCCGGAGGTCGCGCGAGGGTTTTCCCCGAGTACGGAGCACGTCGGTTTTGCATCGCGAAAAAAAACAGTATTATTTCTCTATCTGTCACCGACTCGCGGATATGTGCCTCGTGTCATTCAAGCAAACTCCGAGTACATAAGCGCGCACTTGTGCACCTTGTGATTCTATAAAATCCGAATGGTTGCACCGATTTTGCGCCAAATTTGGTGCGAACAGTGCTCGCGGATGCTACCGCTGTTATGCAGGAAAGAAAAAAAATTGAGTCGATGCAACGTGCGTGCGTGCACGTTAAAAAAAAATGAAAAGAAAAATCAAAATAAAAAACACTTTTGTCATTCGAATTTTGGTTTTAAATGAATAAATAATTGTCAAACTAAAAACGAATCGAAAAACTTCGTACGCCAGTGCCCGTCGTGTTCTTTCCAAAATGGTGACTATCGTGATTTCTATAATAACGAAAAAAAAACCTTCTCAAAATGTCCGAAAGTAATGGTGAAATAAAAAATAAATCCGACAAACGTAACTTGTTTTTTTACGTTAACCAAGATGCCACTATGAAAAACATAAATTTCCGTTGAAAAAAAAAAGTTGACCTTCAAATGACCTTGAAAGCGTCCACTGAATGAAAAAGTTGTCCGGCCATTTTACTCTTCATTTAAATGCCGAGACTAAAAACGAATCGAAAAACTTCGTACGCCAGTGCCCGTCGTGTTCTTTCCAAAATCGTGACTATTGTGATTTCTATAATAACGAAAAAAAAACCTTCTCAAAATGTCCGAAAGTGATGGCGAAATAAAAAATAAATCCGACAAACGTAACTTGTTTTTTTACGTTAACCAAGATGCCACTATGAAAAACATAAATTTCCGTTGAAAAAAAAAAAGTTGACCTTCAAATGACCTTGAAAGCGTCCACTGAATGAAAAAGTTGTCCGGCCATTTTACTCTTCATTTAAATGTCGAGACTCGATACGTGTCTCGGGATTTTTCGATTCCCTTCGCCGTTCCCGAGTTATTTCGATGTCTCAAGATAAATGGGCCACCCTCTACAAGGTGTCACATTTATCGTTTCGTCTTTTGTTCGCGACGTTGAGAAACAGAGATCCTTCGTTGGGCTCTTCGAGACCTTTGACCCCTGTGGTAACTTGTCTTCCGTCCCGCATATCCTCGCTGCGACGTTCGCTCTGTGCAACGTGCCCGCACCTTTCCGCAAATCCCAACCCTTGCAACCCTTTCCCCGCTCTGGCGAGAGTAGCAGTTCCACGACTAAAATGTCTTAATTAATCCAGCGTCGATGTATCACTGTGCGTGCCCGCGTGCCGCGCGCACAAGAGCCCGTGTCCGATTTCACGGACGAAGAATTAATTAGTCTCGCGGGTGTGTTCCGGGCGGCAAGCTTTTCGACGGAATTACCACCGCGATGTGTGGGCGTGTGCGTACAGGCACATTCCCCCGCGTGGGTGTATGAAAAAAAGGCTGAGAACGTATTTTTTGACAGGGTGGACCATTTTCACCACCTTGGACCATTTAATGTTCCATGGATCATGGCAAACGTCATGAAACATTTGAAATAAGTTGGAGTTGAGTTTAAACGGTTGAGTAGTTTGAAGAGCGTGGACCATTTTAAATACCGGGGTCCATTCTGAATATGGGAGAACATTTTGAATACGGGGGACCATTTTAAATATGGAGGACCGTTTTAAATACGGGGGACTATTTGGAATACGGGGGACCATTTTGAATACGGAGGACCACTTTGAATACCGCAGGTAATTTCAAATCCAAGGCCCATTTTCAATGGCGTGGACCATTTTAATTACGGGGGACAATTTTGAATACGGAGGAACATTTTAAACACCGTGAACCGATTTAAATACCGTGTATAATGTCAAACATGGGGGTCATTTTAAATACCGGGGAATATTTTAAATACCGCGAAGCATTTTAACTACGGAGGACGATTTCAAATACGGGGGGCCTTTTAGATATCGTCGACTGTTTCAAATACCGTCGATTATCTGAAGTGCAGAGGCCATTTTAAATACCGTGGACCATTTTGAATACGGAGGACCACTTTCAATACCGCAGATAATTTCAAATACAAGGCTCATTTTAAATGGCGTGGACCATTTTAAATACGGGGAACCATTTTAATTACGGGGGACAATCTTGAATACGGAGGAACATTTCAAACGCCGTGAATCGATTTAATTACCGTGGATAATTTTAAATATGGGGGTCATTCTGAATACCGTGGAATATTTCAAATACCGACGAGCATTTTGAGTACGGAGGACGATTTCAAATACGGGGGGCCTTTTAGATATCGTCGACTGTTTCAAATACCGTCGATTATCTGAAGTACAGGGGCCATTTTAAATACCGTGGACCATTTCAAATACGAAAGGACATTTTCAATACGGGGGACCATTTTAATTATGGGGGACAATTTCTAATACGGAGGACCATTTTAACCCCGTGAATCGATTCAAATACGGACTATTTGAAATATGGGGTCCATTATAAATACCGTGAAATATTTTAAATACCGGGGACCATTTTAAATACCGAGAACCATTTTAAATATAGGGGCAATTTTAAATACCGTGGCTGATTTCAAATACAGGTGTCCTTTCAAATCCCTTGGACCATTTTAAATACCGTAGACCATTTTAAATACCGTAGACCATTTCAAATACAGGGGACCGTTTTAAATACCGGGACCATTTTAAATACCATGGTCCATTTCAAATGACATGGACCAACGATGACGTTACGATATAACAGTTTAACGAAAATATTATTATTATCATTATTATATAATAAAAATACTACTAACAATATTAACAATAACAACAATCATAATATAATAATATTATTATTAATTGTTATAATTATATTATTATATTATTTTCATTGTCGAAAGAAGAGAGAAAAGATAGTAGTCGACGCGCGTTAGGTCCAAGGCTTCGACGATCTTTCGTGTCTGACAATAACTGACCTGAACTATGCTGACCTAACGCTGCTTTGTGTACGTGCAATATTTATCAATTATACGTATAGTATACAGTCATCCACTTTATTCGTATAATTAATGAATCTTATACGCACTCGCCCGCGTGCGTAGCTAGTAGTTCAGGTCAGTCATAGTCAGACATGGAAATTCGACAAAACCTCACGCCTATCGAACGACCACAATCTTTTCTTTATTCTGCGCCGTTTTTCCGCGCAACGGAAATGACGTTCCAAATCATACCAATACTCTCGTTTCTCTCGTCGTCCCCGGACTCAAGTACCATATAATTTGCTACCTACAGATCGGTGACGAGGGGTCGGGGGCAAACGTCAAAGAGTATTTTTCGTTCGTTTGCGCCCGCGCGAAAATGATTGCTCGGCAACCGCAACCGCAGCGATTTCGTTGCCGGAAACGCGTTGGTGTTACTCAATGGGTAATTCGAAGCGCTCGGTCCATCCACCTTTACATCGGTCACTCGTGCGGACGTATAAACACGTATAGCGCGTGTAAACCGCGCGCGAGTGAAATAATTAATCGCTGGCTGTCAAAAGCACGCGGGTAGAATTACTCTGGACGGGCAATTATACCGATAGTAAACGCTCGCGCGGTCCAGCGGTTATCGCGAGGCTCGCTCCTCGCGCACTTCGAATCGAACCGAAACCAAGATCAACCGAGCCCCGGATCAACTGCGTAGCCACTGTGACTGGCCAAAAAGTGCATATATGGGCTTGTTCTATCGACTCAATTATACGACGAGCAAGCTTCGATAAATGCCTCCGATTGTTGCCGTTGTTGATCTTCTGCCACGAGTATATTGGGAAAGTCGCTACGAATTAGGAAGCCGAATTAGAAAGCCTTAAGGTTTTGCATCGACCTTAAGGGGGTCATGGCTCATCTCGTTAGGAACATATCTAACCTGGTTACCTTAGTCCAAAGTCTAAGGATTTTGAGTTTGGATGGTAAGATTTTTGGAAATTTTTGATTTTTGGAAGATTTTTGGAAAATTTCGCAAAATTAGGTACTAACTCGTTTACCTCTTACGTTAATGGTATTTTTTTTTTTAAATAGCATTAACATAAGAGTTATTCATATTTTTTGACAAATTTTTGATTATTCAACACCCCCCATTTAGTTGGTTGTGTGGATACAGATGGTCGTATTGGTGTTTGTCGATTGAATACACATTAAGATAAGACGCGAATAAGTTCTTCGTTACCAATTATGGTCTCTTTGAATGTTACGAGCGAGTTAGTACCTAATTTTGGGAAATTTTCCGAAAGTCATGCTTACTATGATAACTCGTAATCCTTAGACCTTGGACTGAGGTAACCTACGTTAGATATGTATCTAACGACGTGACTTATATTAACTTGTGTTAACTTAAGGTAAAATTAATTAACTTATGTTGAGTTAAGTTAAAATTCATTAACTTATATTAACATCGTAATCCTTAGACCTTGGACTAAGGTAACCTACGTTAGATATGTTTCGAACGACGTGACTTATATTAACTTGTGTTAACTTAAGTTAAAATTAATTAACTTATGTTAAGTTAAGTTAAAATTCATTAAGTTATATTAACATAAGTTCAAATATGTCAACTCATGTATTTATCGACCGAAAAATGGTATTAACATCAGACTTTTACCACTTGTGTTAACTTATGTCAACATAAATTAAAATAAATTAACTTATGTTGACATAAGTCGAAAGTTAACATAACTTCAAATATGCTAACTTATGTATATATCGACCAAAAAATGGCATTAACCAAAAAATGACGTTTACCACTTATGTTAACTTATGTTATACATAAATTAACATAAGTTAACTTAAGTTATACATAAGTCGACATAAGTTAAGTTATGGTATACATAAGTTGACATAACTTAACTTATGTTATACATAAATTAACATAAGTTAACTTGTGTTATACATAAGTTAACATAAGTTAACTTATGTTAAGTTATGTATAAGTATAAGTGAACTATACTTTTTTGTAAAAATATTTTTTGTATTATTCATTACAATTACTTGGGAAAATTTTTACTTTTTTATATCAATTACAATTTTCTTACGATTAACCCTTCAACGTCACAAAGACACTTTTCACAAGTCTTCTTTTCGACGTGATCATTTACCATGAAAATGTGAGGGAAAAAATTCGTACAGTACCTTGTCGACTATTTTCAAGGCCGCTCTTTCGAATGGCGCTACTTAAATTTCGCTAAAATTATTTTTTATACAATATTTTTGCAAAATATTGTATAAAAAAGCTTCGTTTTTACGAGAAAAACAAAACGAGATATTCATTTCGATGCATAGAATTCTCTCAAGCAAAAAGAATCTAATGAAACCATATTGCGTGGTTTACTATTACTGAAAGTAATTTTAATAATTTCTGATTTAATTACAATCACTGAAAATAATTGTAATGATTTCTGATTCAATTACAATCACTGAAAGTAATTTTAATGAACTTCGATTTAATTAAAATGCCTCGATATAATTTTAATTAACTCCAATTTAATTACGATTACTGGAAATAATTTCAATGGACTCTAATTCAATTACAATTATCGAAGGTAATTTCAATGAACTCCGATTCAATTATTATTACTAAAAGTAATTTTAATGGAATACGATTTAATTACAAATTACCTTTAGTAATTTGTCATTGTTAATTTTTTATTACAATTTTGCCCAGCCCTGATTGTTTGCAATGATTATCGAAAAAAAAAAAAATTCGATCTAAGCTGCTTGATTTGAAAAAAAAGCTTGGTTACATATTTTCATTCGAGGGCTGTGCTCGTTTATCGTATTTGTGATCCCGATGGGTCACCACGTCATCGCAGCGAGCCCGGCAAAGCTCTCGGCTCCTTGCCGTGCACCGGGGCAGAAAATTCCTGTTACGTCCGTATAATTCTGTTTTATCAGATCGCTCGAGTGCACTATAACGTCAAGTGTAAATAACCCTAGGCCCTCTCATCCCCCCCCCCTCTCGCCCCCTCCATCACTCTCTTCCATCGTCCGTAGAAAAGCTCGCTCGTTTTTCTCAACGGAAATAACGCTTCGTTTCCGGGCTTTGATGTTTCGTGTAATGTTTGACGAACGTATACGAACCCGCGCGAGCGCGCGAACGGTCAACACGATGGATAAAATATCGTAATGGCAATTGGGTGTTTTCGAAGCTTATCACGAATTGGCTGACGTTCTGATTTTCCGACGGACCAATACCTCGCTGCGAATTATAAATATTGATTAAAAAAAAGCATAGCTAAAAACAGTCATGCGTTATTGGACGTATATATTTTTCTGTTTATTATTTATGTTTATTGTAATTTTAGATTTATTATTAACGTCGTTATGAATATTGTAGTTTTTTTGGTTTCATCATTATCATTACGATTGTTGTCGTTATTGTTGTTGTGAATATTATTAATATTTTATTTTTAGCATCACTAATATTGTGTTCGTTGTTATCATTATTGTTCTCATTTTTAATATTATCGTTATCGATGTTGTTGTTATTACTATTGTCGTTCTCATTTTATTTTCATTATTATTATTGTCGTTGTAAGGTTATGTTTATCATGATTAATACCTTCCTGTTATTATTATCATCGTTTTTATTTTCATGATCGTCGGTAAGATTATATCTAGACTTAAGGCCTTAGGCCGGAGTAACGGGCATAAAATCATGTGCGAATTTAACCATTTTTTTTCGTATGAAAAAGTTATTTACTCATAAGATTAATCACACAATAATTTTTGACAAAATATTATTTTTTTTTTCCATGTACAAAGTGGCCGACTACTAATATTTTATTTTGTTATATTTTTTTTAGGCGCTCCGCTGCGTGACATTCAGCATCCACAATGTTTGACTTAGAACAAAAAACAAAAATTCTCGTCGATCTACATTAGAATACCTACAGAAGTACATACGGAATTTAAAAAATGTTGTTCTATTCAAAAGTTGTAGGTATTTGAACTTGAGTGAAAAATGTTGTAACTATTTGTCACGCCAATTGGAAAAAAGCTGTTTCGAGTAATCGGCCATTTTGTACATCGAAAAAAAAATCTTTTCAAACAGCTTAATATTCATACTAAATAGGTGTGCAATTAATATTACGAGTGAAGCACTTTTTCATACGACAAAAAATTGTTAAATTCGCACATGATTTTATACCCGTTACTGTGGCTTAAGGCCTTAAGGGAGACTTTGTCCTAGAAATTTTCAAAAAATCAATTTATTTTTTATTAGGATAAGAGTAAGGAAAAGGATAAGAGAAAAGTATGTAACCGCTGTAATTTGTTGGAATTTTTTTAACGCGTTACCCCCACATGTAGCGCAAAAAAAAGACCTTTTTCATGTATTTTTTTAAAGAAAACTACAAAACTTTTTTAATCGATCAATATACCATCTTAAAGAACACATCTTGAAGAACTTTCAGTAATTTTTTTATTAAAAAATATTACATTGTTTAGTGGAAAATGGCCGTCAATGAAATAATGTTTTTATATACACGGTTTGCGGTGACCAGCATTGCGGCGAAGTGGATCATCTGAAAAAAAAATGCGGATGGATGTAGTCAAATATAAGTATAAACTAGTCTTTAATCGAAGGATTTTAAAAAATATTCATGTTTCACAAAATGGCGGACAGTCAAAGTTAATGGTTCGACGTTAACGAAAAAAAACGGCCGTTTTTTGGCTATAAAACGGCCATTTTTTTTTCGAAAAAAAAAATCGAACGATTAAAGACTACATTTTTATGTATTAAATAAGCCTGCGAAATTTCAAGAAGATCGGTTCATTAGTGTTCGAGTAATCTTGGTCACCGACTTCAGAAATGCCATTTTGAGAAAAACACGTTTAAAGTTTCGATTTCAGTTCTTCAATTCACGGATTCTTCTCTTTCAACGCTCATGTCTCAGTCAATTTTGTTCGGATCGACTTGAAATTTTCAGGACATATTCTCAGATACTTATACTTCAAAAAAATGCAATAAGAAAAAATCGATTTTTTCAAAATCGCAAGTGGGGGTAACCCCTTAAGCCCGAGAGGCAAGAATGGCTAAATAAATGAAAAACATGAATATAAAAATAAAATAAAAATAATATTTCTCGTTAATTGGCGTTTAACATTATTATTTTCATTTTTTATCATTGTTTGTTCCTTCAGTGTTATCATTATTATTATCGTTCGTATTTTTGTTTTTATCATTCTTATCACCATTTTCGTTATTTCATATTTATCGTGTTTTTATTTTTCATCGTTGTTTGTCGCTGTTACGGTCACTGTTTTTATTATCGTTCTCATTATTATTATTACCATTATTGTCGTCATTATTATTACTGTTAAGAAATGACTCCAGGCAATTATATCCTGCTGACCTTCGTATCTCGAGTGACCACTCAACCAAATCCTTCAAACGCGCAGCCCCCCCCCCCGCCCCACCCCACCGCAACGCCACCATACATTGATCCACTTGGCTCCAAATTGCATTAGAAAAATCGTCAAACACGTATAGTTTGTAGTGCCTCATGTGTATGCTCGAACTATACATTATGCCGAAGAGTACGTGTGCGCATAAGAATTTATGACGTGCCCCTCACGCCACGGTGCATTGTCGTTTGTCGAAGACGCGTTGTATGGCGACGAAAGTCCTCCGGGAGAGCGGGTATCTGGCTCGAAAAATACCGTGAAACGCAAAAAGCTTCCGTCGTGCTCCGTCTATAGGTATATGTATATTTATATATAAACATGTCCTGGAGCAAACAAATTGCCATTGAAGATATATCGTCCCGATTGCATCGAGAGCCCAGAAGTCGAGAACTTTACGGCTTTTTGGATTTTTTATTTTTATTTTTCTTCTCCCGCCGTCTTTTTTTTCGTCTTCCGAGGATACATCTTGAGCGGGATTCCTTCCGCAACATCTACCGCGACGTCATAGCGATTCTTGCACATGCGAGCATTATTTTTTTATGGATATCTACATACACAAGATGACGTGCATTTCTTATTTTTTTTCCGGATTAAAAGCTTAAGGATGTTGAGTCCCTATGAAACATGTTAATGTTAATTGTTCAATAAATAGCTTCTTAATCGTCATGAAATTTTTACACGACCTCCTGAATACTTCATGTAAAAACATATCAAATTTTCAGAATTCTATCATCATTACTTCAACCTCCTTAAGGGTTGAAATAAAAAATGATAAGAAAATTCGGAACATTTGGTATGTTTTTGTATGAAGTATTTAAGAGGTCGTGTTAAAATTTCACGACGATTAGGAAGCTCGTTATTAAAAAATTAACATTTTGTTAAGAACAATTTTTAAAAGAAATAAAAAAAAAATTTATCAGTAAACTTCGTTTTGTTTCCGTTGCTTTCAGTATATTGTAGATATTATAAAATTGAGAGGTCAAAAAAAAAACTTATTGCAAAGTTACATCAGTTTCCATAAAACAACATTTAATTTGTGAATGTTAATTGTTCAATAACGAGCTTCCTGATTGTCGTGAAATTTTTACACGACCTCTGAAATACTTCATACAAAAACATACCAAATTTTCAGAATTTTATCATCATTTGCGATTGGGGACTCAACATCCTTAAGGGGCTGAATCACATTGACAGGTTTCCGACGATTTTTAATCAAAATTGAGGGTTTCGGAGGAAATGGATAGTGAATTCGTATTTGGGGGGTGAAAATACATCGATCGGGGGATGTGAAAGAAAAATCAAGATCTAAATTTTGTTGCACTATGGGCAGAGAAAGTTCGTTCACTGAATCGATAATTGGTTATTTTCTGCTTCGATGTGGAACTCAATTCTGTGCACATTCCCTTTGGAATCGTTTTCCCTTTGAAGTGCCGTTTGATTCATGGAGTTCCGGTGATTTTTCGATTTTTGGCAGAATTTCAAAGTCGGAACATCGATTTTTCGCGAATTTTGTCCATACCCTTTGCCTCTTTTTCGACCATTCTTCAAGTGCATTCTTCGGGAAAAACTAAGTGCGATATCGTGATGAACTCAGCGGCATTCTCTAAGTCTATCAAAATCCTTTTCCAAACTCTACCATTGAGTTTATGTCACTCAAACATTACCAACGCTACGGTCGTTTGAAATTTCGGAGTTTTGCAAACTAAAAAGAAACGTCTGAAAATCTCTCAAGCGATGAGATGCTTCCTTAGACCAAAATTTGATATTCTGGTAGGACATGATCCACCTTAGCACCTCCAAAACTATAACGTGGTACTCACGGGACAGCCTGCACATATATATAGGACCACAAGTCACCATACCCTATACAATATATAGGCCCTATACAATATATATGCAGAGCCTTAAGGGGGTGATAGGTAATCTCACTAGGAACATATCTAACCTATGTTGCCTTAGTCCAAAGTCAAGTCGAAAGTCGACGGGTCCAAAGGATTTCGCGTTGTCATGGGAAGTATGACTTTTAGAAATTTCGACTATAAGACTTTGGGATTTATGTTAAAATAAGTTAACTTATATTAACATAAGTTAAAATGAGTTAACTTATGTTAACATAAGTTAAAATGAGTTAACTGCTGTTAACATAAGTTTGCTGTTAACATAAGTTAACTTATATAAACATAAGTTAACTTATGTTAACATAAGGTAAAATGAATTAATTTATGTTAACATAAGTTAAAATGAATTAACTTATGTTAACATAAGTTAAAATGAATTAACTTATGTTGACGTAAGTTAAAATAATTTGTGTTAACATAACTTAAAAGTTAACACACGTTCAAATATGTTAACCAATGTTGACATTTTTTAACATTTTTAAACTTACATTTAAAAAAATAGCATTAACATAAAAGATAAACGAGTTAGGGAATTTCCCAAAATCTAATTTTGGGAAATTTTTCAAAAATCACCCTCACCATGATAACTCGAAATCCTTATGTTCCTAACGAGGTGACCTATCGCTCCCTTAAGCATCGACCTTTCTCACACCCTGTATAGCCCTATGCATGAATATAGGCCCTAAAAAACGTTCTGAACAAAAATGCGTTCTCGTCTCGTGTGGAATTCTCCTCATATAAAGTGGATCCGGCGTTGCGTTGTGCCCGCACGCACACATGCACACGAATACGCGAAGACGCGAGAGAAAAGTACGCGTGCGTTTTTCCACCTCGCGACAACTCGCTCGTACGTAATTTATGGTCTCGTCGTTCTCGTCACCGCGGAACTCAACCGCCCTACAACCCCCACCCTCGCCCTCGACGCGTTACGTCAACCGGGGAGAATATTGCGTGCACTTTCGGTGCACTCGAACAACGGGGAAAATAACGGAACACGGCCATATGCGCTGGAGGGATGGAGTGTGAGAGGGCCGACCATAAAGAAAATATGGGAGCTTCGAGATCTCGTTTCTCTCATATATTATATATCATATATCATATATATATATATATATATATATATATATATATATATATATACATATATATAAAATTTAAATCATGACTCACTGCGATACGTTGTTACTTATCGCTGTCACCGCGAGTAAAAAAAATCGCACTCAGAATAAATTTGAAAAAAAGCTTCTTGTCGTTTCGAGAAGAAAGAAATAGTCCTCGAGGTCGCATGATGTCGCTCGAAAGCATTGGAAATTGTGTTCTAACACCATTTTGTACGAAATCTCGAATGAAATTTATAAACCGATGGAACTTGATACTGTATATTATTTATGGATTAAAGAATTCTTGATATCTGTATATATATACATCTATTAAGAATTCTTTGATATCTTAACGCGTTACCCCCACTTGTAGCGCAAAAAAAAGGCCTTTTTCATGAATTTTTTTAAAGAAAACTACAAAACTTTTTTAATCGATCAATATACCATCTTAAAGAACACATCTTGAAGAACTTTCGGTAATTTTTTTATTGAAAATTATTACATTGTTTAGTGGCAAATCGCCGTCAATGAAATAATGTTTTTATATACACGGTTTGCGGTGACCAACATTGCGGCGAAGTGGATCATCTGAAAAAAAAATGCGGATGGATTTAGTCAAATATAAGTATAAACTAGTCTTTGATCGAAGGATTTTTAAAAATATTCATTTTTCACAAAATGGCGGACAGTCAAAGTTAATGGTTCGATTTTAACGAAAAAAACGGCCGTTTTTTGGCTATGAAATGGCCATTTTTTCGAAAAAAAAAAATCGAACGATTAAAGACTACATTTTTATGTATTAAATAAGCCTGCAAAATTTCAAGAAGATCGGTTCATTAGTGTTCGAGTAATCTTGGTCGCCGACTTCAGAAATGCCATTTTGAGAAAAACGCGTTTAAAGTTTCAATTTCAGTTCTTCAATTCACGCATTCTTCTCTTTCAACGCTCATATCTCAGTCAATTTTGTTCGGATCGACTTGAAATTTTCAGGATATATTCTCAGATACTTATACTTCAAAAAAATGCAATAAAAAAATCGATTTTTTCAAAACCGCAAGTGGGGGTAACCCCTTAATAATATACGATATCAAATTCCAATGGCTTCCAATTTTATTTTAACAGCCTTTTTTACGAAATCTGGTATGAAATTTCTGAACCATTCGAATTTAAAGTATTAACAAAAAGCGGGATTAAATTCCAATGATTCAGAAATTTCATACGACATTTCGTAAAAACAGTTGTTAAAATGACATTTCCAATGCTTTCGAGCAACATCATGCGAGCGAGGGTATGGGGTGATGTCGGGAAAGACAATAAAATGGTATGTGGAGGCCGAATGTAGAATATGTAAGCAGGTAATTGAATATTTGTCACATATTAAAAAACTTTTTTTAACTTTTAAAAACTTAACCAAAAAATTGTGAATAAACTGGAGCAATGGTTGGAAAATAGAAGCGCAACTGTAATTGCAACCGGCAAAGAAACTATGCGATCACATCACACAATTTGAGAAACCAGGAATTAGGATACATACAATAAAACCAACGTAAAATAATCGATGTAAATGTGAAGGGAGTGTCATTCGTGTAAGCACCCTTAAAAAGAGTGTACAAGGAATAAAATACTACACCCACTATATTGATCTTTCATCCTGAACATTTTTCTTCTATACATACGTATACGAAGAGTCAAATAAACGTGAATACAAATCTCTGAACTCTCGATCAATCAAATGCCCCTCTCTCCTCATCTCGCGAACATTTCCGCCATGATTCTACGCACCACAAAGTTCCACAAATTTTCCACGAAATCCAAAAATTCCCGAACAACCACAACGAGGTGCAGACGATGTGAAAATTCATTCGTAGACATAGCTGTACAGTCGATGCGAACCAACCACAGTTCTCTAAGGCCCTCTCACCCTCTAGCGTATGAACGCAAGTATTTACGAGAGGAAAAGCACTACGCGATATGCCAGCTTGCGTCGCTTATCACACCAATTTTCCAGAGAGTAACACCTCCAATAACGATAAACGTTTTCTCGAGTACGTGCACACGTACAGAGACGTACAAACGCATATATATATATATATATATTTATATTTATATATACAGGGTGTCCTAAAACTGAATGGGTTCCCTGAAATGATAGGTTGGGGGTGAAATTCTGAGTCGATGGATATAAGCATGTGTGGGTCTCAGATCAACCCCTGAATTATTATTGATTTTTAAAAGCGGGCCAATCAGGTGCGCCCGATGAGCCGTCGTACGTCGGTGAGTGATACCGCCGGCCATCGGTTACACCCGATTGGCCCGCCTTTGAAAATTGTTAATTTTATTTACATATAAAGTTAAAAAAAGGGGTCGCTATGGCGAACCCCCCACTCCGGTCACCCCCTACCCTCTACCGCCGCTCCGGGGAGTGGGGGAGGGGGTATGGGCTATCCCCACTCCAGCCCCTCCACCTCGGCTACCAAGGAGTGGGGCTAGGAGCGGGGATGAGGAGTGGGGGTTGCCATAGTGGCCCCTACACTACGACATTGGTGAGTGATACCGCCAGCTCATCGGGCGCACCTGATTGGCCCGCCTTTGAAAATTATTAATTTTATTTATATTTAAAGAAAAAAAGGGGGGCGCTATGGCGAACCCCCCACTCCGGTCACCCCCCTCTACCGTGGCTCCGGGGAGTGGGGGAGAGGGGATCGGTCATCCCCACTCCATCCCCTCCACCTCGGCTACCAAGGAGTGGGGGTAGGAGCGGGGATGAGGAGTGGGGGTCGCCATAGTGGCCCCTACACTACGACGTCGGTGCACCTGATTGGCCCGCCTTTAAAAATTAATAATAATTCAGGGGTTGATCTGAGACCCATACATGCTTATATCAATCGACTTAGAATTTCAAACCCAATCTCTCATTTCAGGAAACGCATTCAGTTCTGGGACACCCTGCATATATGTGTGTGTATATATATATATATAGATGTTTATATATGTTCATGTAAAAACATATGGACGAGAGTGTAATGCTGGCAAAGCTCTTCCCAGGTAATAAAAGCAGTACAAGCGAAGCGTAATATAAACGCGTGTTTTACGTACAGACACTGATGCTCCTCCAGATTTCACGTAGTTGCATATACCCGTAACTTGGCAAATGTAACGAGTTAGCGCGTGAGTTTTCCTATCAGGTCGCAAGCTCGATACACCACCCTTGCACATGCACCATGGACGAACGTATCGTTGGGCTTCTCGACCCTCAACGGTTTGGTACACGTGATAATACGTGGCTTCAATGGCTGGCTGACTGGCGGACTTTAGGTGGCTGAACTTTAAGGATGTTGAGTCCCTATGAAACATGTTAATGCTAATTGTTCAATAAATAGCTTCTTAATAGTCATGAAATTTTTACACGACCTCCTGAATACTTCACGTAAAAACATACCAAATTTTCAGAGTTCTATCATCATTACTTCAACCTCCTTAAGGGTTGAAATAAAAAATGATAAGAAAATTCTGAAAATTTGGTATGTTTTTGTATGAAGTATTTAAGAGGTCGTGCTAAAATTTCACGACGATTAGGAAGCTCGTTATTAAAAAATTAACATTTTGTTAAGAACAATTTTTAAAAGAAATTCATAAAAATTTATCAATAAACTTCGTTTTGTTTCCGTTGCTTTCAGTATATTGTAGATATTATAAAATTGAGAGGTCAAAAAAAAAACTTATTGCAAATTTACATCAGTTTCCATAAAACAACATTTAATTTGTGAATGTTAATTGTTCAATAACGAGCTTCCTAATTGTCGTGAAATTTTTACACGACCTCTGAAATAATTCATACAAAAACATACCAAATTTTCAGAATTGTATCATCATTTGCGATTTGGGACTCAGCATCCTTAAGCCCTATTCGTGATGAGCAATTTTTCATTTCCGTTTCCGTCCGTTTCATTTCCGTTTCGTCATTTCCGTTTGGACAAAACATGCTGCAATTTGTATATATATGCACGTAAGGTGTCGATTAATCACGAGGCAATTAATGATCAACTGGCAGTCGACTTCCTGTGCGCTGAAGGAGGCTGAGGGGGGAGTCTTGATGAAATAGGAACAGCTTGCGACAGGGCGTTAGAGCCGTCGGTGTATGGGCTCCAGTTTACGCTGCATCCGGGGAAAATACCGACTATGTACGGTAGTTATTTCTAATATATTTCGTTGAGATGACGTTTCTCCGATGGGAGACCGAGCGGGAACGAAGAAAGCCCGGGGGAACGGTGGAGGGTACAGGGGGCGCAGGGGATGATGTATCACGAGGATCAGAGGCCACAGGGCCCTATATGAGGTATTCCAGCTCGAATCGGATTACTGTTTTCCTCGTCAACGTTGATCATAGATTTTCACAACGGAAAACTTGACGTCAAAAAAGCACCTAACCGTTTTCATTTTTTTCTATCCACCCCGTGCCCTTCTGCGGTTGCAAAAAATCGAAAAGTGCACTCGGGACGCTTTTAAAAATTCTTAAACAATACAGATACGTTTCAGACTTGTTATGTGCAGTTTTCACCAAAGCTCCACTTGTGCTTCCGGTATTTACTCTTTTTTTCGTCAAATTTCGATTTCGGGGACGATTATTCGACGGCTCGGATGTCAGAAGGTACTTTTTGGTTTTGCAAGGTAAAAGCACTTAAAAATTGCGGAAAAATGTGTTTCCAAAATACAAAGAATGTTTGTAACATTTATGATGATCAATTTAATGTACAATGCTCGAATGTATATAACATTTATCATGGAAGGATTGGGATCGAGATAGAGGAAATAAATCGAAGCTTTTTCTGTGCAGGGCAATTTAGGTCACCCTCACAATGGAAAAGAGAAACAGAGCGAGAGAGGGGGGGGACTAGATAACACAGCATACAGAACGTAGCATAAATAGGATTTTGAATGATTCAGGAAGAATTCAGAATGGAAAATTTCCCACCCAAATTACATTTCATCTAAAACCATATTTTTCGAGTTTTTTTTTTTTTTGCAAGACCGAAAAAGTATTCTACTGACTTCCAAACTGTCGAACAGTTATCCACAAAATCAAAATTTCACAAAAATCATAGTAAGCATTGGAAAGACTTTGGTTGGACTGAACTTTGATGAAAAATGGACAAAACAGGTCTTAAAAGTATGTAATTTTCTTCAGTATTTAAAAGGACCCCCAAGTAGACTTTTCGACTTTTTGCAGCCGCAAAAGGGGAAGAAGGAAGGGACAAATGTGAAAAAAAAATTGCTTCTTTCTTCATACCAGGAGTTAAATTTTCCACTATGGAAATCTCTAATCAAAGATGAGGAAATTTGTTGCCTGAGTTGAGCTGGAATACCCCATATATGTATATAAAATCGCTTTCTGTTCTACATCCTTCCTGCTCCTTGATACTACATTTCTTCGCTCCACACCCCATTTGTTTCAGCCTTAAGTATCCGGTGTGTGTCGTACCCAACCCTTGGCTCACGTCACCGGCACCTTAACCCTTCATACACCATATGTACAAGCTTTTGCGCTTTCATACGTGTGTAGGAAGTGAGAGGGGGAGAGAAAGAGAAAAGATGATTTTATTCTTATTTTATTCTATTTTATTCTATTGTCCCCATATGTGACATTGCGTAAGCTCCGATGGCTTTGAAATCAGCTTGGCAAAGATCGACGAGGATGAGCATATTTGTATTAAAGTAATTGCAAGGACAATCCTGCATACAGAAATCTACGATTCGTTTTGACGGGTTCGAAATCCTCTGGATCAAATTATCCGGAAAAATAATTTGGAGTTAATTCATGTTTGAGTTAATTTAAAGGAGGTATAATTTAGTAGGTAAAAAACATTAATTTCAGTTTTAGTTTTTTTTTTAATTTAAGGAGTCTTCTCATTTTAGACGCTCAAAAACGACGATTTTCATGAGTTTTTTTTATAGGTTTATATTACAGATATTGATATGAAAGTTGTTGCACTTAAGGGGTTAGGTCACAGTAACCGGTATAAAATCATATGCGAACTTAACAATATTTTTTCGTATGAAAACGTGATTCGCTCATAAAATTGATTACACATCTATTGAGTATATCAAGCTGTTGGAAATTATATATTTTTTTTTCGATGTACAAATTGGCCGACTACTCGAAACTTCTAGAAACAGCTTTTTTCCAATTGGCGTGACAAATAACTTCAACAATTTTCACTCGATTTACTTCAAATTTAAATCTTACGTTCCTAATTGCATTTCGCAGAGAAGTACGAACGGAATTTCTGATTAATCGAAAACTTTTCATTTTATGAGCAGTTATAACGAAATTTTTCACTGAAAATTCATTTCTTAAGGTAGTTCCTTTGCGAAAATCTCAACCAAAAGTTTACATACCATGTTCATGTTTAAAAGATTGATAATTGGTTTAATTAGTAATAAATAAAATTAAAAACTACGCAATCTTGACTCGGTACTAGTAGATAATACGATGGATATCATTTATTGCCGTAAAATATATTTTATATTGTGTTTTTGATCTACCATTGCGAGTAAACTTTTTGCCGGGACTGTCCAGACTTTTCCCCAATTCACTTGTTCGCTTGCAGGCCGAGCAGGATGTATGCTATACGACCAAAATTGTGTGGGTTCTCATGATTATATCTTGGAAACTAGATGGTGAATCATCCTCATTTTTTTCACATTATTCGTGATATCTTACTCTAGCTTATCCTCGTTTTTTATCAATGTCTTAATTTTAGTTTTGACGGTAGAATTAATGATGCTCTGTTTGCCCATCATAACGCATTTGTTACGTGTAAACCAAGCCAACTTTAAGTGTAAATATCGCAGGTGTGGGGTGGTCAAACTTTTTCAAATTGCACAGATGTTGGGATAATGTATTAAAAAACATATATATCAAATTTCAACCATTTCTTAATTCAACTCTTCTGTGGAGGTACTACCTTAAGTTCACATACCAACAACTTTTGCATAAAACAACATTTTTGCAAATTCCGTACGTACTTCCCTAGGTATTCTAATGTAGATTGACGAGAATTTTTGTTTTTTGTTCCAGGTCAAAAATTGTGGATGCTAAATGCCACGCCGCGAAGCGCCTAAAAAAAAGAAAATATTACAAGTCGGCCATTCTGTACATCGAAAAAAAAAAAAAAAAATTCCAACGCTTGATATTCATACTAAATAGATGTGTTATTAATATTATAAATAAATGACTTTTCCGTACGATAAAAAAATTGTTAAATTCGCACATGATTTTATACCCGTTACTGTGACCTAACCCCTTAATGAGTTCACTTTCGAAATATATATATATATATATATATATATGTGTGTGTGAGTATGTATGTATGTATGTATGCGCACATGTGTGTGTGTGTGAGTATTCATTCGTGTGTGGAAGCAGCTCCGCCGAACAGTAATATCGCTTTAATTATGCCCTCTCTATTTGGGCGGGAGTGTGTTATTAATTTGCTGTCCCGTCCTTTGGGTCGGGAGACTTACTGTTACGAGCTCAGAGGAGAGGCGAGCGATATCCGGCTGCGTGGAGCGTTATACCACCGCGAAAACCGCCGCTACCCACTTTCCCTGAAATATATATATATATATATATATATATATATATATATATATAGATATATAGATATATAGATATATAGATATATATATATATATATATATATATATATATATATATATATATATATATATATATATATATATATATATATATATATATATATATATATATAGATAGATAGATAGATAGATATATATATGTAGATGGATCGAGAAGAGCCCCAAGGCTCTCGTTCTAAACGATCCAACGTAACTTGCAACAGAAACGTTCGCAAGCTGCCTTTACCCTTGTTCCGATGTAATATATATATATATACATATGTATATATGTGTGTGTGTGTGTGTGTGTGCATTTGCCACGAATGCATCACGCGTGCCAGACCTTGTACGAATAGTCGCGATTTCCCTGCAAATTATTCGAGGCTCTAATTAAACGGCCGAAACGTCCCGACTCGAGATCGACTCATCGCGCATAATAAACGCCACCGGTAATCACTCGCGATGAAATTATGCGCGCTTGTCCGCGGTCCCGATCGAATATTTCGTGTGCTCGTATCGATGTATGTATAATATTTGTTTGGGTTTGTTTATGTGTTTATTCAATTGTTTTTATTTATTTACATCTCCTTTAAATTGTTTAGATTTATTTGTTGTTTTATATTATATATAATGCAGTAGTCGAGGATCATAATAAAATTCAACGTATTCGTCGAAATTTCGGCGTTGTTCACGAAGCAATGGTGCGGATGAAATTTGGCAATTTCCTTTTTCGTTCGTTATTGTTCTCTCGCATCCCAACGATCGCAGAAACATGCTTCTGCTTTCGGGTACATGTATATACGTACTTCGAATTCCCAATTTGCGCAACCATAATCGCGAATCTATGTGAACAATGTTAATATACTATCTGCGAAAAAAGAAAACATTATCTGCAAAATTTGAAAGATACAAACGCAAATATATATGCATGTATGCTTTTTTAAATAAATTGACTAAATTTTTCAACGTAAATATCCCAAGTGAAAATTTTTTATGATGTTTTTATAAAAATATACATAAAACAAATTCTATAAAAATATTAGATTTATAAATGAATAAATAAATGAAAATAAATAAGAAGATAAATAAAATGAAATAAAATTTTTTAATATATTTATAAATGAGATTTATAAATGAATAAATAAATGAAAATAAATAAGAAGATAAATAAAATGAAATAAAATTTTTAATAAATACGTCTCGATTGAAAAGACTAGTTACAAAGTTTAGAAAATAATTTTAAAAATCTTCCTCCTCATATTCTGCGTCACGCTAATATGCATATATATATACACTTTTTTAAATAAGTATTTTTTATACGTCTCGAATAAAAAAAATCGTAACGCAATCCCTTCGAAATTCAAAAATTGTATGAATTTCTTCATTTTTTTGCATCACACTAATATATGCGCTACCGAATATCGACTGAATTTTAAATTCAATTGATTTGGGTTTGTTTGCAGGATACGGGAGTATCGCGCCGCGATCAACTTGGGGCAAAGTTGCGACAATGGGCTACGCGACTCTCGGTATTCCCTTGACCCTCGTGTATCTCTCGAGTGCCGGTGGTCTACTGTCCAGATGTGCTCGGGGTGTCTTCACTCGGGCACTCTGCTGCTGCTTGTGCTCGAATTGTGGCTACTGTTGCTACGACGAGAGGCGAATGCAGGTGACAAAAGTGCCCGAAAATGCGAATTTTTCGAGTGTAATTGTCAAATTTTCGAAGCGCCGAGTTTGCGGAAAATTTTCAAATTTGCGAATAGAGAGAGCGGCGGGATAGAGAGACATTTTAAAATAATGAAAAATAATAGTAGAATTATGATTATGACTATTATTATTTTGTTAATATTGTAATTATTTTATTATTATTATATTATTATAACGATGATTTAAAGAAAAGATTATTACGACGATTTTATTTTATTATTATTATGGTGATATTTAAAAATGATTATTATGATGATTTTATTCGAGTATTATGATGATTATTTTTATGATTCATTATTTTTTCATTAGTATGGTTTCTTTTTTATTATCTCAGTTGAAGTGGTAACTTTCTTTTCAATTTTCTCTGCAAATAAGAAAACAAATTCAAGTAGTTTTTTGTTTTATTATTATTATTGGGTGTTTAACATTTCTCACAATCTCTCCGAACCATTTTAAAATAATGAAAAATAGAAGTAGAATTATTATTATGATTATTATTATTTTGTTATTATTATAATTATTTTTTTATTATTTTATTATGATAACGATGATTTAAAAAAATGATTATTATGACGATTTTATTTTATTATTATTATGATGATTTTATTCGGGTATTATTATGATTATTTTTATTATTTATTATTTTTTCATTACTATGGTTTATTTTTTAATATCTCAGTTGAAGTGGTAACTTTTTTTCAATCTTCTCTGCAAATAAGAAAACAAATTCAAGTAGTTTTTTGTTTTATTATTATTATTGGGTGTGTAACATTTCTCACAATCTCTCCGAAACATTTTAAAATGATGAAAAATAAAAGTAGAATTATTATTATGAAAATTATTATTTTGTTATGATTAAAATCATTTTTGTATCTTTTTGATTGTTATAACGATGATTTAAAAAAATGATTATTATGACGATTTTATTCGAGTATTATGATGATTATTTTTATGATTCATTATTTTTTCATTAGTATGGTTTCTTTTTTATTATCTCAGTTGAAGTGGTAACGTTTTTTCAATTTTCTCTGCAAATAAGAAAACAAATTCAAATAGTTTTTTTTTATTATTATTCTTATTGTATTTTATTTTATTATTATTGTTTTATTTTGCTTATGGTCATATATAATAATAATAATAATATCAATAATACGATGTCCTGTAGCCTACCGCAGACTCGTTTAATCCGCACGTCCTCTAGTTACAATCGTTACTTTGCATGTACCAAGGAGAAGGAGAGACGGATGCGGAAGAAACGTCAGCAGGAGGAACTGAGCCAGCAGCAGCAACAGTTGCAGCTGCAGGAGCCCTTTTACGTTAGAGCCAACGCCTCGTCGACGTTTCCCGGCACGGTTGATACAAAGACGAGCCCAAAGGACGAGATATCGAGCCTAGGCTCCGGTGACAGACCGAACGTCACGATCTTAGCCCCGATAAGCATCTGCCTCGGGGCCATGCTTTGCTACATCGTCGCCGGAGCTTTTACCTTGTACAAATTAGAGGGTTGGAGCTTCGTAGGTAAGAGCCTTGATTCACTCTGGCCGCGAGGACGACTGCATAAACTTGAGGCCGAAAAAAACAAGTCGATTTCCAATATTTGTTTCGGGTGTAGTTTCGAAAAGGACGTATCTCCGATCAATTTTGAATTTCGCGTATCCATGTATTTTCACTCGCTGAATACGAATATGATAGTGAAAATACTCGGACATGTGATTTTCAAGGTCAAAACTCACAAAAACTAATTTTTTTGAAAGTTTTGCTGCTTTTTAAAATTAAATGTTGATCTTAGAAAAAAATGTTTCGTGCAAAAGTTGTAGCCTGTAGAAAGATTGATCTTTTATGTTCTATGAAGTTTTTGTCTAAAATCACTCTGTTTCGAGAAAAATGGATAATACTCCAATAAATACATTTTACTAAACTCTATTAGTTTAAAGTGCTTACGAAGATAATATCGAAGCTAATGGAGTTTAGTAAAATGTACTTTTCGGAGCATTATCCCATTTTTCTCGAAACAGATTGGTTTTAGACAAAACTTTCATAGGACATAAAAGATCAATCTTTTTATAGGCTACAACTTTTGTACAAAACATTTTTCTCTAAGATCAACATTTATTACGATAAAATAGAAAGACTTTTGAAAAATCAGTTTTAGCGAGTTTTGACATTGAAAGTCTAATTTGCAGGTATTTTCACTATAATATTCGTGATCAACGTAATACGTGGGTACGCAGAATTTGAAATTACTCGGAGGTATGTCCTTTTCGGACCTTCATCCTTCTTTTCTCGCGAAAGTATTAAAACGACCATCCTATAGGCCCCTTTGAAATGAAAAATAAACAAAACGTAGTTTTGGTGTAATAATTGAATTTTGTATGACCGGATAGTTTTGTGAAATTTTGAAAATTACAATGCATGAAAATAGCCTCTTTTTAGCGTCTAAATTAAGAAGGCCCCTTAACCCCTTCGTTGGCATTGACGCAATAGTGCGTCAAGCTTTATTTCCCTATTTAACTTGCTCTGATTTGAAATCGGAGCCTCACTCGGGGGTTTGTGGGCTCGCTGAATCCGAATCTGAAGTCAAAATTTGGAAATTCAAAATGGCGGCGCCAATATGGCGGACAAGAATCAAAAACTTTACTCGATTTAGATGAAAATTAGTACCCCGGGATTTTCGAGGTCGCTTATTACGAATCTGAACTTTAAATTAGAAAATTCAAAATGGCGGCGCAAGAACGGCGGATCGAAATTGAAAATTTCACTCGATTTAGCTGAAAATTGGTACTCTGGGATTTTCGAGGTCGCTTGTTACGAATCTGAACCCAAAATTCAAAAATGTTCAATGGCGGATCCAATATGGCGGACGAAAGTGCAAAAAACAGCTCGATTTTGATGAATCTTGGTACTCGGGGCTTTTCGGGGACGCTGAGTGTGACGCTGAACTCAACATGAAGGAATTTTTCATGGCGAATTCAATAACATGAAGCATAACACAATAAATAAGTGCTAATGTATGAAGCTTGAGTACCGAGTCTTGTAACTCCCTCAATTTCGTACCGACCGGCATGGAATTTTCACAGTATATTTTTGAAAATATCGAAACTTTTAGAAAATCCGTCGAAAAGGAAAAATCGATATTTGCAAAATTTTTTATCAGATCGACGCCCATAATCGACCCTATTCGTTGTGTCTGTAAAATCAGATGCCAGCTACTTCTGCTTCATGAGCCTGAGCACCATCGGGTTCGGTGACATGGTTCCTGGTTCCTATCCGCGCTACGATCTCGTCGACTCGAGAAACGTAACGGTGTGGTTCTGCTCGTGCTACATAATGTCGGGTATGGCGCTGACCGCGATGTGCTTCAATATACTGCACGACGAGATAGTGCATCGGCTCGCTCATCAAGCGGAGAAGAACGAGCCCGTGAAGCCGAGCACGAGCGTCGACGAATTGTCGAACGATCCTTTCGCGCTGACCTCGTGACAATTTCCAACCAGCAACTCCTGCCATCGTAACGTGACGGAGGAGAGCCTCTGCGGCGAGCCACCCGCGAGTATCTTCGCCCACGACAACGAGATCAATATTCTAAAGGACTCTTACAATCAGGTGGACGTCACGAGAGACTGTAAGCCAATAATCAAACTCGAGGCTCATATGGCACCTCCGATTTCGGCTGTTTACACGCTCCCCGAGGTTGACGAGGACGCGGAAGAAAATACGGAAATGTAAACGACTAATTTGCAATATCCATACGTTCATTTACATATACTAGGGTGGCACAAATTTCAGCCCTTTTTTTTACCTCTTTGCTCATCATCGAATTATCTACTTTAAGGATTTTGAGTCCCTATGAAACATGTTAATGTTAATTGTACAATTAATAGGTTCTTAATCGTCATGAAATTTTTACACGACCTCCTGAATACTCCATGTAAAAACATACCAAATTTTCAGAATTCTATCATCATTACTTCAACCTCCTTAAGGGTTGAAATAAAAAATGATAAGAAAATTCGGAAAATTTGGTATGTTTTTGTATGAAGTATTTAAGAGGTCGTGTTAAAATTTCACGACGATTAGGAAGCTCGTTATTAAAAAATTAACATTTTGTTAAGAACAATTTTTAAAAGAAATAAAAAAAAATTTATCAATAAACTTCGTTTTGTTTCCGTTGCTTTCAGTATATTGTAGATATTATAAAATTGAGAGGTCAAAAAAAAAACTTATTGCAAAGTTACATCAGTTTCCATAAAACAACATTTAATTTGTGAATGTGAATCGTTCACTAACGAGCTTCATAATTGTCGTGAAATTTTGAAATCGTTTTGAAAACGTACCAAATTTTCAGAATTTTATTATCATTTGCGATTTTTTTTGCGAAAATTTGTTATCATTTGCGATTTTTTTTTGCAAAAATTTGAAAACGTACCAAATTTTCAGAATTTTATTATCATTTGCGATTTTTTTTTCGAAAACTTGTTATCATTTGCGATTATCATTTGCGATTTTTTTTTGCAAAAATTTGAAAACGTACCAAATTTTCAGAATTTTATTATCATTTGCGATGAAATATGTTAATGTTAATTGTACGATAAATAGCTTCTTAATCGTCATGAAATTTTTACACAACCTCCTGAATAGTCCTTGTAAAAACATGCCAAATTTTCAGAATTCCATCATCATTACTTCAACCTCCTTAAGGGTTGAAATAAAAAATGATAAGAAAATTCGGAAAATTTGGTATGTTTTTGTATGAAGTATTTAAGAGGTCGTGTTAAAATTTCACGACGATTAGGAAGCTCGTTATTAAAAAATTAACATTATGTTAAGAACAATTTTTAAAAGAAATAAAAAAAAATTTATCAATAAACTTCGTTTTGTTTCCGTTGCTTTCAGTATATTGTAGATATTATAAAATTGAGAGGTCAAAAAAAAAACTTATTGCAAAGTTACATCAGTTTCCATAAAACAACATTTAATTTGTGAATGTTAATTGTTCAATAACGAGCTTCCTAATTGTCGTGAAATTTTTACACGACCTCTGAAATACTTCATACAAAAACATATCAAATTTTCAGAATCTTATCATCATTTGCGATTTGGGACTCAGCATCCTTAAAGAAGAAAAATAAACTGTCGCGAAAGCTGCGAGCGGTGAAAAAATATTTCGAGGTCGCTCAAGCCTCCCGAAAATTCAAATTTTCATTTAAAAATTGGTTTTTTTTCGTTCACTTCTGACCCGTGTATTTTACGCTTTATACTTTAGAAAGTAAGCTCGCGCAAGCTCTAGCCGGCCAATGAATATTTGGAGGTCGCTCGAGAGCTTCGGAATTTCCAATTGTCGCCAATTTTTTACCGTCTCACTCGTAAATTTAACACTTTGTAAAATTTTCAAAACAATTCGTCCTTTTTTTCTGTCACAACGGATTTTTTTAATTTACCTCATACTTCTAACCCGATAAAACGGGGGCCTATAATTTTGTTTACGGACCAGAGCTTCGGAGAATTATTTTATGAGAACAAACATTATAATTCTTGGGTTAGTATCGCGAGGTTAATTTGAAAAATCTGTTTCTAAAAAAAAACGGTTAATAGTTTTGAAAATTTTACAAACCGTCAAACTTATCAGTGAGATGAGTAAAAAGAAATTTGCGAAAATTGGAAATTTCGCGAGGTTAATGTTTAGATTATAAAGCGTAACATTCACGGGTGAGAAGTACACGAAATAAAATCGATTTTCCAATGAAAATTTGAATTTTTGGAAAGCTTGAGCGATCTCTAAATATTTTTTGACCGCTCGCTGATTTCGCGACAATTTTTTTTTTTTCTTCAAAGAAGATAGTTGTATGGAGAGAAAAGGGGGAAAAAAATAGAACTCAAATGAGTGCTACCCTAATATACAGGGTGTCGTGTAATTGATGGATAATCCTGCAACTGTCGATAGGTCGAATCATGACCTACTAAATGCTGGAATTTTAGTTTAAAAATGGCATGCGAAAAACCAAAAGCAGATGATTTTTTTCGAAAAATTATCCATTAATTACAGGACACCCTATATATATATATATATATATATATATATATGAGTCCATTTTATAAATAATTCAAAATTAGAATATTAAATTAATCAGATTTTAAAGTTGTAATATAAAATTTACTCACGGCATAAATACAGGGCTGCTGGTTATTGGTCACGATCCCGTTAACGGGTTACAGGACATGTTCTTCCCTATCTAATAACCCAATAATGCTTTATACCAAAGTGAACCATTTTCGGGATCGTATTGTTTTTAATATTTTTTTTAAGTCAGGATTAGGCAGCTTGAAAAATTAATTAAAAAAAAAACTGTTGTATGGAATCAAATCTTTTTAGTAGTGGTAGTATTTATTTCAGGTATACCCCTTAAGGGTGTTTACACGGACGAAATCCACCCCCTACATATTTCTTGCCCCTTAGAAGATTTTCCTTAACGCGTTACCCCCACTTGTAGCGCAAAAAAAAGGCCTTTTTCATGAATTTTTTTAAAGAAAACTACAAAACTTTTTTAATCGATCAATATACCATCTTAAAGAACACATCTTGAAGAACTTTCAGTAATTTTTTTATTGAAAAATATTACATTGTTTAGTGGCAAATGGCCGTCAATGAAATAATGTTTTTATATACACGGTTTGCGGTGACCAACATTGCGGCGAAGTGGATCATCTGAAAAAAAAATGCGGATGGATTTAGTCAAATATAAGTATAAACTAGTCTTTAAACGAAGGATTTTAAAAAATATTCATTTTTCACAAAATGGCGGACAGTCAAAGTTAATGGTTCGATTTTAACGAAAAAAAATGGCCGTTTTTTGGCTATAAAACGGCCATTTTTTTTCGAAAAAAAAAATCGAACGATCAAAGACTACATTTTTATGTATTAAATAAGCCTGCAAAATTTCAAGAAGATCGGTTCATTAGTGTTCGAGTAATCTTGGTCACCGACTTCAGAAATGCCATTTTGAGAAAAACGCGTTTAAAGTTTCAATTTCGGTTCTTCAATTCACGGATTCTTCTCTTTCAACGCTCATATCTCAGTCAATTTTGTTCGGATCGACTTGAAATTTTCAGAACATATTCTCAGATACTTATACTTCAAAAAAATGCAATAAAAAAAAACGATTTTTTCAAAATCGCAAGTGGGGGTAACCCCTTAATCTATTTATATTCTGTTTACGTTTTGCATATCGTTTCCACTCGCAGTCCTTCCTCGGTTCATACTTTTCCAATTAGTGTCTCGAATAGCTTTATGTGCATGCATAGTTACGGGTTCCTTTTTCAACGCCGTTTGTGGTTTTCTAGCGATTTGCTCTCGTTCTTCCTCCCCTATCCACTTTTCCAGATTTTCTACGATTTCTTTTCGAATTTATTCCTCGATTTTCTCGCAAGTGCATATGTGGACTAAGTTCTCAGCTTCTCTACCACAAACCCTACGTTTATTATCACTGTACCCACGGTCCCGCCTAGACGAGCGCCTAAAAAAAATATTTAAAAAAATAGTAGTCGGCGATGTTGTACATCGAAAAAAATATATATATTTTTTCTAGCAGCTTGATATTCGTACTAAATGGATGTGTCATTAATTTCATTAGTGAATCACTTTTTCATACGAAAAAAAATTGTTCAATTCGCTCATAACTTTGTACCCGTTACTGTGGCCTAAGGCCTTAAATAATTTGCCGCTCTCTTCCACGTTTCCCCCGTTGTACCTCTGATCAAACCTTTCCATTATTCGTAGTCTGAGGACACAGTGTCGAAGAATTGTCATCGATAAGATAAAAACAATTATCAGACTTGTAGAATTTTGGACCCCTGATTCGAAAATCTTTGCAGATTGTTCTTATTTTATTGGTGATTATTCTTTGTCACCGTGTCTTGAAACTACGAATAATAAAAAAGTTTGATTCCATACAACAGTTTTTTCACAGTCATTTTGAAAGTTGCCTAACCCTCACTTTGGAAAAATCATAATATCTCGAAAATGGTTCAATGTTGCATAAAACATTACTGGATTATTTGACAACGAAAACCATGTCCTAAAACTTTTTTACAGAATCGTGACCAATAAGCAGTAGCCCTGTGTATATATATATATATAACACATGCAAACTGTGAGTAATTTTCTATTAGAATTTTGTGATTTATTATTATATACGCATTTATAATATATTATGTTATATTTTTTAGAATATAAAATTTAAAGTAAATTTAATTAGTTTAAAAGTAATTTTTATAATTTTATTTGATATGATGTGTGTGAATTTGCTGCGTGCGCATACACACATACACGCATATATATATATATATACATATATATATATATATATATATATATATATATATATATATATATATATATGTATGTATGTACGTATATATGCAAAAATCTAGATCATGGTCAATCAAAATTTACTCACATACCGATATCGTGGAACGCTCAGCTCTCTCCGAATCGTTTTTATCGCCTCAAACGTGAGTTCAATTAATTTAAAAGTAAATTTTATACTTCAATTCGATATTATGTATGTCTGTTTGTTGCGTGTGTATGTATATATATATATATAATTTAGTCACACTGTTAATTGAATACATTTTATATTAAGGCGTTACCCCCCTTGTAGCGCAAAAAAAAGGCCTTTTTCATGAATTTTTTTAAAGAAAACTACAAAACTTTTTTAATCGATCAATATACCATCTTAAAGAACACATCTTGAAGAACTTTCAGTAATTTTTTTATTGAAAAATATTACATTGTTTAGTGGCAAATGGCCGTCAATGAAATAATGTTTTTATATACACGGTTTGCGGTGACCAACATTGCGGCGAAGTGGATCATCTGAAAAAAAAATGCGGATGGATTTAGTCAAATATAAGTATAAACTAGTCTTTAATCGAAGGATTTTAAAAAATATTCATTTTTCACAAAATGGCGGACAGTCAAAGTTAATGGTTCGATTTTAACGAAAAAAAACGGCCGTTTTTTGGCTATAAAACGGCCATTTTTTTCGAAAAAAAAAATCGAACGATTAAAGACTACATTTTTATGTATTAAGTAAGCCTGCAAAATTTTGAGAAGATCGGTTCATTAGTGTTCGAGTAATCTTGGTCACCGACTTCAGAAATGCCATTTTGAGAAAAACGCGTTTAAAGTTTCAATTTCAGTTCTTCAATTCACGGATTCTTCTCTTTCAACGCTCATATCTCAGTCAATTTTGTTCGGATCGACTTGAAATTTTCAGGACATATTCTCAGATACTTATACTTCAAAAAAATGCAATAAAAAAAAATCGATTTTGTCAAAATCGCAAGTGAGGGTAACCCCTTAAATACATTTTTATAATTTGGTGAATAAAACATCCCAATTTTTAATTGCATATGTATATGTAATTAAGATGTGTGCAACATTGTGGATCAGGTTCAATCAAAATTTACACACGTACCGAAATCGTGGAATCGTGGAATATATATATATATATATATATATACTGTGTGTATGCAATTTTTATACGAGAAGAATATCAGAAATATGTGATAATCATACAAACTGCACATGCCACATATGTTTTCAGTAATTTTGGGAGGACGATCTCTCGCATATGCATGCACAACTTATTTTATATGTTTTTTATGCATACATTTGCCAAGGGGGTAGTAGAGATTGTATCATTTTTCTCATTTTTCTTTTTTTCCACATTCTTACCTCTCTATGCTCCTCTCTCTCTCCCCTCTCATCATCTGTCGCTTTTGAATTTCCCGTCGCGCGAGAATGCAGACAAAATTTCCCGCCACTTAAACTGTCGGAGTGGAAAAATGCATTGCAGATTGTATGAAAAAAAGATTAAAAGGAACGATTACACAAAAGAGTGTCGGAGGAGAGAGTTGCCGGAATGCATTTCCGGGGGACCGGTGATCGGGTAAGGAGAGGGAGAGAAAGAGAGGGAAAGAGGGAGAGGGTCCCCAATTATCTGTAAATTAATATAAAATCTACTTTCATCTCTCCCCCTCTGTCTCTCACTTTCTCTCTCTCTCTCGCTTCGTTCTTTCTCCCTACACGGTATGAAAAAGTTCAGATTTGTGATCCACGGAGATCCGATCGTAAATCAGCTGGCTCGTTGAGAAAAACGAGAGCGCTGAATAAAAAGAAGAAAGAGACTACCTTCAAAAAAGTTTCTACACGCCTACACACGTAGATAGGAATTTACCGAGGACGGTTTTTTTTTACACTTCAAATTCTGTACGTAAACACGATATTAGTGCATATACATCCGCGCGCGACTGACAAATTTAATGATAAGGCATGCACGTGTGTTCTGCGTGAAGTTTTTAATAATGACGCGAATGATGAGATTCGGAAGGAAATCGCGAGCGTCCGGGACGCCGCTTGGAGTTGAACTCTCTCCCTGTGAGTGTACATGTACATTATTGTATAAGAGCATATTTCTTATTGTATTTTTAACGGAAAGTCCAGACGGAATTCCGAGGGGATTCGAAGATAGATCGAGGGGAATGCCGGAATTCCCGCGCGGGTGTGAGTGTGTATGAAGAATAAGCGGAAGCCCGTATGAAAGAGACGAACGCGAGAGGAAAAAAGAGGGACAAATCGTGGAAAATGCGCGACAGGTTCCCTACTGGCCGCAACCGTCCAGTGGGATTGAAATTCGATCACCGATCACGTACCCATACATATTTGTCCGTATACACAAGGTGTTCGAAAAGTCTCGCCGGACCTTTGGAGGGCAGATAGACGATGCAATTACGAAGCGAAAAGTCCTTATCCATTTTTCTCTCAGACGCGTCGTTGCTTGGATATTGACGAATTTGTGGTCGCCAATCCGGTGCGCCGGTTGACGGGCCTATCACGTGCGGCCGAGTGGGCGGGGCGCGCTCGCGGCTGCGCGCTCGCCCGCCCCCCACTCCATACGCTCCGCGTTAGTGCCGCGTGTTATTGGCTTGGCGCTTATTTATTGATATCTAAGCAACGGCGCGTCGGAGAGAAAAACCGATAAGGACTCATGTCTTCAGAATTTCGCGATCTGTCCACTCCCGTAGAGATCCATCGTGAATTCAACGACGCTCTGTATATATAATTATAAATATGCATATATCACGATCGGAATGTCCACCGGTATTTTATGCTTCGAAAACAGGGTTGTAAAAATTTTGGCGGAGAATGCTATGCAGGCGATTCCGAATATTGGAAACAAATATGCCGGATATTTTGGTTTAATAATATTTTTTAATAACGTGTTTGCTGTAATATTCGTTTTTTAACATTAGATTTTCCATTGGATTTGCTTGTATCTATAATTGATAGATCGATCTAGAATCATAAAATCCGGATTTGGGCATTGCGGGATCGACTAACATCCGTGCTCAAGAACAATAACTAAATTAATATTACGATTAGACGAATAATCCATAAGAATGTTGCGTTTAGAAGGACTATCCAAAAATCTTAATAATATCGATATCTCAATTACCCTCAACGAGATGTTCCCTAACAATCGCAAAAAAAGTTCACGCTTCTCACGATCTTCTCGCTCGTTCGAGAGACACCGGCACGTCTACGCCCGCGGGCGTTTTTCGTCTCGGGCCGAAAAATCGACAAAAAGAAAACCGTAAAAAAAACGAAAGTTTCAACTACAGAGACGACGGTACGGGTGTGACTCGTCCTTCATTCCTCGACATATCATAAGAAGTAAGTTATCGCAATTTTCTTCGCCACTTTTGCAAAACTCGCGACGGTGCGAAAGCCCGCGCAACGCGGAGTAAAGAACGATCGACCGAAAGCGCAAGAAAACACGCAGTGCACGAGAACGAAAATGTACAGGGATGAATATGCGTCGGATCGAGGAAGTTTGCAAATGACACGGGGCAGAGAAAAAATCGTTAAGAATAATAAGAATATAGCGCGGAACTGGGTAAAGGATGGAAAAATGTAAACGTGCCGATACGGGAAATGGAAAAAAGGAGGACGGTCGATAAGATCGAGTTGATAAGAAAATACGATCGAGGGGGGGGGGGGGGGAGTTGGAGGAAAATGGAAAATGCCATGGTTGCTTCGACGAGGTTGCGAAGAATTACGGACGTGCTCTTCGTCAACACGTGGATCACGTAAGAATTTCAGGTTATGCACGCGCGCGCTGCTCTCTCTCTTTCTCTTGCCCCCACTTCCGTTTTTCAAGTTTTGCCCTCGTCGTTTCTTTCAGTCGACGACTCGCGAGAAAGGAGTGTGAGAGAGAGAGAGAGAGCGGTGTATGCGAACACGAGGAATTGGTGCGTTATATATATATATATGCACACACACTTCCCACTCCTCTCCGGCTTTCCTCCGCAATGCTCTTTGTCTATACATTCGCGTTCGTTTTTCTATCCCGGATCCGTGGACTCTATATCTCTCGTTGCCCCAGGGGAAATATCACGAATTCCCACGACCGGGGACATTGTGGCGCGCGCGGCTGGAACTTTAGCCGGTATTTTCAGCGTGAAGAGAAGAGAAATACGAAAAGCGGCGGAAGGGAGCGCGAGTTTAAGAAGATGAAGTAAGAGTGAACGCGTGAGTGAGAGAGAGAGAGAGGGGGAAGGGAGAAGGAAAGAATAAGCGAGGAAAAAAATTCCTATGAAAGTCCAAACACCGTGGGGACTTATTTTTCTAGAGCAAAAAACAAAACGAAAAAACTAGCACCTGGGACGGCCAATCAAGAATAACTTTCTCTCGCTCTCTTTCATTCGCTTTCTATCGACGCTCAGTGGTCGCGCGTTTCAACAAAGTGTATTCTGTTTTCCATACACCCGGGCCAACGGGCCTGGAGGGCCGCGAGGGGGGGATGAAAAAAATTTCGCTTCGATCCCGCTGCGCATCCCGGTTTGCCCGCGAGGTGGCGCTGCTATCGTGACGAGTAATCGTAAGTGTGCGATAAGAATTGCCGGCGCCCAATTTTCACTTGTAAATAAAAGACGAAAGGAAATAATGCTCTTTGTACGATGGACAAAACACTACATATAATTTACGAGAGAGAAGAAGGATCGATTGTCAATATGTATTCGACGCGGGCGATTGAGAGCGATCCACGAGTGTACAATGTAAATATCGTTGATATTAGGTTGAAGCTGTACGCGTCGTTGAAGCCACGCCGGATGTTGAGTCCGAGAGGTCCCGAGAGAGGCCGCCATATCCGGCGATCTTGGAGAATCCGATATGGCGGCCCTGCGATGAAGTTCGTGAGTCTCTCTTTGATCTTCAGTACTGCGACCGGAAGTGACGCCGATTTGTACAGACGGGGGAGAAAACGAAGCTTGATATTGGAGAAAATCGAGGGGGGACAGTTTTCCAGTTGAAACAATCACGGGACAATTTTTCCTAGAGGAAAAAAATTTCCTGGGTGTCTCTCGGGAAAAGACTAGAAAGGGGGACGGCGTTGCGATCGTTGCGTATTTTGCGGAGGGGAGCCTGCTCGTAAAATGTCTTGTTTATTTTCATTGTCTCTCCCCGGTACGTCGTCGACCGCTACAGAGACAGCGGAGAGCTCTCCTGGGATTCTGCTGCTCGCTGAGGGGACGGGAGAAAAATTCACGTGTAAATAACTGCGTATTCGGATGCGGGGCAAAAGTTCGCCCCAACTGTGTACAATATTCGCGACATTATGAGGGATAAGTAAATACGAGTGCGCACGGCGAAATAACGGGAGAGAGAGAGAGAGAGAGAGACAACACAGGAACGAAACACGAAGGGCAGAAGAATAAACACACACGCGTCGTCATGGATAAGTTGTACGTCTGTGTAATCAATTGTCAAGCAATGTATCTCATAATCCGGGAAAATAAAAAGTACTGTCGAAATCTCATAATCCTTGTTTCCATTGGCCAACACATGGAGACTAGAGTGAAGGAGTGGACGCAGCGTGCTTTGGAAGTGGACACGAAATCGGTACCTCTTGTGGCGGCGCTGCGGTCGTAAACATCCAAGTCATATATATATATATATATGTATGTATGTAGAATCATTTTTCATGCGTGCATATACGCTCCAAATGTGTTTTCGTGACTATTGATACGGGCTCACAGATATATTTACAAAATAATAAAATGAATGTTTTACCTTGCTTATTGAAGGAAACGTTGAATAACGAAATCCACCAAGTCTAAAGAGTAAAGAGATTATTGACACTTTATAAACGCAAAACAATACTAAACGCACGTAAGCTTAACAGAGCACAATATCACGATTATAATACGAGGCAGGAGGCCATGATGGAAATGGGACAGAGCTTTGTGTTGCGCAAGCGCTGAACGATATTATACTGCTATTGGTGGATGTTTCAGATCTTTGCGACGCTTGTGGCAAAACACAGAACTATTGAAAGAACGTATTTCCAATACGCTGGTACTACGTATTCTCCTATCCTGTGTCCACTCCTTTACTCTAGTACTCATGGACCAGCACTTGGTTCACAACCATCTTGAAAAAAATAAAATTCACATGATAATCACGTAAGACACGTAAAATATGAAACGTCAATGACACGTGTTCGACACTAATAGCAACGCTTGCAATACGTCCGAAAATAATCAAGTGGTTTTCACCCTTAAGGGGAGACAGTCATGTAAACAGGCGTTTATTACGAATTTGTTTACAAAATTAAAAAGGTTTACTAAGTTTTGGTAAAGAACATCGTGATATTGACAATAAATGCTATAAGAATTCTTTTTTCGTCGTAGAAATTCAAGATGGCCGCGCTGTGGCTGCTCGAAGTTTACTATTTTTTGCGCGGAGCAGGCTACAGGTCGTTCTAATTATCTCAAATTGAAATCCAAGATCTTTTCGTTAAAATCTTCCGCATATCTTGAACCTGAATTTAGGGGAAATAAACGAAAATTAAAAATTCAGGACTCTCAAAAATCGATTGATTTTTGTACAAACAATTCGTTATAAACAATATTTATTGTTGATTTTTTTATGGTATCTTAGGTTCAAAATATGGTTGGTAAGTTAAAGAATATCTGTGTGAAATTTGAAGTCGACCGGTCCATTAATTTTTTAGGTACGTTGCACCACGCGCGAAAAAATGTGTCTTGAGAAATACGCGTTTAATGTTTTCGTTAGGAAAAAGTAGTTGGTGCTCGAGCAATGGTTATACTTTTTGAACTCTTCTTTCAGTAGGTACTCTATTGAGTCTCAGCTTTATATTTTTTCCTGCAAACCGGTCTAACACGTTTTTAGTTGAAATTTCTTTAACAATGTCGTTATCTAGGTTTAGTAGTGACATATAAGAGAATCGTTCCTGAAGAATTGTGCTTCTAAGCTACGTTTTTCTCCGCCTCTAACAGAGAAACTCCTCAAACAGCCGGCAGAGCGCGCTGGCAGTACTCCGTTTTAATATGCTTCAATGCTGGGCATCTAAATGCCCAGTATTCATTTCATCATTTTTAAAGGAAGGTATGTTTGTCATGACCATCGCTTTAGCTTCTCAGACTGACGTATAAGTTATTATAATTTTTAAATAATTGTTGATGAACCCCTCTCCGTTCTTCATTTTCAATTTTTTTTAAATGCGTCCACTGTATGAGCTAACGGTAGAATGGAGGATCGGCGCTTTAGATTTAGAATATTATCTGGTAGTGAATAATAAATGTGGATTCACCAATATTCTTCTGGTTGTGTATCAGCCAGCAAATCTAATATGTTTATTTTGCCCACCGTTGACTTAATTGTGAAATATGAATATCTATTTCATTAACGCAATGAGATAGCTACTTTTTATACAAGTTAAGAAATTACGACGAAGGAAATAGTCCAAGTTTCATTAAATCATCTCTTTACACTTAATTGGGTGGAAAAAAATCAAATTGATCGATTATTTTTATTTAGTTATTATGGATCGTTTTTTTCTGGGGTGGTACCCGTGCACTGGCTGGGACAGTGCTTGTTTTGTCGTCGCGAAGGGGTTAAGATGGAGGTTAGAGTACAGAAGTCCATAAGGACACGGATCACACGTCCGGTCAGTAAAAATTCTACGGCTCAGTTTTCTCCTAGACGCATCACGTGTCGAGAAAACGAAGTCTGGAGCGACAAACCATTAAGCGTAAATCATTGAGGTTTTTTTACCGACTGAGTAAAAATACGTGCAGCTGAGGAAAGACATCCACGGCATTTGTAGCCTCGGTCGGTAAGGACACCGCTAAGGTAACGTGCATTTACCGACGGTAGGTAAGACACTTCTGATTCATCAAGCTTCATACTGAAATACAGCAAAGGATAAATGTCCACTGTGCAGTATACAAATGCAAAGTCGTACAGAAAGTCACAGTCAACAATATAAACACAAAGTAAATTGACAGTAAATTAAAGCAAATAATGTTCACGTAAAATAAAAATTCCATAATATTTTTAATCGTGTGTGAACATGGGGAAGAGTTTTTGTCTTACTGGCAATATCATGTCCCATTCCTTACCAACTGTCGGTACGGAAAAAGATCTTCCTTGCCAACAGTCGATATTTCTCTGTTATCGAAGTAGACTCTTCAGTCAATAACAAAGAGCAACTTTCCAAAATGAGGAGCGTTTGTTTTTATTTTCACTGTATAATACCCCATAGCAGGCTTTTACAACTCAACGTCTATTTCTTTTACCCCCCCCCCCCCTTCCGGCCCATCGTCACTTTGCTATTCCTAGTTCCCGAACCGCCTGGATTATCGTCTCCAGCCTTCCTACACCACCTTATGCCGCCAGGGCACAGGAAAACTGTGAAAAGCCCGTATCGAACGCAGCCATGTTTTTCCTAAGAGTCTCTCCCCCCTTAACCCTCGCCAACAATAGTTATAACGACAGTTCAAGCATTCGAGATTCAAAGTTCCCGCTGTACTTTGCACGGCGGCTCCACCTGACGGAGCAGCGCCCAAGTGCCTCGGGGCTCGATCGATAAGTGAGATCTTCCGATCAACGGACTACCATCACCTCCAATAATTCTCTCCGCAGACCACGAAGAACCGTCAAGAGCGTTGACTCTTTAGTCCTTCAAAATCACAATACCCTGTTTGAAAATTCTCAGAAAATCACTCTTCCCATCGCGATAAAAGAGTTGGACATAGCGGTTGTGCGTTGCGCCGATAGAGGCGCGCGTGTGTCGCTCGGGGCAGCCGGCATCGCGCGAGCGAGAGAGACAGGGCGACGTAGTTGAAGAGGCAGAAGCGCGCAGCGCCGCGTACTGGACGACAGGCGGAAGAACATATGTTTAAGCCCAGTTGCGCACGCGCGTTCATTGCTTCCGTGGACCGTACCTAAGCCATCTTTTCCCCGAAGTCAACGCAAAAGTGATTGTTTTCTTCAATTTTAGTCTTATTTAAACGAAAACTTTTTATTAATGTCAGAGCCACAGTCCGCGCTTCTACTAAGAAAACAATTAGCAGGTACAGTTGAAATAAGGAATTGTTAACGTCCACGTTCCTCAGAGATTATCCCCCCCCTCGTGTGTGTGCGTGTTCCTGTGCGTGTGCGTAAATGTGTGTACGAGTTCGATGGAAGTCGCGACGAAAAACCGGGCCCATTTCTTTTTCGATCTTTTTATTTTTATTATTCACCAACCGAAACCGAACGACCTCGCTCATGTGCGTTGTACGATTTTTGCCAATCCTTTGTGATCAATCGCGCGAGGACGTCTCCCCCATCTCCCCCTCTCTTTTTCCACAGAAGACGTGTGATTTCGGCGAAAACTAAAAATACGGCGAGGAATTTCACTTTTTTTTTTTTTAACAATTTCGACGAGCTCGCGAGTTCGCCTGGATCCGGGGGTGTGAAAATCAATACAAGGGATGCCCCCTACGGGTAAACGTTAACCTCGAGAATTCGCATCCCTCGTTTTCTCAAGCTTTCCCCTCCCCCCTCCTCCTCCTGCCGTCCGGCGGACTCGTGTGGCATATCTCTCCCTCTTTTCGCCCTTCTCGAAAATTCTCCGGTCCCGGCAGCTACAGGGGGATCGTATCCTCGAGGATCTTTAGCTCTGTCTCTCTTGCGCTCGCGTACGCGCGCTCGCTTTCACTCTCATACATATACATGTGCGTGTGAGAGTGTGAAGCGAGCGATCGTTGTCCCGAGCACGCCGGCTATATTATAAAAGCCTCCCAGACTAAAATAATGGCCAACCGCTTTATTTATAGAAATTTTCGCTCTAGCGGCGCTCGGGCCAGACGCGCCGCGGGCGATAATACGAGAAAGAAAAAGGTCGGAAATTATTGTACTCCGGTCTGGGACTTGTCCAAGAATCACGAAGGTCAATCTCCCTACTTTTTTTTTCGCACACGCAAATCGAGGCGCCATCCGAAACTTGACGTTTTTCGTCTTTCTTTCTCTCTGTCTCTGTCGTTCGTTCTCTCCCTCTTCTCGGAAAGTGAGAGCCCACGTCACTCTCGAATTGTCCTTTTTTTTCCTTCCGCTGGATTTCCTCATTCGGAGTGGAATTGCTGCTCCGTCCTCCCAATGAGACGAAAGACTGGTCACGTTTCAACATAACCTAGAAACCACCCTGGGGGGCGACGAGTCTTGCGGAAAACAAAGGGGCAACGCTCCGGTATGGCTCGGACGGCGATGGTACTAAACTCGTAGCGCCTTTCCTCAGGGTCGCTACGTTCATTTTGGACATTGACCATGCTCGTTTCCTAAAGCGTGGATCCATTTCCAGCCTCTCCCATGGATCAATTTCCATCCGTTGGAATGGAAGTTTCTATACAATCGTTGCTACCAGTATATTGATCTATTTTTTGTTATGTACATCCATTTATACAATTATCTATATTTGTCTATTTTCCATCCTCTGGATGGAAATTTCTACACATCCGTTACTACCGTTACGTATATATGTTTATTTTTTATCTCCCAACGTATAGCCTTCCGAACTGAACCCTAGTCTATCACTCCTACCCGCACTTCACCGATCTAGCCTAACTTGCGTCGCACCCACAGCCCAGCCCTGACCTCCCATTCACCAGTGTAGGTTACCAGTATACGTGTATACCAGAAAGGGACCCCTAACCATGATGGCGAAGTCTTGTAGCAACGCAATGATGTTAAAGTTTGCATCATTGGACTGCAGTGACTTTTTTTTTTTCAATTGCCCCAACTTTCTGTGTATTCTTATTAGAAGACTACGACCTCTCTTTGCAAATAAGGCCTGGATGATGATAAAAATGAAGAAGGAAAAATCGTCGCATTCAAACGATGCAAACTTCAACGTCGTGCTGCGAAATGAAATATTCTCTTTATGAATTTCACATGCTTGGCAGTCCGTGAAAGTCACGCGACCATTTTTCGACACTCATTTGGATGGAACTTTACAAAATACGATTGTTAATGATAGTATAAGTTTGGAATTAAAAGTTTCCATAATAATTGCAAAGCCCAGCTCCGTTCCCTGACGAACCTCCATGCGTTTCGCAATGTTCATCAAATTGTATAAATATTTGGACGAAACTGTGAAGGACAAAGTAATGAAGTACGTATCTATACGAAGTGTACGTTTTTGTGTCTCGTACTTCAATACATAATGGTATTGAATTTCGCATAGTCGGAATGCAACGAAAATACATTTTTTTCGTATTCCCGAACGTTTAGGTTGAAATTCTTTTAAATCCTTTTTTCAAAGTCGTAGGCCAGAGCAGTAAAGAAAATATTTTAGATAATAATGAAAAAAATAAAATGAAAAATTCAAGAATTTTCGTTGCATTCCAATGATGCAAACTTCAATACCACATACATGTTGTATCTGTAAAATCGAAGAACCGCAAGACCCTCCACTTTGCTGATCAGTGCCGTACATTGACTTAGAATTGGCACGCACTGAATTAATATCCTCCGAGAGTAAAATTGCGCTCGCTATCAGTCCCTCCTTTCCTCACCGCCATCGGCCGGTACGTTGTATCTTGACGTTTCAAGTTCGCTCGAATGTACAAACTCTATGCAATCCTGGACAGTCCAGACTCCGAAAGAGCCTCAAAAGTTGGATGGTCTTGAAGTTTGCATCATTGGAATGCAACAGAAATGAACTTTTCTTCCAATGCTCTCATTCCTTTCCCCCTCAGGGTACAAAAATCACTCAAACGGTTTTCCTTATCCTCATAAGAGATCCACTATCTGACCGGTTGAAAAAAATCAGGAATAAAAATGAAGAAATAAAAAAAAATTAAAGCAGCTCGCTCTGCCCTCCAACGAAATTTTCCAACGCCATCAAGTTGGGAGATTCCGGCACAGCGGAGTCACGCACAATTTCCTTTCTCGATAAGAAGCATATCTACAAGAAAATGAACCTTGCGCAGTTTCCATTTTTCAATGGCGTTGAAGTTGGCATTGTCGGAATACACGGAATTTTTTTTCATATTTTTTACTTATATTTATCATCGAACAAAATAATTATTTGCAGATGCATATTTTGTGAACGAATTCTGCGATAAGAAATTCAAACATTCCGAAAATATTAACGTTCATTGGATTCCAACGATACAACCTTCTCAATCTGACATTTCTCGTGTGTTAGAAACATTCCGTCTCGTTGGTACTCAATTGTCTCTTCTTTTTCCTGTTTAGAATTGAATAAAAACCCAGTTGAAGGGTTTTCAGCTGGTCTCATCGACGACAATGATATATATCGCTGGGAAGTGCTTATTATTGGACCTCCGGACACATTGTAGTGAGTACACGTCGCCTTCGTCTCCTATTCTCACCGCTCATTCGTTCGATCTTGTTGATCGAAAAGAAAGTCGAACAACGATAATGTGGCGGGATGGGTAAAGAGGGAACTGGGTGCGAAGAAAAACTCGAAATGTTTGGGTCGAAGAGCTCGGGCTGTTTCCAGGCTCGATAACTTATTCGAAATGGCACGGAGTATAATTATCGCAATATTCGTCGTACGTATCGAAAGTACGCTTCGCCTCGTTGCGAAATGCGATAGGTTGGGAGATAAAAATTCTTATCCACCCACGCAAAGGAAATACAGGATTATCGTGGGCGTGTGTGGGTTCGCGCACTTTTGTTTCTTCTCGATGAACATCATATCGCGATTACGAACAGCCATTTCAATGTCAATGCTTGATGATTGTTCTCTTTCAGCGAGGGAGGTTTTTTCAAAGCTCATCTACAATTTCCCAAAGAGTATCCGCTCAGGCCGCCGAGAATGAAATTCATCACAGAAATTTGGCATCCTAACAGTGAGTTCAACGCGATCGCTAATATCATCCGTCCTTCGACCGTTGGAACCCAATCGATTTGGGGAATTTACTTCACGCGAGACTTTCTCGCGTCGCGAAAAAAATATCAAGATCGTTCGGAAGAAAAACCGGAAGTCAAGCTGACAATTTTGACGATTTTAATTTTTTTCGTTCGAACGTTTAAAACACAGAGTTTAACGTCTAAAAAGTATTTTTATTTTGAGATTTTTTATTTAGAGGTCGCCGACCGCAGGCCGGAAGCGCGTAACGTCGCTGCGAATTCTCCGAATTAATTTCACATGCCTTCGAATCGTTCGCAGTCGAGAAGAACGGGGACGTCTGCATATCCATCTTGCACGAGCCCGGCGATGACAAATGGGGCTACGAGAAAGCGTCCGAACGGTGGCTGCCAGTTCACACGGTCGAGACGATTCTAATCAGCGTCATAAGCATGCTGGCCGATCCAAACGACGAGAGCCCCGCCAACGTCGATGCCGCTGTACGTCTCCTAGTTATTTACTCGAGAAAAAGCTTCGACGATTGAAGGGAGAAAAAAGAACATTTATTATCGTTGCGTTACAACGATGCATGCTTCTATCGTTGAGCTCATTGCAAGCGCGAACGAGGTCAACGTTGACTCGAATTTTTCCGAACAGGTCTGCTAAGCTTGGGGCCGAAAAAACAGGACAATTTTTAAAATCTTTTTCTGCTGAGATTATTGGGACGGCAAGGTGGGCATTTTACGCACAATTGATACATAAGCGGGTCTATCCGGGTCAAGTTGACCCAGCGTGTCAAAGGCGTGGCCAAATATAAGTGTGCCAAGGAACGGTCAGCAAAGTTTTGTCCGAAATTACAGGAACGAAATGTTAACGATTAAACAAGTTATAAACAATCTCGTGAAGAACCTTCGAACGTGAGGGCCCTCAATGGTGTACGTGATTTCGGCCACCCGCTTAATCTGGGACAAAAAAACGAGCTTTCTTCTAAAAGATCATATTGGCTAAGACTCACTGGAGTTATTTTGTCATCGTATCCTAGGCTATGAAACTCTTCAATTTAAAAAAAAAAAACGTATTTTCCAATTTCAGGATTATCAGGAAAAACCGTGCCAGCCTCTGCACGATTCTAATGTTGAAGTTTGCGTCGTCGGAATGCAACGAAAATTCTTCTTCATTTTTTCATTTTTTTATTTCAACTACTATTTGGAGCATTTTTTACAGTTTTTGGTTATAAATGTTGAATAAGGATGTTCAAAAATATTTCGTTGACTTTGGTAGCCTGAATGTGCCGGCGAAAAAATTGGGGATACGAAGAAAAAATTATTTTTGTTGCATTCCGACGAAGCAAGCTTCAATACCATGCACAATTCACGAGTGTAGTTTCAACAAGCACATACCTCTGATTAAGGCGTTACCCCCACTTGTAGCGCAAAAAAAGGCTTTTTTCATGAATTTTTTTAAAGAAAACTACAAAACTTTTTACATCGATCAACATACCATCTTAAAGAACACATCTTGAAGAACTTTCAGTAATTTTTTTATTGAAAAATATTACATTGTTTAGTGGCAAATGGCCGTCAATGAAATAATGTTTTTATATACACGGTTTGCGGTGACCAACATTGCGGCGAAGTGGATCATCTGAAAAAAAAATGCGGATGGATTTAGTCAAATATAAGTATAAACTAGTCTTTAATCGAAGGATTTTAAAAAATATTCATTTTTCACAAAATGGCGGACAGTCAAAGTTAATGGTTCGATTTTAACGAAAAAAACGGCCGTTTTTTGGCTATAAAACGGCCATTTTATTCAAAAAAAAATCGAACGATTAAAGACTACATTTTTATGTATTAAATAAGCCTGCAAAATTTCAAGAAGATCGGTTCATTAGTGTTCGAGTAATCTTGGTCACCAACTTCAGAAATGCCATTTTGAGAAAAACGCGTTTAAAGTTTCAATTTCAGTTCTTCAATTCACGGATTCTTCTCTTTCAACGCTCATATCTCAGTCAATTTTGTTCGGATCGACTTGAAGTTTTCAGGACATATTCTCAGATACTTATACTTCAATAAAATGCAATAAAAAAATCGATTTTATCAAAATCGCAAGTGGGGGTAACCCCTTAATTTGGAATTTCGTGTACCCATGTATTTTGACTCGCTGATTACGAATGTCACAGTGAACACACCCGAAAATTTGATTTTCAACGTCAACACTCACGAAAACTGATTTTTTAACAGTTTTTCTGTTTTATTTTAGTAAATATTCATTTTAGAGAAAAAATGTTGCCTGTTAAAATTATAGCCCATGAACATATTGATCTTTTATGCTCTATACAGTTTTCATCTAAAACCATTCTGTTTCGAGAAAAATGGGATAATGGGCCAATAAGTGAAAATTGCTTAGCTCCATTTGTTTCGATATTATCTACTTATGCACTTTACCGCGGAGAAGTTGGAGTTTCGTTTTAAAAGTGCATGTTTTTTTCTTTGATTTTAGTTTTTTAAAAATATATACTATTTTTGCATTTTTTGTGATTCTTTCAATTTTATGATGCCTGTTTTTTTGCTTGTTTGTTTTTTTCTTTTATTTTAGTTTTTTTTGTTGGGCTTGCTTGGGCTTTTTATTTAATTTTGTTTTTTTGTTTAGATTTGGATTTGGGTTTTTTTTTGTGGCTTTTGTTTCAGTTTGAATTGGATTTTATTTTCTTTGGGTAACTTGGGATTCTTCGGGTTTTTTCTTGGGTTTTTCTTTGGATCCGTTACTATAGATAAGTAGATAATATCGAACTTAGCCCTTAATAGTCACACTGGGTCCACGAGCCCAGGCCCTTTTTTGACCTGGAATACTGCTCACTAAAATCGATAAATTGTGTTCTGTGGCGCCATCCAACGATAGTTTGGATCTTCAACTTCAATACCGAGAGGGTAGATTTTGAATCGGACCGTTAGTCGGAACATGGCAGCTGTTGAAAGTGGACGCTACGAAAGTGCGTTGGATGAAATAAATATACTTTCGAAAAGCCCACAGAAACCGCTATGTCTATTTCAAAGTACATTGTTTCCAGATTATGAAACCATTTTTTTGCCAATTACAAGAGTTACAGCACTTTTGGTAAAAAAAAAGTCATTTTACACGATTTTTTTGCATATGTAAAATTTAATTTTTGTTTTCTAACCAATATCCTCGTATTAAACAAGGTTCAAATTATACCTCAGTATTTTTTTCATCTCGCTCAATGCATTATTCCATTATTTATAACAATTCAAAAACGCCCGGGTCCCATGGTCCCAGTATGACTATAACGTGACTTTAGCTGTGACTACTAAGGGCTATTGAAGCTAAGCAATTTTCACTTCTTGGGCCATTACCCCATTTTTCTCGAAATGGAATGGTTTTAGACAAAAATTGTACAGAACATCAATATTTTCATAGGCTACGACTTTTGCAGGAAAGATTGTTCTCTAAAATTAATATTTACTAGAATAAAACAGAAAAACCGTTAAAAAATCAGTTTTCGTGAGTGTTGACCTTGAAAATCAAGTTCGGGGTCATTTTCGATACGATGATCGGGATCAGCGAGTCAAAATACACAGGTACACGAAATTCCAAATTAATCAGCGGTACGAGCTTTTCGGAACTTTATCCGAATTCGCCAACGGCCTTTTCTTCGTCGCTGAACATTATTCCCCAAAACGTCCCTCGGAAAATAGATCGAAGAGTGTTTTTCAAGAGCCCCGTGTTTCCGTTGCTTGCAGAAAGAGTGGAGGGAAAGTTATTCGGAATTCAAGCGAAAGGTCGCAAGGTGCGTTCGGAAGAGCCAAGAGGAGTGTTTGTAGGTGGGGCACAAACGAATATTCAAACGGAAAGACTTATTTAATTCTGGTGAGTATTTTTATTCCATTCGTATCCTCGGGTATATTCCATTCGTTCGCAGTTTCCATCCCTTCCACTACCCCCGCTTCGCCAGCACGCTACTTCCGGTTCCCGAGACTCCTCGCGCGGCCACAGTCACTCGCGTCCAATCGCGCCATACCACGTGGATTCGCCCTGTTTCCGGTTCGGCGCCGGAGCCTCGATTGGCCCGGCGTCCCGTTCGGTGCGTCGCGCGCGGTCACCCACCCGAGTATCGGCGAATTTAATCGCCGCAGCGGCGCACCGAGCGCGCGCGTCCACGCTAAATTTTTCTCGCCCTCTACCCCGACCGCTATTTTTTTTCCATACAGGGAAGCCGCGCGAGCATTGTGCAAGAATTATCTCGAAGTTGGGCATAACGCTTGACCGACGCAACGTGCGAGCGAGGCGCATCCTTACGCAGAAAATAAGAGATACAAGGGAGAAGTGAAACGAGCAAGAGAGAGAGAGAGCGATTGAGATTTCAAGGGGACTGCCATTCGATTGCAGTTTCCTTCCTTGTAACTGGACCATCGCCCCGACAGCTTCACCATCCATCGACACGAAGAGAAAAATCGAGAAAAAAGATAAACAATCGCAAGGAACGAACACACCCGCAGCTCACCTTTTACACGATAAACATTAAGAAGACGCAGAAGCAGGAGATAAAGAATAACGAAAACAAGCAACAAGACGCGAGAAGAAAAAAGAAAGAACAAACGAGAAAAAAAAAGAAACTAAACAGCTAAAAACTAATTTACGACTATACATAATACAAAAAGAAAAATCAACTGTACGAAATACTATTGTAATATTAATAGTTATTGTAAACTCGATCTATCCCGCCCCGGAATAACGAAGTTCCGTTCTCCCGACGATTCCTCCGATCGCTGCCATCTCCCCGCTCCACCCCACATCGCCCGACCCGACTCCCCCGAGGATCCTCTTGTAATTTAAAAACAATGCTTACTTTCGTCATTCGATAAGAATTTCCTAGGGTTGTTTCGTATTTTCTTACTTTCGTATATATATAAATAAATTTTTGTAAAGTCAAACGAGCAGGATGCAATGATACGTCGATGTAATGTCACGGAGACGGGAACGAGAGGGGACGGGGCAGGTCTCGATAATGTTGGAGAGGAAGAGCAGAGGGAAAATACGCGCGAACTTGAATTACTCCGAAACTCGAGGACAGCGGAATTACACCCGAGGATAAAATCATATTTTCGCTGTACCGGAAGTCACAACGTTGACGCAAAAGCCCAGTTTCAAAGGATGCAATAATTACGATCTCGAACGCCGATTAATGTCGAAGGATAGTGAAAGTCCGATGAAAATTCAACTTCGCAGTTTCCGGAAGTTCGATTACCGTTTACGGAGGGAAAAAATGTAGTTGGGCAATTTGAGAGTTATAGAGGATCGCTAATCGAGATGGAATTGCCAATTTTAATGAATTTCGGATTTTTCGTAAGAGCTAAATCGTTCAGATTTGACATTTTCTTTTGAAAACGCCGCAGCGAAACTTGGAGAAACTTCGAAATTGAACTTTTATTCGGGTAGCTGCTTCTGAGCCATCAGGATCCTTCAAAATCGATCGGCGAAACGCTCTTAACGTCAAAGCTACTACGAGACGAAAAATCTCTACTCGTTTCATCGTTCGACGACTGAACGATACTCTTCTCTCCCCGGCCCTTCGTCCCATCTATATCGCGGGTTCGAAAAATCCTCGCTTTTCTCTTCTTTTGTTTTTCCTCCTCACTTGAATCGAAGAAAATACGGTGAATTTTTATTGTCCGAACGATATGCATCACAGTACTGTCAATTAAATTAAAGGAAAACAAACTGGAAGATGGAACCCATTACGCTTATTACTCGATACATTATCCTCGTTTTTTGTCGGTTAAATACACTGATGTCAAAGATTTTCTTCGCAATTGATTTCCTCTTTTCTCTTTGTCGCTGCCCAAACGTGCGATTGGCGCGGAGTTTTCGTCGATCGTCGCGCGTTGGCAGTTTTTAAGAAACATTCGAACAAAATGGGAGACTTGCAGTTCTGGGTGCCGCGCAGGGTGCGATCTCGAGCTGAAGAATATGCGCAGGTTGCACAAGACACCTGCTACTGTGTTCTTTTTTTTCAATAAAAACGCATTTTTATTGTCCATTTGTACGTTGTCCACGTAGTTGTAAATACTTTTTCGATCCGTGCCGGTGGAAATAATTGGATCGATCACGAGGTGGTGTATACATCGAGGATTTTGGAAGATATTCTCTGAAACTTATCATTGGCATTGAGATGCTGTAAACAAGAATGCGATCGCGATCCTTATCACAAATATAATTGAGATCCTTATGACGAATAGGATTCAGATCGTTATCACGAACATTCGGCCGATTCTCATTCTTCATTTTTGTTGAATCTCACTGGCTGTAAAGTTTATACGATTAAGGGGGCAGATCCCTTTATAACGTAACGAGCTTATGGCCATAAATGAACTCTATTGAAGCTGAGGGACCGCTCCATGGCCGCGGAGTCGCAGATTAATCGGTAGGTGATTCAGTCGAAATTTTACACGCGTTTTCCTAAAAACCAATTCGCCTGATCCTCGTACGATATAACTCGAAAACTATCTGATCCGTCACTTTCAAATTTCGCACACTCCACGATAACATAATTACCGTCTATGTGAACCTAAAGTTCCTCTAAAATTATTTTTTTAAACTACTTTCGCACGAATAATTACAATAGTAAAAATTTCATGAAAAATAGAAAACTCAAACACGCGCCATTTTTCGAATTTTCACATTTCTTTGGATTTTTTAGGTTCACACGGAACGTGTGGGTCTTAGAAATTTAAAACTGATTAGCTCGGATGGTTCAGATCTATGCGCCGTACGCTAATTTGTACGCCGTGGAACAACCCAAGCGGCAGCCGTCTCTGAAGCAAGTGTTCAGCCGCCATTTTTGTATTTTGAAAAAATCAAAATATAATATGTACATCAAATTTTCAGCTGCGTACAATAAATAGTTTCAACGCAAAAAAAATCAGTAAATCTTGAGATAAGTGACTTTTCCGAGCCCAACTTTTTTTCTCGTTGCTATTTTCTAATGGGATATTCACTAATGGGAAGCTGAAATTCACCCCCCATAAAAAGTTATAGGGTTTGGAAAGTTGGGTAAAAGTTATGGAGTTTCGAAGGTCGCGAAAACGCATGAGGGCATTTCACAACATTTTAACGCCTATATTGGCTTTGTTTGGAAACAACAATTTTCGGAAAAGTCACTTATCTAAAGAATTACCAAATAATCTTGATAATTGCTCATTTTCCGCTGCATAAAGTTCTTGATCGTTCTCAAATTTCCTCTGCCTTCGAATGCACGTTATTTATTCAGCGAATGGCTATGTTCTTCGAAGTACATACCTTCAGCATATCACGAGAAAAAAAGGATGTGTCGACGGAATTTCGATCTGATACAATTGATGAAAATATTGGTAATTCCGATGCGCTGTTCATAACAATTATTGCAGCCAATCCTGAGTATGTAAATTTTCAAAATTTCGATAAGGTATTTTTGAAAATTTGCGCATATGTCGAACCGATTGGACTTCATCGAAACGTTTTTCCGTGCCATTGAGTAGACTGCGGCGATCTCCCGCGTGAAGCCGCTACTCGGATGGGTGACCGCCCAACTGCCGAGCCGGCGGCCACTTTTGCCGGGTTTCCGAAAGATCAACGCGTTTTTCCGTGATTCCAAGTGGAACCTACGAGGACTAATGCGCCAGTCTCTTGTAGTCGATTTTGTCGAGTTGCACGAGGGGTCTGAGTTGCTCCGCGAATATTCTCATGTCCTCGGCAATGGCGTCTTGCCCTCGCGGAGCCAGAACGCTCAGTTCAACGAGATAACTCTGCGATATCGCCTCGACGCTCTCCGGCAGCTTTCCCGGTATCATCTTGAAGATTTTTGAGACGGTGACTTTCATCCGTCCCTTGCGGAACATGTAGCCCCGAACGATGTACTCGAAGTCCAGTCTGCAACCCAACTCGGTGAGGAATTCGACCACGGTGCTGCTCGTCGCGATGTCTATGCTGGTTCGGACGATCGTCGGACGCGATTTGTCGCCCAACTCGGGTTCCCCGATGTAGCGCAACTGCCACGGCATGTCCTGACAGTCGAGGGCTCGTCTCACACGCAGCAAAAGTGGCTGCTCCGGCGGCGGAGCTCTGACAAACAATTTTCCATTTTAATGACGTCGATGCACCGGCAAAATGCAACGAATTTTCGTTTGTATTTTTACTTCCTAACATACAGAGCGCATATTTCTAGAACCGGCCATAAATCGAATAAAATCGAACTTTCGATACAGCTTGCCATTTTCGTCACTTTCGAAATTTCATAAAACTTTCAAAAGCTGGTCATAGGAAAGTTTTATTATTCCACAAGTAAATTTTTCTATATTTATTTTCATCTGGCTGGAACCACCTACTCGGATTGGCCATGCAGCAGCGGTGGCACTTTCTTTCAATAATAACTTCGTTGTTTTTTAACATTTGTCAATAAGAAGAAAATCCAAACTTGGCAAAACTATGTATTAATAGCGTGTAAAATTTCAACTTTGTCATCCCAATACTTTCATCAGATAAAAATATTGAAAATCGACCTATTGTTGAGCCTTGAGTGGCCAACCCGAAAGAATATTTTTTCTTCCTCTGCTGAACGGAATGTTCGCAATACTTTTCGGAGTCGTTAATCGACAATGAATCTTCGCACTCAAGTGAAGTACGCTTCTCTATGTATATCGAGCGAGAAATTGAAGCTTCGAAGCGTGCAGAGGCATTTGGGGAGGTTCGTGACGAACTGAGAAGAGATCGATCACCTTCTGATGCTGAAGCACATCTCGTGGTCGTGAAAAGTCTCCGGGCCGCTGTCGACGTTGTCGCACAGCCCTCGCAGTCGATGAAGCAATATTTCAACCGCGCTGTCAAGCACCGAGCCCTGAAGAATGTACTCCTGGTTTGGTATGATATTGGAATTTACCGCTGCACCTAAACTGTCCATTGCGCTTATCGAAGTCGCCATGCTCGCGGGCTCGATAGATCTGAATGTGCGGCGCGAAGTCGAGAATCCGTTGATTTGTTTGTAAACTCCTCCGTGGCGGTCGAAAGTAGGTAGCGTAGACGCAATTCTTGATCGAAAACCGGCAAGCCACTCTTGAGAAACGTCAGGTGACAGATTTTGAGGTTATGATACTTACCGGCCGCCGGTAAGAAAGACTGCATGAAATTTATTTCCTATTTCTGACGTAAGGGACCACCTATGATTGTTTCGTAATCAGAAAGTTCGAACGATTGAGAAAATTCATCGAAAAATCTATCGTCGGTGCGTTACCATCGGTCGGGAACGCACCAACCGATGGTAACTTTGATTCTTCACTTGTCTGAGTTGGAGAAATTGCACAAACAATGTTTCCATTGCCACGAATGTGACGCGGCCACACTCGTCATTCGCATTTTCAACGTCAAACTTTTTTCGAGACCCTAATGTGTTTTCGCATGGTACCTCGAGAACGACCGCATCACGTATCTATGCTATTTTAGATGTTCGAACGCTCGTCGGGAACAGAATCGCGACGAGCTAAAGCGCATCTCTTCCGGTTGAGACGCGCCAACAGCGCTGCGGCAAAAAGTGGTGAAGTGGCAATCCTCGGATCTGACAAAAGAGAAATCATGGCGCATAACCTCAACGCTGCTTGTCAATGAACAATATTTTTCCAATTAGCAATGTGAATTATCAACATAGTCGCGAAATTATCTCGCTGTTGAAGACGAGCTGATTGGAGTCGGCACGCCATGAACATGAATAAAACGGAAAAACTTTTGGCCGCGAGAAAGAGGGTAAAGTATGCGTATGATCATTTTTCATGCCGCGAAATGTGTTTACGCACGATCGTTTAATTGATTTTTCGCTTTTATAGCGGAAATTTAGTTTCCATCAATTTTTCTTTGCATTCTTACGATTTTAACATTTCCGTTCGGCGTTTTAGTTTTTTTTGTTTTTATAGTATATTGTTACTCCGCCTGGTGAATTTTTTATTTTTTCAAAGCGCTCTTCGATATTGAGGGGACGTTGATTTATTCGACACTTTCACAAAGACGAAACTTCCTTAGGAAGATCATGATGCACCGTGAACGAAGAACAGGCACTGCGGTGCCGCTTTATCCCGGAAGAATGACAGCTCAATCATTATAAAGTGAATCTTATTGCGCAGTTTATAAATCTTACAACTTCAGTATCTCGGTATTTAGCAGGACAGCGTGTCCGCTCTTCTCGTTTCATTTTTATCATACTTTGATCGGTATCCGTCGACTTTTTCTGACATCTGGTCTTAGCAGCTCTAAAAAGTTTAGATGCTGATTGGTTTGAGATTCACCATGTTGAAGTTTGCATAGTGAATAAACGAAAATGCAACGAAATTAAAAAAAAAAAATTCAACAGGAATGCTGCAAAAATTCTTCTTCGATTTTCACTTTCTTTTCTTTTTTAATTTTTACTTCAGCGGGAATGCAATTAAAATTCTCCTTTCATTTTTATTCTAACCGGAATGGATAGAAAATTCTCGAATGCGACAAAAATTATTTTAAATTGTGTATTTAGAGGAAAATGCAACGAAAAATCTTTTTAAATTTTTATTCCAACGGCAATGCAACGAAAAATCTTTTTAAATTTTTATTCCAACGGCAATGCAACGGAAAATCTTTAAAAATTTTTATTCCAACGGGAATGCATAGAAAATTCTTTTTCAATTTTAATCCCAATTGGAATGCAACAAAAATTCTTTTAAAATTATTACTTCTATAGGCATGCAACAAAAATTCTTCTATTTTGATTCCAATGGGTATGCATAGAAAATTCTTTTTTAATTCTGACTTCAATACGCCTGCAAAGAAAAGTCTTTTTGAATTTTCATCACAACAGAAACACAACAAAAATTCATTTTAAAATTTCACTCCAACGAGAATGCAGCCGCAATTTGTCTTTAATAATTTCAATGGGAATGCGACAAAAATTCTTTTTCAATCTTCACTTCAAGGGCAATGCAACAAATTTTTTTTTTATCTTTGATTACAACACGACTCCAAAAAAATCCTCTTCATTTCTACTCCAACGACAATGCAAAAAACTTCTTTCGATCTTATATCACTTCATTTTCCTGATCAAAATTCGCGTCCTGCAAATCTGGGCTGTAGATTTCTGACGATCCTCAAAAACGATCCAGTGATTTCCATAGCCCAACTTTGGCAAGAAAAAACTTTTGGTTACTCCTGCAGCCGTCTGATAATGCAAGCTTCAATATCCCAACCGTTCTATCACGCGAATTCGCGCAATCCACCACCGAAACTGTGCCGTTCCTTTACAGCTGAAAGAGTTCCAGCAAAGTAAAAACCACAATCACGAAAATGCGTCCGGTCAGCAGAAGGAAGCGCAGAATCCTACACCTGTGGAGGTAAGCGTCGTTGTCGATACCGCGTGTCCATAGAAAATTCCCCACTGTTCATCGGTGCGTTCTTCGCGATCCGCTGATGTTTTCGGTTCGCTCGCAGGCTCCCCGGAGGAACGCGGAGTCGCCTTGGGACGCGAGCGCTCCGCAGAGTCCTGAAAAGAGGCCTGCCGAGTCGATCGCAGCTGCGCAGAAAGTCTGCGCGGTTCCACTCTCCAGTGGCGTGACGAGCCCGGGTGATTCCGCAGAAGCCACGGAGATGAAGAGTCACGCGGAAGACGACGGCAGAGAAGTTCCCTCGGATGTTGGCGAACCTCTCGAAAAGCAAGACGAAGGCTTTCGACTGACCGAGCCCGGAAGTAACTTCGACGGAGTCCCCCGTGGAGTGTCACCGCAGCGGATTTTGCCGTCTCCTCCGGCGTCTCCGTCGCCGCCGCATTCGCCGAACTCTGCGGACAACGGTCACGAGGATTCCGCACCGTCTCGAAAGGAGCCTTTGCTGCGGATGGGGTCAGCGGTGATGGACGCCACGGGGGGCGGCGCGGCTTCCGCCCCGGGGATGGTGTCTCGCGAGGTCGATCACGAGTACCGGAACCAGTTCCTCGCTTCTTGCGTGGAGCAGCAGAAGCAGTCGATCGACCAGCTCCGTGGCCAAGCGAGTCAGTGGGCGGCTCGTGTGTCCGAGCTGGAGGCCGAAGTGGCGAGGAAGGACGAAGAATTCGCGGCGAGACTGTCGCGCGAGTTGTCGGCCCTGAAGGCGGAGCTCGCCGTTCACGCGCGAACGACGGAGATCCTCGTGGCGGAGAAAGCCGAGTTGACGGCGGCGAACGAGCGTCAGCGAGGTTCGTCGGAGCGCGCAGTCGCGGAGCTCGACGAGCTCGACGGTCGTCTGAAGGCATCGCAGGCTCGAATCGCCGAGCTCGAGAGGGAAGCGAGCCACGCGAGGAGTATCGTCGACGAGACGCGCGCCACGTATCAACGTTTGCATCTCGATTACGCGGAACTCGAGAAGCGGCACAACGATTTGTTGAAGTCGCGGGAGGACGACGAGCTCGAGACGTCGGAGCTGCGTCGCGAGGTTAGCCTGCGAAACTCCGAGATTGCCACGCTCCGTCGCGAGCTCGTCGAGAAGAACACGCAGCTGTCGCTGAACGAGCTCAAGATCCAACAATTGACGAGTACGCCGCAGGAGATTCAAGCGCTCGACGGCCAGCACCAGGCCCTCGCTCGCCTCGAGGAACAGCTGACGGAATCGCGCGAAGCTCTGAAAACCGTGACTCGCGAGAGAGACGAAGCCGCCAAGCAGTACGAGAATTACGTCCGCCAGTTGGACGCGCGTCACGAGAATGCCCTAAAAGAGTTGGAGGAGTCGCGCGCGAGGCTCCGAGCTCTGGAGGACCAGGAGAAGAGCTACGTCCAAAGAATGTCCGATCTCGAGCAGAGTCTCCAACGCGAGAGGCAAACGGTCGCGAAGTTGTCAGCGTTGGAGGGCCACGTGGAGCGCGTCGAGCATTTGACCGGAAGCCTCGACGCGCTCAGCCTCGAACACGCGAATCTCCAAACGAGGCTGAACGAGCGAGACGCCGAGATCGAGACGTTGAAGCGAGACTTGGAGGAGGCCCGTGAGAGCCGCGAGGACACCGTCGACAAGGTCAAGCTCGCGAGTGCCCTGGAGAGCGAAAAGCTCGGCGCTTCTCGCGCCGTCGCTCAGAATCAACAGCTGAAGGCTCAGCTGAACGAGATGCACGACGCTTTCGTCACCCTCAGCAATTCCAAGCTCGACCTCACCGAACAACTCCAGGCCGAACGTACGATCGGTAAGAAGCTGAACGCCCATCTGAACAAAGTCGAGGAGGAGATGGACGAGCTCAAGGAACAATTGCGGCTGAAGACGCTCGCCCTCGAAGACTCCGAGAGGGAAAAACTCCAGACCGCACAGATCGCCGATCAGATGCATCACTATCAGGCCCAATCGAATCAAGCGAGAACGCTCCAGCAAGAGCTGCAAAACACTCTCGGCTGCGTCGAGATTCTTCGACGCGAGAATCAACAGCTCAGCATGGAACTCAACGCGCTGAAGTACCCGGCGATAGACTTGGCGAACGGCGACGAGCGCCTCGGCGACGAAAACGACAACGCTCGGAAGCGTTCCATCGTCGTTACCGCAGGTGGGGGCTCGATGATCTCCGATCCGTTGAAAAAACTGGAGATCAGATTCAAGGAAACGATGGAACGCGTCGCCGAGCTCACCGACGAGAAACAACGGCTCGAACATCTCGTCCTTCAGCTTCAAGGCGAGACCGAAACCATCGGGGAATACATCACCCTCTATCAGAAACAGCGCGGTATCCTACAGAGAAAAGCCAAGGAGCGCGACGAAAACTTTCGACAGTTGGTCGAACAACGCAATCATCAGCAGGAACAATTGCACCAGCTGAAAGTTCTGGTCGCTCAATTGCTGCGGAAATCGTCAAACTCCTCGAAGCCGCCGTTCCTCGAAGCTGATGCCAAATCGCCCGCTATCATCGAATTCGAGAACGAACACCACGAGCCAGGCCTGCCTGAGACCGACGAACGAGAACGCCCCAACGACGAGACACCGCGTATCGATCCTACCGACAAAACGACGTCGAAAATTCTTGATCTTCTCTCGGAGATCAAAGATTGCAAGGACACGTGTATCCTCGAGCCCAATTTTCATCCTTGTCCGTGGTGCTCCGGCAAACTCATTACGGTGTAAACACCGTGTGGAAAATTACACACTTATAAATACGTGCATATATATTTATAGATTTACAGGGTGAGTCACTAGATTATTGGACACTCAAGGGGCAATATTTTCAAAGCGCCGTTTCAATAAACATTATTATTTGCTTACGGAAGTACATTTATTATCCGCCTCGAGCGTATTTCCGATTTATTGTTTTTTCTAGTATCGAGATAAAAAATGGGGTGCCCGTAGATAAATTGGATCTTAAAATCAGCTCGCAGGGGAGATCTCTTTGGGCAGCCGGAAATAAGCAAACTGAAGTTCTTTCGTGTCAAAAATATTGAATCTACATAATTGAATTTTGATGTACATATTGTTACGTATTTTGATTTTTTAATTTTTTAATTGTATTGAAAAATGGTGGCTGTACACTTGCTTCAGAGACGGTGACCGCCTGAGTTCTTCCACGGCGTACAACTTGCGTCTGGTGCATTAATCTAAAACATCAGAGCCAAGAAGTTTTAGATTTCCAAGACCCACGCGCTCTACGTGAGCCTAAAAAATCCAAAAAGTGAAAATTCGAAAAATACTACGTGTTTTAAAAATGGTATCTTTTTCGTGAAATTTTCACTGTAATATTTATTGATGGAAAACCGTTTTTTGAAATAATTTTCAAGGAACTTCAGGAACTGCTCAGCTCCCTCGTCGAGTTCGTTTTCGACCATGAGTTCTTTACGTTCTGAAGGGGTCTCCCCCTTAACGCTTCACTAAAAAAAAAACTAAGCTGGCCGAAATGTAGATCATGACAATTTTGTCGTCTTTTTTTTGTCTAAAATTAATATTCATCGAGTTTTTCTAGTGTCAAAATTCTAGTGACTCATCCGGTATTCATATATCATTTATAAAGTTGAGTACATGCATATGGATATCAATAACCACGCGGTTGAGAGAAGCGTGACGAAAATAGATGTCACGACTGTACATAGCGAAGTAGAGTTTTTTCAAAGCTATCACATATTTTTTTTGCATCAAACGATTTAAGTCTCGATTGAAGACGTCTGAAGCAAACGCCTCGAGGATTTACGAGAAAAACCAAAATCCACGCGTATTTTTTGGTGTCGCTGTCGGCCACGTGCCGCAACTTTGTTCTTTGGTAGCGGAGAATAATCGTCGAACGTACACGTAAATTTCCTGCTCGTTTTTTTTTGCCTAAAAGACTTAGATAATTTTGTATGCGATGAAACGACAAGCTCGTTGTAATTGGGATTCAACGGTGTACAGAGACTATTGCCGTTTGGCACAGCTTTTATCATTGATAAACGTCTTTTCGGGGAATACGATCGAGCTGCCAGATGGTGCCTATATTTTTGTCTGAACAAAAGGTTTATATACATTGAAGTGCCAGCGTTCGGGGACATTACAAATAAACGAATACACGCTACGCGAATAGTTGTTTTTTCGCGGATGTACATTATTCCGATAAATGATATCCGTGAAATTCAATCCGCTTTCGACGCGACAAGGTGGGAAGATTTTTGCGATCTAGATCTACCGGAGATTTCGTCTAGGAGTAATTTTCCTTCGTATAGCAATTATTTGTTCGTGTACGAGGAAAAAAAATTAGTATGAAAGTTCGAAGTTTAATGTTGTGTAACTTTGCAGCACAAAATTGAACTAATCAATTTACAGAATAAATTCAAGCCGATAAATTCGTGCGTCAATTGCGATAATAAATCTGCAGCGTATATTGGAACTAAAGAATTTATACTATGAATTAGATCTAAAAGAATTGTAGCATAAGTTCAAGTAAAAATATTTACCGCGTGAATTTAAGTTAACAAATACAGCACGAACTTGAAGTTATAAATTTGGGGCATAAAATCAATAATCGGCAATAAAATAAATTTAATAAATTGACAATAAAATAAGATCAATCAATTGATAAACCAAAAATTTATTGATTTTATTTTAAGCTACAAATTTATTGATTCAACTCTATTAGTTTAGATTTATCCGACAATATGTTTGAATTCACGCTGCAAATTCTCTTCGCTCCATATATATTATTTTGAACTAACGCCACAAATTCAGTAAATTGCAATTATGTTGGAAATATTTACTCGTTGCAAGATAAAAGAAAACGATCTTGAAGGTATCAATCGAAAGTCTGACTTCCTCCATAGAGATACTTATGAATCAAAGACGCCCAATCACGATGTGCAAATTTCTTCCAAGACCTCCGGCACTCCGAATTGCTTCAACAATTAATATAGAAGAACCGGCTCTTCCCTGAAGTCGTCACGTCCTACAACTCCGCCGCAATGTGGCCGTCCACCCGGAGCTTCCGATCAGCGCTCGACAGTTTGAGGGAGCTTTAATAATTGTTCCGACGAGTGTGGCTTTTCAGGTAGGCGTTTTTATTATAATTTGAGAAACGAGAGACGACACTAAGCCTTGAGGGCGTACTTCCTCACTGGGAATGCGGATCGTTTCCTGATCTCTTTGAGGGTCTTGCGGCTGGCTTGATGAGGCGTGAGTACTCGGCGCAGAGCCCGCGTCTTCTTTGGCCTGAGGTCCAGGGGCTTGTACTTTTTGTTCTTATACAGAAGACGCAGGTTCTCCTTTTGCTTCTGGTGCATGATAATGTAGACGCGCGCGATGGCTTTGCGCATCACGCGGCTGTAACGAGACGGACGCGAAATCAGCGACGGTTTTTAGTCATTGAAAGTTTGGCATTGGGAAGAAGAAGCGATGAGGATCTTACATCTTGGAGAGCTTGGAGGCGGCGCCGCCGGTGACTTTGGCGACTCGGAGGTTGGCAAGCTCGGTCTTGAGCTCCTCCAGCTGCTTGAGCAGCTCCTTCTTGTCCTTCGTCCTCAAGTCGGAGCACTTGACCTTAACCTGAAACAATCGTTCGTCTTTTAAACCTAACCTCAAACGAACATTTCGAGGAGTAGGGAGGAAAACAAGATCGCGATTTTCGACACGGGGATTAAGGTTCGCGTAAGTTCGTCGAAACTGAAAGGCTCGAGGCGAATATGTTGATAATTTGGTATCGTAATGATTTTCGGCATCAGGGGAACGAGACCCGAGCAATGGAGCACGACGAGGTGTACGCTGCACATAATTGCCAGAATGACTTTTCCGACTCGAGGAACCAACGAGACTCGAATATATTAAAACGTTCGTATCACGCGATTCGAGTTTTTCGTTAGTTTCGATTGTTTAATGCAATTGTCACAGCGATGCTAAAGATTATTTTCGATTACGAGGTGAGGATCACGCACTAACCATTTTGCCACAAATTTATGGAAGAAAAGAGAAAGAGAGTCGGCGAAGTCACGGAAGTTGCCCACAGGTTCGCTGTGAGCGGTGAGTCAAACGAGCGACCGAATAATTCATCCGACGCACGATAAATTTTTTTTTAATAATCCCAAATAATTCGTACTACGCAGAGTCGAATTAAAAAAAGTATAAAATGACTACCGTCGTTGATTGAATAGAATTTAACGCATCATTTCTTTACCAACCGGACCTTCGCTTGACTAAAATTTCCCACGCTCGTTTCTCGCTGATCGAAATCCGATTGGTCGTTCCCTTCAGCGTGAAGCAATCTTCACCAATGGAATCCATTGTTTTCAGCGTGGCGAAGAGTTTCCCTCGCGAAACTTTTGAAAACACAGACCGTAGTCCCCCGCCGCCCCGCTCCAATTAATGACAGATGTAGTTCGTTATTGGAGGTTATGTTGTCACTCGAACTTTGTATTGCGACAAAAAAATGACATTGAGAAACTTGCCGTTGCAGTGGATTATCGGACTAGGAATATTTATCGTAATTTTATATCTCAGAGTGAAGATCAATCATCTGGAGAATGAAAACCGAGTGCTGGGTATGTTTGGATCCACGTTGCGGCAACAGCTTGTCACACGCAACTGTCAATGAATTCCTTCGCCATATGCTTTGCAGTTGAGAGCGTCACGCGAATACAGAATCAAATGAAGAGCCACGGTGCTGAGACGAGAGACAAGAGGCTCGAAAATTCGGACGACGTTATCATTATTTATAATAGAGTTCCTAAGACCGGTTCCACCAGTTTCGTAGGTGTCGTTTACGATCTGTGCAAATCGAACAGGTATCACACCCTGCACATAAACATCACGAACAACATGCACACTCTGACTCTTCCGAACCAGGTAAAGTCGTCTTGTGGTCGTTTTTTTCAAATTTCTCGGGTTTATACTAATATCGCTGTTTTTCTTTGTCCTTCGCATTCTCAGGTACAATTTGTAAATAATATTACTCGCTGGGACTCCGTCAAACCGGCCTTTTACCACGGCCATATGGCTTTTTTAAACTTTGAGAAGTAAGTCGGCGACACGAGGAGGAACGAAGGCGCTAAGTACTGTCCACGCTATAGCTGATGCGTTTTGTACAACTTTGGTCACTCGACGCCTGAGCTTGGACAAAAGTTTTGCGAAAGATTAGAAGCTCCTTGGTTTACAATTGTTTTGGTTTGTTTCGGTTTATTTGGGTTTGGAGTGCGGAAGTATTTTTGAGTTGGTATTCCCTTGGGTTCCGATAACCTCCGTTATTTGGATTCGAATACACTTTGGTTTACTTGGGTTCGAATTGCTTAACTTTTTGTGGGTTGGAATTCGCTTGGGTTTGCTTGGGTTTGGATGGCTAAGTTTTGTTTAGGTTGTGATACGTTTGGGTTTATTTACGGTTGAATTGCTCAAGTTTTTGTTGCTTCAATTTGGGTTTGGATGGCCGATTTTTTGTCGGGTTTATTTGGGTTTGGATTGCTTCAGTTTTTGTTGGGTTGGAAGTTGTTGGATTTCTTTGAATTTGCTTAAATTTCTTTCGATTTGTTTGTTTAGGTTTGTTGTTGTTTGTCTAGGTTTACATTTGTTTGTTTGGGTTTATTGTTGTTTGTTTAGGTTTAAATTTGCTTAAGTTTCTTTAAATTTGGTTTATTTTCGAATAATTTTGGGTTTTTCAACTTTTTCTTGAATTTGGGTTTATTTGAATTTTCTTCGGTAGGTACGAATAATTTTCTATTCAATTTTTTGTGAAAGTTTCGAATGTCCGTTTTCCGGGGCGAATCTTGTTTGGGTTTAAGACTAGATTGCTTAACTTTTTTCGGGTTTGTTGAAATTTTCTTTTTTTTAATACGTTAGAATTTGCTTCGGTTGTTCGGGTTCGAGTTTTCTCCAATTTGGGTCTTTGTGTGGGTTTGAATTTGCTTGAGGTTCTTCAGGTCCGCTTCGATTTGTTCAGATTTGTTTAAATAAATTTGGCCTTGTGTAAATTTCCTTGGATTTGGGTTGATTTGTATTGTCTCAGATGCGTAGGAATTATTTGTACAACAAATTTCGTAAAGATATTAAAAGTCGTTCTCTCCGGGCGAATCTTGCTTGGGTTTGCTCAAAACCGATTTTTTTCCGGGTTTCCTTCAATTTACTTGGGTTTATTTTAGATACGTCAGAATTTGCGTCACTTTGGGTCAATTTAAATTAGGTGGCGTTCATTGTAACTTGCTGAAGTTTATTTTTGTATTATTAAGGATATTTTTGTCGTTCTGCTTTGCCTTAAATTAGTTCCGACCAGGGAGACAACTATTTTCAATATGATCTCCTTAAATATTGATCTGGAACTTTACTGATTGAAAAAGATACGAATCCTGCCTTGCAAGACTATCATATGTACAAAACGTTGATATTTTTCCTCGCCCACGGGCGCGCACTCCAGTAAGATACTCCAACAGTCCTCCGTTCCAGATTCGGCGTTAAAAAAACGCCTCTGTACGTAAATTTGTTGAGAAAGCCGCTGGACCGATTCGTCTCTTATTATTACTTCCTTCGCTACGGGGACAATTTCCGGCCTCATTTGATCAGGAAGAAGCACGGCGATACAAAGGTAAGCGCAAATATCGTCGACCGGACCGTTGTCTTCGCTCCAGATGTGCATAATTTTGTACGCTCCTCGCGCTCTTCCTTGGCTTCGGTCTCCGTAGACATTCGACGAGTGCGTGAAGGCCGCTCAGCCGGACTGCGATCCCAACAATATGTGGCTACAAATTCCTTTTCTGTGCGGCCACGATCCGGCCTGTTGGGAAGTCGGCAACAAATGGGCTCTCGAGGAAGCCAAGAGAAATTTGCAGCAGCACTATCTTTTGGTTGGTGTCACGGAGGAACTCGAGGACTTTGTGCAAACGTTACAAATGGTCCTGCCTCGATTTTTCCGAGGTGCTTCCGAATACTTCCTGCACAGTAAGCAGAAAAATTCTTCGAACCAAACAAACAAAAAAAACGTGCCAAGAATCGTTTCTCATGGTTTCGTGTTTCAGACAACAAGTCGCACCTTCGTCAAACGACGCGAAAAGCCACGCCGCTACCGGAAACGGTGGAGAAAATTCACAGATCCACCGTGTGGAAGATGGAGAACGAACTGTACAACTTTGCCCTTGCGCATTTCCATTCCGTTAAGAAGCGTCTGATAAACGCGTCGCCCCAAGACGCCAATCAGCGCTTCATGTACGAAAAAATACGACCAAAATAAATATACGAAATTTTGTCTTTTTATTATTTTGCTCGGATTTTTTCATCCACGCTTATGTACATCGTCGTTCGGCGGTCGCGGGACAATAACGGCGTCGCGGTCTATCGTTGATCCGTCGAGGAGGCGATAATCGTCGCGGGTCTCAGGGCGAACATGTAAACGGGAAAGAGTCCCTTCGGCAATCTGTGCTGTACTTGCTCCGCGAGGATGACCAGTCCCGCCCTCTCGAAGCTCATCTTCAGCTCCGCCAACGGCCTCGTCACCGACGAATCCTGCGTGTCGATCTCCAATTTGTCCGAACTCGTCACGTTCTCTTTGACGACCAGAACGCCGTTGCTCCTCAGAGCTGGTCTGTGAAAACAACACCGAAAAGTTTCCAGCGGGACAACATTTTGCAATAGTTTCGTCGACGACGACCAGGACTCACATGCACTTCTGGAAAAAGTTTATCAGATCGTTGTCCTTCAGGTGGCCCAGTACCCATTGGCACCAAATGACGTCGTACTTTTCAGCCTCCGGACAGAAATCCTGCAACCCTTTGGCAATCGTGATTTTTTTTTTGGCGCTCTCTAATCGTCTTTTGCTTTGTTTGGGTTTGTTTCGCTCCTGTCGGAGCGTACCTTGCGGATAAAATTCGCCTATCCTTGGGGAACACGAGGCTAAGGATATTCTGGCGGTTTCTAAAAATTTGCTCGACTGTTCCACCAAATCGATCTTTTTGAAGTGCTTCGTCAAGAGATTCTTCGTTATTCTGCCGATTCCGCTGCCGCAGTCGAGAGCGTAGTTTTTTCCTGGTGGATTTTTCATCTGGGGGAATTGTACAGTCGAGGCGATTATAATTGTATATTTATGGAGATATATACACACACATACATGCATTAATAACACAAATACAATTGTATTTATATTATTATTATTATTGCTATTAGTCGATTCTCATCTTTAGCCATTCTTGCCTCCAGGGCTTAAGAATATTACATCAATTTTCACGGGTTACGTAGTTCTTCCTTATACTACTGTTAAGTCTACATATAATCTTGTCTTTAATTCACGTTAATCTCTTTTTCTCTATTACCACATTTTCATGGTAAATTATCATATACCCTTTTTACTTCTTATTTTGTTTAGTCCGCACCTTTTCCTGAAACATTCTCCCTTATTCACATAGTACGGGCTTAATTTCTCCATTTAGCAGTCCATTTAATCCTATATGCGTCTTTGTTTCAATAAAGAGTTCATCCGCGTTCATCCTTGTACAGCTACTTATCATGGTCTTGAATTTCTCGCATTGCCTCATACGCACCGAGTTCTCTTTTCCCTTCTCGCAGTCTACACGACTTCTTTATACCCTTTATCCCCCCCATTGCCGCATCTCATTCTGGCCCGCTGTTCTTCATCTTCCACTTTCATTATTTTCTCCTGCTCCTAATGTTCCTGCATCCTTACATTGTTTGTACGATATTTATATTCTATACAGTATTTCGAGGTTTCTCTTCGGCACCAGTCTGCCTGCATCCTTTGATCATTTAGTACTTTACATCCAGTTTTTAGCTTAGTTTCCAGGAGACTCAAATCTCCACCTGTACCTATTCTTAGCTTTGACTCCCCATCTCCTACTTTTCTAAACGTATTTTCCATTTCTCCACCACACTTGGAAGAGTTTCCATTTGCTTAACTCCTCGTTTCTTCACTCACAAGGAACATCACTTAAGCGTCCGCCTTTGATTTTGTTCAAACTCATATATGTGATAAAGCATTGAAAACTATTAGACGCGTATTTTTTTTAATCTGCGGAAAGAACGTTGATTAGAAAGAGCGTTGTTAACGGCGAAAATGATGTCTAATTTTCACACAGTTTGTTTGGGTCACCGCACCACTGTCTTTTCTTTCACTAAAAAATGGACAGTTTCGTGGGCAACCGACTACTGTCTATTTAGTAGCTATCATTCTTTTAAAACTATAGATATCTACATAAAAACCCATGCACGTGTTTTTTCTCTACTAACGAAAAATTGCAACAGAACGAAAGCGATAAAACTTCATTATTTCCTCGAACGTACCTTAAATATAATCTTTAAAAAACCTTGTGAACCTTCAATGTCCGTGTTGGAAATAAAACCAAAACCTCCCAACATGCCGTCAACGGTGGGTGGCACTTTTTCCCAATATTTCGCAGCATCGGTATAAAATTCAAGACCATCGGTTTCATGCATCAACGACGATTCGATTTGGTCGCCCTCGTCGTTACTCGTCTCCATTTTAACGTGCAATAATAAGTAAAATCCCTCGGACGCGGTGCGCTTCTATGAAATTTATTTGCGCGTGTGCCAAGCACGTGAACGAAAAACTCGTGTGACAGTTCCGTACGAGGTAACGCGCGCGGCTGCGCTCGGGCAAAACACAATGCACATGGTAGCATCCACGGGATCCCCCACTCCGGGACATATACCGGCGTTTTTTTTCGTGAACTAACATGCCGGCGCCTTTTCATTTGGCGAAATATTCGGAATTTGAAGATTGTCAATTTTCTCGGCGTCGATTGAAGGTAACGTCGGCAAAAGTTCGAAGTTTCGATTAAATATGGTAAATTGGTTTTAACCACGAGATCGTGCTCTTAACGTGAGGAAATATTTAATTCTAAGGGACTTGGTGCAGATTCTCGTTACAAAAACGTGAATCAGCCGCAGTTCTCTTGCTGACACGTTCACTGCGCTTGTTGCTATTAAATTCTAGTTCAAATTACATTTCTCAGGGAGAAACCGCCTTAAGGGGCTACAGCTATAGCTGTAGCCCGAATTGCAAATTTTGTCTGCGAAACTGTTGGTGACAAAGAAACGCTTTTTCGTTTACAAAGGTACATATTGAGAGCCTTTAAAACAATCGCAAAAAAAAACAACAAAAACATGACCGCCGGCAGATGAAATATTTTTCGCGACGTCTGGCGGTGGACAGTCCATTCGAATCTAAAAACCTAACCAGTTACTCGAGTTGATAATAAATAAAGTTGATAGGAATTTTCGTGAATTTTTTTCTCGCACAACGTGAGCAAGTTCGTCAATTATTTTTTTTAGATTAAAGCGTGAGGTTTTAGGTATATTTTGCTATTTTTGTAGTTGAAAATATTTATAAATGTGGTAGAATGATTAGTACAGAGCGCCGTTTGGAAAATTAAAAAATCCAAAATTGAAAAATCAAAGTGGCCGCAGTCCAAAGCGAAAGTATCGATTTTCGGTGGAAAAAACGCTCTATTTTCGCTGATGAAAAAAACTATGCATTGAAAAAAAATATTCCTTCGTTCCAGCACTCCTTTTTGATATGGAAGAGAAGCTGATAAACTTTAAAGTAGATCAGGCAGTGATTTTTGAGATATCATGGTCACGTATTTTGAAAAAGAGATTTTGAGAAAAACGCTTTTAAAGTTCCCCGTTCGGCGAAACCTACCTACAAACGCCCACAATTCCCTCAATTTCGAAAAGATCGACTTGAAATGTTTAGCCGACATTTTCGAAATATTATATTATGAGAATCCGTCAAAAACCAAAGATCGATATTTTCAAAAAAATTTTCCTAGGTGTCAACCCTATCTCGAAAAACGATGCCGTGGCACGTAGTGAAACTTCGAAGATGTTTTATCGACCGTGTCTACGTCCAATAAAAAGATCATATTTGTTTAGGAGCTTTGGAAAGTTTGAAGAATGTACATCTACAGATTAGTGCAATTTGGCGCGAATTTCAAATAATCCCATTTGACAAGCTGAAAAACAGCATCTTTGGATCCTTCAGGGCGTGTACAACCATAACTGCACAAACTTTCCAACCCATTTATCTCCTGGATGGTAAAGTTTTCTTAGAAAACACAAAGCGTTAGGCTCTGGAGAATTTCCCGACGTAGAGCTTGAGCCTCAAACTCATATGTCACGTGGTTCGTCTTCTACTCCACCTCATCAAAATCATAACGTCTCAAACGACAAACAAATTCTCGATCCATCGATAAAACTAGTAAGTCTACCCAAATATTCCTAGGCCTCAAAGAGCGTTGAAAGCCCGACATTTTTCTATCATTAAACGGTCCAACATGGCGGCTTTTTAATAAAGCGAAATTCCATTAATCCCAAACCCGCACCAACCCGAAAAACCGCGTGTCCCCAAAACACATCTTAATTTTCCAAGCGTCGCGTACACGAGCGTAAATTGCCTAAGTACACGACGCATCTTTGGGATTCCCCGTCAGCGTATTCTCCAAACCGGAAACGCGACGTTCGACTTTTACCGCGACGTTTTTTCGCGCCGTTTCGTAGTCGCATTCTCAAAGCGATATATCGCGACCAGGTTCGACACTGCTCCGAATAAACGAGAACGGAGCAACAAAACGCAACAATTTGCGAACTTAATTGCCGCATCCAAGTGCCCTGATAAGCCCCAAGTTCTCGTTCGCAGGCAGTCGAATCTTTTCTCTCCCACAAACGCATAGACGAGCGAAATAAGTCCGCACGCAACAAATATCCCCACAAAAGCTATACGCAAATATATCGCGTTTGGCGAGAGTCGATTTTCTGCCGGGATTTTCTATCTCTGTTCACGAAGCCACCGGGGGCATCGAGGGAGGGAGGAGGGAGTACCCGAATAGTGCCGAGCCGAAGGAAAAAGCCTTGGCAGAGAGCTTTACACTGTGACAATGTAAATCGGCATTGCCAAGTATTTAGCCAACAAAAACCATTCGCGTAAACTCGTCTCACGGGCAAACGTTCGTCGTGCGCGCCCGCGAGAAGAATAATCGTCGATTAATAATTGCGCGAGGGGCGGTCGGCGCGCTCATCGTGTGCCAATCGCGCGTGCATAAAGCGTTAAAGTTTTGAAGAAAAGCGAAAGAAAAATCCCCACCCTTCGTCCACCCCCTCCCCATCCTCGATTGAGTTCGCGTATGCGCGTGCACACGGACGTAAAAATTGCGTTGATTGGAATATGCGTTCGCTGGACGGTTCGGGGACTCGCTGAGATGCTTTGCCCGACGACGACGACGACGACGACCAGGCTGATCATCGTATATGTGGTAACACATGTTACCGCCGTATACTCCCGACTTGTCACATCGAGCCGTCGCGTACTGTCGTAATAAAACGAACGGGGAGCAGTTCAGCACCGCTCGTTACGCGCGCGCGTCCCTAAAAAATAAATCATTTCCGCGAAGGATCGAAAGATCGCGAGAGGAAACATATATTTACGCGTATCGTAGGCGTTGGATAATATCGAACGTTGACAACGCGAGTTTATGGAAGAAAGCGGCGCGTCGTGTGCAAATAATCGTATATCGTATAACATCATTCACCAATGTGCCTGTTTGAAGCACTCGCGTCTAAGCAACGGAAAAGCATACATGAATGTACAGAGGAGTGCGACAGCCATGGATGTTGACTGTCCGATAGTGAGCCTAAAACGTTCAAGCAGCGCTCCTATGATCAACGAAATCAGCGCCACTATGTCCGTCACGTCGCCGTCTACGTCCACCCCCAGGTACACATCCCTAGACACAACCCCTTTGCGCACTAAGGCCCCTCGCTCGGTCGGTAACACTCGCCGGCCTAGCCGGGAACGCCTCCGACGGAGTCGGCCTTTTCCCGGAGCGCGGAACGGATACACTCGCTATGACCGTTCTCGCTCCTTGGGGAGTTGGTGCGTGCAGCTTGCAAGAGCCGGCGGGAGGACAGGGTAGATAGGGTTGTATGAGTCGATGACAGTGACCGTCGATCGGAAGGGAAAACGCCGGCCGGTCGGACGAGAGCTTGCGACCATCCTGGTTGCGAACTTCTGGAAGCCTGAAGTGGATTGGCGACTTGTGAAGGAGTTTGCATCGGTGGAATGCGACGACAATCGTTTTTTCTCATTTTCCAAATGTCCTAGAGCACATTCCAGCTATGGAAATCACGCCAATGTCTTTTGGATTCCGATCTAGGAAGCTATGCACTTAATCTGTAAAATATCAATTCGGATAATGAAGACGAGAATGATGAGGAGAATTTTTGATGCCTTCCAATGATGCAAACTTCAACCCTATGGTTTGCCGGGAGGTTGGTAATCGCGACCTACCTCTGGAGATAAGGGAAAGGGGATACGAATGGCGGGTACTTTTCTGGGGGAGGAATTTTTGTTTTTCACGTGGATGGAGCATTGCTGGGTCGGTCCTGTGCTCACGATACTACACGTGCACAACTATAGTGTCCATGCAACAAGCATGTGGAGATTATCTTTCTCTTGAAGAGGAAACCCTGCATCGTCGATAAATATATGTTCGTGCATCTTATTGTAAACATGCGGAGCAGGAAAAAATTACGTCAAAGTTTGCATGCTTGGAGAGCAGCGATTTTTGAAAATTGGTTCGCTTGGTATTATAAGAAATGTTTTTTTTCTTCTTTTGATTGGGGTGAATCCTTAGCAAGGATATAAATAATGTATGAGCGACTTTGGGTTTGTTTGGGTTAAGTAAATGGCAATGTTGAGAGGAAGGAACGAATTCCTCTTGCGTTGCAACTATGCAAACTTCGACATTGTAGATGAAAAGAGCTTGGAATTTTACTTCCACCATTGCTTTGGATAAGAATTTTGCCTGTGGACCTGTGGTTTCATTTTAGCTTTGGAAGCAAAAGAAAAATTGGATTATTATGATGAAAATCTCTAACGCATCAATTTAGTGATAATTAATCCTCCTGGATCTTTAAGCCTCTGAAAATTTGATCTTTGGAGGATCAATTTTCATTAATTGGATAGAATTCATGTACAGCCATCCTCGTAAAAATGATTTTCATTTTACTCCAGGCAAGGGATGATTCTCATCGTTGCGAAATTCCGAGTGTTTTATGTTCCCTGAGGAATTGCATAATTCGTTTGCTCGCGCGAAGGAGACACATTTTTGTCTACCTATCCGAACTTATTAAATATAACGAATTAATATACGAACGAACCTATACGAACTTATCATATATACATTGCCAGAAAAGAATTTCTCCCCAGACGTTATTGGCAAAATATCGAAGGAACGTTTTGCAGATAGAAAAAATTGGCCAAATTGAGAGGAGGAAACGAAACGTGTATCATGAATTTCAATTTTCCGTCTTGTTATTTTTTCAGGGATGCAGTGTCGACATTCAATGTGTTTTCGAATACTCCTCGTACACGTCGCTTCAGCACAAGTGTGAGAACCCATATATTTGAATTACGTTTGGCTAGCGCACGTATATGCATATGCGTACACGGAAAACACGACTATACAAGATTAATCGTAAAATCGAAGAGAAAGAAATGAAATACGATCGAATCGCGTATACGTGAGTTTTCCGCGCATGTTTCGTCGACAAATATATTATATTTGTTTCCGTGTGTGAATATGCATAACTCGCGTATCTATTTCTTTAGAAATGTCGTTTATCTTCCATTTTTTATGAGTGGAGTGAAGAAATATAGGATTATTTATTGGCAGATTTTATTTGTCAAGTACACTTTCATGAAATGTCTAATATATACACCACCGGTCAAAAGTTAGGACACTTGAGATAATTGCAAACTTTCGACCACTGGCTAATGAAAATTTATATTAGAATAATACAATTCATTATAAAGAGCTATATAGTATTCTTGTAAAATAATAAATACCGGTCAAAAGTTTCCGGACACTTGAGATAATTGCAAAACTTTCGACCACTGGATAATGAAAATTTATATTAGAATAATACAATTCATTATAAAGAGCTATATAGTATTCTTGTGAAATAATAAATGAAGAGAATTGTATTATTCTACCATTATTTGGCAATTATCCATTGATCGAAACTTTTGCGATTATCTGAAGTGTGCGAAAACTTTTATATGCTTTTTTCGTCACTGATTATTTATCGAAAATTTTAAAACTTTTATAGCTGAATTATTTTGACGGTGTCAAATTTTACGGTTAAAACTAGTTTTTCTCAGCTAAAACGAATTTTTCCTAGTCAAAACTAGTTTTAACGATCGAATTTATCACTAAATTCTAATTGTCACTAAGAAAAACTAGTTGCAACGAAGGCGTTCAATCAGAACTAGTTATTACTAAGTGAAACGCGTTCAAACGCAAAACGAATTTTAACTGTAACATATGCAGGATGTTTGGCGCATAGACCGACACAATTTGTTGGGCGATTGGGGGGGGGGGTAATTTGATACTTTTTCACCCTTAGACCCTATGTCCTCAGTATCACGGTAATTACGATATGATTTTTTTCCATTTTTTTTCAATTACCCCAAATTACGCCTTTAAATCGCCATAAATTTTTTGGTTGCGGTTGCAATAGCACGTAATAACATTTATTATATTCTGCAATGTATGTTTATTATAAATAAATCATTATTTGATACAATCGGTTTCAAGAAAACGGCTCATGAGCTCCCAAAGTCTTAAAAATGCGTAAATGTATGAAAAATGTCGACTTCTAAATTCATTATAATTAAAACTAAAAGCTACCTTGAACTTAGGGCTTTTGAAAAAAGTTAGCGAGTTTATACCCTTTCCAACGCTACATGTCATAGAAAACATTTATTACGTGGTCAAAATAAATGAGGCTGAAGTTTTCATCGTTGGAACGGAAAGAAAATTCTTATTAATTTTTTACTTTCATTATTATCCGAAATTGTATATTGCAGATTTGTTGTAAATTGCCAAATGAGAAGCCTACAAAATGTTTTCGTGATTTTCGTAACATTAATCTACCAAAGGAAATTTTCGAAACAAAACACAAATCATTTTCGTTGCATTCCAACGATGCAAACTTCAGCGTCATCAAAATAACGAGAATCAATTTTTTTTTATAATCAATTTGGGAGTTGACATTTTTCATAGATTTACACATCTTTAAGACTGGATCTGAAGAGTAATTTTCTTTATAATGAACATTTATAATAAACATACATTGCAGAATACAACAAAAGCTATTTCGTGCTATTTATAATAAACATTTGCTATTTATAATATGCTATTTATAATAAACATTTATAATATTATGCTATTTATAATAAACATTTATAATAAACATACATTGCCGAATACAACAAAAGCTATTTCGTGCTATTGCAACGACAAATAAAAAACTTATGACGATTTAAATGCAAAATTACTGTCGATTTTTAAAAAACGAAAAAAAAATCATTCCTTAATTGCCGTGACACTTAGGACGTAGGGTCTAAGGGTGAAAAAAAACGCAATCACCCGCTCCCCCCAAATCGCTCACAAAAAAGTGTCGACCCATGCGACAAACACCCTGTATACATGCAGGGTGCCCTGTTCCGAATGGATAATTCTGCAACTGTCGATAGGTCAGATCATCTCCTACTATATGCTGGAATTTCGGTTCAGTAAAAGTCCCACGGTTTTCGAGATTGTGAGCTTTATGTTATTTTTTTAAAAAGAATCATCTGCTTTTGATTTTCGCATGCCATTTTTACAAATGATATAAACCGACAATAACTAAGCAACTTTTGATATAATTGGCTATCAAAGTCAGATTTTTCAATTGTTTTGTAAGAAAAATTTGCATGAGTTCTTTTTTCATAAAGTTTCCTTAAGGCGTTACCCCCACTTGTAGCGCAAAAAAAAGGCCTTTTTCATGAATTTTTTTAAAGAAAACTACAAAACTTTTTTAATCGATCAATGTACCATCTTAAAGAACACATCTTGAAGAACTTTCAGTAATTTTTTTATTGAAAAATATTACATTGTTTAGTGGCAAATGGCCGTCAATGAAATAATGTTTTTATATACACGGTTTGCGGTGACCAACATTGCGGCGAAGTGGATCATCTGAAAAAAAAATGCGGATGGATTTAGTCAAATATAAGTATAAACTAGTCTTTAATCGAAGGATTTTAAAAAATATTCATTTTTCACAAAATGGCGGACAGTCAAAGTCAATGGTTCGATTTTAACGAAAAAAAACGGCCGTTTTTTGGCTATAAAACGGCCATTTTTTTCGAGAAAAAAAAATCGAACGATTAAAGACTACATTTTTATGTATTAAATAAACCTGCAAAATTTCAAGAAGATCGGTTCATTAGTGTTCGAGTAATCTTGGTCACCGACTTCAGAAATGCCATTTTGAGAAAAACGCGTTTAAAGTTTCAATTTCAGTTCTTCAATTCACGGATTCTTCTCTTTCAACGCTCATATCTCAGTCAATTTTGTTCGGATCGACTTGAAATTTTCAGGACATATTCTCAGATACTTATACTTCAAAAAGATGCGATAAAAAAAACGATTTTTTCAAAATCGCAAGTGGGGGTAACCCCTTAACTGAACTGAAATCCCAGCATATAACATATAGCGTATATATATAATTTACGCAATAACATTTGCCCATATAAAATTGTATTACGTAACAACATACACCTCGAAAAAAATGACACAATTCGTTGACAGCTTAAAAAAAAAAACGTTCGCAATAAGCGACGAAACAAAACAAAATTCCTCCGCGCCGTAATAAAAAAGCAATTACGAGTTTTATCGTTCATCGACGATTGTTGATTTTTCTCGTTGGGCTAACATTGGTTGATGTTTACAGAGTCCCGGGAGCATACCGCGATTAACGCCACGAGTGAGCCAATTGAGGCAAGAGGAATGCGTGGATGTGGCGGGTCGAGAAGCGGCGCACGAGAAGGAGATACACAGTGCAATGCAGATATCACAGTCCTGGGAGGATCTGACCCTCGAGGCGGAGGGACTGTCGTTCAAAGATTCGGAATCGCCGACGCAGCAATTGACCAAGTCGGCGGAGCGTCAAACGGTCAAGAGGATATTCGACCCGTTGAGCCTGAATTTACCGGCGAGCGGTGGGCCGCCCTTGTGCTCGTCACCGTCGCCAACGAGGTCCGGCCTGGGTCAGCGCCAGTGCTACTCGCCCGGAATTCACATGGCCAACTGGAAGAGCACCTTGTCGCCGAGCCCGACGAGAAAAGCCTTCGCCACGAGGTACAAACTTTTTTTTTATAACAATGTACACACTGTGCAAAATTTTAGTCGATATTATTTTTCGTTTCGATTTCGTGAGAAAGATTTGTGAACAAATATTCGCGTCGATTTAATTATTCGATTAATGATTTTGGATGGTCAACGAATTTTTTTAGCCAGGTCAGTTTTATTTACATTTTTGTCGTTCTCTCTCCTACGCGCACAGGCGCAGCCTGAGCCCTATCGCGATTCGTCCAAGCTGTCTGGGGCCGGTAAAGCGGAAATTCGAACTGGACGACAACAGCAGCGATCTGCAGCCACCGGCGAAGCGAACCTCCAATTTAGTCATTTCAAATTCACCGCGGTAAGACTCGCTGATGCAAAGATTTTTTCTTCCGCTTTGACTGCCCCCAGTGGAGGGTTCGGCTGGAGGGTTTGGGCTGTGACGATCACCCGAAAGATTGTTATGCAAGGATCGTTATTAGAGATTGTCGCCCAAGGATCCTTATCGGAGATCATAACCTACAAGAAAAGTCTTTGGGGCGATGATAGACAGGAAGGAAAATTAATAGAATTTCAACAAGCGCTTTTCGCATCCCTCGTTGGAGGTCTCCGAGCCCGATCTGCAAAATCAATATATTGGACCATGAAAATGAAGAAATGAAGAAATGAAAAATAAATAAACAAATAAAGCGATTTAATTTTTTTTTAAACAATAAAAATAAGGAAATAACGAGACAAAAAATGAAAAAAATAAATTTAGGCATTTATTTTGAAAATTTAAAAATTTAAAATTTAATTCGAAATTACTTTTTTATTAATTTTTAAAGTGTATATTTGTCAATTTTAAGGAGGTACGATCACTTCCACCGGGTCAAAAAAGAGTCTAACTTTATTTTATCCACAGCTGCTCTGATTGATGTTTACTTATGTTGATTATTCGTATTATCGATTATAGTGTGCCAAATGTTGTGGTAAATGATGAATTTATTGCACGTGAACAAAGAAAAACTGAAAAATTAGATTATCAGCGACTCGGTAGTAATCTTCGTAATAATAATATTAACATCTCCACCATAAAAACGGACTAAAAAGACAACGAAAAATCAACCGGAAACCTATTAAAATAGGCTTGAATTACCTCAGCGGAATTAACACGATAGGCAGAATATAATTATGCATATTATTGATACGTGATAAATGATAAAACTCCATAAATTGTTGTTTGCATATTTTGTGGCGGCTTCTATTCAAATTAATTTCGAAACAAAGCTGGGTTGTGTTCGCCAAACGCATCAGCTGTTACTCGCGACGTTGCTAAGTCTGTGGGTGCTATTTCGTCCTTCTGACCATTTTCAACCGGAAATTGAAACTTTCTTGTAACGTAGTGCTTTAACTACACGGTGAAGATTGATCATCTTATTTTTTACAATATCTATTATATCTAATCTATCGAATTTCAATTTTCCAACGAGTTTAGTTGGACACGTGAGCAGAAAAGCCACGATCGCCGCACTTCCGGTTGACCGTCTCCATAAGACGACGTCCTTCGGTAACTCAAAGTGCTCGACTGCAGTTTTATTGCGAAAAAACTAAACGGTCAAAATAGCTCAAATGTTGGCAATACGCGCATAAAGTATTCGTCAAAATCATACAAAAATTTCAAATCCGAAAGTTGGATTCGCAGTAATGATCGTACCTCCTTAAACGAGATAATAAACACAAAGAAGTATAACTTCAACATCATCCAAAGTATCGAAAAAAAAACAATTTTCTCTTTTCGCATACGTAAATAAACTTGAGCGAGTGCTTGTTTTTTTATAGCAATCGATTCCCGCCAACAAAATCGACCAATTTCATTGTTTTATTTCCTCGCAATTGTCACAGATTGGACACGATTTCGAGTCCCCTGCCGGGTACGATAAGCTCGGCGGGCACTCCGGAGTCTCTCTCGAGTGTGGATTCGCCGAGTTTCTCGTTCAGGCCAGTGGACGACAGCCCGCCGCCGGGCCGCGCAGTGACGAACGGCGACGAGCCCATGTCGGAAACGTGCGACGGGACGAAAACGCCGCAGGAGGAACCGCGCCAGGGCGAACGAATTGGCCAGTGCAATCACAGGTGAACACGCCCACGGCGTACGAGACGAGTACACACGCGCTAATAATCCCACACGTGCAGCCAAAGTTCGCGTCCGCACGCGAAACTACGAGAGGGAGAGAATACACGGGAATCGTTACCAACAACGCGACGTTGAACTTTCCGTCCTTGGAGTGCAATGGAAATTCTCGTCGGATCGTCCCCAATGGCTTGTCCGCAGAGTTTCAGACCAAGAAAGTAACGTTTTTTTGTAGAATGCGCGTTAGAGTTCCGTGTCTGCAGGCAAAAAAGTCTGGTCGACGAAGGAATGGAAGAATGAGAATTTCCGTTGCGTTGCAACGATGCGGAAAACTTCGAGACCGTGCCTCGTGCCTCCCGGTCCTGTACATAGCCTAGAAAGCGTCGAAAAAATGTAGCCTTTACCTCTTCGAATATTGTTAAGCGTTTGGAAAAAATCGTGCCGGAAGTGAACTCTACCCAAGCCTGAAAATGACAGCGTTCGATAATTTCTTTCCGTCGAATTTAAACGGAAAGTTCGCGCTGCGAAGCTTGAATAACTCAAAACCTAATATCGATTTGTCGAAGGCGTAAAATCAACCCGTACGGAGTAAAAAAAACGTTTTTTTTTCACCAATCGTCATATTATTTTTACAGAAATTCCAACAATTTGTAAAACGCACGAATATCTATCGAAATCGAGGGAAAAAAACACATTTTCCACATACGTGTATGTTTTGTGAAAATAGATGTTCAATAATCTTATGAAAGTCTCAAGTCGAATATTAATAGTAGAGTCGCTCAAGTTTGAGCAGCCTCACGTTTCCGTGTAGACGACCGAGAGCTCCAATTTCTTTGATCCCTGATATCGTTTGACGCAGCAAGGGTCGATTTCTTTTTCAACACCCTGGCGCACCCGACGTGCACACGAAACATCATTGCTAAAAAAATGTTTTTTTCTCCCCGAAACTCTCGTTCGTAACACTTCCGCGAGGTGCGTTCGGACCGAATACAAAAGTAAAATTATTTCCGTCTCCGCTGTATTTGTGAATCCGTCGAGGGACGAGCATTTCGTATGTTTTTTTTTCTTCTTTATTTCACGCTCGTCTTTACGTTCTCGAGCGCTTATACGCATGTACAGATTCTGGATGAATCGAGTAGGCGAAAAGTCGATGAATTCGAATATGCACGAAAATGGAAAAAGAAAGGAAAGATCGATGGAGCGAATTCGGTATACATATTTACTACACGTTACACCAGCCTCAAATGTATATATTTGTTTTTTTTTTTTCGTTTTTTTTCCATGCTACTTTGAGGCTCGTACTTACAGCTAGTCTTTTTCGTTCGATTGTGAATTATGGAATTTGGAATGAATGGCAATTGTGCGCGTGACTCGTGTACACCTCGAATCGACGATTATTCTGCGCCGAACAATTCCAATTACTTGTTTGATTCGCGAAGGTAGAAAATAATGTCAGCTGACGCGTATCCCAAATCGAATCCTCGCGAGCCTCGTCCGAGGCTCGTGGCCACGTGCGCCTACGGTGCCATTGGGCGGATTGAAGTCCGATAACGAAAATGCCAAAAAAAATAATGAAATTTATCTATACGCCTTGTTTAACGAGAAACTTCTGTTGAAAAATAATTCATTTTTACGGCGTTGACGTTTGCGTCGTTGGAATGCTGCGAAAGTTGTTTTTTTTCTTTCATTTCTTCATTTTTATCGCGATCTATGTTTTTTTTATACGTCAAGGTTGTGGATCTACAATGAAGATGAAGATAAGAAAAATCGTTTGGGTGATTTTCGTACCTCGGCGAAAAGAATGCGAGAAGATAAATAAGCTTTCGTTGCGGTGCAACGATGCAAGCTTCGGCACGATTAATTTTCGTCGTGCGAAACGCGTTTAATTTCTCGGACTTTTGTGGGCAAACGTCGAAACGACAATTCCAAACGAATTCTTTGGGCTGGAAGCACCCTCGACTTTCGAAATGCTTCGACAAAGAAGGATCGAGGTGGAAAATAGATTCAACTTCAACAATGAACTATCCTGCGTGCACGTGGACGCGAGTTTTGGAATCGTTCAGTCGAATATCGCCGTATAAGTTGTAATAATAATATCGTCCCACCGAATGAGGTTTGTGTGTTTTACGGGTAAAAGCGTATGCCTCGCAGACACGATCGTCAGGCAAATAACATTTATCTTTGCGCGTAATAAGAAATTATGAAAAACACATGAAAGGAGAACTTCAAGCACCGATGTCACGAGGCTCATGCGAGAAAAGCTTCGGACATCAAAGTACAAGTAGAATTATGCTTCAAATATGAAACATCCGATGAATTTTTCACCATCATATTTGATGACGTTGTGTTTTATTATTTGTAAATAGCCGGATATTATTACCTCTCGTAATGCATATGTGTGCATTAGGGTGCGAAAAAAAACATCCGACTCTTATTCCTCGGAACGATAGTTTTAGGTGTTGAAAAAAATGTCACGGCGAATTGCAGCTCTCCAATCGTCATCGGTGGCGCTCGATTTTTCTTTTCCGTTTGATTTCGGGCGAAATTCGCGCTTTGGGTTTGTGCTCAAACGACTCAACGACAAATTAATCTTTGTAACATCCGGTTGAAAATTCTTCACCTCAACTACTACAGTTTCAAAGCTTTTTTAAAATCTTTATATCGTAATTCTTACATATATCTATTAACAGTTTTTCAATGCTATTTGAAGCTATTGAAATTTTTTTGGCTATTAAATGCTGAGAAAAAATTCAATTATTACAAGAGTTTTTATGCTATTGAAAGCTTAACATTTTTGAAGTAGCTTTAAAGAGCTTTTTTTTTATTTGAATAGTTCAGCAAAAATTTTGAGTTTGACGAGCTTTAAAAAAGTTTTGACAGCTTTTGATAACATTTTTTCGAACACTTAAATTGTGATACTTTTCGGCTACCCATTAAAAATATTCCGTAGCAATACTATTTTTACGGAACTATCGCCATCCGTATCTGTCAAAAATTATTTTAAAAATACATTTTTCAAAAAACTACAATTTGTGCAATTACAATGCTATCGAGATAAAAAAGCTTTCCAGTAAAGCTTTTTTCAAAAGCTTTTCACTAAAACTTTTTTAAAAAGCCTTTTACTAGAGCTTTTTGAAAAGCCCTTTACTAGAGCTTTTTTAAAAGATATTTACTAGAGCTTTTTTAAAAGCCCTTTACAAGAGCTTTTTAAAAGCCCTTTACAAGAGCTTTTTTAAAAGCCCGTTACAAGAGCTTTTTTAAAAGCCCTTTACAAGAGCTTTTTTAAAAGCCCGTTACAAGAGCTTTTTTAAAAGTCCGCTACAAGAACTTTTTTAAAAGCTCTTTACAAGAGCTTTTTTAAAAGCCCGTTACAAGAGCTTTTTTGAAAAAGCTTTTAAGCTTTAAAGCTTTTTCAAAAGCCCTTTACTAGAGCTTTTTTGGAAAAGCTTTTTACATCTTTTGAGCTTTAAAAGCTTTAAGCTTCAAAACTTTTAACTTTAAGCTTCAAAGCTTTAAACTTTAAGTTTTAAAAAGCTTTTAAAAAAGCTACAGGTAAAAAGCTTTTTACCTGTAGTAATGAGTTTCAAGAATCTCCAGCCGGATACGCCAACTATTAATTACCAGTTAAGCAACTTTCGTAAAAATCGAATCTTTCGTGCAAATCAGACGTGGGAGGCGCCGACTTGATTCAAAGAGCTCAAATTCCGCAAGAACTTTTTTCCACGCCTAATATTATTGTCCGAAGGATAAAGAGTGGATTTCTTTCCCCGACGTACCGCAATATATACACCCATGAGGAAATGTTAATTTCGAAACAAAACGTGATTCGTACGACGAGTTTTTCGTGGCTGCGATAAATGTCAAGGATCATACCGGAGAAACGAAACGAAAAATCGTCTCATCCGGATTCGCGTAGTTTGCCTTCTCCCCGAGCGCCCTTTAACCCGCGCAAACTTCAAGATCCAAGAGTAGCATAAATACGAATCTTCGATGTCACTTTCGATCGCTGCACCGCACTCGTTTCGTGTAATCTCTCCGGCTCCCGGTGTCTCTCGAACGGAGTTAATCACTTCCGGTTAACCTCTCTCCCTCTTCTGTCAAACCATGTTCTACATTCGTTCCGACCGGGCACATACGCGCGTGGTACCAAATGAATTGACGCAGTTTTTCCGTGTCCGCGTATCGCCGGGTGTGCGAAACGATCGCGACGTCCGAGATTGTGACATGCTTCCTTCTCCTTAAGACTGAAATTGATGTTTCGCGTCGAGAAACATCCCCTAAATCCTTAGTTTAAATGTATATCTTCCACGAGAGAGAAAAAAACGAAAAATAGCAAAAAAATTTCAAAAAAATGACGAAGAAAAAACGTCGTTGAGACTCGAGAAAACGATCGACGAATATTTCGCCGAGCATATTATTATTGTTTCGAGAAACATATTACAGGATCTGTGTTCTTGCGTGGAACTTGCGCTTTCCGCTGTTTTAACAATAAACCATTATTCGATAGATTAAGTACAAAGAGATAATATACCCTCTCGTACCCGCCCACGCATACACAAACGTACGGTTAGCGAATAATCGCGTGAAAAAAAAGAAGCGACGTGAAAAAAGAAACGTTTTTAGGCAACGAAAGACGCGAAACGAGTAGCGGACTTCTAGCTGATCTAAATACGCATGTAATATAATAAAACGAATCTGTAAATTATTATTTCTTCCCCCGCTCGTCATCCCGGGGCGAAGTATAACTGTAGCCGAACTTTCGAGATGATCTTACCCCTGTATAGCCGCGTATGTAAGTGCTAACTTTGGTTAACAATTTAATAAAAATCATTAGAACAAATGGTACAGTTATAAGCGGTCGGGACTTTCGGGACTCGCGATTGGTCCCGAAATTGCCCAAATTTTTCTTGAGAGACGTAAAGAAAACACAGAGAGCAACATCTGGACGGTTGTATATTTTTTTTCTACTCTCTGAACCAAAGTTCGTGGCATTTCTGATTGTGACTTCCGGTAAGGATTGCTGGAGAACCAGCGATGTGTCGTTTCGTACGAATCTAACGATCAATCGGAATAATTGCGAATACGAGGCGAGGAATCGTAATATTCAATTTAATACCGTAGAAGAAAAATTGTAACATCCTACGTTATTGCTTTTGGGGCTTCGAGGGGTTGGGCTACTGTGACGATACGAAAATCAATTTTATTCGAAGAAAATAATCAACAATCGAATAAAAAATTTATGGAATAAGACGATTGGAAAGTAGATCAATTTAAAAAATATTAGTAACTAAAAAAGGTATAAACGATATCTTGAAGGACCTTTGAACGTGAGGGGCTCAACGGTGTACTTGATTTTGGCCACCCGGTTGATCGGAAACAGAAAAGTTTTTTTTCTCGAAATCATAATATTAGCTAAGACTCGACCGAGCGTTTTTTGTTGTCGTGTTTCAATGAAAATAAAGACGAATTTTTATTTCCATTTTTCGAGGAAATATGACATCGTTAATAACTAATGAAAAAAAAGTGTCAAGAAAAACGTCGGTCAAGACTAAACTACTATTGCACCGAATAAGTGTACCAAATTTCAAGTCAATCCGTTCATCAGATGTCTAGAAATCCCGTACACCGCTTTGAAAACGCACAGTTTCGAGAAAAACGCTTTTAAAGTTCGACTGTGAGTTTTATCGTTGTGATGAGTTTATCTTCAATTTGCGATTTCTGCACCATACGTTCGACCTTCCTTTTTAATTCCAGTCGCCTCAAGCGACTCACGAACGTTTTTTTCACAGCAGCCTACCCCCTTGACGGTTACGCTCTTTGAAGTATTCTTCACTTGGGTTGTAATTGACAACAGTTCTCATCGAATCCCCCAGGCAAGGATAAATTTGATAGCTCAGGCCAAACATATTTTTCCATGAGGATTCTTCCGATGTACTTTGTAGGCTTCGTATACATCGTCTTGAAGGTTGCATCGTTGCGATGCAACGAAAATTCTTTATTTCTTCATTTTAATCCCGATCGAAATGCATTTCTCCCAAGTTTAGGCTACGGAACCCTGACAAGGATCTTCGAAACTGAAAAAGAAGTTTCGGCGATTTTTGTAGCTTGAATGTGCCAAAGGAAAAATTGGGAAACAGGGAAAGAAAGAATATTTTCGTTGCGTCCCAACGATGGAAACTTCAATGCCATTCGTATACCGGATGCTTGAAGACATATCATCGAGTGCGCAAGACTCCTAAGATTAACGTAGACCTAGAGGGATTTCATCCTGAATATTACATCTCGAGCAAAGCTCACGATTTTTGTATTCGCGAAGAAAGTCCCGCGAGCAAAGTTTTCCCGCCGGATAATTCTAGCGCGCGTAAAACGATGCCAATTCCGATACAGTAATGAAAATTCACGTATTTTCGTAGTGCAAGTATTTATTAAGGACCCCTCTCGTCATACCACGATCTGCGGGGAAACGATTTTTCTCCTCTTGTGCGTCCGATCGTCGGGTGAATTGTCCCTCGTTCGAGGTTGACTCGGTATCGTCCGAATGGCGAACACAGCTTTTCCGTAACGTCTGCCCTCTGCGAGAATTCACGTCGAGCGTGTTACGTAAGGTAGAAAAGGGCAAATGAACAACAAAGCGACGGTTCGCGGGCTCACCGGCTTTGGCCAAGAGGTGTCTGCACCGTCCGAGCACCGACGCTTTGGCTTTGGTCTCGTCCAGGCCTAGCAAGGCGGCTCTGGCGCGTTCACGCTAAATTAAGGATCATCGATATGCGTGCGAATGATTCTCGGGACAAATAAAATTATCCAAAGGATACAAATTGATAACGTCGTAAGGATTTCTCAGCCAAGTTTCGTCCGTCGCGCCGCTGGATATAACGACGTTCTGTAAATAGAAAACAGCGAAAAAAAGATGAACGAAACAAACGAACAGAAACCATGTACCGTTTATTCACCGGAGACGACAACAACTTGTAATTCTCCGACTGAGTACGCACCTTGCTTTTGCCAAATATATGAAAGACATGAGAATAGTGAAGTGCGTATTTTCTCGTCGCCGGATTCAAGACATCCGCGTATTGTATCTCGAAGTGTACTCCCCTCTCCGCGGCTTGGAGATAGAGCTTCCTGTTGAACTTCAGTCCGGCGTAGGAAAATTTCACAGTCACCAGGTCCACGTTCAATTGGGAGCAAGCGAACTGAAGCGCAGCTTGGTTCTTCGGTACCACTCCGTAGAGATCGTACTTCTTCAGTACGTGCGACTGTCCCAGAGTGTGAACTTTGGCCGCGTCGGCGAACACGAACGTTATACGGCTCAGTATCGTCAATTTGTTCGCAAACTCGGCTCTCAACGCCGACACGTCCAACGGCTCGGGTACTGCGGACTTTACGGTCTCGCAGACCGTACCCTTCTTCTTCTTCTTCTTCTCGCCCTCGAACACGGACTCGTCGACCGTTTGGTTTATCGCCACTGTCTCGTAGCCCACTGGAAGTCATCGGGAATAATAATAATGATAAATAGTAAAAATAAACAACAAATAATATCAATAATAAAAATTAAATATTCAACAATAATAAATTATGATGACAAATATCAATAATAAACATGAAATATTTAACAATAATGCATTATAATAACAAATAATAATAATAAACATTAAATATTTAACAATAATAAATTATAATAACAAATAATTAATTACAACAAATAATAATCGTAACAAACAATAATAATAAATAAACGATGACATTTATCTCCACCGGACATTTCATTTCTGCTCGAATTTGAAAGAAGAAATAACAGAATATAATATTTTACGTACGCTGATGCAGTCGCAATAGAATTTGACGAAGAATCTGCGGGTCACCGTCGTTCACGCACAAGTCGCAAAAACCCGTGCCGGTTGACATTTTTTCTCGTGTCTTTTCCTTCGCAAGCACGATTTTTCCATTTACTTATGGAAATTTATTTTTCGGACATCGAGAACAACATAACCTCAAAAAACTTTTGAAAATCGTCACGGATTTTATGGTAGAATGCGGTAGAGGATCGAACTAAAATTTTGCGGAAATACGGTAAGAAATTTACTATGGGGCGTGACGTCACACCCGGTGTTCGATCTTTAAGGGGGAAATCCACGGCGAGGTGAGCAACGATCGATCGAAGTACGCGGGTGTGCAATTGTTTATTTAATTCCTCATTGAGCAAATAAGTTTGAAAATTGTTGATAATCTAGCCTCGCAAGCAATTAAATTAGCAGAGAATGACATTTTACACAATTATTGGAGAATTAAATATGTACATAAAATTTGTATTCTGTAGAAAAAATCGTTTTCACGCAAAAGATCTTGAAAATTCGCTTAGTTTCGGCTGCCTAAAGAGATCGCCCCTCGCAAATTCACTGCGATGTGCCGGTAAAACAGAGATTATACTGGAAGTGATCTACTGAGCAAAGAAGTAACCACGGTCTTTTTAGGCGTGTCAGTCACCGGCGTATAATAATAACTCAGAGGATTGCAGTAAATACTTTCAGGGAACATTGCTTTACATGGAACAACAGAGCTTATGGGCGCACTTGGCACGGTTTTTCTGGCGATCGTTTAGTATTGACCCCAGCTACTGTGGCGCTGTTGTACATATGTGTAAACGACCTGGCGTGGGGTCGCACGCTTCCCCGCACGCAGGCGCTTCAGCATGCTTGGGGTATTAGTGCGTTCTCATTCGCACCTACAAGTTATCTCCTGCCTGGCGTGCTCGTAGTCCTGATGTGGATATTTGAGCCTTATTCTTTTCCGTTTATGGATCTTTTGTATTGATTTTATTGAACTTTTTTCTTACTTGCTTAATAAATATTCAATTAAGGAATAGTAAATCGTTTGAAAAAAAAAATAACGAACAATGTTCAAGACCAGGAAAACTTTGTTTTTATGATCTTGATTTCATTGTCAAAAAAAATTATTCGAAAAAAATAGGAAAAAATTGGTGTTCGGAGAAAATCGTTCGACGCGATTTTTTTTCCGCGGCAAACATCATTCTAGCCGTATACTCTTTTGATTACGATTTTTTCATCGTACTCTTAAATTTGAAAAGTTGAAACAGTTTCAATTTTCCTTTCAGTTGCGATTCATTGTAAATCAGAAATCTTGTTACAATAATAGAATTTCTGATTTACCATAAAATGATACCAAAATGTAAATAGAAACAAATCGTAAGAGGTGCGGCGTGCCATTTTGTTGAGTAAAAAAGTATCACTGAAAGGTTAGTGAAACTTTAAGAAAATATAAATGATAGTATGTACAACAACAATGAGCAACAAGTATAATGGTCCAATCTACGAAAACGGCATATATGACTCAGAAAAAATTTGAAAACGTTCCGCACATATCTTTCAGACCGAGTCCGGATTCCTTTTGGATAAAAAAAAATAACCAGAAAGAAACTAACTTGAAGGAAGATATAAATCAGTGAATTTTTTTAATATGGAAAAACAATGTTGGCTAGATTTTTTTCTATGCTCATTTAAAAAATGTGTTTGGAGATATTCGACATTTTTATCATTTAAAATTGAGACGTTGATTGCTTGAGTTGGCTTTGTTTAACGTTTTCGGCCAGAATTATTCCGAAAAAAGATGTTATATTTGAATACATCACTATTTATAATGTTCACGAGAATGTTCATGCAAAAAATATGTTCGAGAACTGCAAATGTTGTTCCACTTTTGTCAGATTATACTAAAGAGAAGTAGGCATCAATTACATGCTCGTTTTACGATCTTAACAAAGTCGATTTGTTTTCGTTCTGTCTCCCCGCAACCGTTCTGCGACAGTCGCTCGCATTCGGCAAACGTCTTTCGACGGCACAGCACGTATTTACGTTGTGCGAAAATAAAATTTTCCTTGGCTCCGTATCGGAATCTTTTTGCTACTTTTAACGACTTGAGCGATTTAAATTATTTTTCCGTAGTTGGCTAATTGTGTCATTTAAGCATGCCTAAAAATAAAAATAGTGTCTACAACGGGTGTGATAATTCTGCAAGGAAGAGGCCCGAGCTGAGCCGGAAATTTGACTATTCTCAGCCTACCTCCAATTGGTTTATTCACGAATCCAAATGGAAAAATAAATGGGCAAAAAATATATCAACGAAAAATTTGGTTTAGCCGATTTTTTAAATCTTTTTTTCATACGCAATTATAATTGTTAAGTACAAGAGGAGTTATTATTATCACTGAAATCAGTTGAAATACTGATATACGAGTTAAAAAGTAAATAATGTACAACAAAATTCTTAACATCAATTTATGATTCACGGACGTCCAGCGTGTTATCCCCTCTCAAGCACGCGTTTGTGCGAGAGCGAGCGAGAAAGGGTATCGACACTCGCGCCTAGCCGCGAGGGGCGTGAGTGAGGCAACAAAAGAGGGCCGGTCAGCTGAGGCGTTACATGATGCGGCACACCGAACAGAGCGCCGCGCGCTCTGCAGCCGAAAAGCGGAACTGCTCTTTCTGTGCCAAAACCTATCACGGGCCCTGTTGTTCCATGTAAATCTTTGTTCTCTGGTACCACATGTGCTCGCCTAAATAAGGTGCGATATAACCGCTATTTTTCAGTGTTTATCGCACGCATTCGATCTCCCAGGCGAGCACGACTATCCCGGAGGAAAACACTTTCCCGTGACATAAAACCTTCCACTTTCGTCAGCCGTTCAAAATGAGTTTCAAGCTGTCGGCGAATTCGAACGATCCTCCCATAGGTGACTAGCCGGTTTTTTCTTTTTTTTTTTTTATAGAAAATTTGCTAACGCGAAGTAATTTTGCAGGTGCACTTGTCACGGCTGAATGGCTAAATGACGAGGGCAAGGCCAAGGTGGAAATCGCGTTGTCGAACAATTCAAAGTCTTCGGGCAATGTGGAATTGACTACGGCGGACGGAACTGTGGTCTGCGAAAGCAACAACGAGGTCGGTCGCTACTTTGGCAGAACTACGGCCCCTGAGCTCTACGGTACGCTTGACCGAATTTTCTCTTGCTACACGACCAACAGATCTCGCTAATGTAGACCAAAGGCGAAGAGGATGGGTGTACTTTACAAAAAAATTTATCGGGAGAAAAAGTTATCGAGGTAGACTTTGGGTGAAAACAGGGTGCAAAAGATTGGGGTACAAAAAGGGCCCAATAAATTTGGGCACGAAATATTTGGCTACAAAAGAAGGGTTCGAAAGACTTGGGTACAAAAAAAGAGTCCGAAAGATTTGGGTACAAAAAAAGAGTCCGAAAGATTCGGGTACAAAAAAGGGCCCAGAACTTGGGCACATAAAAGGGCCCGAAAGATTTCGGTACATGAAAAATTTGGGTACAAAAGAAGGCAGGAAAGAGTTGGGTAAAAAAAAGGGCACGAAAGATTTGGGTAAAAAAAAGGGCCCAAAAGATTTGGGCACAAAAAAGGGTCCGAAAGATTTGGGTACAAAAAGAGGGCACGAAAAATTTGGTTTAAAAGAACGCAAGAAAGAGTTGGGTACAAGAAAAGCGCACAAAAGATTTGGGTAAAAAAAGGGCCTGAAAGATTTGAGTACAATAAGAGGACACGAAAAATTTGGGTATAAAAAAAGCAGGAAAGCGTTGGGTACAAAAGAAGTACTAAAGATTGCGGTGAAAGAAAAGGCACAAAAGTTTTGAGTAAAGAAAAAGACACGAAAATTTAGGTGAAAAGGGGCACAAGAGATTTGGGTATGAAAACAGACACAAAATGTTTGGGTGAACAAATAGGCAAAGAGGATTTCGGTAAAGAAAAATACACGGAAGGTTTGGAGGAAAATAAGGCACGAAATATTTGGGTACAAAAAAAGGGCACGAAAGATTTGGTTTAAAAAACACGCACTGAAGGTTTGTGTAAAAAAAAAGGCATGGAAGAATGTTATCGTAGAATCCTAAAGATACGGACTCTGGTGTCCTATTTGCTTATTCTCGTCAACTTTCTTTACCTTGCTAGGTGAGCCTCCTTTTTTTGCGATTTTCCTACTCCTAAAAAGAACACACGTTATTTTATTTGGAAAATGAAAGTAATCATTCCTCCAGAGGTACTCGCAAACGCTGAGGTTGACCCTTAATTTTTATCTAAGAAAATGGCTTTTGACTCTCTGCCTCGAGTAATTTGAAAAAAGTACATCCATAGGCAAACGAGAAAAAACTAGATCGGTTCAAAAAGGATTTTAGAAATGTCCTCCTAGAGCAGAGTAAAAAAAACCTAACTCGTTATTCTTTCGCGAAGGTGGCAACGACATCTACGAGAGAACGGAGATAGATCACTGGTTGTCCTTTTCGATCGGGCCTCTGAAGAGCCAAAGATCGATAAGCCAAGCGCTCGCCTATTTCGACGACGTCCTCAAGCCGAAGACATGGCTGGTATCGAAGCGTCTGACGTTGGCGGACATTTACGTGTTTTCGGCGCTGGTGGATCATCGTCCGCTGGAGAGCGACGGCAAGTACAGCAACATAAACAGATGGTACAAGCAGATGTTGGCTTTGCCGGCGGTACAGAGAGTGCTCGCCTCGATTCCGAAGAACAGAGTAGCCGGCTCGGGAAAGGCGACAAAGTCGTGCGGTCGCCAGGAGGGCAAGGATGCGAAGAGGCCGTGCAGTACCGGAAACAGGAAGCAGGAGGGAACGTTCGTCGACCTTCCTGGCGCTGAAATGGGCAAGGTGAGTAGCTCGATCGTTCGTCCGCTTCTCCATAGGCCCCTGATCCTTTCGCGTTCGCCACCAGGTGGTCGTGCGTTTTCCACCGGAAGCGAGCGGTTATTTGCACATTGGTCACGCGAAAGCTGCCCTTCTCAATCAATATTACGCGGAGAGTTTCGAGGGCCAGCTGATCATGAGATTCGACGACACGAATCCGGCCAAAGAGACCGTCGAGTTCGAGCAGGCGATATTGCAAGATCTCGAGATGTTGAGGATCAAGCCCGATCGCTTCACTCACTCGTCCGACTACTTCGAGCTCATGCTCTCCTATTGCGACAAAATGATCAAGGACGGCAAAGCTTTCGTCGACGACACGCCCGCGTTGTTGATGAAGGAGCAACGGGAGCAACGCTTGCCTTCCTCCAACCGTGACAATCGTGAGTTCACCTCGCCGGTTATCTCGAACTAATTGTCACGTTTCCAACGCCCCCTCTAATGTTTTAGCCGTTGAGGTGAACATGCAGCTCTGGGAGGAGATGAAGAAGGGCACGGTGCGGGGACAGGAGTGCTGCGTTCGCGCGAAAATCGATTATCAGTCGCTCAACGGATGTATGAGGGACCCGACGATTTATCGGTGCAAACCGGAACCGCACCCTCGCACGGGAACCAAATACAAGTGAGTGCGTCCGACTCTCATTCGTCCTATCAATGGAGGGAAATATTTAAGGAGGTACGATCATTTCCACGAGGTCAAAAAAGAGCCTAAATTTATTTTACCCACAGTAGCTCTGATTGATGCTTACTTATGTTGATTATTCGTATTATCGATTATAGTGTGGCAAATGATGTGGTAAACGATGAGTTTATTGCACGTGAGCAAATAAAAACTGAAAAATTAGATTGTCAACGCCTCGGTAGTAACAGAGTTGGGCGTAGTTCTATTTATAAATACAAATACGAATTTATTCACATTTTTGTGAATATTCACAATTTTTTCTGTGAATTTATCTGTATGTTCAGAATATTTGTGAATACAATTGTATTTCTATGCATGCAGGTGAATACAAATAAGTGAAGTATGAATAAATTTGTATTTATATTCACATGAAAATGACCATGTGAATAATATTCGTATTCGTATTTATAAATAGAATTACGCCAAACTCTGGGTAGTAATCTTCGTAATAATAATATTAACATATCCACCATAAAAACGGACTATAAAGAAAAACAAAAATCAGCCGGAAACCTATCAAAATAGGCTTGAATTACCTCAGCGGAATCAACACGATAGGCAGAATATAATTATACATATTATTGATTCGCGATAAATGATAAAACTCCATAAATTGTTGTTTGCATATTTTGTGGCGGCTACTATTCAAATTAATTTCAAAACAAAGCTGGGTTGTGTTCGCCAAACGCATCAGCTGTTACTCGCGACGTTGCTAAGTCTGTGGGTGCTATTTCGTCCTTCTGACCATTTTCAACCGGAAATTGAAACTTTCTTGTAACGTAGTGCTTTAACTACACGGTGAAGATTGATCATCTTATTTTTTACAATATCTATTATGTCTAATCTATCGAATTTCAATTTTCCAACGAGTTTAGTTGGACACGTGAGCAGAAAAGCCACGATCGCCGCACTTCCGGTTGACCGTCTCCATAAGACGACGTCCTTCGGTAACTCAAAGTGCTCGACTGCAGTTTTATTGCGAAAAAACTAAACGGTCAAAATAGCTCAAATGTTGGCACTAGGCGCATAAAGTATTCGTCAATATCATATAAAAATTTCAAATCCGAAAGTTGGATTCGTAGCAATGGTCGTACCTCGTTAACAATCGGAGCTTTGAAAGAGGGACAGATCGAGCAACATTTATTTCTCCAGGGTGTATCCAACGTACGACTTCACATGTCCGATCGTGGACGCCCACGAGGGTGTCACGCACACTCTTCGAACGACCGAGTATCACGACAGGGACGCGCAATTCTACTGGCTGATAGACGCCCTCGGCTTGCGTCGTCCTCAGATCTGGGACTATTCACGTCTCAACATGACCAACACGGTACTGTCGAAGCGAAAGCTGGCGTGGTTCGTGGAGGAAGGCTTGGTCGACGGTTGGGACGACCCCCGTTTTCCAACCGTTCGAGGAATACTCCGTCGTGGAATGACCGTCGAGGGGCTCAAGCAGTTCATCATCGGTCAGGGCAGCTCGCGCTCGGTCGTCTTCATGGAGTGGGACAAGATTTGGTCGATCAACAAGAAAGTCATCGATCCCACAGCCATCAGGTGAGCGGCGATTACCCAACGAAGGGAAAAAGACGTGTCAGCCTATTTGCGTTCGTAGTGGAGCAAGTACTTTCTCATTGCGCAGATACACAGCTGTCAACGAGGGCGAAACGGTTCCCGTTTTCGTCGAGAACGCCAAGGAAGACTTCCTCACCGTGCAAAATCATCCGAAAGATCCCGCGCTCGGTACGAAACGCGTGAGATGCGGACCTCGCGTCATAATCGAGAGATGCGACGCGGACACCCTCGTCGAGGGACAAAACGCGACCTTCATAAACTGGGGCAATCTTCTCGTGAAGGAAATCAAGAGGGAAAAAGACGTTGTGACCGGCGTCACGGCGCAATTGAATTTGGAGAACAAGGAGTACAAGAACACCGTGAAGCTGACATGGCTCGCCGCCGATGACGACGACAGTAAGGACATTCCTGAGCACGGATCCGTGCCATGTTACGCCGTTTACTTCGAACATATCATCACCAATGCGGTTCTCGCCAAGAACGACGACTTCAAGGACTTCGTCGCGAAGAACACCAGGGTAAATCCAAGATTCTCGCGGTGGTCGAACCCGAGACCCGCGCCATATTTACATATCTCAACATTCCTTGAAAACAATTTTTCTCTCACAGCGTAATATTTTTATAATTCTTAAAAACAATTTTTTTCTCACAGCGCAATATTTTTATAATTCTTAAAAACAATTTTTTTCTCACAGCGTAATATTTTTATAATTCTTAAAAACAATTTTTTCACAGCATAGGTTGAGATTTCTTTAAAATAATTTTTGCACAGCATATGCTGAAATTTCTTTAAAATAATTTTTTCACAGCATATGTTGAGACTTCTTTAAGATAATATTTGCACAGCATATGTTGAAATTTCTTGAAAACAATTTTTTCACAGCATATCTTGCGATTTCTTAAAAACAGTTTTTTTACAGCATAATATGGTAAAATTTCTCTAAAACAATTTTTTTCACACCATAATTCACTCATTCAAAAAATTAGAGCAGAAAATAAATAAAAAATTGTGATTTTTGGAAGGCTGTAACTTTTTAAAAGGTGATCGTGTAAAGATGAAAAAAAGCCTTTCGGAGCTTGAAGTTTCTAGTTGTGAGATATTTTGATGATTTTTTTTTTCTTGCGAAACACTTATTGCGCAATCTAAAGAAATATCACGATGAAAATTAACCAAATTTTACTTTTCTTTAAAGTTGGTCCTGGGCTCAGAATTTTTTTTTTCCGGCTAAATCAATATCACGGCCATCGAACCTCGTCGTTTAGCTTTAATTTAGTTTTTTGTTGGGCTCTGTACGACAATTTGTCGCTGCGATATCAGCCGCTGAATGAAAAGTCACCCTTTTGTCTTTGATCATGAATATCTCATGATCGTACACCAAATCATTCGGCACATTCTAAAACTTAAGTAAATTCTCTATAAGCCCTGATTATTGTTATGAAGACATTTTTTTTAGCATAAATTTCTTCAAAACAATTTTTGGTCGCAAAATAATATATTGAAATTTCTTAAAAACAATTTTTCATCGCAAAATAATATATTGAAATTTCGTAAAAACAATTTTCGGTCGCAAAATAATATATTGAATTTTCGTAAAAACAATTTTTGGTCGCAAAATAATATATTGAAATTTCGTAAGAACAATTTTTTGTCGCAAGATAATATGTTGAAATTTCTTAAAAAACATTTCTTAAAAACATGAGATATTCATGATCAAAGATAAAAGGGTGTTGTTCTCACGATTGAGAACGACACTCGCGATTCGATTTTACAGAGAGAGGTGAAAATGTTGGGTGAGAACGAACTGAGACGAGTCAAGGAAGGCGAGATCATTCAACTCCAGAGGAAAGGATTCTTCCGTTGCGACGTGCCCTACGCTCCGCCCAGTCCCTTCTGCTCTCGCGAACAGCCGATAATCCTATTCCACATACCCGACGGGCACTCCAACACTCAAGGAACGACCACCGTTACCGCCGGCCCATCCAAAAACTCCACGAAGAACAAACCCGAACCCGACAACGCTGAGGTAGGCCAACTTTTCGATCACATTTTACTCGTGGATACGTAAAAGTTGTCTCGAAGTTTCAATGAGTTCCAATCCAGGATATTTTCGAGCAACAAAAAAAACCTAAACGTAAAGCATTTAACACAGTTTTAGAAATCGTTAATATCTCTTGATCGTACATTGATGGCGGCCGTCGATAATAAAATTCACCGTAATTCGTGATTTTTTTATGAGACTGTTAAATCGTTTAGATTGTTACTTTTTTTTCTTGAGAACTAGAGAACTAGGAAGGAACTAGGAGAGAACTTGGAGAGAACTAGGAAGTACTCCAGACCTTTCCTACTCCTCCAAAATCGTTAAGGGGGACGAAAATGACCTTCAGGCGAGGAAAAATGTTCGATTTTCATGAATTTTTATTCAACGAAAGATTTTTTCTCCATTTTTGAGACTCCGGGTATCTTTTATTACTACTTCCGGCTGTTACATGGTTGCGGTTTATTTTCATTAATCTCCAAAAAATGACGGCCGTACGGCACGGTCTTCTAAACGTGTGTCGGCGGCTGTTGTCAGACGGCGTGACACGTAACGTCGGCGGGATCAATCTGAAAAATACCAACGAATATTTTCCTCCCATTAACACTCGTACGCAGAATATGAACCAAGAAAAGCTGAGAAATGTTAAAAATCCATGAAACGGTACGCTTTGAAACCGAAAGATCGATTTTTCCCGAAAAATGGCTACACTTCGCAATAAAAAAATAGTTCTCTAATTTTTAAAACCATTTAAGGTCATGTTTTAAACGATAAGGCTAGAAAGACATATCAAATTTCATCAGAATCGGTTGATTAGTTTTTTAGCCATACGTCACGTCAGTTTTGAAAATGCAGTTTAGAAGATCGTGCCATACCTCCGCCATTCTTAAAAACTAAAAAAAAAAAATTTAAAAACCATGTAACAGCCAAAAGTACTAATAAAATATACCTTAAGGTTAAAAATTCGGAAGAAATCTTTCCAAAAAAAAAAAACCTTAAAATCGTCAATTTTTTTCCTGGCCCGGACGTTTGTCTGAATTTCAACTCGCCGTGAGCCACGATCTCCCCTCCTCGCGTTCACTAGCACGTAACTCGAGTAAAACCGCACCTTTCCTTTCACCGGGCCAACAGTGCTGTCGAGTCGGAGTACTCGACTATTAGGGACATTTAAATTCGTCCGTCGACCGAACACTGGATCCCATATGGATTAAAATCCAACAAATAAAATAGTACAGTTGTTCTGAGGTACGATAGTGATGCAATTCGTGTTGCAGGCCGCGAGTTCGTTGCACCGGAAGATCGAGGCCCAGGGCACGAAGGTGCGCGAGGTGAAAGCCGCGAAAGCCGACAAAGGCGTGATCGACGCGGAGGTGAAGGTTCTCCTGGCTCTGAAAGCCGAGTTCAAGGAGATCACGGGTGCGGATTGGAAGCCAGGCGCGACGGTCAAGGCGCCAGCCGAAGGACCGGCACCCGAGGGCATTGTCGCACTGACGCGGAAGATCCAGGAGCAGGGTGAAAAAGTGAGAAAATTGAAGGCGGAGAAAGCGGGCAAGAAGGCGATCGACGAAGAGGTGAAGGCGTTGCTGGCACTGAAAAGTGAGTACAAGAGTGCCACGGGGCAGGACTGGAAGCCAAGCGAGGTTGCTCAGGGTAGCGAAGCTTCGAAGGAACCATCGAGCCCGGTTGGAGCGGCGACGTTGTTCGCGAAAGTGGCTCAACAGGGTGACAAAGTCAGGCGACTGAAGGGCGAGAAAGCGGACAAGAAGACGATCGATGCGGAAGTGAAGAATCTTCTGGCTCTGAAAGCCGAGTACAAGAGTTCGACGGGTAAAGATTGGAAACCGGTAGTCGCGGCGCAAGTAGCCGCAGTGCAGGAGACGCCAAAGTCCGGTGGCCAAGAATTGTCGAAGAAGATCCAAGAGCAAGGCGAGAAGGTGCGCCAATTGAAGGCTTCGAAGGCGGACAAGAAGATCGTCGATCGAGAGGTCAAAGTGCTTTTGGCTCTGAAGGCCGAGTACGCGGCGGCGCACGGCGAGGTTTGGAAACCCAGCGAGGCGGCGCCGGAAATGGGCGGCCAATCGGCGGACGTACTTTCCGCAAAGATTGCCGAGCAAGGTGACAAGGTACGGCAGCTAAAGGCGCAAAAAGCAGAAAAGTCGACGATCGACGAAGCGGTGAAGATTCTTTTGAGCCTGAAAAACGACTACAAGAAGATCGCCGGCAAAGAATGGAAGCCCGAGGGGACGACCGGCGCGCCATCGAACGATCAAACGAGAGGTAAAGAGCTGTCGAACGAGATAACCAAAGCGGGTGACAAGGTGAGAAGCTTGAAGAGCGAAAAAGCTGAGAAGAAAGCGATAGACGAGGCGGTCAAGATATTGCTCGACTTGAAGAGCAATTACAAAGCCGCCACGGGACAAGAATGGAAACCTCCGGGAGGCGCTGAAGCACCGGCAGCCCGCAAGCCGAAAGAGGCCTCCAAGCCAAAAGAGGCCCCCAAGCCGACCGACAAAGCCGCCAAAAAGGACAAGAGCAAGGAACAGCAAGTGAACACCAAAGAGAGCGAGAGCACCAAGACCGGCACGCGATTGGGCCTGGAGGCGAAGAAAAAGGAAAATTTGTCCGATTGGTATTCCCAAGTGATCACGAAAGGCGAGATGATCGAGTACTACGACGTTTCCGGCTGTTACGTTCTCCGTCCATGGAGCTTCTCCATTTGGGACGTGATAAAGGACTACCTGGACAGCGAGATAAAAAAATTGGACGTGCAAAACTGTTACTTTCCGATATTCGTGAGTAAAGCGGTCCTCGAACGCGAGAAGGATCACATAGCTGATTTTGCGCCGGAAGTCGCGTGGGTGACGAAGAGCGGCGAGTCCGAATTGGCCGAGCCAATAGCGATTCGTCCAACCTCCGAGACCGTTATGTATCCGGCTTACGCGAAGTGGCTCAAGTCCCATCGCGATCTGCCGCTCAAGCTCAATCAGTGGAACAACGTCGTCGTGAGTATCGCAAAATATATCCGACTCGTCAAATTGTCCAATTCTCACGCCGAGCATGATCGATGAATTTTTCAGCGCTGGGAGTTCAAGCACCCGCAGCCATTTTTGCGCACCCGTGAGTTTCTGTGGCAAGAGGGACACTCGGCGTTCGCGACGAAGCCCGAGGCGGACGAGGAGGTGCTGACGATCCTCGACCTGTACGCCAACGTGTACGAAGACTTTCTCGCAGTTCCGGTGGTCAAGGGTCGCAAAACCGAGAAGGAAAAGTTCGCCGGTGGCGATTACACGACGACCGTCGAGGCTTTCGTTTCCGCGAGCGGTAGAGCGATCCAGGGCGCCACGAGTCATCATCTGGGACAAAATTTCTCCAAGATGTTCGACATCCAGGTCGAGGGCGCTGAGGAAGGTGGCGAAAAGAGCTTCGTCTATCAAAACTCGTGGGGCCTGACGACTCGGACGATAGGCGTTATGATAATGGTTCGTTTGGGTTTATCGAAAAGGCGCGGGCACGAATGTTGAACCTCGAGGTAGATTTGCGTCTGTGAGGGTCACTTAATGATGTTGAATTCCAAACAGGTGCACGGTGACGACAAGGGCCTAGTCTTGCCGCCGAAAGTCGCCGCGATCCAGGCTGTGATCGTGCCCTGTGGAGTCACCGCCTCGACCAGCACCGACCAGAGGCAACATCTCGTCGCGGAGTGCGCGAAGCTCGAGGCTGAATTGAAGCAGGGAGGCAGCCTCAAGGTCAAGGCTGACTACAGGGACAATTACAGTCCAGGCTGGAAATTCAATCATTGGGAACTCAAGGGCGTGCCCGTCAGAGTCGAGCTCGGCTTCAAAGATCTGGAGAAGGGCCAGGTTACTCTCGTCAGGCGAGACACATCCGAACGTCTAACCACCGGGCGAAGCGACGCTCGGGCAACCGTCGAAAAACTTCTCGAGGACATCCAGCAGTCCATGCTGAGCAGAGCCAGGAAAGATCTCAACGATCACATCAAGGAGGCCAACGACTGGAAGACCTTCTGCACCGAGCTCGACAAGAAGAACATCATCCTCGCGCCGTTCTGCGGTGACATCAGCTGCGAGGACTCTATCAAAGCGGACAGCACGAGGTAATGACTTGCAGGATTTTTCATCGCGATTGGAATTTGGGCAGCTTGGGCTTATCCCTTGCGATGCACATTCGCTCGCTTCTGCGTTGCTTCTTTTGCGCCCTTCGAAGACCAAACAAAATTGGAACTATGAAAAATTCCGGCTTTGAAAATGTTTAAGAGGTCCAAATTGTCCCTCCTGTATTTGTAATCTTCTGATCTGTTCTGCACGATGATATTGACTGTTCTTCTTCTGGAATCGCAGGGAAGACGCGGCCGAGGAGCCCGGCGCGCCATCGATGGGAGCCAAGAGTCTTTGCGTGCCTTTCGAACAACCCAAAACCCCGATCGACTCCCTCAGCTGTGTTCACCCCGACTGCACGAGAAAATCCAAATTTTATACTCTATTTGGTCGTAGTTATTGAGCGGTAGCGTGGAAAGATCAATTTTCGAAAACGAGCATGGACAAATAAAGAATTATTTAAATGATACGACGTTGCTCACATGGTCTTGATTCGAAAAACGTAGACAGGTTCCTTCAAATATCCTTTTTAAAATTTACGAGAACATTAGCTCCGTTCTTTTTTTATACCTAAATTATTTTAACAAGTTACTGTTGTAAAGCATTAGGATAATTTCGCGATATATTTAACAATCCAAACAAAAATACAAACAAAATATATTTAATAATTTACGCGATATATTTAACAACCTTAAATGTTACAAAAAATTCTGAAAAATTCATAGGTGTTTGTGGTTTCAACTGTAAGTTTAATCAATAGTAATAGCATGCCATTATTTCTTTTTGTTAATTAAATCGTCGAAAAAATCCGGAAATGCACCGTAGTGTTGAAAAATGCATCATTTTTGTCAAGTAACTTCTTTTAAAAAATCCTTTGAGTTATTCTTGCTTGAGATGGTGTACGGCTTCGGGAGTTTTTCTGAAAGTACAGCATTTCGAGTAAATAACTGGAGTTCAGAAAAAGGAGAGGCTTCGGGAATTAAAAAAGGGGTAGTTATTTTTAGGATCGAATATCGCTGAGTCTGGACACTCATAGAATATAAAATTGATGATAAATGTAAAATATCGATGGATAAATTGAAAAATTTCACGTTTAAGTCCGAAAATCGTCAAATTTATTCGTCTTGAATGAATGCGATGTTATAAATAGCAGTAAAAAAATTACAATTCGAAGATAAAGTTGGAAAAATTAAGCGCATTCGCGGCAACACGTTATTCTATGCAGTTCGCATGTGGGTTTTTGGCACTTGTAACAACAATAAATAGTTTTCTTGTCTAATTTAGTCGGACAGAAATTACATCGTTTCCGTTTCGCCATTTTATCAGTATTTTGTGCTTGTGCGTCCGATTTACCCAGTATGATGAAAATATTACTTTTTATGTGCTTACGAAGTGTCGGTATATTAACGCGGCGCTCCAAATGGTGCCAAACAAGAGCGAGAGACAATTTGTTCAGAAAATCGGATCTTTGCAACTCGTCATTGTGTAGCAGAAAATTATGTAAAATAAAAGCGTTAACACCGGCCTGATCTAGAATGCCAAAAAAAAGGCGCATCGGCCATCTCTTTGTTGATCTTGAACAACTGTACAAAGTTGCCATTTTATCAAAAGTATCGACTGCGCGTTTGGTCGAGTTACAAAAATCAATTATTTCTGGTTTCCCGGATGGGCCGGTTGTAGCTTTCCTGTGCAAAGTTGACACTGAAAGAACGACTTTATTTCTTTTAGGGCAAAAAGACAAGAGAGTAATATTTTTCTCGTTGTCGTACGCGTAACGCGTTGTTCCGACTGAGGCTGGTCTCGTAAATGAATGTGGAATCTCCGGTTTGTTCTTTCGGATTGTCCCTACGGCATTAAGTCCGTACTCGTTGCGCATTTTATCACATATATTGATCGTGGTAAACCAATTGTCAAACGTTACAGTACGATTTGTTTGAAAAATGGATTCGCATAGAACTCGAACGTAATACTCGGGTGTCTTTTCGTTCTTACGAGCGGTTACTCTACCGCTATACGGAATTGCATTATACATGTAATTAGTATCAGCGTCGTTCAAGCTGATTATTTTCAGGCCGTAACGAGCAGGCTTGTTCTTGATATAAACTTTTGCATGAAAATTGCCACGGAAGCCTAATAATTGTTCATCGATAGTGGCATTATTCGACATTGCGTAATTGTTTCGGCAACCTTCGATGAATTTCTCCCATAAATTCCTTATCGGCGCAAGCCCGTCGGATGCCCGCCGTTCTGCGCGGCTTTCTTTGTCGTCAAACCTTAGATTTAATCCAAGAAATTCGAATCGCTTAACGGACATCACGCTAGCGAAGAAATTTTGACCGAACTCTAAAGACCATAAAGTGTTAATATCGGTATGATTTTGTTTACGAACACCCGCCAAATATAATAACCCTATAAGAGCTTTAATTTCGATTGTATCCGTTTCACCGCTATATGTAGATTCGCTGTTGTCCATTCGGCGACGTCTGATTTCTTCGTTTGTATGGAGCACTACGCTCTCGAGCATTTCGTCGCTAAATAGCACGGACCATGCGTCAATGGGTTTTCGTATATTCAACGCATTACCGATGGGGCTGGGTATGTGCATTTTAAGCATGGAAGAACGACGTCCTGGCGTCTCAACAGCAATGGGTGACCACTTATATCCATTTTTCCCACGGATAATGCTCCTCTTGTGGCCAGGTGCCGTAGCCGCTTCGGAAGGCTGCTCCGATCCAGCTTCATCGTCATGGCTCGATTCCGAATCGGTAAATTCATCGCACTCCTCTTCCTCTGCCTGATGATCTTCTTCGATAAAATCTCCATCCTCAGAGTTTTCCCCGCCAAAATGTTCCACTCGTTTGTGAGGACGAAGTGACGACATAACTTCTTCGCTGGTTCTCACATCCATTTTCGCTTTTATTTACTCAACACTGTCATGAAAATTTTATTTTGAGTGAAACAAACCTGTAGAAGAAAAAATGTTTTTTCGGATTTTACATACGTTTCCGGAACACATGGGTTGTTTGCGTCCTCGACGGATTTTCACAGCATGTAAGCTGAAGCTAAATGAACCATATATGTAATACTCCTATATTGCCAGCGCTCACCGAAACGTGACGAGAACATTACGGTGCAGACAATATCGCTCTCTCGCTCGTGGCTCGTCACTTTTGCTTGCAGTGCGCAAGCGCGAATAAAAGCGGGAGTGCGCAACAGTTGTATAGGAGTCTGCGCACGCGCGCCAATGAGTCGCGCGTGCGCAGCACGACCAAAAGTAACTCGCTCTGTCTCACTTCATCGCCGTCCTCACCACTTATAGGGAAGCATAGGCCGCTGGCAATATAGGAGTATTACATATATGAAATTAACAGATTCCGGCGGGCCTGTGGCAGTCAGTTACCCTTAGCCAGGGGGCTGACTCTGGCCTACTATTCCTATAGGATAAACGAAAACGCGTTTTGTACCGGCTTTTTAGTTCTTGAAATCGCCACTGCCTAGCGTTGGCTGTTACGTGACCGCCACCGGCTCTAAATGCTCCGATCAGCTGAACGATTTGATACTGACAAACAATGGATAATCAATGAGAAACGCACAGAAATTATAATTCAAATCCGTCATACACGCGAATGATGATTTAAAAAAAGTTATGTACAACACACTTTCATTTATGTAAAATATTTGAAGCACTGGTGCAACCTACATATATATGCATGCCGCTCATATGACTACAAGCGCCGCAGTGCCGCAATCACATTTTTCAAACAGCATTTATCTACCAGTGTCAGCCCCCTGCCGTTAGCCCAACATTTTTTTTACGGAATACGAACGTCCCAGAGAAACGAAACTTCACGGGATACCCCATTGTTGAAATGTCGAGGACGCAAACGACCCTAGTGTTCGGTTCGAGGGTTAATTATATCCTTAAAATGGATACCTGCAAAAAATAACACCTATCATTTTGAAATAAAACTTGTCTCTGGAAAACCATCTGATAAAAATGTATCTCTTTTATTCCTTTTATATAAATCACCCTAAAAATGTATTCCTTTAAAAAACGGGAAGAAATCCTATTTCTCTAAAAACAAACCTTAAAAAGGTTATCTCCCTTATTCCCTATATATTAATACGTCATAAGGTTAAATTTCTAAAAACGCGCCATCTCTATTCCGAAAATACAGTTGCTCTAAATAATTTTGTTAGTATATCAATGCATAGGGAATAAGAGAGGCACTTTTAAGGTTGTTTAGGGTTTTCGAGATTAAGGTTTTTTAAAAGCTTTCACTCTAGCCTCCATGGCTTTTTCGGCGAAATACACTTTTAGGGTAATTAATATATAGGGTACAATAGAGATAACTATTAAAAGGTCGTCAGCACTGAATTGCTCATCCATCGATGCGCGCTTCCCTTCACATTGTAGTTGTCGCACGCGGTGCGCAGAACAACAAACTCCTAACCTCAAAAAAGTTCTCAAAAAATGGCAGAAAATAAACGAAAACCTCGTGTTACTCTCGAAGAATACGGAATTCCAAACGTGAGTTATCAACAACTGTCGACCAATTCTCTATTCAGCCTGAAAATGCCAATTGCCTCTCTTTTTTTTCGTCTTCGAAGGCCGCGGAGTATTCTAGTCTACCACTCGAGGGCGGCTGGAGTCTGGACAATTTCAAAAAGGTGCGAATCCAAATACAATTTTTTTCAACTAAATTTATAACGAGTCCGTATGAATGTTCGCGCAATCGCGTGATGAACTGTTGCGATACGAAAATTCTCTGGACCGTTGCAGCATTTCGGCATCAAAGTTGTAAGCCAATCGGCGGACGGGCGGGAACTGGAGTTTGACTTGATCGGCTGTTCCGCGGCGCTGGCTAACGCGTATCGCAGAATATTGCTGAGCGAGGTGCCATCCATGGCAATAGAGAAAGTTTACATACTGAACAATACGAGTCTCGTCCAGGATGAAGTACTAGCGCATAGGTATAAGCTCCCCAAAATTGAACGTTCGACTCGCCATTCGAGTAACCCGTCGAAAAGTAACTAAACTCTGCGCTGTACGTTCCCAGACTAGGCCTTTTGCCATTGAGGGCCGATCCCAGGCTCTTCGAGTATCCCTCAAGTTCGGGAGGGGACGAGGAGGAGGTCAGCGACCAGGACACCCTGAGGTACGAAATGAAGATCACCTGCTCGTGGAATCCTCAAGCACCCAAAGATTCCCGACGTCCGGACGACATTTACCGCAACAACAATGGTAATTTGATCCCAGTCGAGAATTCGCACAGATATCTAGCGACGATCACCCACGACACGTTTTCCGTCTTTGCTCAAAGTTTACAGCAGAGACGTGAAGTGGGTGCCGATTGGTCGCCAGTCGGAAATTTATCCGTCCGGGGAGGAGCAACTCGGAGTACTCGAGGGTGACATTCTCGTGTGCAAAATGCGACCGGGCCAGGAAATCCACGCGTTCATGCACGCTGTCAAAGGGATTGGCAAGGACCATGCAAAATTTTCGCCAGTCGGTGGGTATATGTGGCGCTGCATTTTCGAATTCATGAAATTTCGTCCTGCACGTCTAGAGAATTCTAGAGAATGCTAGGAATTCTAGAGAAATTACTAGTCATTCCCTAGATACCCAGTAAGTCGTCTAGAATTCCCCGGATTTTTACGCACGCATCTAGAATTTCCTAAATTCCTGCGTACGCAACTCGAATTCCCTAGATTTTTATGCACGCATTCAGAATTCCCTAGAGTCCTAGCAATTGATCTAGAATTTCCTAGAGTCCGAGCAATTCATCTAGAATTTCCTAGAATCCGAGCAATTAATCTAGAATTCCCTGGATTTCTACGCGCGTACCTAGAATTCCCTAGATTTCTCCGCACGCATCTGGAATTTCCTAGATTCCTACTAGTTCGCCTAAAACTCCGAACCTTCCTGGTTAGTCGCCCAGAATTCCCTAAACCCCTAGTTTTGCGTATAGAATTCCCTAGATCCCTAGTTCTCCGCCCGGAACTCCCTGGATACTTAGTTATTCGCCTACAATTCCCTAACTCTACCCCGCCGGCCGGAATTCCCTAGATTCCTGGCAATTCGTATAGAATTCCCCAGATTCTAGATTCCCTCGTCTAGAATCCTCTAGGGGCTTCCTCTTCTCGTTTCGCGAGAGTAAAAAAATTCCAAATATGAATTGGCAGCGACCGCGACCTACAGACTGTTGCCCGCGATAACGCTGACCGAGCCGATAAGGGACGAGCTCGCGGACCTTCTAAAAACGTGCTTCAGTCCGGGAGTGATCGAAATCGTTGAGAGTAAGGACGGCTCGCGGGAAGCGCGGGTGAAAAGCGCGCGTTACGACAGTTGTTCCCGCAACGTCTTCAGGCACCACAGTCTCAAGAATTCCGTCAAGCTCGAGCGAGTACCGGATCACTTTATCTGTGAGTACGAACGAGAATCTCAGGCCGGATCGCCCAAACATTTCGACCCCGACGGTAATTCACACGCGGCTAATTTCAGTCACGGTCGAGTCATTGGGCGCTCTGCAACCTCACGTACTCTTCATGGAGGCCGTCAAGGTGCTCAAGGGAAAGTGTCGAACTTTCTTGGAAGAACTCGATACCATCAGCTGAATGTCGTATCAACAATATTAATAACGATAAAAATTAAAGAAAAAAAACAACGCTTTTTTAATTCTGTCCGAATACAACCTGTTGGTCATTCAACTGTTTCATCTGTCAGTGATCAGCCGAGGGTCCCGCTATGTCAGACCTTTTGGTTATCCAAATTTTTCGTGTTTCGATATCGTTGTAAATGTTGAAAAGGACAAAAAAACCGACCACGTGCTTTTTCATGCTCGTGGCGTGCCATTGGGAAATCAGCGAAAACAAGCAGGAAAATCAATCATGGATTCGGTAGGGTAGCACACTTGGCAAATTTTTCATTCCAGAGAAGTAACCAGGCTTGCCACTAGATGAAGTTCCTTTATAATATCATTGTCATTGTTTATATAGTTACAGTGCATATAAATGTTATGTTATGCAACACTTGTAACATACAATATATAACCTTTATTATATTAACTATAATAAGTATAAATAATATATATTATTAATATATTTGGGTATATATACGAATATTCGGTTGTTCGGAAAGTAATTTCGTTTTTATTTTCCACAAGTGTCGTTGACAAAAGGCAAAATTACTTTCCGAACAACTCAACATTACCAGTACGCTGAGGGAGTTACCTTTCGAAAATGATAGTTCTGCGTATCGCTTTCGTTATCAGCTGACCGATAAGACCGAGCAACTCTACATGTTGGAGCTTCTGGTGGATCGTTTGAACCTGACGCCCGAAAAAATTGCGGAATTCGGCTCAACGCCGATCACCGTGATACTGGAGTTTCTCGATTTTCCACCGTTTGTGATAAGCGAGTCGGAGTTTTCATCGTCGAGTAAGCGTAGCGAGAAGCACGCAGCGACCGTGTCGAAGGAGCGAAGTGGCGGAAGAGACGGCACGTTGGACTTGGAGGCTGGAAAATCGTGTCTATTTTCTCGGAGCCCCGAGCGATTGATCGAGGCGATGCGTTCGCAACCGTTGAAAATCAGCGTTTACAAGAAAGCGCCCGTGAGGGGTGTGTGCTCGCGGGAAGAGCCGGAAGCACCTGTGTGCAAAACGGAAGTTCCTCTGCCCGGTTGTTTGTGCGATCAAGTTGCGATGGCGAGGAACAACGAGGCTCGGCTGCCGCGGCCGTATACGATGAGAAACACGTGGAATCTGATCGATCAGCGGGAACAACCCGCGGGAACGATACTACTGTTTCTCAGGCTAACGTGCCTCGGCCGATCGATAGTAACGCAATTCGCATTGAGGGAGAATTCTTTTCTGTTCAAGACTGGGGACTCGAGGGACGAGTTTCAGTGCGCCAGGATTCCTCGAGCGGCCGACGACGAGAATCGTCACGGGGAGCATCGTGAACCGGAAACGAAGCCCAGCAGCGTCATCGGACTGGCTTCCGTGTGTCGCGAGCTTGCTAAACGCGACGGCGGGCCAGCTGAGGTCGTGCCGCCACGGGAGCCTCCCACGCATCGGTGGGTGAACGAGGAGTCGCCCCGGGCGAGGATTGTCCCTGGAAAATGCGCGGGTGTGGTAGGGGAAGACTGCTGCGTTTGTCGGCCGGCAAGGACGCTCTGGAGCAGCGTGATGACACGTGAAATTCCGTGCGCCGGTGGAAACGACTCCAGAGGGCGCGCCGGATGTGATGAGCCGGCAAGTTACGCGTGGAGGCCTAGGATGAGGGGCGGTGGGCCCTGGAACGAGAGGAGACTCCCGAGCTGTGACGACACGAGGACGCCGATACCGAAGTACCGGCTGGAACAGACCCAGATAGCCTCCGTGGACGATCTCATTTCCGGTGCGTGCAAATCGCCAGCCAGGTCCTCGGACAAGCCCGGCTGCGGTTGCTTCGGAAAAGTCGGCACCGGAGCAACGGGTTCCTTCAAATCGACATTGGCCAGTCGGGACTTTGGTTGCGCCAACGCGCCCTGTCAGGGTATCGACTGCCTGATAAGGGCCTTCAAAGAGACCGAGGACTTTGTCGAGTCGATCGGCCGCGTTCCCGGCTGCGCTGGCCTCGGCCTCATGGATCCTGCGGACAGTCCCTACTTTCGCAGGGAAAGGGACTCGCCGACGAGTTGCCACTCGAAGCCTCCAGCCGTCCCTCCGGCTCGCCCGATCGAGAAGCTCGGCCTGAATCGCGGCCGAGATCCGCTACGAACCGAGGCGAACTTGCCGATCTCGTGGTCGCGGAAGAACGACGAGCGCACGACGGAGAAGCAGCGAGAGCTTCCGCCGGAGCCCGCGAGTCGTCCGGAGCCGGAAGTCGAGCCTGGTCCCTGCGGCCAAACGAGCTGCAAGTCCAGGAGGAACAAACCGCCCGAAGTATCCGGCGAGGGCGACGGGCCGAACGAGCAGACGCTCCAGGAGCCTGCCAAGAAGATCTCCGTGATCGTAAAATCTTCGAATTCTCGGAGACCGAAACAACGAGCCAAGAGCAAGTCTCTGACGCTTCCCGGGTCTGATAATCGGGCCAGCAATCATCGAAATTCGCACATCCGGGTGAGCAAACGGATAATGAGGCTCGTCGAGGCTTATCGCGATTCGAGATTCTGCTACGGTCACAAGAATTGCCTCGACGCGAGACCCAGGGTGCCCGGGGATATGGGCTGGTTGTGGAACAGCGCGGCTGCCTCGCCGGGTCGTCTGAAAACGCCGATCGGCTGGAAACCCGGGGCCGTCTCGAAATTCGTCTGGGAACGCTTGCAGCAGGCGAGAAAAGCCATGCTGGCCGAAAGTGCGAGTTCGGTCGGTGAGCTCAGACGGACCTCCTCCGTTACGAGGCTAAAGCGAAGTCGTTCACCGAGAAACAAGAGCTTTCCCAATTCGGCGCGGAGCCAATGGGCCAAGGCTCGGATGCACGAGCAGGACCCAAATGAGATCGAACTACCGCCCACTCTTCACGTGCACCGGAAGGACGGAACTTACTACGTCACCATGTATCCGGTGCGCGCCGAAGGAACACCCGATGCCATTCAGACCGAGGATCCTTTGAAACCTCTTCAGTTCAAGGTCACGAAGAACAGAGACGAGACGGACGCAAACTCGAGCTCCACCGGATCCGACATGGAGATCGAATTCTCACCGCCCGCAGCGCTTAATCGCTACAGGAAAAAGGACCCGGTCGTCGATCGTGATACTCAAGTCCGCCAACAGGACATACTCGACGCTCTCAAAGTCCCCGAGGAGGCCAAACGTTCCAACAAACCGAGAAAAGTCAGACACAAGAAGTGATCCGTCGCTTCTTTTCGTCAGCTCGCTTAGTTCGATCAGTTTTTATTTTTAGTTGAAATTTGCATAGCTTCGATCTTCTAGGAGTACAAAAAGGATCAGAATTGAAGTTTTATCGGTTTTCCGGAGTTTTATCGGTGTATTACGGAGTGATATCTTTTGTTGCGTAACTTTTACAAATGTATCGTGAAAACAAGTGAATATATGTTGATGACGTGAATGATTCGGAGGTACAAGAAAATGAAGCTTCACGTTGATGTGACATTAACTAACATTCACATTTATTTATCAGTAAAATCGAGTTTTTTTTGTGTTAGTTTGGGTTTGAGACGGGTTTGAACTAACATTCAAATTTATTTATTAGCAAATTCTAGTTTTTTGGGGTTTGTTTGGGTTCAAGACGCGTTTGGACTAACATTCAAATTTATTTATTAGTAAATTCTAGTTTTTTGGGGTTTGTTTGGGATCAAGACGCGTTTGGACTAACATTCAAATTTAGTTATCAGTAAATTCTAGTTTTTTGGGTTTGTTTGAGTTTAAGACGAGTTTTCACTAAAATTCCAATTTATTTATTCGTAAATAACAGTTTTTTCGCTTGTTCGGGTTTGAGACCAGTTTTAAGTCATTAAATTTATTTGTCAGTAAATTCTAGTTTTTTGGTTAGTTTGGGTTTAAGACGAGTTGTAATTAACATTCAAATTTATTTATCAGTGAATTCTAGTTTTTTCGTTCGTTTTGGTTTCAGACGCGTTTGAACTGACATCCAAAATCATTTATTAATAAATTATAGTGTTTTTTTTATTTTGCGTTTGAAACGAGTCTCAACTAACCTTCAAATTTATTCGTCAGTAAATTGTAGTTTTTGTTGGAAAAACTGGTTCTAACGAAGGCGTTCAGTAAGAACCAGTTTTTACTAGGGAATACGCGTTTAAACTGAAAACGGGTTTTAACTGTAACATATATATATATATATATGTAGGATACAAAAAGTATTTGCCCAGATGGTTCTTCGAAAAAAGGGACTATATTTTCGGAGATTATTTTATTCGATAATCTATATTGAATATCGATCGTATATTTTAATGTTCATAAAAATGATGGACGTTCATGAAAACAAATGTAAACATATCCAATGTGTGATTTAAAAAATGAAACGTGATTTATTCATTTCGAGCGTCGATCTAGTCCTAACCTCATTATCTTCATCCTCATGCGTAAAAGATTAATTACAATTTATCATTAATACTACCAATTCAAGATAATCGATTTGATCGGAATACCGAAAACGGTTTACTTATTTGGAAGCAACGAAACAATATTTTCCCGAACGTCTAGTGTCCGCTACTTCCGCCAGGGTACCGGACCACGTGGTGCCGAAGAAACCCCCTCAAAGCCGTAGCGTGTAAAGGGCGCGCTTTCCACGGAGCATTGTCCGAGCCTGTTGCATCGTTTTCGGGCGTCGATCATTTCACGTATTTTCCCCAGAGCTCCTGTACTCGTTTCCCCGCGAATGATTTTATTCGTATCGTTGATCGTTTTAAATTCGTTATGACGTAGGAAATAAAAAATCGCGCTCCAATTTATTCCGCCACTTTAATTCGCGGCGAGGATCCACAGGAATTTAAAAATGTCCGTGAACACGGGAAAGTATCGTGCCGAGAGGAAGGAGCCGACGAAGTGGCGAAAATTCGGTGACGACAATATTCCCAGGTAATTAGAATCGTATTCCCTCGACGTTTCGCCAAACAACGTGCATGATGAACGAATCTCGACGGTATTGAAGTTCGCATCGTTCGAACGCAACGAAAGCTTCGTAACCCAAACTTGACAAATTTGACCCACGTAGAACGCCTGAATCTTTTCTCGGCATTCTTATCAGAAATATGCAGCCCAAATTTGCAGGATAAGATTTTGAACGATGGTGACAATGAGGAAATAAAATTGAAACAAAAAAATAGTTTTCCTTTCATCTCAACAATACAAATTTCGCCATCGCGAATCACGAGCGTTTGACCCCATATATCGAAAGCTGCTTTTTCTTTCGCGAAGGGAGAACACGGCAGAGGGGCGACTGAAGCAGGCCAACGAGAATGTGAGAATCGACAGCCTCTACGGCTTTCAAAGAGTCACGGATAACAAAGAACGCACCGGATATTTAATCAACATGCACACGGTAAGTGCGACGGTAATGCAAGCCGAAAAGGACGCACGGCTCGTCGTTTTCCGCTTCCGTGCGCTGCAACTTCCGGTTGATGAGAACGAGAAGTTCAGAGTTGTGAAAGTTCGCGAAAAGCAGAGCTAACCGCTACGGCGCAATGTTCACAGACGGAGATAGTCGAGGAGGACAAGCGTTTGATAAGCGGAGTGGACTATTACTTCCTAGAGGAAGACTGTTCCAGGTTCAAAGTTTCCGTGCCTTTCTATCCCTACTTCTACATTCTGTGCCGTAAGAAAACGGAGCAGGAGGTGGCGACGTTCCTGCTGAAGAAGTACGCCGGGGTTGCGGTGAAGGTGGAGATCGTGACGAAGGAGGATCTGGATATGGTAATTACGACTTTTTATCCATAGGCAATTACAGGCTCGAATATTCGCTCTAACGACGCGCGTTCGCTTTCAGCCCAATCATCTGATCGGACTGCAGCAAAAGTATCTGAAAGTGTCGTTCGCCAATCTGACGGATCTGATGAAAGTAAAGAGGGACATTAACAGAGCTGTGAAAGCCAGCAAAGAGCGAGAAAAGCTCAATACTCATTATACCAATCTTTTGTCAGATATGCTGAATCCGACGAAACGCCAGGAAGTGAAGAAAATGTCTGATCACATGGAGAACGTTTTGGACATAAGGTGGGTGATAGATTTCACGCTGAAGGGTTGAGCGGATTTTTCCTATCGTCGCTTCATTGGAGACTTGAACAATCGTTCTTTGCAGAGAACACGACGTGCCTCATCACGTAAGGGTGGCGATAGATTGCGGGGTTTTCGTTGGTCTCTGGTACACGGTAAAGAGCCGCGGTACCGATCCTCCAATAATCACAAGGAGGGAGGATCTCATAGAGCCCGTAGAGCCGATCGTCCTGGCCTACGACATCGAAACGACCAAGTTGCCACTCAAGTTTCCGGACTCGGCGACCGATCAGGTCATGATGATATCTTACATGGTGGACGGCCAGGTAATTGCCAACCATTTGGTATCCAATTGACGTTTCTGATCCTCGGGCTGCTCGAGTCAACGAACAAACCGGGACGATCAGCGGACGAGTGAAAAATTCGTTGTTTTCTCAGGGATACTTGATCACGAATCGGGAGATCATATCGTCCGACATCGAGGACTTCGAGTACACACCGAGGCCCGAATTCGAAGGTCTATTCACGGTGTACAACGAGGCGAACGAGAAAGCCACACTGATCAAATTTTTCGATCACATAAACGACGTGAGGCCGCACATATTCGTGTCCTATCACGGTGACGGATTCGATTGGCCGTTCGTCGAGGCTCGCGCCCTCGCACAGAATATCGACATGAAAATGAGAATCGGCTTTGCCAAGACACGAGATGAATTTTACGGGTGCCGCGCGGCCATACATCTGGATTGCTTGCAGTGAGTTGACGATTTTTTTTTGTAGACAGTTACACGTAAAAATTCCGAAAGAAAATCCTTCATACTTTATTGGTACTTTGACGACGTGAATTAAGGCCTTAGGCTACTGTGAACGGGTATAAAATCATGTGCGAATATAACAATTTTTTTTCGTATGAAAAAGTGATTCACTCGTAAAATTAATTACACATTTATTTAGTATGAATATCAAGCTGTTGAAATTTTTTTTTTCGATCTTCAAAATGGCCGACTACTAATATTTTCTTTCGTTATCTTTTTTTAGGCGCTTCGCAGCGTGACATTTAGCATCCACAAATTGTGACCTAGAACAAAAACGAAAAATTCTCGTTAATCTACATTAGGATACCTAGAGAAGTACGTACGAAATTTAAAAAAAGTCTTTTTATTCAAAAGTTAAACTGCTCATAAAATGGAAGGTTTTCGAATAATCAGAAATTCCGTACGTACTTCTCTGCGAAATGCAATTAGGAACATAACTTTTAAATTTGAAGCAAATCGAGTGAAAATTGTTGAAGTTATTTGTCACGCCAATTGGAAAAAAGCTGTTTCGAGAAGTTTCGAGTAGTCGGCCATTTTGTAGATCGGGAAAAAAATTCTAACAGCTCGATATTCATACTAAATAGATGTGTAATTAATTTGCTGAGTAAATGACTTTTTCATACGAAAAAAAATTGTTAAATTCGCACATGATTTTATACCCGTTACTGTGGCCTAAGGCGTTAAACAAAATTATTTTACAGCCAATTATTCGTGACCATGTACGTTGTTGAGTCTGTCGAGCCAATTTGTTAAAAAAAAAAATAATTAATTTGGGTTTTGACGGCAAAACCTTTTTATTCGTGTCAAATTTCGCGCTCGAAATGTTTGTAAAAAACGTTCCAAATGAAAATCCGAAAAAAAACGTGAATAAAACAATTTAAAAAAATGTAAGTAAAAGAATTTTCAACACGTTGTAAATAAAGGAATGTTTTAATGTCGTAAATAAACGAATAGTTAAAAAGTCGTAAATAAACGAATTTAAAAGAACGTTCCCAATAGAATATTTAACAAAACCATCTGAAAAAACGAATTAAGAAAATGTGCCAAATAGAAGAACTTTAAACAATGTTCTAAATAAAATCATGTAGAAAAGAATTGTAAAAATGTCGTAAATGAAAATGCAAAAATAGTTCGAAGTAAAAGAATTTAAAAAAGTGACTGGACAGAGACAATCTATTTGCGAAGATAAAAAAGAAGCTGCACGAAAAAGTGTCAGAAATGGTTAAACTTACCGTGCAGTCTCGAAAAAAGTAATCCCCAGAAAAAAAGAACACGTTTTAAACTAATGACTTCGCCAAACAAGTTTTAGGAAGAATTTTTTCTCCAAAAGATGCACGAATCTGAAAAATAATCCAAAAAATCAATCGATTATTCTCAACAGCTGGACCAACGAGTACAACAAAATTGCTCAAGGGCAGATATACACCTAGGAGCCGGAAAAAAGGTCATTTTTGTGAATTTTTCTCAAGGAAAACTATTTGAAATTTCGGATTGGGCTTTTGATTATCTAAAAGTATATAAATTCAAAAATATGTTTAATTTTCTTTATTTAAAAATATCAAAAATATACAAGGATATTGTACGATCCTTGGAGCGTCGTAAAAAAATCGGTACCCAAAATTTCTCGAAAACCAATAAACCGATTGCCTTGAGGTTTTTTGTGGTTATCCATACGCCATTATCTAGTACTTGTCATAGGATTTTTTTTCCGTTACTCAGTTTTTGTTTTATAAGCAAAATAATAACTAATTTTTGGCCGAAAAATCACTATTTGTGTTCAAACGTCCGCCATTTTGTCATAAATCGATATTTTCAAAGTCGGCTACGACGAGTACTAGATAACGGTGTACAGAATAACCCCAAAAAACCTCAAGGCAATCGGTTGTATATTTTTACAACAAAATTTTACAAAAAATATACAAATCCTTGTATATTTTTCATATTTTTAAATAAAGAAAATTAAACATATTTCTCAATGTATATACTTTTAGATAATTAAAAGCCCAATCGGAAATTTCGAATAGTTTTCCTTGAAAAAATTCCCAAAAATGACCTTGTTTTCCGGCTCCTAGGTGTATATCTGCTCTTAAGGGGTAAGGCCACTGTAACGGCCCAAAAAAAAGGTTTTTTCACTAATTTTTTGCTCCCGAAATTGAAGGTATTTGAAAAAAAACTTTTAATGGTGTTATCGGGCATACATTAAACTTTATTATAAAATTTTTTTACAGTAAAAAAAAACAAAATGGCGGTTCCACAGCTATCTTCCCGGGACATGTTTTGCTTCCAGGGCTCCGCGGCACGCAGCACCACTGGTGCACTTTTGAATCTAGAACAAAAAAAAAAAACCATTAATCTAGAGGGCTATAGCTAGAGAATGTCGATCGGATTTTAAAAAGTATCAATTTTTGTGGATTTGGCGTGCGTTTGAAAAAAAAAATTGATTTTTGACGAAAAAAACGGCAAGTTTTTTGTTAATAAAAAATCAATAAATAAAGTTCTTGAAAATTCCGATCGACATTCTCAAGATAATGTAAATGTTCACATCTGGTTAAAATTTCAAGTAAAAAAAATGAAAATTGTTCGAGTTATGCTGCGTGCCATTTTGAAAAACCATGTTTCGAGAAAAACGCGTTTAAAGTTTTGCGAATAGTTTTTTTAAGCCAATAAAAAAAAATCGATTTTTCAAAAAATTTGCAGTGGCCTTACCCCTTAAGGGTTGAAATAAAAAATGATAAGAAAATTCGGAAAATTTCGTATGTTTTTGTATGAAGTATTTAAGAGGTCGTGTTAAAATGTCACGACGATTAGGAAGCTCGTTATCAAAAAATTAACATTTTGTTAAAAACAATTTTTAAAAGAAATAAAAAAAATTTATCAATAAACTTCGTTTTGTTTCCGTTGCTTTCAGTATATTGTAGATATTATAAAATTGAGAGGTCAAAAAAAAAACTTATTGCAAAGTTACATCAGTTTCCATAAAACAACATTTAATTTGTGAATGTTAATTGTTCAATAACGAGCTTCCTAATTGTCGTGAAATTTTTACACGACCTATGAAATACTTCATACAAAAACATACCGAATTTTCCGAATTTTATCATCATTCGCGCTTTGGGACTCAACATCCTTAATATAAAAAGCGCAACAGCATAGTCCTTACGCGATATTATTTTTCCCCAGCTGGGTGAAGCGCGACTCTTACTTGCCGGTGGGTTCTCAAGGTCTGAAAGCCGTAGCGAAGGCGAAACTGCGTTACGACCCGGTGGAGTTGGATCCGGAGGAGATGTGTCGACTGGCAGCGGAGGATCCGGAGACCCTGGCGAATTATTCGGTCTCGGACGCGGTGGCAACGTACTATCTCTATCAGAAGTACGTGCAGCCGTTCATATTCGCGCTTTGCACGATCGTACCGATGAACCCGGACGAGGTGTTGAGGAAGGGCTCGGGCACGTTGTGCGAGTCGTTGCTGATGGTGGAGGCGTTCCGTGCGAACATAATATTCCCGAACAAGCAGTCGGCCGAGTTGAACAAATTGACGGAGGACGGTCACGTTTTGGACGTCGAGACGTACGTGGGTGGCCACGTGGAGGCGCTGGAGTCGGGAGTCTTCCGTGCGGACATACCGTGCAGATTCAAGATCGAGCCCGGGGCGGTGGACGAGTTGATAGCAGGTGTGGAGAAGGCGCTGAAGCATTCGATCCAAGAGGAGGAAAAGGTGCCCCTCGAGATGGTGACGAATTTCGAGGAGGTAGCGGACGAGGTGAGGCGAAAGTTGTTGGCTCTGAAGGAGCATCCGGTGCGCCAGGAGAACCCGGTGATCTATCATCTCGACGTAGGCGCCATGTATCCGAACATCATACTGACGAATCGTCTGCAGCCGTCGGCCATAGTGAACGAGGCCGTGTGCGCGTCCTGCGACTTCAATCGTCCCGACGCGTTGTGCAAACGCGAGATGGAGTGGGCGTGGCGCGGCGAGTATCTGCCCGCCACGTTGGGCGAGTACCAGCGAATCCAGCAGCAACTGGAGACCGAGACGGTGCGTTCCCAGGACGGCAGCGAGGCTCGTCCCTTTCACGAGCTTCCGCTGATCGAGCAAGCCGCCCTCGAGAAAAAACGTCTCGCCGACTACTGTCGCAAGGCGTACGCCAAGACGAAGGTCACCAAGGTCGAGATACGCAAGCAAACGGTTTGCCAGAAGGAGAACTCGTTCTACGTCGACACCGTGAGGGCCTTTCGCGATCGTCGCTACGAGTACAAAGGCCTGACGAAGCAAGCGAAGCAGCAGGTCGCCGCTGCGCTCGCCAGCGGCGACGCCGGTGACATCAAGTCGGCGAAAAATCGCGAGATTCTCTACGACTCGTTGCAGCTCGCCCACAAGTGCATTCTCAATTCGTTCTACGGTTACGTGATGCGCAAAGGGGCGCGCTGGCACAGTATGGAAATGGGCGGTATAGTCTGCCACACCGGTGCAAATATAATAATGAAAGCGCGCGAGATAATCGAGCAGGTTGGACGTCCGTTGGAGCTCGACACGGACGGCATATGGTGCATACTGCCGCAGTCCTTTCCCGACAATTTCATCGTAACCACGAGTCATCCGAAGAAAGGAAAAATCGTCGTTTCCTATCCAAACGCCGTTCTGAACTTCATGGTTAAGGACAAATTCACGAACGACGTTTATCACGATCTCGTCGATCCCGCGAACGCGGTCTACGAGGTGAGAAGCGAAAATTCCATATTTTTCGAGGTTGACGGACCGTATCGGGCGATGGTGTTGCCCGCCGCGAAGGAGGAGGGAAAGAAGCTGAAGAAGCGTTACGCGGTGTTCAATTTCGACGGTAGTTTGGCCGAACTGAAGGGTTTCGAGGTTAAGAGGCGAGGTGAGTTGCAGCTAATAAAGATCTTCCAGTCGTCGGTGTTCGAGTCTTTTCTCAAGGGTGAGAGCCTCGAGGAGTGCTACAAGTCGGTTGCCAAAGTGGCCGACTACTGGCTCGACGTGTTGTACAGCAAAGGCGCCGACATGCCCGACTCCGACCTCTTCGATCTGATATCCGAGAACAAATCGATGTCCCGTAAGTTGGAGGAATACGGAAGCCAGAAGTCAACCTCGATCTCAACGGCGAAGAGGCTGGCCGAGTTTCTGGGCAGCGAAATGGTGAAGGACAAGGGTCTCGCGTGCAAATTCATCATATCGAAGAAGCCCCAGGGCGCGCCTGTTACCGAGCGAGCCATTCCGTTGGCGATCTTTCAGTCGGAGGAGAGTTTGAAGCAGCATTACTTGCGCAAGTGGCTGAAGGACTCGGGTCTGCGGAGCTTCGACATACGCGACATACTCGACTGGGGCTATTACATCGAGCGACTGGGCAGCACGATACAGAAGATAATAACGATACCGGCCGCGTTCCAGGGCCTCTCGAATCCCGTGCCCCGGGTCAAATATCCAGACTGGCTGCACAAGAAGTTGCTGGAGAAGAACGACGTGAAGAAGCAACGGCGAATAACCGACATGTTCCAGGTGGTCGAGAAGGATCAAGAGGAGAGGACGACGAGCGACGATCCTGCGAGCGAGAGCAACGAATCCTCGGGGATCGTCGACCTGGAGGACGTCGCGGGTCCCTCCTCGGTCTTCAAGCTTCCCACTGCGACGGTATCGAAGAGAAAGCGACGGTCCTCCGCCGAGCTCGACGAGGAGAACGCCTTGAAGAGCTGGCGCGAAGTTCTCGGTCCGCCCCCGAATTACGGCGAGACGCGCGAGGAACGTATCGCATGGTTGCAGTACCACAAGCAAAAGTGGCGCCATCAGGCCCAACAGAGGCTCCTCCAGAGGCGCAACAAGCGCAGCAAAACCGCCACCGACCAAGTGGACCGGGGCAATCGAGGCGTCGCGAGGAACACCAGCGTCAACACGATCCACGGCTTCATCAACCGTTCCCATCGCAACCTGCTCAGGCAACCCTGGCAAATAATTCAAATAGTCGGGACCAGCGAGCCCGGGATGTTCCGCCTGTGGGCGCTCGTCGACAAGCAACTCCATCAGATCAAGCTCCGCGTGCCTCGCATATTTTACGTCAACACGCGGGAGCAACGGGGCGAGCCAGGCCCCAACGAGACGTGGAAAAAGTGCTCGAGAATACTGCCGAGATCGCGGCCCGTTTACAATCTCTATCGGTACACCGTGCCCGAGGACGTCTACGAGGTCAACGGGCCCCTCCTCGCCGACGAGCTCAGCAAACCGGAAGTCGAGGGAATTTACGAGACTCAGGTGTCCCTCGAGTTCCGGGCGATCTTGAATCTCGGCTGTGTCTGCATGGTCGATTCGTCCGCGTGTGCACCCGACATCGCCGATCTCGGCGATACTTTCTCCCTGAATCAATTGCAATTCAAGAGTATAGCCGTTCAACCGTATCTGGAGTCGGGCGTGAAGTACATTTTTCTTTATCATCACTGGTCGTCGAATCGTCAACGGGCGATCTGGGGCCTGTTTATCGGGCCGAGTAAACGCGCCCACGTATACGTTCAGGACACCGTCAGGACGAATCAAATGCCGAACATGAGCGCGTTGTACGGTAGCGAGAGGGCCGCCTTGGCGGAGTCGTCGGGTGGCGAGATCGAGCCACCGGAGGAGATGCACTTCGAGGTGCGAACGGAGACGAGCCTGGGGGCTGTTTGTCGCGCCTTGCAAGCCGCGTTGAAGTCTTACAAGAACGAGATGAAGGGGGCTACCGCGTTGGCCGTCCAGGCGGCCATGAGCGTCGCCGAGCTCGTCAACGAGATGCCACTGCTGAAGGACTTTCCCCTGATAAACACGAGGTTACAAGATCCGGACAATCTCTTCAACACCCTCGAATGGCAGAGATTGGGCGCCAGCACGATGATCGGCCATTATCTCAAGAGCGAGAGAGTACTGAGCCTGATGGCCGAGCAGTGTCGCTACTTTCACGCACCGATCGGCAACGTACCGGCCGATCCTACGATCTTCGGTGCCGATCTCTTCTACGCGAGACATCTGCAGAAGCACAACTTCGTGCTTTGGTACTCGACAACGGAGAGGCCCGATTTGGGCGGCAGTGAGAACGACGACAATCGCTTGCTCACCGATTTCGAGGAGAGCACCAACTTCATATCCAACTTCCCGGGGACATATTCGAGCGTCTGCCTCGAGCTCGACATCGAGAGCCTCGCGGTAAACACGCTGCTGCAGTCGCATCACGTCAACGACGTTGACGGTACGAGCTCGTTCGTCGCCTTTCACGCGGCGGGTCAAGTCTCGTTGCAGGAAATGGTCACGGGGGAATCGACGACCGCGACGATACCGAGCTACGACGAGACCGCCCTCTGCAGCGCCTCCTTCAAAGTTCTCCGAGGCATGGTCGGCACTTGGTTGAAAGACGTCACCCATCACAAAAACGTTTACGCCGATTGTCAGCTTATGGACTTCTATCGCTGGCTCAGATCACCCAGCGCTCTGCTCTACGATCCCGCCCTACGGCGCACCCTTCACAACTACATGAAGAAATTGTTCATACAGCTGGTAGCGGAGTTCATGAGGCTCGGCTCGATCATAGTTTTCGCCAATTTCAACAAGATCATCATATGCACGAAGAAGCGAACGGTCGAGGCGGCACTCGGTCATATCAATTATATCGTCGCTACGATTAGGAACAAGGAATTGTTTCACAGCATCAACATCACTTACGAGAATTGCTGGGTTTATCTCGTCTGGATGGACTTGGCCAATCACGCCGGCGTGCTCGGCAAGCTGCCGAAGGATCTTCAGGAAACGGAAGAGACGGAGAACGAGGACGAGGACGATACACCGCAGATCGTCATGAACTGGAATCTCATGGAGATACTGCCCGAAGAGGCCCTCTGTCGCCAACACTTCTGCACCATCATCGCCGGCTACCTCAGCGCCATCTATCGCCACATAAGCGAGAACGAACCCGAGACCGGCACTCCGAGACGCAGAAGACGCGACAGCACCGTCAGCCAAACGCAAACGGCCCCTCTCGGGCTTGGCGCTCTGCAAAACTCGGCTGAATTCGCCAAGAAACTCATTGCCGGCGAATTGTCGCAGAAATTGTTTCAGGTCGTGCAAAAAATTCACAAAAGATTGCCCGAGAAGATCGTGACGCTTGAGGAGAATCCTAATCTCGATCTGGGCGGTGCTGACAGCAAGAAAATAAATCCGGCGTTGGAACTGATAAAAGCGATATGCAAGGTGATTACGTTGCCCAATGATCGGATTGGGGTGAAGACTTTGAATAAGATTCGATCGTTATTCGCTTTGTTGGGTTTCAACCTGCAGCGTTGCGCGACGTCGGAATGATTCGTGCAAATGGCGATTGTAATCCTCGATTTGTTTTTTTTCTTCAGATTCTAACGCTGGACAAGGAGGTCGCGGACGACGTGGCCGATCTTAAGAGAAATCTCTTGCGACTGATCGGCGTTGGGAGCTTCAGCGACAAAGCCGATTGGAAGGATCCCTGCATATCGTTCGTGCTGCCGGAAGTGATTTGCAAAGCGTGCAATCACACGAGAGACATTGATCTGTGCAAGGACACGTCGATCTCCGTAGCCGATGGCGTGTGAGTCAACGGGCCCTTAGCCAATGTTATTGATAAATATGTTTTATCATTCATTATACTGATATCATTAAGGAGGTACGATCATTTCCGCGGGGTCAAAAAAAGAGTCTAAATTTATTTTACCCACAGCTGCTCCGATTGATGTTTACTTATGTTGATTTTTCGTATTATCGGTTATAGTGTGCCAAATGTTGTGGTAAATGATGAATTTATCGCACGTGAACAAATAAAAACTGAAAAATTAGATTGTCAACGCCTCGGTAGTAACAGAGTTGGGCGTAGTTCTATTTATAAATACAAATACGAATTTATTCACATCTTTGTGAATATTCACAATTTTTTCTGTGAATTTATTTGTATGTTCAGAATATTCGTGAATACAATTGTATTTGTATGCATGCAGGTGAATACAAATAAGTGAAGTATGAATAAATTTGTATTTATATTCACATGAAAATCACCATGTGAATAATATTCGTATTTATAAATAGAATTACGCCAAACTCTGGGTAGTAATCTTCGTAATAATAATATTAACATATCCACCATAAAAACGGACTAAAAAGACGAACGAAAATCAGCCGGAAACCTATTAAAAATAGGCTTGAATTACCTCAGCGGAATTAACACGATAGGCAGAATATAATTATACATATTATTGATACGTGATAAATGATAAAACTCCATAAATTGTTGTTTGCATATTTTGTGGCGGCCTGAAATATTCATGTTGAGAAATATATTCAGCGCGTCGTATCATTATTTTGTGCACAAAAATTACGTTCTAAATTCGCGTATGTTGTTTTTGGTGCCAACGAAAGATATTCCGCAACATTTTTTGCGACACTGACTTACCTTCCTCGCCATAAACGCGCCGAGTGAATCGAATAGTGTCTACCTGGAGAGACGAAGTTTCGATGATCGGGAGTCTGGTAAACGAATCGTCACTTTTTGCAGACACTCCTGGAATTGTCCGATGTGCGAGACGCGGTACGACAACGCCGAGATCGAGTTTGGACTGATCGACATTCTTTATCGGCGAACGATGGGCTACGTATTGCAGGATCTGCAGTGCCGCAAGTGTTTGCAGATAAAGCGCGACAACGTGAACGAGTATTGCACGTGTTCCGGCGACTTCAATACGACGGTAAAACGCCAGGAGATCGTACAGTGCGTGAGAATAATGAAATCGATATCGAAGAAGTGTCGCATGTTCGTTCTCGCGGACGCGATAAACGGCACGCGCCTCGTCGACGAGCCATCGCCCAATTCGTAGATCAAAAGTACACAAATTTTTGTCTTCCCGCTACACGGCCCCTCCCCCCTTCTTGTATTAAATAAATTATTACGAATCGACGCTGTTGTTTTTTCGGCTTGTTTAATATTGTTCTGTTTTTCTTTTCTTCTTAATTCTGCTTAGAATTAACAATCGACCAGTGATATTTTCTCAGCCGACGGGAGAGCTCGACACGCTTCCGCATTGCGAATTTTCTACACTATTTGTACAGTAACGATCTCACTTCTCCGCGGTGTCGACCGCCACTTTCGGATCTGAAAGAAAATAGTTTTGAGGTCAGAAACTCGGCTGTGTTTGCGGACAGGTCAATAGATGACGAGGAATGGGAAATATGGGAGAGATGAAAAATTTTCGGCGAAATATTAGAATTGGTTATTAGGCTTTTTTTTCACGAATTTTTGGCACTTGGCAAAATGCGGTGGATATTTTATAAAAACAAATTTGAATTGAATTAAAAAAAAATAAATTAAATTAAATGAAAATAATAAATTTTCTCAAAAATTGAAAATAAAGAAAAATAAAGTAAATTTTGTTTTATAAAATTTAATAAAATTGAACCTTAAGTTCGCAAGAGCATTGCGTGTAAATCGAGACACTCCGAAACTACAATATGTTGAAGGACTTGTAACAGGCCAGCCGTGAGTTTTTAAATGCTTGCAAATACTCGTGTGTGTGTATTTATTATTTTTACTATTTTATTTATTATTTTGATTATTTCATTATTTTTTAAATTATTTCATTCGTTACTTGTATTATTCGTATTATTTTCTTATTATTCAACATATTTGAATCAACCTACAACTTACAATAATTTCAAATCTGTTCCCGATGCCAAAGAACTTATGGCGCTGAAGTTTGCATCGTTGGAACGCAACGAAAGTTCCGTTTTACATTTTATTTTCCGCATTTTTATTATTATAGGCGATCTTCTTATGATAGATTGCAAAATGAATATCTTGAAAAATGGTTGACGGATTTTTGTAGGCGAAATCTGCCAAAATAAATTAAATTCGTTGCAGTCCAACGATGCGAACTTCAGCGTCGTAAGAACTTTCAGGTTGAAGTTAAATTGTTTCAAAACGCACATGTTATAGCGGGAACATTTCCTATATTCAGGCCTTAAGGACGTACGAAGCTAGACATGTAGAATAATATATATTGCTTAAGGGGTCTGTGCGAGCTAAGAAGTTAAAAAAATACGACTTTTTATTGCAGTTTTACACCCTACCTTCTTAACTTTAATTTGCATAAAAGATTTTGCACAAATTCCACAAATTGACCAAGTTATGACAATTTTTATGAACTTTTCGTCAGTCTACTGCGATTTAGCCTATCTTTTTTATTTTCTCTAAACTGTTTTACGAAACTGTAAGTCTATCGCAAAATCTGTTCGTCCGTTTCGCTTAAAATTCAAACTGAGCATAGATTATAACGTTTTGTTTTCCAAGAACCGGAAGACTGCATCTTTAACCATTTATCAGTATCGAGCGATCAAAGTTGTTCCTCACCTGTAAATTTGAACTGGGGGAAGGCGGTCATGTCGACGCCCTGTCCGCCGCCGTAGTGAGCAGCGAGCTTGTCGAGCTCGGATTTGAGCTCCTTCTGGACCTCCGGCGTGGCATCTACCATCTGTCCATTGCTGAAAGAATGCGACCGCCGAAAGAGTTACCGTAAAATTCATCTCTGAAACGACGATCGACTCGGCTCCCTGGGGATAGAACGGCGAGACTGCGTAAGAGCACTGCAAAGGTACTTACACACTCTTGGACTTGTACTCGCGAACTTTGTCGAGGAACAATTGCTGAATCGGGTCGGTGGCCTTCTGCAGCGCCGGCGCTACAATTCCTATGTTGCGCTTGACAATTTTCGGCACGCCGCTCAGGAATCGTGGGCTCAGCATGGTTGCCTTAAATGTGCGAAAGTTTAATTTTCGAATCGAATCTTCCCTTCGCCGCCGAGAAATTCGCACTTATGTAACGTGAAGATTTATCGGCGTTCGCGAGAGACGAGGGTGGAAGAATCGAGTTTTTAGGTTAGGTCGGGAAAAGTACGAGATTTCGTGGTACGACGTGATTTTTACGAATGCTCGTTGACGCTCCGTGGCGAAATAATGGGACAATTAATTGGGCGTTGGTCGATCGGGGGTATTGAGACGATTTAAGGGGATTCTTACGGTTTTCGAGGAACGGATATTCCAATCAGCTGCTGGGAACCAATATGGCTGACGCGATCGATGTCACGACTCTGGTGAATAGACGATACTTCGAAACATTTGCATTCATTTTAATCATAGTGAGAATGAAGAATTAACGATGCCCGAGCTTGTTTGGATTTATCGATGATCGAGCGATTTTGCGATGGAATATTGCGTATTCTTTAAATTAATTTGTGTTCGCCGTCGATTCACGTTGTACTTTTAAAAATTCCAATGTTATCGACGTCGACCTTTTGCGGAGACTCGGGCGGTATTCCACCGATGAATGTTAAAACGATTCTTTTTCTTCGGACGTCGATAGGTCCGATAAACATTTAACGGAGTTTGCGGAGTTCCATATTATTTTTGAAAGGAAAAATAAATCATTAGAAATTGCACCACTTTTTTCGAAGAACCCGGGCGGAATTGCTGGAGTTCGAATTTTAACTGCGCGGAAACGACGTATTGGAACTTGTCAAAAAAAGTATTCCAAAGATTAATTATTACGAGAGGTTCTTTCGGACAGCCGAAAACAATCGAATTTTCACGATTTTTTTGGGTCGAAACTATTTATTCTACATAATTAAAATTTTATGTACATATTATTCAATTTTTTAATTTCTCAGTTTTGTTATATTATTAAAAAATGTTGTTACAGTTCACACGCTTGATGTGAACCTAAAAAATCCGAACAAAAGTGAAAATTCGAAAAATGGTAGGCGTTTGAAAAACTGTTCCATCTTTCAAGAATTTTTTGCTGTGGTATGTGTTAATGCAAAAGCAGTTTTCAAAAATAATTTTCAAGAACCTTCAGATTCAAATAGACGGTAATGACATTATCTAAAAGTGAGAACATTTTCAAACAATCGATCCGATAGTCTCCGAGTTATCTTGTACGAGTTCTACAAAAAGGTGTTCCCGAAAACGCGTTTAGTTTCAACATTCAGAAATGTCACTAAATGACGCGCGATAAATCCACGATTTCCGTGGGATAAATTAGTCCCTCAGCTTCCTCCTTCGGCTTATCCCCCCCCCCCCCCCCTAAGTACTCTTTGACGCCGCAAAGGTATGCCCCCTTAAATATAAGAAGAAAAAAGTCCCTTTGCCCCCCGCACGAGAACATCCGAAGGTCGGCGTGGCGCGCGCCGCTTCGCGCCACGGCTCGTTCGAAACTATCCCCACCCCGCGTACAGTTCGCCGGAGCGCCGCTCGAGCGTGCGGCGGCGGCGGCGTTCGAGTCGTCCAATCAACAACGTTCGCGGCGTTGATTTCGTTCCAACGGCCGGTGTGGTGGGGGGCGGAGTTCGGAACGTGGGAGGGAGACTGGCCTAGCCGTTCCTTAGTTTCATTCATGAACCTCCGGAGACGCGGCCAGGATATATTAACTTGTAATTCTCCGTGTATTTGTGTCGGTTTGCACTTCGCGGGCAGTGTGCCTCACCGATGTGCGCGTTGCGCTCCCTAGTTTAACACGTGATTCGGTTTATCAGTTGTCGTATTTTCTTTTCATCGTTCGCAGTGTTTTGTTGTTGTTTTGTTTGCTTGGTGTACAGTGTGAGCGTGCAACGTTGAGGTTCTTTCAAAATAGTTCTTTTCTTCTCGTCTCCACTTCGACAATCAACCGAAGACTTCGTACCAGGAGACTGCAGGTATTTATAGCGATCGACAGGGGCTTTGTACACTCGAAACGTGCAAGCGAATAACGCAATTTAATTTTCACGAGTGTGCGAAACTTTTTACGCGACTAAAAATACACGTGTGTGTGTCTGTGTCATTTCTCACTTGGGTAAGCGTGACTACGCGTTCGGTGAATTATACACGTATGGTGTAATACGAATCTATTTATGATTCGTCACAGCGAAACGTTTTTTTTTCTTCTTTCAATTGGCGCTCGTGCAGCGCCGAGTGATCGAATCTTTGTGCGCTGTGTCGCGAAACTTTTCGTTCGACGAGGGCTACCGCTTTTCGGCAGCTTGGATCGCTTTTTTCATCGGCTGTTTCGCTTCCCTCGTATGCGCGAGCAGAGGAAAGCAGACGATCGCGAGGCGCGGACATGGAAAGTAACTCGCGATCTTTTGCCGCTGAGCGCGCGAGGCTTTGACGTTCCGATCGTCTCGCTTCGGTTTTTATGCTCCTTCGTATCCGAAAAATAGGCAAGAGATGCTAGGTCCTTTTGCTACCATTTTGGGGGCTTTTCTCACAAGCTTGAATGTGCGTGTCGAAGTGGGGGATTCAAGTGCCATCGGTTTTGGGGGAAATTGAAAATAACGGAAAAGAAATCGCCGTCGTATGAATATATAAATATCAAATGTACAGGGTGTTCTGTTGTGAATGGATAATCCGAAAACTGTCGATAGGTCAGATCATGGCATACTATAAGCTGGAATTTCAGTTTCGTAAAAGTCCCACAGTTTTTTAAATCAAAATCATCTGCTTTTGGTTTATCGCATGCTATTTCTACAAATAACTTTTTTTTACTCGATTTTTTAAAGAATACTCTTGGTTATTCGTTTTATCTAGGAAAGTCTTCTTTTTAACCTTAAATGTTAAGGAAACTTTATGGAAAAAGATCTTGTGCGGAATTTTCATACAAACCAATTCGAACATCTGACTTTGCTAGCCTGCGGTGCAAAAACAAATGTACTACGCATATCGTGCCAATTACTTTTAAAAGTTGCATAGTTATTGCCGATTCGTATTATTTGTAGAAATGGCGTGTGAAAAACCAAAAGCAGATGATTATTTTCAAAAAATATCACGTCCAAAATCTCGAAAACGTAATACTTTTATTAAACTGAAATTCCAGCATAAGTAGGACCTGATTTGGCTTATATATATATATATATTGACAGCAGAGAATTCTGATTGTTCCAATGCAAAGGTTCGACTTCAAGTTGCATACCGAGAGAGTGCTTTTCAAAACACCCAATGAAGATAGAAAGTAGAAAATTCGATTATTCGTTTGTTATACTTTGGACTTTAGAACAGGAGAATACGCTCCGTACAGTCACTATCAAAAGTTATTGAATTAAACTGAATTACATTGAATTAAATAACTAAAAAATTACAACGGCAAAGTAAATCAAATTAAATCCACAAAAGCAGAGATTTTTTAGTTATACCATTAAAATAAATTAAATTACAAATGAAAACAGCACAAATTGTCAACTTAAATAATTAAATTGAATAAATCAATAATTAAAACAGCAAAAGCTATTAAATTATATTATTGAAGTAAATTAAATGGAAAATTACACAGCAACAATAGAAAACACGACAAAACAAACTTTTCTCATATCCTCCAGAAAAATCCCAAATATAAAAAATCCGAATACCCCCCTCCCCCCTCCCCCCAAAGCCTAAATCATTCCTTCCTCTATTCGCTTCTCCACACGAGAGTCCTAAAAGTTCCAAATGCAAAATCTCCCATATAGCAACCTGTCGACTCTCCAGCAGTACAGCTGGCGCTCTCTAGCGGCGAATCAAAGAATCACAATTCTTTTCAACGCGAACGAACCGCTCTTGCTTCGACCTCGCAAACAAATTCGCTTTCAAATACGAGAAAAATTCGCCACTAGCTTCCGACACTACCGTCTCAGATCTTCGGACGTTAGGTGTGCGTGCGCCCCCCCCCCTCCAGTCCACAAAGCCCATCTTTGTTCCAATCTGGACCGGAACACTTGGACAATGAAATACCGTTTAGCCGGTGAGCAAGAGTGACAACGCGACGAATGTGTTTTCACATTTGTTTGGCTTCGTAAATCAAACACCATTCACTCTTCGCCGTAAATACGACGTCGTGCCGTGCGGGGGAGGTGGGATCGAGCAGTTGAGCTTTTAGTAGATGTGTGGACGATCCGCTCGAAGAGAATCAAACAGTGAGGACTAGCAGTGTATAATAATAAGTCAATAAACGTGTTTGTGCTGCGCGTACATCGGTGCAGTGAAGGAGGGAGGGAGGGAGAGAAAGAGAGAGAGAGAGAGAGAGAGAGACAGAGAGAGAGAGAGAGAGAGAGAGAGAGAGAGGAGTACTTTGTTCACGTTGGCGTCGTGAAGAAAGTCCTCGTTACGTAATATATATATATATATATTACACAGGGTGTTCCGGTAATACTACGTCATACTTAAGAGGGTACCAGTTTCCTTACCGCAAAACCAAATTTTGCGCTAGAGAGGAACCCCCGTTTTCAGAGATTGTCGGACATTTTAAGGGGTTCGGCTACTGTGATGACTCGAAAATCAGGGTTGCTCAGAAACATCGATTTTGGGAGAGTAAGTAAAAGGATTGAAAAATCGGTTGGACATTTATTTGTACATACATTAACGAACTTGTTTATCGAATTCGATAAAAAAAACGATCAATAATTAAAAAAGTTATAAACAATCTCGTGAAAGACCTGTAAACGTGTGGGACTGGACGGTGTACTTGATTTTCGACACCAGGTCGATCCGAAACAAAAAAAGCCGAGTTTTTCTCAAAATATATAATATCGGCCACGACGTGACCGAGCTTTTTCTTGTTATCGCGTTTCAATCGTCGAAGAAACTGTTTGATCTTTTAAATTCCATTTTTCGAGAACAAATTACTCTATCATTGTTAATAACAATCGAAAAACAAATGTTAAGAAGAAAAACGTCGGTCACGACTAAACGACTGTTACGCTGAATGAGTGTACCAAATTTCAACGCAATCCGTTCATCAGACGTCGAGAAATCGTGTACACCGTTTTGAAACACATAGTTCCGAGAAAAAAAACGCGTTTAAAGTTACGCTAGCAGTTCTGTCATTGTAATTATAAGTTCAGCTTCAATCTGCGATTGCTGCACCTTATGTCGGACCTTCCTTTTCAATTCGAGCCGCCTCAAGGGACGAACGAGCGCTTTGACATTTTCACAGTAGCCTAACCCCTTAAGTACGACGTGGCATTTAGGGGACACCCTGTACATAGCGCTGTACGTGCGAGAAGCATGTAACGATCAGTTACGTTGGACTCGCGACCCTATTACGTTCATAGGCGGCGTGCTCGCCAAGTCTATTCACTTCTACACCCCCCCCCCCGCCCCACTTGTCGCCGCGCGTATCCTCTTGTTCGCTATATGCGCTCACCATAAAGTAAACACGAGTATAAACACATATTAGTCGGCCAACGAGTACATCGTAGCCGAGAGATGCGATTTCGAGGTCGGGATGATTTATCATAGAGGATTTATCACGAACGCGAGCAAGACAAAATTATCACTTTAGCCGCGTGCGGCCAAGATGGCGGATCGCAAGTTTGCCAAATTTTCGACAAAATGGAGACCGCCGGCGAGAACTGTCGGGCAAATAATTCAAAAAACGGTTTTGCTTCGGTTTGTGTGATGATTTTTAGGAAGAGAAATACTTTAATATTTAATTTTAAAAATCGTTCACAAAATTTGGTAGACAAATCGTGCTTTGGTTGACTCGGAAACCGGAAGCGATCATCGCGACAATTACACTTCAAATGGCAGAGAAAAGAACGAATATATATAAAACTCGACATTATCATTATTGTTGGTGTCGTCGTCGTCGTCGTCGTTGTTGTTGTTGTTATCATCATCATTATCATTGTATCGTAATTATTGCATTATTATTTACAAATGTTAAAAAAAAAAAATTCTGTATTTTATTTTTGTTTTATCACACTCAAGTTGGTTGGAGTTATATTGTTGTTATTAACATTCTCATTATATTATTATTTACAAATACTTTTCACTATCGTTTGCATTATTATTATCGTTTTTGTTATAAATAAACATATGCCACTCGTGAGCGTC
>OX632365.1:29605372-29657872 GCA_951751655.1 Ophion costatus | reverse complement strand
CCGAAAAAATCGTCAGATAATTGTCAATATCAATTGAAATATGCAATATAAAAAAAAATCCTCCGTACTTCCATAGACAATGTACTTTTCAAGATATATTCAACATTTCAAGTGAATCGTTTAAAATTTGTCCGAGTCATGTTTCCGGCCAACGTCAAACGGAGACGTCATCGCAAAAACGCTACACAGCCGCCATTTTGAAATCGATCGCTTCAAAAAAATTATTGCATACAGTCACTGATATGCATGATAAACACCCTTTTTTGTAATCTCAATTTATTTTGTGGTTTTTCTGAAAAAAAAAAGAATCCCCAAAAAGTCTATTATTTCGGTCTCTAGAGTGGCCTAGGCCTTAAATCTTTGGGAGAATATTCTAGATATGGGAGGAATCTATATCTAGATTTTGGAGAATATTTTAGAAATAAAAAACAAACAATGTACTTTTCGTATAATAACGAAACTACCGTATGACCGGACACTATTGCGAAATTTCGTAAGTTAGATTTTCGACCGAAAAAAAAACAGCTTTGGCCATATGTTATTGACAACCGGACAAAAATTTGAAAAAATCATCCGGTCATACGACAGAAAATGTTATGAACAATGCTCCGTTCGAGAATCAAGTGAATCGGAACTAATGGATTCTGAGATACGACCCACACCGTTTCGTATCCGCAATGAAAAAGGCTCGGTGGTCATCAACCAAAAGCAGAGCCCGCACCCAGGCAAAATTTTCGTCGTCCCTTACCGTTTTCCCTCTGCCTCGGGGCTTGTACTCCTCTCGACATCGGCATTATCTGAGCAGATCTTGTTTCGGTTCAAGGGTCCTTTTTCTTTCCTCTGTCCCCCCATAAATCTGTGCTCAGTCTTGTTGGCCACGCTTAAATTTTTCGTCGCATCGTGTAAACAGCAACTTGACTCGAAAGCAAAACGAATGTACACACACACATGCACCCTGGTTCGTCTCGTAATTTTTAACCGACCCGCTCTTTTTATTTTTGTTTTTGCTTATTTCTAGTTACTACTACCATTATTATCACGATTGTACCCACCATTGTTACTATTATTATTATTATTATTATTATTTTAATTCTATAACCATTGACATTATGTTTATTCTTACATTTAACTAAACGATTTTCAACAAACTGTACATACCATGTATCATATTGCCTCAAGGTTCCAAACCATGGCATAAATATATATCAATCAATCAATCAATCAATCAATAACTCAATCTCGCTATATATATATATATATATATATATATATATATATATATATATATATATATATATATATATATATATATATATATACATACATACATATATTATGTATATATGTTGGAACGTCCTACGCGACGAACAATTTCCATTACGTTCCACATCCCTATACACAGAACATCGACCTTCCAAAATTCATTTGCGTTATAAGCCATATATTTTTGCCACTCTTTACCGACCGAGATTACCTCTTCACAGTCACTTGCAATTTTCAAACAGCAACTCTTTGCTCACCTATTCTCCTTAGAAGGATAATCACTTCTGACTGAGCTGGCACATACTTTAGATTTATTTTACATTATATTTTCTGTTTTTACCACTGTTAGTACTATTATTACCTTATATTTGTTAGTACTATTATTACTAAGCAATAGCAAGTAATTACTTAGTAAGTAATAGTAATTACCATTACTTAGTAGTTACTATTACTATTACTTAGTAGTTACTATTACTATTACTAAGTAGTTACTATTACTATTACTAAGTAGTTACTATTACTTAGTAAGTAATTACTATCACTCATTTAAGTTACTATTATTAATTTAAATTACTAATAGTAAGTAATTACTATTATTACTATACCTTATTATTATTATACCTTATTACTATACCTTATTATTATTATTGTTATTATTATTACTATTGTTAGACAACATTATTAGATAATATTATTATATTATATTATTATTCATTATGATTATTATATATAATAAAATATCACTCGATTATTATTATTATTCATTATGATTATTATATATAATAAAATATTACTCGATAACGAAACAATGGAGCTCGGGAAAGGAGTAGCCTGTAGGTTAATTCTAACAGGTGACACAATGGGGCTGAAGTTTGCATCGTTGGAACGTAACGGAAATTCTTATTAATGTTTTATTTTCATTATTATCCAAAATGATAATAAACAAAACAAAAATAATTTTTGTTGAATTCCAACGATGCAAACTTCAGTGTCATGGTGACTCATGAGGTTTTTTTTATTCTCTATTTCATTTACACGTGATAAATTAACGTTTCCTTTTCCAATGCAATCCATTTTCGATAGATACAATCAATGAGTGGTCTGGATCAATCAGTGTGATTATTATGTATAGTAAACGGATTTATATACAGTAAACGGATTTATAACTCCAGATTAAAGCCTTTGTAATCATGCATCCTTTGTTTCGAATCTTGGAAATTTGTTGTTCAACATTGGCAAACTAAAATGAAACCGTGCGCTTAAGGGCCAACACCACTGTAGAATTTTCAAAATCTTGATTTCTTTCAAATTGGCGTGAGAGATACTTCGAAGCAATTAGATTAAGGGGGAAATACGTACGGGATTTTCCATGAGTTAATTGTAGCATTAGTTATTAACAAATGATTGTCCTTATTTCTGTCGAAAATTGAGTTTTTACTTTAAATGCTTGCCAATTGCACAATAATTCATATTTTCAAAATTCCCTACGTTTTTCAGTAGCTATACTCATGGAAATCAATAGAATTTTTTTTTGTTGCAAATTCAAATTTGGGTCAGTTACACCGCAGAGCATCTTAAATTCAACATGCTTCGCGGGAATGTCTTCAGCCATAATTTTATAATATATATTTTTTAAAATTTACTCGAAGATATTACTAATAACATCTTTGAATATTATTATCCTGTTACTTGTCGTTCCACTAAGAAAAAAAATCGCGACACATCACTTAATTTTCGACATTTACAGTGGTTTAAGCAGCAAACTGCTCCACTTGATTCTTCCTAATCTGAAATTCGTCGATTTATTTCCGAACATTTGACATTATTTTGGAACATTTTGTTTCCATGTTCCTGACGATTTATAAAATGATAAGAATGATAAAGAGACCTTTCGACGAGGAAAAAATTGTTGATTTTCATGTTTTATTAAAAGGCCAGATTTGTTCATCATTTTCGAGACTTAGGGTACGTTTTACTCATTCGTAGAATATGAACCAAGAAAAAAGTGAGAAATGTTGAAAATCGATGAAACAATATTGTCGACTTCCCCCTTAAGTATCTGGGCCCTTCAAAAAAAACGAGATAAAAAAAATCCGAAACGCGAATCCCGATAAGGCGTGCTAGAGATTAGCGATTGAACGAATATCTATAAGCCAGTCTCGAATAACACTCGATGCAGCAGCCGCGAAAAGGCAGGCGAAAAAAAACCGAGAGCAATGAAAAAATAAAACGAAAAGAGGGAAATGGGAAAATGTCGATAGCGAGCTGGGAAAATTTCGGGATAATTTCGTTCGTTGACCGGACGCGAGACTTTACATAATTGATTTTCAAACGGAAATTATTTAGTTGATTTGCGGAAATAGCGACCGGTTTAATCGGCATCGGTACAGCCGGGGAGTACGATGTGACATATAGTTCATTGAAGTAATAATAATAATACGTTGGAACTCAGGAATTATTTATTTGAGACCTCAATGTACAAGTAAAATAAATAGTTACGGTAAAAAATGTTTATAAATAAATTTAGTGATAATAATACATAAATAAATAACAGTAATGATGATGATAATGACGATGATGATAACAATGATCATTATAATAATGGTAAAAAAATGTTAAAAGAGGGTAAAAAACATTTGTATACAAGAATAATGATAATAATAATTAATAAAGAATTATTTAATTCATTATGTTATTATTTATAATTATTTATAATATATTGCATATTGCATACATATTATTTGTGATATGCAAATAATTGGTTCATAATAATTAATAATTATCATGTCGATTTTTGTATAGCCTGTAAAAACAAGGACAACGACAAGAATAAGCAGAACGAGTGTATAATATTAATATTAATAATAGTATAATATTAATAATATTAGTTATTATTAATATTAATATTATTATATAATAATAATTATTATTATTAATAATAATAATAATAATAATATTAGTAGTATAATATTAATAATAATAATACTCCATAATAATAAAAGTAGTGAGAATAAATTAGCAGATGATAAAATAGATCGAAAGCTGAGCCATCTGCTTTGAAAGATTCCGTTTAAATCATTATAGATTAGCAGATGATAAAATAGATCGAAAGCTGAGTCACCTGCTTTGAAAGATTCACATTCAAATTACTATACCTAAGCAGTAGATTTCACTTATATATATGTTCGTTTAAAAAGGGTCCCGGGGGCAAAAGGGCCGAGGGGGTCGACAGGTGAAGACTCGCACCAGTCTTGGTGCTGGGGTGTGCACCCTTTAACCCTCCCATTTATCAAAAACACCATACACAGTCCATTGCGAACAGTTGCGTTGCGTTAACAAAAATAAATCACCAAAGTTCGTAACCAAAATAAAGTGTTGAATAATTCTTTTTTTTCTTCCCGACTTTTTCGTGAGCGCTTAAGGGGGGAGAGAACTTTAAGCGATGGAAAAATAGCTAATTTTCGTGATTGAAAAAAATGTTTTGGCAAAGTTTTTCAAAATTAGAAAATCGGTAAACTTTTTTCTCGCCTAAAGGTATCTCTCCCCTTAACGACGGAATTCGTTGGATCAATTCATTATAACGAGTTAATTGGTTGAAATTCGAAAGGAAGAAATTTTCGAGAGACCGGAAGTGGTGGTCATTTTCGCGATTGAACCGTCGTTGTTCTTGTTTCGCTGTCCTACATTCGCGATAGCTCGAATTTCACGCGAAAATTGAATAATCGAATTAGCCTCGAAAGCTGAATTTGCGAAAGCTGAAGGCCATTTTTTTCGAAAAAAAAATCGAACGATTAAAGACTACATTTTTATGTATTAAATAAGCCTGCAAAATTTCAAGAAGATCGGTTCATTAGTATTCGAGCATTTTTTAGGATCTTTGTTGAGCGATCTACGAGCTAAATTTACAAAATATGATTTTCGGCAACATAGAAAATGAAGAAATAATAAGAATTTTCGTTGCATTCCAACGGTGCAAACTTCAGTTGCATACGTCCACAAGAACACGAATTTACATTTTTTTTTCTTCAATCAATAAAAAAATAATTTCCATTCCCAAATTTCCATTTCAAATCAATAAAACAATAATGGATTTGAAATCAATAAAATAATAATTTCCATTTCCAGTCAATGACAAAATACCCCCCCCCCCCCCCCCTCTAGCCCCAGATCTTTTCCACCATGTTTATTTTTCGCTTCGTAATACGATTTCGAGGAAGATAAAAATCCGATCCGTACACGGGAGAGTGGCTTCTCCGCAGGTGAAAAAAAAGAGAGAAAAGAAAATAATCCGGCCGCGCGCAGTAGGGGTGCTTCGAACCCCCGATCTCTTCTCACCCCAATGTCGGGAAGTTTTTCACGGTGCAAGTTGCTGAACGACTCAGGGGGGCGACCCCGTAAAGCGCACGATCAACAATAATCGCGTTTGACGAACTCGATCTTTTCTGCCAATTGACTGGTCGCCTCGTGTCAGATCTCACGAGAGCTGAACCACCCAAAGCGATACAAACACTCGGGCGCATGCGGAACAGGAAGTATGCGAGAAATCGAAGAGAAGAATAATGAGAAGAATAAACGAAGAGATGAGGAAATGGATGGGCGCATTTTTTTAGGAAGATTGATCGATCAGATGTTCTTTGTAAATCCCCCCCCCCTCCCACGTTTGTATGAGATTGTTATCTAAAAAAATAGTGCAATTAAAGTGTGTACTTTTCGTCTTGAGTAAACGATTGAGGAGTTTCCAAAATTACGTACAAGTTTGCATCGTTGGTATGAAACAAAAACATTTTTTTTTAATTTTCTAAACTTCCGTTGGCCAACATTTTTTAGGACTCTTATTAAGTGATCTACAACCTAAAATTGAAAAATATTATTTTGGATAATAATGAAAATGAAAAATTGAAAAGAATTTCGTTCAACGGCGTCGCCCAGGGGGGGGGGGGTAGATATTTAAAAGCATGTATATGAGTGTCTAAAATGTCTAAAATTCGTATTTCCCCCACCCTCCCTTCCCCATCTTGCCCCCCCCCCCCCGGTCCATTAGTTTGCGACGTCCTTTTCGTTGCATTCCATCGATGCAAACTTGAACCTCATTTGTCAAATAACAGGAAGAAGTTATTCGTCACGCCAATGGGAAAAAAGCTCTTTCGAGAAGTTTCGAGGAGTAGGCCATTTTGTACATCGTAAAAAAAATATATTTTCGAATAGCTTGATATTCATACTAAATAGATGCGTAATTAATTTGATGAATGAATCACTTTTCGTACGAAAAAAAAATTGTTAAATTCGCACATGATTTTATACCCGTTACTGTGGCCTAAAGCCTTAAGGATGTTGAGTCCCTATGAAACATGTTAATGTAAATTGTTCAATAAATAGCTTCTTAATCGTCATGAAATTTTTACACGACCTCCTGAATACTTCATGTAAAAACATACCAAATTTTCAGAATTCTATCATCATTACTTCAACCTCCTTAGGGGTTGAAATAAAAAATGATAAGAAATGATAAAAATTCCGAAAATTTGGTATGTTTTTGTATGAAGTATTTAAGAGGTCGTGTTAAAATTTCACGACGATTAGGAAGCTCGTTATTAAAAAATTAATATTTTGTTAAGAACAATTTTTAAAAGAAATTTAAAAAAAAATTCGACAATAAACTTCGTTTTGTTTCTGTTGCTTTCAGTATATTGTAGATATTACAAAATTGAGAGGTAAAAAAAGACTTATTGCAAAGTTACATCAGTTTCCATAAGACAACATTTAATTTGTGAATGTTAATTGTTCAATAACGAGCTTCCTAATTGTCGCGAAATTTTAATACGACCTCTGAAATACTTCATACGAAAACGTACGGAATTTTCAGAATTTTATTATCATATATAGATATATATATCATTTTATAATTATATATATATATATATATATATATATATATATATATATATATATATATCGTCCGCCCACAAAATTGCCTCACTCTACGAGCCAATCTCGAGCTTATCGACAAACGCAAAACGTAAAAAATTCGTGATCGTTCGCTACCGGGGAAAAAAAAAGATAACGCGAGGCACGCAGTTTTCCTCGATCGAATTAAAAGCGACAAAAAACCTTCGATTTTCACTTCACCTGTGCATATACTCCGTATCACAAATGCGTGGACTTGCTCTTGACTGTGCCGATACGACGTGTCGATGGAGTTTTCTTATTTTTTTTTCAAAATCATTTGTTTTGTTCAAGCGATATTTCCCGATTGTTGCAAATGTCTTGGCAGATAATATAGGCGGATACGCGGTAATAATATAATTGTCAACAATATTTGCTGTTGAAATTTTCTTTCATCTTTTAAGACACCGATCGAGTCCTTTTTTTTTATTCCGGGATATCGTCAGCTCGCGCAATGTTACTTTGTCAGTAGTCAATCGGTTTTTTACCGCCTGAGCAAGAATTGTCAAGCGATCGTCGAGTTCTCGTTGTTACGAGAGTTATGCATCCGCAGTCCGTTCGTGGAGGAAAATAAAATAATAGATTTTCAATGCAACTGTTAGTAGATATTTCAAGAATATTTAATTGAAAGAAATTTGGTGAAAATTTTCGAAATTTTCAATGAATACAAATTTTAGAGATATAAAATCAATGAAAATCTAATAATTATTCGATTTTTTTTAAATTGATAAATATCAGTAAAAGTATTTATTATTTTGGCACCTATATATACGCATAATATAATTCACGTATATATGTAGTAGGAAAGTATTTTTTCGATGATTTTTTCATTTCAAACAGCACGAGGAGGAAAAAATCGTATCTTTTTTTTTTTAACACGTACAGCCTTCCGTTCAGCGAGTAAAAAATATCAGATCGAACGTGTGGATTAGATATTTTAAACGTGGTCCCGTGATGAAATATTTTATTGTTGTTTTTTTAGTTATCGTTAGTTATTCGAATCAATTGCCAACATATATATATATGTGTGTGTGTATGTATATATAAATCGAACACTTATGACAAAAAAAATTTGCAACTACTTCGAGTCGGCTCTACTGGTCAGTTATCAAGCGATATTATCGTGGATAATCTTCAGATAAATCTTATCTTTGAATTGACTTTCTGAGGTTATATATATATATGCATATATATATATATAGTGTGAATGATAAATGTGTATGACCTGAAGGATCCTTTAATAATAAAAAATAACACCATTCCAATCGCTGCGTGGCCCTCCTCGTTTTTTTCCCAGTCACGGCTTACAGAAGCATTGCGCTAAATATCGGTGATTATCAGCATGACTTTGACAGTTCGGTAATAATGATCGCCAAATTCGGATAAACCAATATTGAAACGAAAATAATTTCAACGTCGTTACTGGCAGTAAATACATATTGAAAAAATTATAATCAAAACGGAAAAAAGTCTTCCGAATAGCCGAATTTTTCGAGAATTTGTTGAGTAATTTGAAAAATTAAGAAAATACCTCCGTCAGAGATGGCGGCTCGTACATCGTCACCGCCATAAGAGTGACATTGAAGAAGTGAAAAAAAAGTAAATTTATCTATATAAAAAAAAAACAAGTACATTCGTTGAACCACGTACGAAGAGGTCGATATCAAGACTCGATCACATCCAGTGACGTACAGTCGCGATAAATTTCGTAATGAGCGGATAAACAGGCGAATCAAATAACATCGCACCTTTTTATCTTACTTCTTTTTTTTTTCATTTTTGGTTTTCACTCGAGTTACTCGGCGTTATGCAATGTGCGGTTTTCAGCGATTAGCCCAAAACGTTGAGCACACACGGAGCTACGAGATATGTGTGTGTGTGTGCGTGCGCGTGTTTGTATCGCGAAACGAATAAATCGAACACCTGATTCAATGGCGTTGGGTAAAATTATCGGTCGTATTCTCATCCCGGGATCGCAGATGTGTATATGCTTGAAAGCTTGATCGCTTCGATTGCCTTATTGCCTCGAAACTCGCCGTATTACAATTTTATATATCTTTTCTTTCGGCTTTAGTTTCTGTATACTTTAGATAGTCGATTTTTACTTGCGAATTTCATGCTTTCATAATAAATTAATGAAAGTGTGAGGGAAATATATGAGGCATATAAAAATACACTTAAAAAAAAGAATATATATATGAGGCATTCCACGCCATTTCGCTCGGCCGTGACTCTGACCATTAAAAATTTTTTTTACTTTTTTAAAAATAAAATAGTATGCTATGCAAGGAGTGTATTCACAAATTTTTAAATTTTTATCGCATGTATTTCGGAAGTTACAATTTTTCGAAAAATCTGGATTTCGGAAAGTTGGGAAACGTTCTAACGTCGATATCTCTTAAGTTAAACGATATATCGAAAAATGTCTCTGGATCGATTTTTTTCATAGTTCATATTTTCATAAGAAAAGAAAAAATGTTTAAATCATCGTTGTCAAAAGTTTTGCAGCATGTAAAGTGAAAACTACTTTTTTAAAGATGATTGTCATTTTTTTTCTTCAAAAGATTCTCTAAAATAATGAAGTTTGTTTGGGTTTGTTTACGCCCTAAAGTAAAAAATAAACGAGATAATGCGATAGCCGCTTTTCTCAGAGTTAATTCGCAAAATATCGATGGTAGAGAAAAAACTGTAATGATCAAAGTTGTAAAGCACTCGATTTCCTACGAGTTCAGTCATTGCCATTTTTACTTAAAAATTGTAAATCGCCGAGTTATTCAGCAAAAACAATTTCCCATTCAATCAAAGACGACGATATCAACTGCAGGCAAGCACAGCCCAGAATGAAACTTACACGTGTTGTTTCACACTAATAAAAGAAAATTCAGTGTAAATATCAGCAGGATCAACCTAGTCATTGGGGTCAAAAAATTAAAAAATGAAAGATTTTTCTTCTCTTCTCAATATAGTAGTACTTGGAAAATTTTGAATTTTTTTTTCCAAATATTTCATACCAAACCGCATCTTTTTTGTAGAGGACGTTTTTTCGTACGACGAGAAGATCACTACGATACGATCATTTGAAATTTTATCACGTGTAAAATCTTACTCCGAGTTAGCCGAGTTAGCGAGCCCACAAAAATCTAAAAAAAAAAGTGCCACGTACTCAAAATATATGATACAAAAACATCGCCAACTTTGAAAAAGATTGACGAAGGTCGGGTTTTTAGGCCGTTCGAAAATACTTGGAATACCTCCTATATATAAATATATATGCGTGTACATTACTTTAATATTTCACTTGAATAATAATTTTTCGAGAAGATTGCCCGTACACTTTGTGTAGCGGTGCGACGGGGGCTGGTCAGGGGCAGGGGGAGTTTAAATGCGTAACGTTTTCGTTGTGCAATATGTTCCTGGCCAGTGTTCGTTCCCAGGGCCGAATCTTGAAGGAGGTAACCAGCATCCGTGGGATCCATCGATTGCCTCATCCCAGTGTTTCGTGCCTCGAACGGCTTGTGTGCATGGCTGCAATATTCATCGATAATGCATACATGTATGCGTGTTTGTGTATGCCGTGTGGACACGCGAGTCCGAAAGAAAGAGAGAGAGAGAGAGAGACTGGTGTGTTTTTCGAAGCCGCGTGAGAGTCTCTCGGCCGCGACTTGGCGGTCTCTGCGTCTCTGGAGAACTGCACTTTTACACCTACCATCTGTCGTTCAACTACCATCATCTCATGGATCGGGAGCCCTGCGTAACACGATCCTTCTCGAAGCCTGTGGGCTCCTGAAAACTCCCTTCGCTCAGTCTCTCTCTCTCTCTCTCTCTCTCTCTCTCTCTCTCTCTCTCTCTCTCTCTCTCTCTCTCTCTCTCCCCCTCTCTCTCCCCCTCTCTCTCTCTGTCCTCATCACATACGCCCCCTGCATATTTACTCCTTTCGAGTGCGTGAGTGTCCATGCACATTCGCATTTTACACGGAGCGTGTGTGTGTATATGTACGTACGTATGTATGTATGTACGTACGTACGTACGTACGTACGTACGTATGTATGTATGTATGTATGTATGTACGTATGAATGTATGTATGTATGTATGTATGTATGTATGTATGTATGTATGTATGTATGCGCGTATGTATCTCAGGACAAAGTTTCTCGTGACGAGAACAACAACTGAGGTATCGGACGGTGCTCTCGACGTGGCAAAAGATACGCTTTTTATCTTTTTTTTTAATCAATTCGTAACCGCAAAATCAGAGGAAGCCTCAGAAGTGTGAGACATGTATATATACACATATATATATATATATATATATATATATATATATATATATATATATATATACACATATGTATAGGAGCCCCGCTTCGTTAAAAGTACATGTGTCCTTTTCAGTGTGGAGGCGAAACTTTTAGATGGAGAGCGGTTGAAAATAACGATCTTATAATGTATGACTTTGAAGTTTGCTTTGTTGGAAGGGAACGATTTTTCTCAGTTCTTTTCTTATTTCTTGATTTTTATTATCATCCAAAGCCAAAGCAATTCTTTGTAAATTGAGGCCGCGAGGCTGTAATAATAACACGTGAAAATGTTTGAGGGATTTTGAAACTTTTGACAGTTCATTTTCGTTGCGGTGCAACGATGCAAACTTCAGCATCATTGTGATGAACGACGTATAGGGCAAATATTCGGAAGTTTAATTCCCGCTAAAAAAAGGCTGTACATTTGTTTTTTATCATTTCTTTATGATTATAAAACCTTATATTGAGTTATATTTTAATGGCGCATAGTGTTTTTACTGCATAAACATTTTTTTTTTTACTTTAATTTTGCATTGATTCAATTCGATTTTTCAACTTTCGAACGAGCTCTCAAGCGATTCTTATTAGATGTGGGTAAAATATGAACATGCAAATACAATGTGCGGATAGGTCACCAATATACTGGGCAACACGAAAGTAAACACACTAATATACATCGAGACTTAGGTAAGAAAATTTTCGAAAATATTCACTTTATATTTCACAATGGAGTGTACTAAGTGTGCAATAAGTCTTGTAGGCGCGTGCACTTTATTTAAAAATTGTACCGATGGTATGGAATTTTTGCGGAAACACGGAATACTTCCGCGCGTAATAAAATATGCGTAGTGTGGAGAGTGTGAGAGAGCAATTTTATCATGAAGAATTGTTAAAATAGTTTGTATGTCTGATGTATTTTGAAATAACAGAATATTTCTCGTAGAAAACTTGAAAAAAAAAACTTTCGAAAGATCGACGAATAAATATCTTGAAAAAAGTCTTTCTTGACATACTTTTTGTTGATGCGCTGCCATAATAATATTAAATATGATGTTTTTTAACTGTAATAAACCACACAAAAAAAAATCAGCTCGATTCTGAGAGATGTGACACTTCCGAATATTTACCTATCTATCCGAATCATCCTCATTTATGTTCTACGATCTTATTTTGCTATTCGATCAAAAAGCATTTTTTGCTTCAATTTGTCAATTGCTTAAAAAAAAACTCACAAGAGGAAAGTTCATACACAAAAGAGAGAAAAAGCAAAAACAGAATAGAGACAAAAAGTAAAAAAAGAGAGAGAAAAAAAAGTAAAAATTTGAAGTAACATCATGCAGGAAAGCTCGTTGTTGAGTAGATGTCGTTATTAATAATTAATTACGATTATGAAATAATAACGTTGTTAGTTGTCATTATGAATGAAACATTGTAGTTCGAATTATTATTTTCAATTCTAGTATTCGTTACATTATTGTTAATAATTTTAAATGATTATGATCAATCCAATATTTTGAACTAGTTAATAAGAATCAAATGGTGATAATAGTTATCGAATAGTCAATATCACAGGATGAATTTATTGATAAAAAAATCAATTATTATTATCGATTATTATTGACAAGAAATTATCGTAATAATTAATCAATTTAAAACTAAATGAGCAATGCTGTCATTACGATTATTATTTTTATAATCATTGCTGTACTTATTATTATTTATAATAAATTATTATAAAGTCGCGGACACAACAATAACGAAAACATAGCAATTTAAATTACGATTATTTAAATTATTCGTTTCTTTTTCAATCATTATTAATCGATATCATGTTTCACGATTTTCAAAAACGCAATTTTCATTTTTAATTATTATTATTATTGGTGTTTATTATTGTTAATAATAAAAAATTTATATTATTAATCCAGTATTTTGAAGTAATCAATAAAAATCAAATGGCAACCATAGTCTTTGAATAATCAATATTACAGCAACAATTTATTGATTAAAAATTAAATTATTATTAAGTTTTTATTATTATTAACAATAAATTATTGTAATAATTGATCGATTTAAGATTAAACGATCGTTGCTGTCATTACTGTCATTATTTATATAATTATTACTATTTATAATAAATTATTATAAAGTCGTGATCATAACAATAACGAAAGAACACCAATTTAAATTATGATTATTTACATTATTCTTTAGATTATTCTCTAGATAGAATGACTCTATTTTCGAAAAGTAAGCAAGATCCGACAAATGGATATTTCCAAAAACTTTCAACTGACGTAACTTTCTTGAGTTTTGAGCTGTAGAATTTTTTTTTCGTTGGATTTGGGGGGGGGGGGGGTTAAAAAATTGGGAAATTTTGTGTTGCGTAATTTATGTACGTCCCCCTTCCAGCTCCCTCACCCTTCCCTTCCACACGGCTTACCCGATAGTCCTCTCACCTACGCTTTCCAATGGGGTTGAACTTTGCATCCTTGGAACCCAACGAAAATTCTTTTCAATTTCTCATTTTCATTATTATCCAAAACAATATTTCGCAAATTTGTTATAAACGACTAAAACGAGAATCCCGAAAAAAATGTTCTCGTGATTTTCGCACTTCAAATCTGCCACAGAAAATTTGGGACACAAGAATAAGACAAATTTCGTCCCATTTCAACCATGCGAACTTCAACGTCATCGCTTTCCATTTCTTATTCATCATTTAGCTAGTATATTATTTACGCTGTATAAGAAACAAAGAAGGAAATGTAAAAAGCCCGCAAGGGTGTACACGATATGAAAGATTCTATTATTATTTGCGTTGTAGTCAATGCATTCCAGTGCACACGATTTAATTTCATTTGACGAATACGAGCCTCCTCCACTTAGATTTGTTTCAGACGACATGGATATCGAGTCCCTGTACGATTACGTAGACGAGGAACAAGATTTTTACGACGAAAGTCCCGGAAGCAGAAAAGGCTATCCCATTGATCACCGGGCCCTCAAGGTACGTGATGTGTGATTTTAGTTTAATTTGTCTTCGTTCCCCTCGCCCCCCCCCCCATACGTAGGCTAACACAGACGTAATCAAATGCGATATGGGAAACGATTGAAGAGGTAGGGAAGACATGAATGATGGAAGTCATGTACGAATTTGAAGGCGTCCCGAGTCGAAATTTAGACCCTCCTTTGAATGCTCGAGAACCTATTTCCTTTGTAACGCACAGACCGCCGTCCTCCTTTGACTCCCCTTGAACCTATATGGAGAAATTTGCACCGTTGGCGACCCTCCTTTAGCCCTACTGAACCTTCTATTCAACCTCCTGAGCCTCCTTTAGGCCTATGGGCTCGGCTTGCGCGAACCTACACAACCTCGTTTTGGCCTAAAGTCCTATCTGTATCCTACAGAACCTCCTTTGAATCCAAAGCAGAAGGAAAATGAAAGATTGGATCCAAAGGAGGTTCTGTAGGGTCAAGCTATATCTGAAAAATAAATTATATGTGTGAATTAAAAATATGATGTTTGATTATTTATTATAAGATTGATTTATTAATTCGAAACATATACATACATTGTCACAACTATAAATTATTTCGTGTAACTGAAAATATTTTTTAATTATAATTATCCCTTCTTTGGAATATCGGTGAACTGCGGATGGGAGAGAAGGGGGGGGGGGGGGAGCGGAGGGCAGCATATTGAAGTAGGCTTAAAGGAGGGTTAGTAGGGTCAGAAGAGGTTTAAAGGAGGGCTAGGAGGCTCTGCGAGCCACCGGTGAAAGGAGTCAAAGGAGAGTTAGTAGGGCGAAAGGAGGTTTAAAAGAGGGTCTGTAGGTTTGCGTAAGCATTAAATCAGGCTCACTAGGGTTTAAAGGAGGTTCAGATGAACCTACTAAACCTCCTTTGAGTGAAAAAGTCCAATTTCTGCCACTTTTGGAGGTTCAGTAGGTTCTGATATACATGTTTTTGAGATTTCCATTTGAACCTCTTGAACCTCCATTGAATGACAAATTGGGATCGAAAGGAGGTTTAAAGGAGGGTCGGGGTGCGTTTTCACGACGACGATTAAACGATTGAGAGCGCGCGTGATAGGGGCTCTCTTGTTCCAGGGGGGGGGGGGGAGAGAGAGAGAGAGAGAGAGAGAGAGAGAGAGAGAGAGAGAGAGGCACGAGAGTTTAGATCCAGTTTAATTCATTGAAACAAAAGTGCACCGGGCTCCCTCGAAACGGGACGGGTGTCTCGACCCGAACGAATTCAATTACAAACGCGACCGTCATAGTGTTTACGGTCGTTGGTAGTTGCAGGAGGATAGCCAGACTGCGCTCGTACTCGGCTAATAAGAGCAAAAGACTTTCACAGCCACGAAATAATTGAATAAAGCGCACAAATGTGTATACGGCAGGGGGGGGGGCGGGGGCGTCGCGCCTCGTGTCATCGAGCCTGGGAGCGTGTGATTTGCTCGCTGACAAAAATGACGACAAACTAACACGCACGCGCATTTCCACACTCGATCAATTGGAATACACTCGATGTCGAAATGTGTCTCTCAATTGTCGAGCGCTTGTGATTTGCAAAGCGTAATTCGACTGTGAAATCGCGCAACGGAGGGAACGTGTTTACGACCTTGGCAAAGGGTAAACATGGCTGGGGCATTGTTCGTTGATTGGCCATTATTTCGAAAATTATTCGAAATCGTTCGTTCGAGCGGAATCATTGTTGTTATTATTATTATTTTTATCGAGTAGGTATCATGGATGATTATGATTGCCAAATAATGACGATATTCGTTATTATTATCGACGATAAATTTTCATTCGGATTGTTCTTTTGGATTTTAGTATTTGTTGCGTTATTTTTATTAATGCATTTAAAACATTGTTATTGATACAATATTATGATATTTTAACCATCCATTGGTTAAAAACTAAATTATTATTATTGTTGTTGTTGAGTAGATGTCGTTATTAATAATTAATTACGATTATGAAATAATAACGTTGTTAGTTGTCATTATGAATGAAACATTGTAGTTCGAATTATTATTTTGAATTCTAGTATTCGTTACATTATTGTTAATAATTTTGAATGATTATGATCAATCCAATATGTTGAAGTAATTAATAAGAATCAAATGGTGATAATAGTTATCGAGTAGTCAATATCACAGGAAGAATTTATTGATAAAAAAATCAATTATTATTATCGATTATTATTGACAAGAAATTATCGTAATAATTAATCAATTTAATACTAAATGATCAATGCTGTCATTACGATTATTATTTTTATATTTATTGCTGTACTTATTATTATTTATAATGAATTATTATAAAGTCGCGGACACAACAATAACGAAAACATAGCAATATAAGTTACGATTATTTAAATTATTCGTTACTTTTCAATAATTATTAATCGATATCGTGTTTCACGATTTTTAAAAACGCAATTTTTATTTTCAATTATTATTATTGTTAATGTCATTAGCGTTTGTTATTGTTAATAATTAAAAATGATTATTATTAAGCCAATATTTTGAAGTAATCAATAAAAATCAAATGGCGACTATAGTCATTGAATAATCAATATTACAGCAAGAATTTATCGATTAAAAATTCAATTATTAAGTTTTTATTATTATTAACAATAAATTATAGTAATAATTGATCGATTTAAAACTAAACGTTCGTTGCTGGCATTACTATCATTATTTCTATACTCATTACTATTTATAATAAATTATTATAAAGTCGTGATTATAACAGTAACGAAAGAACACCAATTTAAATTACGACGATATACATTATTCGTTTCATTTCCAATAACTATTAATCGACATCGTGTTTTCCGATTACCCAAAACCAAATTTTCATTTTCCACATTTTTAGAAAAATAATTGAGGGCGGCGCGTATGCGAAAAAATAAATAGAAAAATAAATAAAAAAACGAATTGAAATCGAAGGGATAAAGTAAGGATAGCGAAGTGACCATCGTTCGGCTGAAGAACGGTGTCTGAATTGGTATCGGATCGATACAGTTGAACGAGAGTACGACGTACCGTTGGACGGGCTCGTACGCGGCCGGGGGTCGACGACGTCTTTGCCGCCCGTTTAGGGAATATCTCGCGTTACGCGCTCCAGACGGGGCGCAAAACCTGTCCAGACTCCGCGTAACTCTAGAACGGGTGTATGGCTTTTCTCGGCTCTCCGGGCACGCAACGAGAACGCACATAAACGTGCGGCCTCGTTCGGGCGGATCGCCAATTGAACGAGCGTTAAACCTGCTCGTTTGTTTACCGTCGTGCTCGCGATTACTGTACAGAGATAGCGCGCGCGTCACGGGAATGGGTGGCTGATCTTGCCTCGAAACGAACCTACGTATCTATCATTCGCCTCGAGTCATTCGTTTTCTCCGCATTGCACATAGCGAGAGGCAAGTGGGGCTCGTTTGGAGCGAAAATTTCGTTCGGATTTTTTACCTCCCGGACGTTTTCTTTTGATATTCGATTAAGGAAGCTTTCCAGTGTGACAGCCCGAAAAAACGCTGTTTTTCGCGACTTTTTTTTTTTAAAGAAAAAATAATCTAATCGGTCTGGTTTTTTTTTTGTATATTAATTGGGTATTGAAGAATACAAAACAATTTTTTAAAGATCGATTTATTTATTAATTAATATCTATAAAAATGATGAAACAATTGTTGCAGAAAATGCACTTGGATGTGGTGTCCACGTTGGGGGTCACAATTTTGATCTGAAACAAAAAACACAAAAAGATTATTGATCGGTATATAATTGGCTTTCGTGCTATGGAGGCTTTTTTTTTTTTTTTTGCAAAAATGGCGCCGGTTTGAACAAAAAGTATCGATTTTAGCATTTTTTTTGGCAGTTTTTTTTACAAAAAAATAGGAAGATGTCAAAAAAAAAAGCTTCCATAGCACGATAAACAATGACGTTAAGAATATTGTGTAAAAAATTCAACTCGATAGCTTTAAAACTCTGCCCTCCAAGTTGGACACCGTTTTGAAAAATGCTGTTTCGAGAAAAACGCGTTCAAAGTTTCGCTGTAGCTGTAGCGCTCCGTTGCCTTCTTCCAAGAAATGCTGTACAGTAACCGAAATAATCTGAATTTCGGCATGAAAATTTCAGGGAATATTCGGAAGAGTGTATACTATTCGATAAAGCAAAAAAAAAAAAATCGATTTTTTGAAAATTTCACACTGGAAAGCTCCCTTAAACGATATACCCAGTTCAACTGAATTTTTTTCACTCAAATAGGACCCACAGAAAATGACTTTTCCGATGAAGGAACGCGGTTTGACAAACCCAAACAAACTCAACCAATTCTCTCGTTGGCAGGACGAGATTTTCGACAAACCCAAACAAATCATTCCTTTTGATACAACGTTGCGATCTTAAGGATGTTGAGTCCCAAATCGCAAATGATGATAAAATTCTGAAAATTTTGTATGTTTTTGTATGAAGTATTTCAGAGGTCGTGTAAAAATTTCACGACAATTAGGAAGCTCGTTATTGAACAATTAACATTCACAAATTAAATGTTGTTTTATGGAAACTGATGTGACTTTGCAATAAGTTTTTTTTTTGACCTCTCAATTTTATAATATCTACAATATACTGAAAGCACCGGAAACAAAACGAAGTTTATCGATAAATTTTTTTTAATTTCTTTTAAAAATTGTTCTCAACAAAATGTTAATTTTTTAATAACGAGCTTCCTAATCCTCCCGAAATTTTAACACGACCTCTTAAATACTTCATACAAAAACATACCAAATTTTCAGAATTTTCTTATCATTTTTTATTTCAACCCTTAAGGAGGTTGAAGTAATGATGATAGAACTCTGAAAATTTGGTATGTTTTCACACGAAGTATTCAGGAGGTCGTGTAAAAATTTCATGACGATTAAGAAGCTATTTATTGAACAATTAGCATTAACATGTTTCATAGGGACTCAACATCCTTAACATGCCATAATCGAGTTTCACTTTGTCGAGAAGGGCAGAACAAAAGGGCCACAAAAGGGCAGAGGGGTTGGGGGGGGGGGGGCGGAAGCCAGAAGTGGCACTTCGACTGCTTCTTCGCCACAAATCTTGTGTGTCCTCACCAGGCACTTCCGATCCAATACGAGGAAGTCGAAAATGGGAACGCGACTCGCCGTGACGATCCTCCGAAAACCCTTTCTTTTTTTTTGTTCACACTGTCATTTTCGCCTCGAAAACACGAGAGAGAGAGAGAGAGAGAGAGAGAGAGAGAGAGAGAGAGAGAGAGAGAGAGAGAGAGAGAGAGAGAGAGAGAGAGAGAGAGAGAGAGAGAGAGAGAGAGAGAGAGAGATTGATTGATTGATTGATTGATTGATTGATTGATTGATTGATTGATTGATTGATTGATAGAATTTATTATGCCCCAGTAAACTTTCGGGCAAATTAAGGAGAGATTTAGTTAAGTACAGTATAAATGTTAAGAACAAAACTGATAGAAGAAGATAATATAAAATTATACAAGATTATCCAAAATAAAATTAAAGAAATAAAGAAATAAAGAATCTCGATAAAACTAAATAATACTAGATTAAGTAATAGAGTAACACAAAATAATAACAATTTGCAATAACCATAAAAATAATAATAATGATACTGATAATGATAATAATAATAATAATAATAGTGATAATAATAATAATAATAATAATAATAATAATAATAATGCCCCAATACCAAATTTCGCAAATACCACCTACGCCAAAATACAATAGTAATTAATAGACTAACGTAAAATAATATAAAAGAATCCAAAATAATACAAACTAGTAATGCCAAGTTTCGCAAATACCATATACGCCTAGATACAATAGAACTAATAAAGTAACGCGAAATGATACAAAAATAATAATAAGATAATAAAATTAAAGAAATTAATAATAATAATAATAATGCGCTAATGCAGGATACAATATAAAATGAAATAAAATAAAATAAAATAAGATAGAAGCAAGGCAAAAGCATAAGCAACGCAATAAGCAACGCAATGACTCAAAAAAGCGCCAAAAACGCAAAACACGTTAAAAGGAATAGGTGAGAGCGGTTAGTCATCGGTTGCGAGCAGACGCCAGTAGCCCAGAGAAGACAAATATGGATGAAAAATAGAAGATAAAAATAAAGAAAAAATTAAGCTAAAAACTGAAGCCTAAAGACTGAAGATTGAAAATTGAAAATTGAGAATTGAGAATTGAGAATTGAGAATTGAGAAACTGAGAGAGAGAGAGAGAGAGAGAGAGAGAGAGGAGAGAGAGAGAGAGATCATAAAATTTTTCGAGTCGAGCAGCCTCGAGAGTCCGTTAAATGTACGGGAGAGTGAGTCAAGCGAGTTGGGTGTTTCCTCGGCCCCTCGAGCACAAACCAGCTCTCGGTTCATGAATGAACGTAAAACCGGCACTCTTCTTTCTCTCTCGCACGCTCGGACAATTCTCTTCTCCCGTCCCCTCTCTTCCCTCTTGCCCTCTACCCCCCCCCCCCCCACCCTCGCCGGCCGTCGGAGTCTCCTTCCTCTCGACGTTCCTTTCATCATCGCTCGCTCGCTCAGCGGCCTCCTCCATCTTCATCTGGCACACATGTACCGAATCTGCATCTTCGTCTCTCGGCTCTGTCTCGCAGAGCCCATGAAAGCGTTTTTGTTCCTACTTCTCCACCCTCCATCCTCCTCATCCTTCGCCTTTACTAATTTTGATGCATGCATACACTATGCGTGCTACACGCACAATCGCCCGCAGTACATCGCGGCCCTGCATGGCCAATATGTGTAGGTGGAATCGCCAACTAGGCTCGTCTGGAATGACGAAAAAATGTACTTTCAGCATAACAATGAAACGCCTCGCAACGTCGGATACTTTTTTTGAAAATTTGAAAAGTACCAAAATGCCAAGTCGGAGGACGAAAAAAAAGTTCGATTTTCGAGGAAAAAAAGGCGTTTGGTCGTTTGTTATTAACGAATGGACAAAGATACGAAGGAATCGCACGGTGATAGGATGGAAAATGTTGGAAATTGTGCTTTGTCCGAATTTCAAGTGAATCTGCCGAATACGCTTTGAGAAAAGGCACAAGAAAAAATGACGTTTGTGATCGTCGAAACGCACCGAAAATTCCTTTTTTCTTTTTGTTGACGACACTTTTTTTCGCTGTATTTGGGATACAAAAATCGATTCGACGTTTTTCGGGATACTCGTTAAAAATTTACGTAGCACATTGGCGAGAAAGGATTTTCGTTTATGAAGAAAGTGAACAAATAAAAGACAAAAACGTTATTTTCGTTGAATTTCAACGATGCAAACTCGTATGATTTAAGATCGTAAGAAAAAAGTTTTGATCGTCGGGCGGCCAATTTTTCACGCGGTCAATTTTTACGAAAACTATTGCAAAATACACTTAAGGAAGAACACCGATTTATGCCGATTTTTTTTGTCCACTGGATTATTTATTTGGGAGTATGTTAATAAGCATACGTATGTTAATAAGCATACGTTGAACTTTTTTCGTGTACATTTTTATTGAACGAAATACAAAATTAGCAACGTTATTGAGGTATAGAGCCTCAGTATAAAAAATGTGGTCCAGCGGCCGGATCGACAACTCGGTAATGGTTGGTGTGGAAAATAAAAATAAAAAACTTTTACAATCTATATAAATGTAGTTCTCGCTGTACGTAGCTGTTTTTTTCGAAAAACAAATCACTAAATGGTGAGAGTTTAAAAAAAAAAGTGTAATTTTGCCGAAGATAGCTTGAAAATTGTCACATATAATCACGCATTTTTGGGAATTTTTTCAGATGTTTAAATCGGGGCGTTTTTCTTCGGATTTTTTTTCTTTACTAAGGGTTGTTTCGAAAAATGTAAAAAAAATTCAGGGTGTCTTTAAGAGCCACTGGAATCAGATAAAAAAAATAAATCGGATTGGCGGGGGTCAGAGAAAAAGTCCATCGGATTCACGTGGAATACGGAATATGCTTTAAGAATATGCCGAAAAAATCGTTTTTTCGACCCGTCACCGTGGTGTTCCGCCTTCAAACTCTAGGCTATAAAACGCTCCACAAAAAAATCGTATTTTCGCATTTCCATGCTCACACGCAATGCCGATCTCTCCGCATTTCCGAACACCCACGATTCCTTTTCAATCCCCTCTCATCGTTATTCCATCCAGTCGAAATTTTCCATTTCTCCGGATTATTGACGTTCGCGATCGGTATGGTATCGGTGCAGATCGCTATGAGCTCCGGTAGCCCGAGCTCTTTCTCGCGCGCTGCGAGTACGTGGCCCCGCAAAAATAATTTTAAGGATGTTGAGTCCCTACGAAACATGTTAATGTTAATTGTTCAATAAATAGCTTCTTAATCGTCATGAAATTTTTACACGACCTCCTGAATACTTCATGTAAAAACATACCAAATTTTCCGAATTCTATCATCATTACTTCAACCTCCTTAAGGGTTGAAATAAAAAATGATAAGAAAATTCGGAAAATTTGGTATGTTTTTGTATGAAGTATTTAAGAGGTCGTGTTAAAATTTCACGACGATTAGGATGCTCGTTATTAAAAAATTAACATTTTGTTAAGAACAATTTTTAAAAGAAATAAAAAAAAAATTATCAATAAACTTCGTTTTGTTTCCGTTGCTTTCAGTATATTGTAGCTATTATAAAATTGAGAGGTCAAAAAAAAAACTTATTGCAAAGTTACATCAGTTTCCATAAAACAACATTTAATTTGTGAATGTTAATTGTTCAATAACGAGCTTCCTAATTGTCGTGAAATTTTTACACGACCTCTGAAGTACTTCATACGAAAACATGCCAAATTTTCAGAATTTTATCATCATTTGCGATTTGGGACTCAACATCCTCAAGTCGCACGCGAGTGCGCGGAGATACAATAGTTTTTGGGGGGGAGGAAGGATTCGAAAAGTTGAAGTTTCGATGTTCGAGGCCTTGAGCGAGTAGGGGAGCAGCGATTGGCAGTTGAAGACGGTGAAAGGAACTTTTATTGCGGGAACGTCTGGCTTACGGAGGCTGCGAAAGGCCTCGGGGATGGCCGATCACTGTGCCGATTGTCCGGATCGCCCTTTCAACGGTTCGCCAAGCAAACGCCCCGGACACCCACTCTCTCTCTTTCTCTCTCTCCTCCTCCTCCTACTTTGCTTCGACCTGAAGACCGCTGTAAGCTGTATGGTACTTACACGCTCCGTACATAACTCACTGTACACTCGGAGAGTATTTTATGGCGTATAGAGCTACCGGTCACGCATTCACGACTCACGCACTTTCGTACGCGTCCCTGAACGTATCCCTTCAATCGCGATCTTTTATTCTGAATCTCTCTCTCTCTCTCCCTCTCTCTCTCATATTTCTGTATTTACCATTGTTAGTACTATTATTACCTCATTATTATTACTATTATTTTTATTGTTATTACTGTTAGCGAATATTATATCATATTATTATTTATTATGATTATTATTATTTATGTATTCAATGTACATGTATTTATCCTTCTTTGCCTCAAGGTGTTACCAGGGCATAATAAAATCAATCAATCAATCAATCAATCTCTCTCTCTCTCTCTCTCTCTCTCTCGCTCTCTCTCTCTCTCTCACCCCCTCTGTTTTATTATTGTTATTACTTCTCTCTTTATTTTTCATTTCTAGTGTTTGAAACGAAACAGCATAATGATAATAAAGGTAAAATGATAATAATAATAATGATGATAGTAATGTAAATAATGATAAAAAAATCATGACAAAAATAATGACGATGAAAGTCTAAAAAATTGTTATATCCATTGCAATGATAAGCGAAAATCTATGCCAACGATGTTAAAGATAATGATAACCAGAATATTAATAATCACAGCAGCACTCAACAGCAATAATGGTAAAACGGCAAATCAGTAACAACGCCAGTAATGATTACAACAATAATAAATTCTATACCAAACAGATTATTTTAGCAACGACAACAGCAACAACAGTAGTAACAATATAAATTGCAATAATCGTATACAAACGACTTCTATAACAATAATAATGATAAAAAATAAATAAAAATCAATTGTTAAAAATAATCATATTAACAATAACAATAATTATGGTACTAGTATGAATAATAGTAATAATAAAAGCAAATGATGATAATCAGAATATTATTTGTGTTTTTTATGACTATTGCTTATATATTTTCGTGACTATAGTCATAAAAAACACAACTAATATCCTCACTATCATCATTTGCTTTTATTATTATTATTATTATTATTGTTACTATTATTATTATTATTCATATTATTACCATAATTATTTTTATTGTTAATATGATTATTATTATTATTGCTATTCATACTATTACCATAATTATTTTTATTGTTAATATGATTATTTTCAACAATTAATGATATGAACAATAAGAGCAATGCCGATAATTATAATGATGACGATGATAATAATAATAATAATAATATTTTGGTATTTTAATTCACTGATGATATTATTTATCTATTTTTCATGATTTTCTTATGTATTTTTTATTATTTTTATCAAGATCCTTTGTTTTTCGAATTAAAATATAAATAGATAATAATATCTGAAAAAATAGACAAGTAATATTAGCAATAAGAATAGAATATAGGTTGCTTCACGGAAATAGTTGGGGTTAAGAATGTGTAGATTAGCAGCCCCGGGGTTGTGCAGATATCACTAACGCAGCTGGTGGATCGAAAACGTCCACAGAGGGTGGAAGAGGGCTGTGCTATTTTTGGGCTGAGAGACTGCACATTCAACGTCGTTGAGCCGATTCACATTTCCCCGTGCACTTTTCGCGGTAGATCGACGTCAGGAGGCGCGGGCGTCTGGAGATCGCACGCACGCGTTTCGATCCCCGACAAGAAGCGGCGAGCTTTATGCGGCACGACGCAGAGCTCGCGAGCGGGATATTGACCTAGGCCGTATCGTTTGGTCGGCCATGTCACGAAACGAAGAGGGTGGCAAATTTTTTTTTTTTTCTTCGACATCCTTCGTATCGAATTATTCGGATTGAAATGATTTTCATCCGAATCACGTTGCATCGAAAGTCATTCTCATCCAAATCACGTTGCGTGAAAAAAAAAAAAAAAAAAAAAAGAATTTTAGTGGCCAAAAGCGACGAACGATTTTGAGCGTTTCAGGGAGCGTCGAAAACTCGGCGAGTTTTGGGGTAGGGAAAGAAAAACGAAGGGCAGTGTCCAAGGACGTCGCCAACTAATGGGCCTCCCCTGACCCATTTGGCAACTAATGCCCCCCCCCCCCCCTGCCCCCCCACTCCCTGGGCACGACGGGGCAGGGAGGGTAGGGGAAATACGCATTTTAGACATTTTAGACCCCTATATACTTCCTCCTCAAGAAGAAGAAAAAATCACTATTCTTTTGTCGCGTTGCTTCCGGACGTTTTTCTCGGCAAGTTTTTTTTTTTTTTTTTTGGTTATGGCGAAGTGACGGGAGTACGGGGGTGAACGGAAAAATCGAGGAATAAGGAACGTTCGGTGGGAAGAAACGAAGGAGTGCTGGTGGGAAGAATGAAGAGAGGAAGAATGGAAGAGTGAAGGGGGGGGCGGGGGCAAATCGTCTGCGGCGAGAGGACGAAGGGCTTGGCATCTTCGGCGTTTAATTAAGCGTTGTCCGATCCAATTATCGGTGATTATAAAGGATGCATCCTGCGGGGGAAAACCTTCGGATCGATCGCGTGCTTCGACGAATAGCGGAGAATCCTTCGCGGATCGAATAATCGAACGTATTGCCCGTGAAAACGCGTTTTATTTTTTTTTGTTTCTATAAAAGTACTACAAAAACGAGTTTCGAGTGTCGAGAAGAGAAAAAGATGGGGGAGATGCTTTGTCGATTGATTGAGTGCGGTTAGTCCATTTCGAGGATTACCGAATACGAAATTCAACTGATCATAAATTGTTCGTTATTTTTACGTTTCTTCGTTACTCATTGACTTATGTTTATATGAATTTTCATACTCCTCATACTCGGAGGGGTGACCGCTTAGCCGTGCAACGGCTGGTGCGTTAACCGGTCAGCGGAATGAGAATAAAAAAAAACACATTGGCCGCAGCCAATATATATATATATATATGAGTGTTGAATATTATGGAATATTTATTTCTACGTTTTTTTACACAAAGAATAAATATATTATTACTTATATTCGCACTTATTATCGAATATTGAATATATATATATATATATATATATATATTCGTTAATATATATATTAACGAATATTGATTTCTACATTTTTTTACACAAAGAATAAATATATTATTACTTATATTCGCACTTATTAACGAATATTGATTATATATATATATATATATGTAGAAGAATGTAGAAGAAATGTAGAAGAATGTAGAATGTAGAATGTAGAATGTAGAAGAAATGTAGAAGAAATAATAATAGAATATTGATTTCTACATTTTTTTACACAAAGAATAAATATATTATTACTTATATTCGCACTTATTAACGAATATTGATTATATATATATATATATATATATATATATATATATATATATATATAATCATTCTATATATATATATATATATATAAGTGTTGAATATTATGGAATATTTATTTCTACATTTTTTTACACAAAGAATAAATATATTATTACTTATATTCGCACTTATTAACGAATATTGATTATATATATATAGATATAATCAATATTCGTTAATAAGTGCGAATATAAGTAATTAATTAAAGTCTAGTTAATAAGTGCGTTAATTAATTAAAATAAGTAAGTAAGTTAATTAAAGTAAGTAAGTTAATAAAGTAAGTAAGTATATTAAAGTAAGTAAAGTAAGTTAAGTAAAGTAAAGTAAGTAAAGTAAGTTAATAAATAAAGTAAGTAAGTAAGTTAATTAAAATAAGTAATTAATTAAAGTCTAGTTAATAAGTGCGAATATAAGTAATAATATATTTATTCTTTGTGTAAAAAAATGTAGAAATAAATATTCCATAATACTCAACACTTATATATATATATATATAAGTGTTATATATATATATATAAAGTATATATATAAATAAATATATAATAAATAAAATATATAAATAAATATATAACTTTTATATATATATAAGTGTTCAATAAGAACGAAGAATGGGAGATTAAGGGGGAAAAGATTCAGATAGTTAAGGAGTTTAAATACTTAGGATATTGGTTTACTGCGAAAAATTCAAACTGGGTTCATAGTAAAAGAACGGCGGGGAAAGCGCAAAAAGCGACAAATATGGTATGGGGGATATGGAAAAGAGCGGGAAGAGATATGATGGAGGAGAGACTCTATTTGCTGGAATCAATAGTAAAATCAGCAGTGATGTATGGAGTGGAGATTTGGGGATTGGGGGAAATTGAAGCCTATAAAAGAATACAGAGCAGGTTTTGTAAAATGGCGCTAGGGGTACACAGAACGACCCCTAATTACATTTGGAGGAGAGAGTTGGGAGTGCCAACATTGGAATACATAATTAGAGAAAGGGCTCTGAGATATTTGAAAGAGGTTGTGAAGATGGGGGAGTCGAGATGGCCAAAAATATGTTTGCGAGAAGAGCTAAGAGCGATTGAGAATGGAACCCCCTCGAAGTGGGGAAAGGATTTAAAAAAAGTATTAATGGAAATGGGAATTGAGGATCTAGTAGGGATGATAAGAGAGGAGACAGACGAGGGCGAACTAGAAAAAAAGGTGAATGAAGGATTAGAAAACCTAAAGAAAAAAATACTGGAGGAGGAAGAAGAAAGAGTACAAAAATCATCATACAATAGTTTATACAAGTACTTAGTGGAGAACGAAGAAAGCCCATGGAAATACTGGAAGGAGGAAGGAGTGAAGGGTAGGGAGAAAGAATTGTGGGCAAGAATAAGATGTGGAAATGTATGGAGGGCGGGAAAGAAGGGGGAGAAAAATTGGCGGTGTAGGATTTGTGAGGAGAAATTTGAGACGGTGGAGCACCTCCTAATTTGCAAAAAAGGCTGGGAAATGATGCCAAAAGAGGCAAGAAAAGAAGCGGAGGAGTGGATACAAGGAGTTGACGAGGTTGCGATAAAGGGGGAGATCATTAATATGTTAAGCGGGAAAATAAATGTGGGAATTTGCCGCTACTTCAAAGAAATAGAGGCATTATGTGCAAAAATGAAAAAAGAGGAAAAAGATGAGAGCGACAGTGATCAGTAGTGGTTAGGATATAGGTTAGAATTTTAGACGTAAGTTGATGGGTGTAAGTTCGTGAATGAGATTGATTGTAAGAAAAGAGACTTTGTAAAAAACTTTATAACAAGTTGTGCAAATAAAACTCTATTATATATATATAAGTGTTCAATATTATGGAATATTTATTTCTACATTTTTTTACACAAAGAATAAATATATTATTACTTATATTCGCACTTATTAACGAATATTGATTATATATATATATATATATATATATATATATATATATATAGGAAGGAATGAATGTTAAATTTCTCCGAATTTTGCACGCGCCCAATTTGATTAATGCGAGACGAATTTGATTTTTCGGGGGTTCGGCGAGCAGCGGAGGTAATTTAATTTACGTGAAATTCCGCAACGAAGGGGCAGCTGCTCGTCCCTCCGTGTACTTTAAATACCAGAGCCGGTCACTTGTTACTCTCTAGAGCCGTCGCGCACAGGAACTTGTCGCGAGCGCACACCCGGGGCTTTGGTGCGCGTTGCGACGGAGAGGAAGAGAGACTGCGAGGAGAGTATTCGTGCTTCGTTGCACCGAGATCGGCCCAGTAGAGTTACCGGTCTGTGGCGATCGGGCGACAACCGGAAGTCCTCGTTTGGGAACTCGTAAAACGAACCCTCTTACGTACGAGCACAAATTGTTCTCGCTCTCTCTTCTCTTACTTCACCTCTTTTCCTGCCCGTTTCTCCCTTTCGTCCGCTTTCATTTCCTCTACCTTTCTCCGTCTTGTTTTTGCATGGATCAAAAATCGTATGATATTCGCTATAGCCATTGATACACTGAATCGAAAACCGTTTGATTTTTTCGTTTCGGATGATCCATCTCCGAGATATCATCAACAGCGCAGACCTACAATTTTTTTAGGACGTTTTTTTAATTACCTTTAATTTCGCCTTTAAATGGTGACTTAAATAATTAATGTTTTTTAAAAATTTATTTCGAAAGTGTATTAATTATTATTAAGTATTATTATTATTAAATATTATTATTATTATTATTATATTATATTATATTATATTATTATTAAGTATGAAGTGTATTATTATTAATTATTATTAAGTGTATTTTTGCATTCACTATAATTCCTATTGAGTGTATTGCCATTGATTATTATTATTATTATTGTTGTTGTTGTTGTTGTTGTTGTTGTTATTATTATTACGTATTAAATGTAACAATTTTTATATCAATAATATAAACCTATAAAAAAATTCATGAAAATAGGTTTTTTTCGCGTCTAAAGTAAGAATGGCCCTTTAGAAGATTAGTAAAAAAAAAAAAAATACCATATAACAGCCAAAAGTAATCATAAAACATACCCTAAGTCTAAAAGTAAGTAAAAATGGCGGGCAAGAGTTTCCTTTAAAAAAAAAAACGTGAAAATCAGCAAATGATTTCCTCGCCTAAAGGCATCTGCCCCCTTAATCGGTTCACGTTACAGGTTGCATTAATTTCGTAACCTTGTTGCATCACCCACCACCACGCACTCGCATATCGTTGCGAACGATCGTAATCGAGATTCCACAAATAGTCGGGCCGTTACTTGAAATTGATTTTGGCCGACGACGTTATTGCATTCCGCTTATCTAATCGGATGAAATTTGTACGCGTAGCCACGTACGTAGGTGCACGTAGACGTCGATATTTCCGAAGATCGATAATCACAAGATGACTTTGGACCGACACGACATTTTACAGGCCCTGTCGTTAATCGATCAATTATAAATCGACACACGCGAGGAACACTCGCGATTCGTAGGACCACAATTTAAAGGTCCATTCTCGGTGTGGACGGCCCGTAGTATCGGAACGATCGAAACCGTCGAGAGCAACCGAGCGAGGTCGAGAAAACGAAAAATTGGCCGAAAAAAGAAAAGAAATTGTGGCGATGCTTCGATCTGTCCGATCGAGAATGTTAAGGGGTTAGGCCACGTAACGGGTATAGAATCATGTGCGAATTTAACATTTTTTTTTCGTGCGAAAAAGTGATCACTCATAAAATTAATCACACATCTATTTAGTACGAATATCAAGCTGTTAGAAAAAATATATATTTTTTTTTCGATGTATAAAACGGCCGACTAGTGATATTTTCTTTTGTTATCTTTTTTCTCAGGCGTTCCGCGGCGTGGGATTTAGCATCCACGAATTTTTACCTAGAACGAAAAACAAAAATTCTCGTCAATCTACATTAGAATACCTAGAGAAGTACGTACGGAATTAAAAAAATATTGTTTTATTTAAACGTTGTGGGTATTTGAAGTTAAGAAATGGATCTTCAGTGAAAATTTTCGTTATAATTGCTCACAAAATGAAAAGTTTTCGATCGATCAGAAATTCCGTACGTACTTCTCTGCGAGATGCAATTAGGAACACAACTTTTAAATTTGAAGTATATCGAGTGAAAATTGTTGAAGTTATTTGTCACGCCAATTGGAAAAAAACTGTTTCGAGAAGTTTCGAGTAGTCGGCCATTTTGTACATCGAAAAAAAAAAACATTTCTAACAGCTTGATATTCATAACAAATAGATGTGTAATTAATTTTATGAGTGAATCACTTTTTCATACGAAAAAAATTGTTAAATTCGCACATGATTTTATACCCGTTACTGTGGCCTAACCCCTTAAGGGACAATACCACTCTGGCCGCAGAAAATAAGACCTAGCTTTGACAATTTATTTTGGGAGTATGAAAAAAGGAATAGAATTTCTTTTGAGAGGGTTTATTTAACACAAATTAAAGTATAAAAAAAAACTTATTATAATTTTCATACAAAATGGCAGCGACAGAGCCCATCTTGAAAAACGTGTTTTTTTTACAAATCTCTTTACTGTAGGACGGTTTTCTCGTAAAGTTGAGACCTGGAACAAAAACCAAAAAAAAATTATAATCTAAATATTATTAGCTATGGGACTACGTAGGGATTTTTAAAATCAAATTTTGAATTATTGGCGCACGTTGAAAGAACCAGATCGATTTTTTGTTCGAAAAATGAGCAGTAAATTGTTTATGAAATAAAAGTTTACATTTAATAAAACAAACGGCAACGGACTCCCATAGAAAATGTATTTGTGAAGCTACTATCAAAATTTTAATCGATAATTGAAGAAAAAATATTCCCTACAGGACCATATTGTTTTTATGACCTCAAAGTATTTCTTAAGCGAAAGAAAACGATTTTTCCAAAATCCAAAAGTGGTGTTATCCCTTAAGGGGCTGTGCCAGTGTGAATGCTGAAAATTCGGGTGATTTTCGAGAATTTTTTGGAAGAAATGTACTCAATTAAATGTTTCGGAAAATTAAGAATATATTTGGCTATATTTGACCTATATTACATAATTTGTTTCCTATAAAAATATTGAGATCCAAGCGACTTATAAGCTACCTTCGAAGGCGCCAAAAAAAAGTTCCTCCACTGCTGACATGATTCCAGCCGATTGAGTAGCCGAAACCGAAAGAGGAAAAAATTTCGTTAAACTAGAAGGTATTTCCTGTACAATGACGTAGGATTTTCGAAAAATATCAAAATCTAACAAAATGGCGTAATTATGAAAAAAAACGTTTGTTTTCTTGCCCATAAAACGCTCGTTTTTTTCAGTGCCAAATCGTCAATTTTCATCCAATCAAAAATATCCTACGTCATTGTAGAGTAAATATATTCATGAGTACTCAGTTCAAGTTTCAAGTCAATCGGATAATTGCTCTTTGAGTTACGATGTCAGCGAGTTTGAAAACTCTCATTTCGAGAAAAACGCGTTTAAGGATGTTGAGTCCCAAATCGCAAATGATGATAAAATTCTGAAAATTTGGTATGTTTTTGTATGAAGTATTTCAGAGGTCGTGTAAAAATTTCACGACAATTAGGAAGCTCGTTATTGAAAAATTAACATTCACAAATTAAATGTTGTTTTATGGTAACTGATGTAACTTTGCAATAAGTTTTTTTTGACCTCTCAATTTTATAATATCTACAATATACTGAAAGCAACGGAAACAAAACGAAGTTTATTGATAATTTTTTTTTTATTTCTTTTAAAAATTGTTCTTAACAAAATGTTAATTTTTTAATAACGAGCTTCCTAATCGTCGTGAAATTTTAACACGACCTCTTAAATACTTCATACAAAAACATACCAAATTTTCCGAATTTTCTTATCATTTTTTATTTCAACCCTTAAGGAGGTTGAAGTAATGATGATAGAATTCTGAAAATTTCGTATGTTTTTACATGAAGTATTCAGGAGGTCGTGTAAAAATTTCATGACGATTAAGAAGCTATTTATTGAAAAATTAACATTAACATGTTTCATAGGGACTCAACATCCTTAAAGATTTAACTATCGATTTTATACCTACGAGCGGTTGCTCTTTAGGAGGCTGCCATTCGAGGAGTGTTAGAGATACGGCCTTGAAATGTTCACAGGATATTCTTGAAAGTATAAACTGCCGAAAAAGGGGAAAAAATCGATTTTTTTTAAAGTGTCACTTATAGCCCCTTAACGTGCGCAACGCGTCATTGTACGTGCCAGTGTCACCAACATCAGGGTGATTGGATATTCGATTTTTTTCCACCTCTAATCTCGTTTTTTTTCACGTCCCCCTCACCTCGACGTTGGCGTGATGGTCATTGATTTCTGGCTGATCGTGGTACCTTCTTCTCCTCCCTGCATTTGTAGTTGGACTTTCGCTGGGATCGCAAAATGCGGGAGGGGCAATCGATAAAGTAATGGCGAATGAAAGGGCACGTGGGGTGACGAGTATGAATTTTATATGTTTATGCATATTTGAAAGGGACGATCGCTGAAATATCTCGTACGAAGCGATTGACGCGGAGGAGTTGATCACTTTTTAATACCCGTATGTAGGAAATTGTACCAGGGGTACGGATAAACACGAGACGGGATCTCGATAAACTTTTTGTTTGTAGCCAAGTTGAGTGTATAGATGTTTCACTCCATCTTCACCATTGCAAGTAAAAACCACCAAGGGCCGTTGGAACGCTGAAAAAAAATATGCACGAAAATAAGTAAATAATTTCTCCTTCCTCGTTGCTCCGTCCAATATAATTTTCTTTCCTTTTCCGTCGAAAAAAAAAGAATTCCGATCGTAAATCAAATCCGTACTGGCCTAGAAGGAAAATAAATCGCCTCGATGATAAATGCGCGAAAGGGAGGCGTGAGAAAAAGCGAGAAAAAATTGCACCGTACACGAGGCAAGCCGGTGCATCAAAATAGATAAAATTATTTATTTATTCAATAGAAAGAGCTCCGGTGGAATTGAAATTTTACCATGAAATTACCTCGTGAATTTTGACACGAAAAAATGCATGTATTCATTTTCCGATTTCCTGTGCACAATCGTCGCTCTGCTTGGACCGAAATAATTTATTTTCGCGATAAATATAAATTTTCGGTATGGATACGTTTTTTTTTTCGACGATTAGAAAAAGAGACGAATTATTTGATCGCTGAATAAATCGTTCTCTGTCTCTCACACTATACTAATCGATCGGTAAAACATTGCGACGCTTGTGAGAACGATCGAACGCACGAGTGCATACTACGTTGAGGATACAACTCGCCGTAAAAGGCTCGAGCGGCGCGAGAGTCAGAAATATTTATCTCCCGTGTACATTGGACGTTAGGCGTGTTCCACTCGGTCGAGCGTGCGCCTGTACAGTCTCGTACTTCTGTATTCTTGCGATCGTAAAATTACGCATTAAACGGCGTGGAAATGTCAACGAAAAGAAAAACGTCAAGTGTCATTGCCCTTTGAAACGAACACAAATAAACAAAAATTTCTATCAATCTCCAATTGGGTTTGATTTTTTATTTTATCGAAGTTTATTCATCGTGCCCATTATAAAATAGTAATTAATTCTTGAATTGGTTGAAGGTGATTACTTATGTAGATTTTTTTTATTTTCATCAATTCTCGAATTGATTGAAGTTTATTCGTTCTGTCAATGGTTGATTTTTATGAATTGTTTTATTGACTGTAATTAATTCATTTAGGGAATTACTAATTTTGATTGATTCTCAAATTGATTGAAGTTGATGAATTCTGGCACTTGATCATTTTGATGAGTTTTCAAATTAATTGAAGTCGATTAATTCTGTAAATTATTGATTTTATTAATGAACCGATTGAAGTTGATGAATTCTGCCAATTGATAATTTTAATTACTCGAAGTTTATTCGTTCTGATGATGATCCACTTTCATCGATTGTTTTTGTTGACCGATGGTGATTAGTTTCGGTAATTATTAATTTCGATTAATTCTTAAAATTATTGAAGTTCATTAATTTCGTCAATTTATATTTTTTGGTGATTTTTTAATTGATCGAAGTTGATTCATTTTGTCAATTAATAATTTTTATAAATTCTTCAACTCATTCAAGTTGATTAATTTTGTCAATTAATAATTTTTATTAATTTTCGAGTTTATCGAAGTTGATTAAATCTACTATCTATCAATTTGGCCTTTTTTGAGGTTACGTGCAATAAAATTGGCAAAAGAGCCAAATTGTAAACAACCGCGGACTCCGCAGGACCTCCGACGACACTTGCATCTCAGGTGCATGCATGTACGTGCAAAGAACTATAATTACACGTGACCTGTAACGTTAAGGTGGCGGTACATGACGATGTCGCCAGAGGCTCGTCCCGATAATCTTTAAATATATCGCGCCCCACCGAGGTCCCGCATCCGGTGTTACAGAATTATCCATAACTCTCTAATTGATAATCGAATTATGTATATATACACGACGGCTAACTCGCGAGGACACTCTCGGATAAAAACTTATCCAAAAGGAGAAGCGAGAAAACCCGGGGGAGAAAATTAAAAAAGTGGAAGCGCCGGAAGGTTCAATTTTGCACAATTGAAAAAGATAGATCTTTTTCCTTTTTTTCAATTTGACAATTCACTTTTCAAATTTATTTTTCAACCGATAATTCAGTTTTCATTTTTTGTATTCTATCACCGATGATGCATTTAATAAAATTATTTTAAATTGTCAATTCACTTTTCCTTTTTTCATCGACAATTCGTTATTAGCGTCCATAGTTGTTTTTCCTCGCAACTATAATAATAATAATACAAAACGCCTTGAAAATTAATACTGTCAAATTTGTTTTATAAAATCCTTTTAATTTTTCTATCCTTTTAATTCTTGTAATAAAAATTATTTTATAAAAACCTCTCTTATTATTTTATAAAATCCTTTTAATCATTGCTAATACAACAACAAAAATAATAATAATAAAGAATAATAATAATAATAATAATAAATAATAAGAATAATAATAAATAATAAAGAAATAATAATAACAATAATAATAATACATCGAACGACTGAAAATTGCCATGGCAATCTTATAATCAACTCATTCCTCACTTTCGATCTAATAACACTAATTACTTTATATCTACTTAATTTGTGACATTTATTATACATTATACACTTTTCGTGCCATTTTTCAATATTGTTATAAAAGTTCCAGCTGATCGATGATAAACTCAGATCGAAAAAAAAAAAAAAAACGATCGACAACCGTCGCTTCCGTTGCGATGAAAGTGCTATAGAGATGTAGCTGCGTGCAACATAGAGTCGAACGTAAAAAAGAAGAAAAAGAAAGGTGTATCCCTCAACCCCGAAGGAATCCTGGTCGAGTGAGCACGCAGGGGCATCTTCCTTTCAAGCTTTCGTATCCTTCGTCACTCACGAGACGAGGCGGCTAAAACGAGGCGCTGCGAAAGGAAGAATGGCGGGTTGGGGGAGGGAGACGAGGCACATATGCGACATGTGCATGTGCATTCGACACTCCGGTGCTGCATGGCCATCGTAGTCCAGTTAAGGCGTTACCCCCACTTGTAGCGCAAAAAAACGCCTTTTTCATGAATTTTTTTAAAGAAAACTACAAAACTTTTTTAATCGATCAATATACCATCTTAAAGAACACATCTTGAAAAACTTTCAGTAATTTTTTTATTGAAAAATATTACATTGTTTAGTGGCAAATGGCCGTCAATGAAATAATGTTTTTATATGCACGGTTTGCGGTGACCAGCATTGCGGCGAAGTGGATCATCTGAAAAAAAAATGCGGATGGATTTAGTCAAATATAAGTATAAACTAGTCTTTAAGGAAGCTTTCCAGTGTGACAGCCCGAAAAATCGCTGTTTTTCGCGATTTTTTTTTTTTAAGAAAAAATAATCTAATCGGTCTGGTTTTTTTTTGTATATTAATTGGGTATTGAAGAATACAAAACAATTTTTTAAAGATCGATTTATTTATTAATTAATATCTATAAAAATGATGAAACAATTGTTGCAGAAAATGCACTTGGATGTGGTGTCCACGTTGGGGGTCACAATTTTGATCTGAAACAAAAAACACAAAAAGATTATTGATCGGTATATAATTGGCTTTCGTGCTATGGAGGCTTTTTTTTTTTTTTTTGCAAAAATGGCGCCGGTTTGAACAAAAAGTATCGATTTTAGCATTTTTTTTGGCATTTTTTTTTACAAAAAAATAGGAAGATGTCAAAAAAAAAAGCTTCCATAGCACGATAAACAATGACGTTAAGAATATTGTGTAAAAAATTCAACTCGATAGCTTTAAAACTCTGCCCTCCAAGTTGGACACCGTTTTGAAAAATGCTGTTTCGAGAAAAACGCGTTCAAAGTTTCGCTGTAACTGTAGCGCTCCGTTGCCTTCTTCCAAGAAATGCTGTACAGTAACCGAAATAATCTGAATTTCGGCATGAAAATTTCAGGGAATATTCGGAAGAGTGTATACTATTCGATAAAGCAAAAAAAAAAAAAATCGATTTTTTGAAAATTTCACACTGGAAAGCTCCCTTAATCGAAGGATTTTAAAAAATGTTCATTTTTCACAAAATGGCGGGCATTCAAAGTTAATGGTTCTAAATAATGATTATCTAAATAATAATAATAATAAAAAGAAGAGAAAAAACACGCATGCGTTACCCGATCCGCGAAAGGCTTTTTTCCATTTCTATGTGTTTGGCTCGGCTAGATTAGCCATATATATACGACAATGCAACGACGCATCAGGACAACGCGCAGTCACGCCGCGATGCCCGTCGAGGAATATTATTTGTGGATTTCCGCCTTCACAGAGTGACGACAAAATCGAATCTGCCGATACGAGACGTGTATATAAATATATACACATCGGATAAAAAACGTATTTGCACCCAACGCTTATCGGGAATTTTTATTTTTAATTGGCATTTTCTTCGATTTTTCGAGGAAAAGTTTGGATCATTATTGTTAGTAATCAATGAAAATAATATTTGGAATAAAAACGTCGGTCAAGACTAAACAACTACTACATTGAATAAGTGTACCAAATTTTAAGTCAATCCGTTGATTGGATGTCGAAAAATCGTGTACACCGTTTTGAAAAACATCGTTTCGAGAAAAACGCGTTGAAAGTTTTGCTAGCAGTTCTATCGTAATAATAGATAATCAGCAATCAGTTCACTGTCAATCTGCGATTCCTGCACCATATTTTGGACCTTCCTCTTCAATTTGAGTTATCTCGAGCGACGATCGATTTTTCAAAATTTCCACAGTAGCCTAACCCCTTAAAAAAGTTTTTTTTTCAAGTGTTTCGTATTCGCAATTCAATTATCTTCATTCTCCCAAATCGACAATGGAATTTCGATGTTTTTCCAGCATGCTCCATTTTTTTTTGGCAAATACTCGTCATAAAAATATGCTACATTTTTCTCGAAAAATACTGGAAAACCTACTAAACGTCACAATTTCTTTCGGTCGCAAACTCTTCGCTGACCCTCGAGGAGGTTGGAGCGGTCCAGTTGAGACAAATGACGGTTTATGCATTTTTTTTTAAATTCAATGCGCCTCAAAAAATGCATACGATTTGTTCTGCAAGATACTATTTTTTGTTCATCAAATTAAACACAATTAAAGGGCAAAATAATGCATTTTTGTATTTTGATAACGTAAATACGAAACACTTTTGTGTTTCTTAATTGCACTTTTACACTTTTGTGTAACACTTACTAGAAAAGTATAACATTGTCGATGATTATTGTGGAAAAAAACTGCGACAGCGAATGTTTTATACAACTCAGAATAAAATTTTGTCCCATCTATAACCATTCTTATTGATATTTATGTCACGAGATTATTTATTATTACCATTAATTAATATTCGGCAGCAATGCTCTCCATTCGCCAGGCATGATTCGCAATTTTTGGATGAAACCTTGATGGTTCAATATTGAATATATATATATTTATATATTCCGGGATTCCACGTGAATCCGGTGGACTTTTTTTCCTGACCCCCGCCGATTCGATTAATTTTTTTATCTGATTCCATTGACTCTAAAAGACACCCTGAATTTTTATTACATTTTTCGAAACAACCCTTACGCAAAAAGTTTTTTTTCCGAAAAACAAAACGCCCCGATTTAAAAATCTGAAAAACATTCCCAAAAATGCGTGATTATATGTAAAAATTTTCAAGCTGTCACCCGCAGTAGAAGTGTGATTTTTTCTGTGCTTTCTGAGCGATTAGCTTTAAAAAAATCCGAAAAAATTCAAGAACCGTTTACTTCGGGCGGATACCTAAATATTTTGATACCCACAATGAATTTTTTTTACCATTTTTGAATAACCAAATCACAATTATGGATCTTGAACAGTTAGCAGTCAAAAAGTTCTGGTATTAATTTCAATTGAAGTCGTCTTCAGCATAGAAGAAATCATACTCCCAGTGCGAGTGATAGCTTGAACATTTTTACATATAATCACGCACTTTTGGGAATTTTTTCAGATTTTTAAAACGGGGCGTTTCTTTTACGGAATTTTTTTTCTCGACTAAGGGTTGTTTCGAAAAATGTTAAAAAAAATCAGGGTGTCTTTAGAGTCAATGGAATCGGATAAAACAAAATAAATCGAATTGGCGGAGGTCAGGGAAAAAGACCACTGGATTCACGTGGAATACCTCATATATATATATATGGTTTACGATGGGCAAGATGGGCGTTTTCTTTTCTAAATGGTTACAAAGATTTAGTTTGCGCTATTCCGTTGTTATAAATGCTTTATCTTCGTGTTAAATAGCAAAAAAATGACATCTCCCTTAGCGTGAAGGTCTTGCCTATCTAACCGCGCGTAAAAATGACATACATTAAACTTTTTTTTATTTCCGTTGTTCCATGGCGAAAAAAATTCAAAAAATTCGCAGACTCAGTATAGTCTACGCAACAACATATATTCTTTTTTAAATTCAATCTTGTCTCGTGGATAACGCTCCAACCTCCTTAAAAAAAACACATAATTGTCACCCTGCGTGTGCGATATTTCCACTAGTGACGGACATTCAGAAACTCGTGACGACCGTTTTCCACGTAACAACTATACTCCTGTTTATTCAACATTTCACATAACGACTCTCAGTTTCGTTCCTCGTCGTGTATACGGATTGCCTCGTCATTGACTTCCGTTCGAGGACCGTCGCGATATACATCGCGATATCAAAACACAATGCCGGCTAATGTATCACGTGAAATGTGTTTCATGTTGGTGCATTGTTCATAATTTTCATCCTAATAAGCGTCGTTTCACGCGGGCACGTCCACGTTCAATTCAAATTGGCCTCGCTCCGAGGGGCGGCCAAGAATAAAGGGAGAAGAGACCCCTCGGGTGACGAGAGAGCTCTTGCTACTCGTAGGTCTCTGACCCTCTGATGCGAGCTTTTGACATTTATCTACACACTGGACAATGGTAATTTTGACACTTGGGTCGAAATCATATTTTGCATATGGGATTAAATCGAATATGTACATGTATTGGTTATTGGGTATTTTTTTTGTGTTTTCATTTATCTTCGTGTTTTTTTAAAATAATTATTTTATGTTATATCTAATTATATGTATATTTTTTCATTGGCATTAAGGCGTTACCCCCACTTGTAGCGCAAAAAAAAATCCCTTTTTAATGAATTTTTTTAAAGAAAACTACAAAACTTTTTTAATCGATCAATACACCATCTTAAAGAACACATCTTGAAGAACTTTCAGTAATTTTTTTATTGAAAAATATTACATTGTTTAGTGGCAAATGGCCGTCAATGAAATAATGTTTTTATATACACGGTTTGCAGTGACCAACATTGCGGCGAAGTGGATCATCTGAAAAAAAAAATGCGGATGGATTTAGTCAAATATAAGTATAAACTAGTCTTTAATCGAAGGATTTTAAAAAATATTCATTTTTCACTAAATGGCGGACAGTCAAAGTTAATGGTTCGATTTTAACGAAAAAAAACGGCCGTTTTTTGGCTATAAAACGGCCATTTTTTTTTTCGAAAAAAAATCGAACGATTAAAGACTACATTTTTATGTATTAAATAGGCCTGCAAAATTTCAAGAAGATCGGTTCATTAGTGTTCGAGTAATCTTGGTCACCGACTTCAGAAATGCCATTTTGAGAAAAACGCGTTTAAAGTTTCAATTTCAGTTTACACGAAGAACGGATTCTTCTCTTTCAACGCTCATATCTCAGATATTCTCAGATATTTATACTTCAAAAAAATGCATTAAACAAAAACGATTTTTTCAAAATCGCAAGTGGGGGTAACCCCTTAAAAAATATGATTTTTGCGGAATCGGCGTGGTGCGATTTGTTGTTGTTTTTTTTTCATTTAGGCAACATTCATGCGTCAATCACATTAATAATCGTATCGACGAGTTAATGAGGGAAGCAGCCAAGAAGATAGAGCCGAGGGAGGACGAAGAGAGAGAGAGAGAGAGAGAGAGAGGACGAGACGACGAGACGATTCTAGTTAGACTGAACGTCGCCCACGCAACGTTGGGAAGAGTACACGTGTTGTTGACCGATAAGATATACACGAATGACGAATCATGAGACGAGAAAGATTTAACAGAGAGAGAGAGAGAGAGAGAGTGTTGGAAATACTGCCTTGCGATGGACGATGGCCAGCTAATTTGAAATTTGGACGAGGAATATGTGTCTACGTGTATTCGCTTCGTTTTTATGAGCAATAATAAGTAATTGAGTTGAAGTGAATTTTTTTCTCGAGTATTCAAAGTTTCTTCGTTCGAATTCTTCACAATTGCCATCTTATTGTTAAATTGAATATTTCTATATATGTATATCCATATATATTGTTCAGTTAGTTACTAATCGAAACTAATAATTAGAAATTTAAATAAAAATCATATTATTGATATTAACACTTATGTGCTTAAGAGTGAGAGATGGAAAAAGAGACACGAAATCTCATTTTTCATGATATATATATATATATATATATATATATATATATATATATATATATATATATATATATATATATATATATATATATATATATATATTAAGTGTAGTAAAAAGAAATCCATTATTTTTGCTTTTAATTTCATGCAAAAATAATGGATTTCTTTTTATTGCACCTAATATATGCGTCTAGTAGCTTTTTAAAGAAAATCCAAAGTTGTGTGGCATGAATTCAACGTTTCTCGAGTTCCGCATAGTTTTTTTCTCGAGTTTTTAAACCATTCTTATTTTGTATTTCTATAAAAATTTACCAAGTTTTATAAATTTGTATCAATTTTTCCTCTATGCTCAAATACCGCAATTATATAAATTTCTACTCTACAAATTTTAATTTCTATAAAAATGTACCGATTGTGTACATGTGTATGTGCATATATATCGAGAAAATGAATTACTAGAACTATATATACATATATTACTAGAAATTACTAGAACTTAGAAATTAGAACTAGAACTTAGAACTAGAACTTAGAACTTAGAACTAGAACTTAGAACTTAGAACTAGAACTTAGAAATTAGAACTAGAAACTAGAAACTAGAACTTAGAAATTAGAAATTACTAGAAATATACATATATTACTAGAAATTACTAGAACTATTTATATATAGTTCTAGTAATTTCTTTTCTCGTGTACCCATCAAGGGTGCCGAAAATTTATATAAAAATGCACCGATTTCTATAAATTTCAATTTTAATGAAAGTGAATTAATTTTAAACACATGTACACGCATATATATATATCTAGCACTCGTTCGCGACAATCAGAAAAGGCCCAATTAAAAATAATTACAGAACACGCAGAGAATAACTTTTTTCTTGCCTACATCCATCCACCTCGTAAGCAACAGTTGGATTTCTATACAATTTCGATTTTATTCTCCAAATATGACCCCGCTGTCTCTCGAAATCCAAATGAACCGACGCAAACAAAAAGTTCATGAAAAACGTCAGCGTGAGTGGAAAGTCCAATTTCCGAAAATAATACCGATTCGAAGAGGGTCATTTTCATTAGGAGGATGGTCCGTTGGATAAATCTATCCGCGGCAATAATATCATAATAGTTGCGACATTGTTTCACATCGAGGTCGATAGGACTTGAACCTAGTGAACTCTTGGAGCGAATCGAACGTTGCGAGACTCTATGATGATTCATTCGCCAGATAGTCGAGCGCACTTTTCGAATTTATTTCCCTTTTATTTCGTTATCTATTTACCGTGGAAGAAGTCGAGCGAGAGCGGGGTGGGGGGGGGGGGGTTAGGATTCAGCGGACTATTTGATGTTGCATCGGCGAATCGATGCTGGCGAAGCGCAGCAAGTTGGTGGACGCGGGTACAAGAGAGAAGGAAGAAGGGTGGGGGGGATTATTCGCTTATCAGAGCTCGTCCATATATAGGAATAATCGTTACGGCGAAACGACGAGGGGCGCATTAAGAGTAAATTCTTTCACTCTATATAGCCGCCGAGCCTGCGGCCCTCCTCAACTTCTCTCGTCTTGTAACACAGTGAGATCGTTGTTCGAGGAAGCGCTTCGGGAGGCTATTTAATTAAGCCCGACGTTCGAAACGATCGATCACATTATTCGCGCTCTCGCTTCGCCCTCGATGTACCCCGGAACGTATGCAACGAACATACACGTAGCACAAAATTTAAAGCAACGGAAAATGCATTAACGCGTTACCCCCACTCGTAGCGCAAAAAAGGCCTTTTTCATAAATTAAAAAAAAAAAAACTACAAAACTTTTTTAATCGATCAATATACCATCTCAAAGAACACATCTTGAAGAACTTTCAGTCATTTTTTTATTAAAAAATATTACATTGTTTAGTGGCAAATGGCCGTCAATGAAATAATGTTTTTATATACACGGTTTGCGGTGACCAACATTGCGGCGAAGTGGATCATCTGAAAAAAAAATGCGGATGGATTTAGTCAAATATAAGTATAAACTAGTCTTTAATCGAGGGATTTTAAAAAATATTTATTTTTCACAAAATGGCGGACAGTCAAAGTTAATGGTTCGATTTTAACGAAAAAAACGGCCGTTTTTTGGCTATAAAACGGCCATTTTTTTTCGAAAAAAAAAAATCGAACGATTAAAGACTACATTTTTATGTATTAAATAAGCCTGCAAAATTTCAAGAAGATCGGTTCATTAGTGTTCGAGTAATCTTGGTCACCGACTTCAGAAATGCCATTTTGAGAAAAACGCGTTTAAAGTTTCAATTTCAGTTCTTCAATTCACGGATTCTTCTCTTTCAACGCTCATATCTCAGTCAATTTTGTTCGGATCGACTTGAAATTTTCAGGACATATTCTCAGATACTTATGCTTCAAAAAAATGCAATAAAAAAATCGATTTTTTCAAAATCGCAAGTGGGGGTAACCCCTTAAGTATTATTTTTTTTAGCTATTTACCAAAGTCCGTGACGTGGTGAAAAATTGTCGTGTAGAGACGATAAAAAAAAACGAATTTTGTAGCTGTAGTCTTTAGATTGCAAATATTTTATTAAGGCGTTAGGCCAGAGTAACGGGTATAAAATCACGTGCGAATTTAGTTAATTTTTTTTCGTATGAAAAAATGATTCACTCAAAAAATTAATTACACATCTATTTAGTATGAATATCAAGCTGTTGGAATTTCTGTTTTATGTACGAAATGGCCGGCTACTAATATTTTCTTTTTTTTTAGGCGCTCCGCGGCGTTACATTTACAAATACACTTACATAGAATGAAAAACAAAAATTCTCTTCAATCTACGTTAGAATACCTAGAGAAGTACGTACGGAATTAAAAAAATATTGTTTTATTCAAAAGTTGTAGGTATTTCAACTCAAGGAATGAATTTTCAGTGAATAATTTCGTATAAGACTGCTCATAAAATGAAAAGTTTTCGATTAAGGGGCCAGTCTACTTTGGAGCCACGAAAAAAGGCTATTTTCGCGATTTTTTTTTGAGGATTTTATAAAAGATATGAATATAAAAGTTGTTGGGCTTGATAAATAAAGTCTTGAGATACATTTAGAAAAAATTTAATTCATTTTTATTCATTTTTAAGTACAAAAACTATAGTTTAACGTAACGCCTCAAAAATAGGTGGACTAGGTAGCTCCATCGCAACTCGGCAACGGCTTGTCTGAAACAAAAAATCAAAGTCCATTAGATTCAGTACGACACCAGCTACAAAATGACTCTAGGATATAAAGTTTTATCAAAAAATGGCAGATGAAAAACGAAAAAAGTACAACAAAAACGCGTTTTTTTCGCAGTTCGCAAAAAAACGAGCAATGATCAACATTTAAAAACCATCGAGGGTCAACTTGTTGCAAATCATGTTGACAATATGTGGTTTAAATTTCAAGAGAATCGGTTCATTAGTTTTAGAGATACGATGGAGCTAGATTTTGAAAACGTTGTTTCGAGAAAAACGCGTTCGACGTTTATACTATGAAAATCTCTTACCTAAACTCAATCGGCAATTCCTGCACCGTCCAAAATCCAATATTTCTGAATGTATGTACTTTCGAAAAGAGTTAAAAAAAATTGATTTTTTGAAATTTTCACCGTGGACCGGCCCCTTAAGGCAGAATGTCAGTGTGACAGGCTGAAAAATGGGGTATTATTTAAGATTTTTTTTTTTTGAAAAAACGGCTCGATCGAATTATTTGAAATTTTGTGTATTAATTATTGAAGTAATGAAGCATACAAGGAATTTTTGTTATTTTATTTTTAGTACATTTTATTAAGCAGAGGAGCGGTCGCAAAATATCCTCTCAAAAAAAGACTCCCCGACGGTTGACAGCATAAGGGCCACATCAAGCATCTGAAATCGAAAATTCAAAAAGATTATTACATTATAATAGTATAGCTATCGCAGCATCGTGGGACATTTGAAAATTTTGATTAGAAAAAAAATGGCGGCCATGTAAAAAGAATTCAAATTTCACACAAAAATTTTGCAGTAAATTTTTAATAAAAAAAGTAAACAATTTTAACAAACTCTACGATGCGACTATAGGGTTAAGTTTTCTAAAGAGAATCCTTTTTGAATGAAGTCGATTGGACAAAATTTGACAGAGTTATGCTGTCAACCAGGTCAAAAAACATGGTTTCGAGAAAAACGCGTTTAAAGTTTAGAGAGGATAAAATTGAATGATGTAACTTAAATATTAATATGAAACAATTTATTACCGATTAGTCTGCTATCCCTGGACCATACAGAAGCTCTTTTGCACCCAGCAATATCATATCCTTTTTTCACACTGATATTCCCCCTTAACGTCGCTGTCGTACCGTACAGCAGTTCCGCGAGCTCTTCGTCCGACCTTGAAAATAGATACCGAGGTTCGTCGAGTGTCCGCGAGACTCTGCGTCCCTTACCCTGCTGGGTCGAAAAATTCAAGCTTCGCCGGTTGTCAATTGAGCAGCGTGCGTAGGGGAAAGAAAGAAACGTTGCGAATCCCACAAGAGATAGATCGAGAAAGGGTATGGGAGGGGGAGGGGGAGAGAGAGAGAGAGAGAGAGAGAGAGAGAGAGTGTGTGAGTCGCGTATGGTATTTTTTTTACCAGGCCGCGCGAGAATTGCGCCAGCGCGCATGGGCTCGGAAAAGGGGCGTGGCCAAGCGTGCGCGGAGTGGGGATGAGCGCGGCGCGGTGGGGGTCGCCGCGCGAACTCAGGCGCGACAGTGTATCACCGACTGCCGGCGGCGACGGGCAGGCATGTTGCTTGCGTTCCGTCGTTCCGTCGCGACGGCCGGAGCGCTTCATTCACAGAGACCGACTGCTGGCATCAAGGTCAAGCGGTCGCGTCTCCTCCTTCCATACTCCCCTTAACGTCCCATTCATTTCTCCCGCCGACACTCCACCACCATCGCACTTGCCACCTATTCCCGATGTCTGTTCCGAGTCCCGTGTTTCGCCCGGCGAGCGCGATAAGCCCTCACGCGACACGGGCCAACGGGATTACTTCTGCAGGCCCGGTCTCTCCCATCATCGCAAGGGCCGTTAGCAATTAACTCGAAAGACACGAAAAACGGTCCTCGGATTCGGAAAGGCCCAAAATACAAATTTTGCATGCACCATAATGTCCAATAGGAGAATCTTGATACCTCGTATCAATACCTATCAGAATCATGTATGCCTAAGTGTATGCCCATGTCATGCCTAAGATCTTGTGTCAGAATCATGTATGCCTAAGATCTTTTTTAGTTTTCTAGAATGTAAGAATTTTTCAGTTTTCTTAGTTTTCCTGTTGCATATGTTTTTTCCAAATCTCTTTTGTGTATGTACTTTCCTCTGAGAAGTCTTTAATAGAAATTAGAAATCATTGAGGCTAGTATGAGTTAAAAACAAAATTTTATCTGGACTTTGGCGGCTGATATTCTAAGACTTTTGATAAATATCCAAGGCATTCGCGTTAGTATTCAGTCGCTCATTTTTTAAAATCTCTTAACAGTGCATTCCATACCGATAACTGACAATGAGTAAGAAAAATCGCGAGGAAAGTACGTGCACGAAAGAAACGTTTTTAGCGAGGGGCTGTTCACTATTAAGTGAGGTGCGGAAGAGATTTCCGTGTGAAGTCGATTTCATGTGATTTTTGTGCTTTCATAAGTGATTCAAGCTATTTTTAGTCATGTGATTTCACCTAATTTCAATTGATTTCATTCGAATTCATCAACTTGGTTTCAAGCGATTGCTGAAATCATTGGAGGGAGAAAAAAATCGTAAAACGGTTAAATTTCTTTTTTATTGACTAATCTTGTGTCTCAAATTTGAATTAAAATTTTTTTAAATGAAAAATGTGATTAAAAAAGACACAGAAATAGATATTAAAAGAAATGTTTAATTTTTTCATACAGTCACGTCAATTGACATGACTCTGTATGAACTGGCGCGTGCACTGGCGTTAAGCCCCAGACTAACCGCTCGAACGCACGGACAATGGACTATGCTATGAAAAATCATAATAACATTTCTTTGTTTCGAGAATTCGATGATTTCTAGCGATTTCGTGAATCAAGTGATTTCATGCTGATTTCAGACGCCTTCAAAAAACTTAAACCTGATTTCAGGGGATTTCAACCACATTCGGATAATGTTGATTTAGTAAGACGGTTCGCGATTTCAGGCGATTTCTTGTGATTTTGCATTCAATTTCGAACAGAAGTGCTTGAAGGATTTCACAAGTGAATAGCCCCTCGCTTTTTAGTCAAAATTTTTTTTTATCATCGAAAATTTGTATATTCATCTACTATATAAGCTGGGCTGAAGTAATTTTAGCCACATTTTGGTATTTTTCCGTTAACGGGCCTGCCTAGAGCCCACAACGGGCCCAAGCTTGGGCCCAAAATGGAATCAAAGCGGGCCCAAGCTTGGGGCCCAAAATGGAATCAAAGCGGGCCCAAGCTTTGGTCCCAAAACAGGCCCAAAGTGGGTCTAAGTTTGGGGCCCACACTTAGGGCCCAAAAAATAGGTCGATTTTCAATATTTGTTTCTAGTGAGAGTACGGGGATGACGAGGTTGGAATTTTACACACCATTAATACATAATCTTGTCAAGTTTGAGTTTTTTTTTCGTTAAAAAATATTGATAATCAATGAAATTAATATTTTTAACGGTTTACACCCCGCTGGTGGCCGGAGAAAGGAAAAATTTATTTCTTTTTACTTCAAAGAGAAAAATTTATTTCTTTTTACTTCAAAGAGTATCGCAGCTACTCGGAAACAAATCATTCGAAATAAAAAAATCAAACGCATATAGTTTTTGCATGAAATCATCTAGTGCTTGGAAGAGAGATTTAATAAAATATTGATTTTTGAAAAAATGGCAGCAATCCAAAGTGGAAGTATCGATTTTTGGTGAAAAAGGCTCTATCTTCGTTGTTAAAAAAAACGATGCATCGAGAAAAAAAACTATATCGTTCAAGCGCTGCTTCTTGATATCTATGGTACCGAAGTTAGCATTGTGGGAATGCAACGAAAATATGTTTCTTGAGTGTTCCCATATTTTTTTTTGAGCACATTAAGGCTAGGAAAGTCGCCGTAACATTTTTGATATTCCGTAAAACTTATAACCAAAAGTTTCCAAAAAAAAAAGATTTTAGAAAATAGTAAAAATAAAGAATGCCAAGAAGAATTTTCGTTGAATTCCAACGATGCAAACTTCAACACCATTGATATGTACAAGAAGCTTGTACAATGTGAAGTTGATCGGTGCAGTGATTTTGTAGATATCGTGGTCACCTATTTCGAAAAAGTCATTTTGAGCAAAACGCACTTGAAGTTCGACAATCCGTCGAAAACCCAAAATCGATATTTTCAAAAATGTCAACGGTTTTTAAGCAGCTAGGTTCGTCTGAAACGAATAATGAAATAATAATAAAAAACGTTTTATTATGATACTTTCAGTATAACAATAAAACGTTCGTACGACGGAATACTTTTCTGAAATTTCGAAAATTACTCAAATGACAAGCTGCGCAAAGGTTCGATTTTCGAGCAAATAAACAACTTCGGCCGTTTGTTATCAACAAATGGATAAACACACGAATAAAATTACATTTCATGATTTTCTAATTTGTTTCTCTTTTCTCGTTTCCTTTTGTTCTGGGTGGGGTGACGTCGTCGTGGGGGATGTGTTTGAGCAGCGCGATGCGAGGGGCACTTCCGGCATACTCGGTGGCTGCGGCAGTCTCAGCGGGGGCGGTGTGATGATGATGATGGCCAAGTACATGAAGCAAGAATTGGTATCGGACGCGGAAGAGGAGGGCCTAGTGCCCACCCTTCAAGGCAGATTCACCTCGATGAGGAAGGTACCGTCGCTCTCGGATCTCTCCGATCCTGACAGCTCGCTAGGTGAGTCCTCGATATTCTCGTTGATACGCGTGTCCCATTTATACACATCTTCAAGGTCATTTCAAGGTCAATTTTTTTTTTTTCATCGAAAAATTTACTTTTGACAGCGGCATTTTATTCCACGTAAAAATGATTTTTGGAAATTGTTTAAATGTTGAAAAAACCAATTTTTCACATCAAACACGGAGCAATTTTTTCACCGTGTACACGTGGGGTGTGCCCACGGCTTCCTTCGCGTGTTCAAGGACACCTTTTTTCCTTATACTTTTAAACGTGAGCCTAACTACATAGCCAGACGAAAAATCGAGGCAAATAATGATTCAGGTTAATTCTTCAGATAAGTGATTTTTTCGAAAAATATTATCCGATTTCTCCGATTGAATATCATTGATTGGGTTCGTTAGAGTTTTTGCACATTTCGACTCAAACGAACCCAAACAAATGAACCCAAACGAACCCAAACAAACGAATTCGAACAAACGAACCCAAACAAACAAATCCAAATAAACGAACCCAAACAAACGAGCCCAAACAAACGAACCCGAACAAACGAACCCAAACAAACGAACCCAAACAAACGAACCCAAACAAACCCAAACGTACCCAAACAAACCAAATAAATCCAAACAAACCCAATATAGGTGCCGAAATGTTAAAAAAGGTCCTATTTCATTAAATATTTCATTTCATTTGATCAAATATTTCATTGACCATAACAAACCCAAACAAACCAAATCAATCCAAACAAACCCAATATAGGCGACGGAATGTTTAAAAATGCCCCATTTCATTAAATATTTCATTTCATTTCATCAAATATTTCATTGGCCAAAATAAACCCAAACACACCAAATAAATCCAAACAAACCCAATATAGGCGTCGAAATGTTTTAAAAAGCCCTATTTCATTACATGTTTCCACGAACTCAGTAACCCCATAACTTTTTATGAGGGGGGGGGGGGTGAATTACAGCTTTCTCCGATTGAATATTATCATTTATAACCCAGTAAATGAAAAAAAAAAATTAGGCTCACTTTTCGGAAAAGTCACTTGTCTAAAAAATTACCCTTATATAACTCACAATTGATAAACACGAATTACTATTTACCAAATAATACTACCGACGAAAGCGTAATCCCCCCCCCTCCCTCCCCCTCCACCCCTCCAATGAACTTTTAAACGCCACATCGCGAAATTTACTCCCCTTTTCGAGATTCTTGCGGCAGATGAAAACGAAAAAAAGAAAAAGGTTTGCGACGCTCGTGCGACTCGCGTACTACCACGACGAAAGGAAAGGGTACCATAATTAAAGGAAAAAAAAAAGAAGAAGAAATCGCAATTCTAGCACGCACGAGTCAGCGCAAACGGACACGATACTCACACGAAATGTGATGTCGAGACGTAGCCAAAGTGCCTTTTTTTTGTTTTTAATACGCCGTATATGCAATATACAAGCAGGAACGGGAATATTTCTCGAGCGAGGCTTCACTTTTCACTCTCGTCTTCGCAGAATCGCGTAGTCTCGCGATTCTCGTTTCGCGCTGCACGTCGTGCTAGAAGAAAAGGAAATTAAATAAAGAATTTCTCGTCAACCGAGTTCACGTTTTTCACATTTTATTTTTTATCTTCCCCCGTGTAGACTCGTTTTATTTCGGTACATACGTATTACTTATTTACAGTCGGTGAAAAGAACAGATTAGCGTGACACGCTTTTTCGGAATAACTGGTGGAAAGAAAACTGTTTTGCAGTTTATTCTATTTGGTGATTTATTTCAAGAGTGAATATCGCATGTTCGCGGTAATATAAATATTGTATGTCAATGGAATTCTCCGGAAAACCGAGAAAAATGTTAGTTTCAATATTAAGAGAAAAAATATTAAGAATCAAAATATCAAGAATATTAAAAAGATTAAAAATATTAAGAGAATTTTTTTTTAACTATTAAGAGAAAAATATTTAAAATATTAAGAGAAAAAATATTTAAAATATTAAGAGAAAAAATATTCGGAATATTGAGAGAAAAAATATTAAAAATATTAAGAGAAAAAATTAAAGATTTTTCGAGTCCTCTTCGCAAAAAAAAAAAGTCGCAATTCCATTCTGAGTACAACAGAACGAAGCTAATTGAATTCCAAATACGAAATACCCTGCTGAAAAACTTTTTTTTGTGCATCACGTCATCGAGAAATCGACGATGGATTTCAAAATTGACAAATTCAATTTAATTCCATTTCCAAAAAGTTTCCCACGCGTATTACGTATTCGAAATTTAAATATCTTCCTTTCGCGGAATTCAAAATGGACGTTTTATTTTTTTTCCCATAATGCTCGAAATTCACCAATACTGCTCATCACGAAACTCCATTATATTTTTTTTTTCGACGAAGGCTCGAAATATATTCTTTCTCGGTCGCGAAATCTCTCCCTAGAGATTGGGGAGAGCTGCATATGT
>OX632365.1:29587872-29602872 GCA_951751655.1 Ophion costatus | reverse complement strand
ATCATTTTGCATAACGGTATAACATATTTAAAAAAAATGTTATTCGTCCATATTTATAATGTATATATATATATATAACGAAATTTTAACGAAAATACTATATAGCTCTATACAATTATATATATATATATATGTATATATGTGTGTATATGGAAATATAATAAAATAAAAATATACATTAATATATCAAATTAGCAATTATGCAAAATAACGGAAAACTTCTGCCCCGTACTGTGTATGCATATATATATACAAATACACACATTTATACACACATTCCAAAAGTTTCCCATCATTTTGCATAACGGTATAACATATTTTTTTTAAATTTTATTCGTCCATATTTATAATGTACATATATATATATATATAACGAAATTTTAACGAAAATACTATATAGCTCTATACAATTATATATATATATATGTATATATGTGTGTATATGGAAATATAATAAAATAAAAATATACATTAATATATCAAATTAGCAATTATGCAAAATAACGGAAAACTTCTGCCCCGTACTGTGTATGCATATATATATATACAAATATACACATTCCGAAAGTTTCCCATCATTTTGCATAACGGTATAACATATTTTTAAAAATTTTATTCGTCCATATTTATAATGTATATATATATATAGAGACACGTTGTCATTGCTGTTGGATCAGCTTGTGTGGGTCGCCTATTCTATACATGCGACAATTTAGTTGAAAAACGTCAAGCCCAGACACTGACTCCGGAGCCTTCGCCAATCAAGGCGTGTCCTCCCCTGCCCGCCTGTCAGAAGCTTCGCGGCTCCGAGTGGACGATTCGTAGCTCTTGGAATGTTGGGAGCTGAAGCTTTTTCCAGAATAGCCATTGAAATTTTGAAAAAAACGCAGTTGGATACTGTGCGATGGTGGCGGGGTTGGGGGTCGTCGGCGGGAGGGGGGTTGGGGTTAGTTTTAACATTTGGGGTTGTTGGCGATTTTGAGGAAATTTTCCCTCTCTCACTGGCTTACTTCTGGCCTCTTCTTGGCCTCCGTTCGGTCGAGTCCGCGTAGGGCCCTCGGCGTGTCACGGAAGGGTTGAGACGACATCCTGTGCTGCCTCGCTGGCTCGTATGTCACGTGTCACGTGAAACGGGCGCATACAAGAGAAGGCTACGGGATCAAACGTAAATCTGAAAAAAATCTGAAAAAATGTCAACGTATTCGAGACGAAACACTGCAACATTTTTTTCTCTTGGTGTTTTGTCTCTAAGTCAATAGTTTTCGAGATAGGCCCCAATCAATTGGTCGGACGATTCTCCGAAGTTCGTCAAAATAAATGATGAGAAAAAAATTCTGCTAAAATTCATTCGAGATTAAAATCGAAAATTAAAAAAGTTTCTGCTCTTGATATTTTGTTATAAACGCAATACTTTTCGAGTCGAGCCATCCTACTCGTCGGACTTTCGAGCAAAAATAGTAAAAAAAAAATCTCGGATGAAAATTTTGAAAAAAATTCCAGGCGGTCCAGCATAAACTTACGGAACGTTTTCTGCAATGCAATTGTCGCATCGCTCGAATGCATCGCTGAAATGCAACAAAGAATCTTCGTGATCCTTCGAGTTTTTTAATTTTTATTACAATCCAAAATCTTGTCATCTGCAGCTTTCGGTTATAATTCTTCAATAAGGATGCTTTTTTTCTTGACTTTCAATTTTTTCATCGCGAACCTTAATGGCCGCACTGGGTGAAATGTACCTCAGCAGTTTTTTGACCTGAAATACCTTCCGGAAAATTCGGGAAAATGGGACATATTTTTTGCGTATTTAATATCACACTTTTTTAAAATAATCGGTATGGTCGTGTAGAATAGAGTTGAAAGTACACTGCAGTATTTTTTTTTATTTCTCAATAATTTATCACATTGCAAAATGATTGGGGTGAATTTGACCCACAATGACTCTTACGTAATTTTCCGAGGTGCGAATGGCAACGCTTAAACTAGTTTTGGATTGATCAAATTTTAAACTTTTACAATTTAACAAGGATTTAAAGCATTTCAGTGAATTTCGTCTTATAAGCGTTTTGAACAAGAAATAGGGCGTTATGAGAAAAATGTGTGTTCCGTTGCATTTCAACGATGAAAACTTCCATACCATATACGGACGTCGAATATTGCAATTTTTTGCAATATGGCTTTTGATTTTCCAATGCTTCAGTGTATTTGAAAAATTGCTAAGAAAATATGATATTCTCGTAAGGAACATAATTATATTGCAAATTATTTGTAATTTTTTGAGATTATGTTTTCTTTTTTATTATTTTATTTTTCGTTTTTTTTTTTCAAGTGTTTTCTCAAGGTATGAATACGTGTATATTTATGTATATGAAAAAATTTGCGCGTGTATACAAAAGCGTGTACGTATCGTGTGCCCGACCCGATTGAAGTTGGCGCGAGTGTACGTTGAGAAAAGAACCACATCCGGCCTGTGTGTCTTTCGACAAAGAGAGAGAGAGAGAGAGAGAGAGAGAGAGAGAGAGAGAGAGAGAGAGAGAGAGAGAGAGAGAGTGCGTGAGTGCGAGCGCGAGATTGACGGGCAGCGCCGGGGGGAGCTCGACGTGCACCATAGCCGTTGGCGCGTGTTTCGCTTGTCATAGTATTAGAAAAATCTTCGCCCCCCCCTTTTCCCCTTCCGCCGCTGTATTCCGGCGAGCCCTCGGTCGCCGCGAGAATACGAAAAGATCAGCAACAAACCCCCTTCTTTTTTTTATCTCTCGCTCTCTCTTTCTCTATTTTCACTTATCTCCACTTTTTCTTCTCTTTTGTCTCTCTTTGCAGTGCAAAACCGCGACGGTGAAATAAAAACCTTTCGGCGACACGATACGTCTCGCAATCTTGCGCTTCTACTGTCCTTAGACGCGGGAATGCTTGCTTTTTAATATATTTTAAAATCTTTGGAATTCGAGGGTTTTCGTGTATGAAGCACGTAAATTTTTTTTGTTTGTAATAAGCTTTTTGGTCGTTCTCGACTATCTCTCTCTCTCTCTCCCTTCCTCTTTTCTCTCCTCTGAATGAACGAGTCTCGAGGGTGCCTTTTTTCACTCGTGAGTGTAATCATATATAAAATTATGTGTGCGTAGATAAAGAGAGAGAGGGAGGAAGAGAGAGAGAGGAAGATGGATTAATCGATTGGATGATTTTGATTATGTCCTAGCTAAATTTTCGGGCGAATACAAAATTACACATGAATAATAAAACAAAATAAATAAAAATACCAACGGAAACAGTCACTTCGTGTAAATAAAAAAATTTACGGACTTTTGAAATATGGGAGTTTGATGTAAATACAAATAACACAAAAATAAACAAATATTAAAGAAATGCGGATTCGGTGCAATACGCAATCATACACAAACCGCAAAAGCTGAAGAAAAGGATACGATAGAAAACAAAAATAATGTGTGCAACTTGTAATGAGATAGATAAAATACAGAAATGAAAATGCAAGCAAAAAGTGTAATTGTGAACATAAGATTACCCTAAAGGCTTAAAAAAATTAGGTGTGAAGATAGGAATACCAACGAAAATTCGAAAATTGAAGAAAACAAAATGAAAACAAATTAGAGAGATTGGTTGATTGATTAATATATATATATATATATTTATGCCTTGGTTTGGAACCTTGAGGCAATATGATACATGGTATGTACAGTTTGTTGAAAATCGTTTTGTTAAATGTAAGAATCAAACATAATATAAATGGTTATAAAATTTAAAAAAAAATAATAATAGCAATAATAATGGTAACAATGGTTGATATTATCATGATAATAGTGGTAGTAGAACTAGGAACTAAACTCAACTAAACTAAAGGAAAGAGAGGGGAGAGAGAGAGAGAGAGAGACAGAGTTTAACGCACTCTCTAAAATATCACGCGCGCTGTCGTATAAAATTTATTTTTTACATTTACATGCATGAAAGGTCTTATATATATATACACGAAATAATAAATAAAAAATAAAGAGAAAAAGAGAGAGAAAGAAAGAACAAGAAGGTCAAAAAAATCTTATTCCAGTAGCTACGTCGCGAAACAAGTCAGTCATCTCGATGCGGTGCTTACATTATCAGTACAGAACCGATAAATGTAGAAGCAGTCCCAACCAAGCTGCATATCGACCTATCTCTGCTGAATTATTCAATTATATATATATATATATATATATATATATATATATATATATATATATATATATATATATATATATATATATAATCCGTGCACAAGTGTCCTGCACGTATACCTATAAGACGAGTGTCCATCGTAAAACAGTTTGCAACTGGAAACGTGTGCGTTGAAAATGATCGCGAACACGGTGATCACAGTACCATTCATAAAAAAACGATCCTTCTCTGTTGATTCACACGAAAACGATAATTCAACGATTATTAAAATGATTTCTTCATCTTCATTATAATTTGAAATATTTTTCTTGCAACTTGCGGTCGTGAGTCTGTACTAAAAATACGCAAAAACGTTCAAATGATTTTCATAGCCTAAACAAGCCAGAAAAAATTGGTATCAATGAAAAAGAATTAACTTTTGTTGCTTCACAAGGATGCAAATTTCAAGATCATGCCAAACGTCATACCCGAGATCGCGATCCGTCTTTTTTTGTAAACACAACTTTTACAATTTGCAACCAAGAGACAAAAAATAGCAAGAACGGAAGTATACTTCATACGCAATTGAAATAAAAAAAAAGAAAAGTGCAAATTAATATAAGCAAAAATCACCGGAAATTCACGTGGTAAAGTCGAAAAACAAAGAAGCGAATGAAAAGCATTCTCGAAGTTGTTTTGTCTTTGCCCTCCCGAGCGGAATGGACCGTTCGATTTTTTCAGCTTTTACGCGCGATGTGCTTTGTATGGTCCTGTAGTCTTGCGCGTGTCTGTACGGTTAGTTCTATGGCAATTGTAACGCGATTCTTGACGATAGAGGTGGACGGCTCTCGCCGCCCGATGACAGCGATACTTTAACACCGAGCGTTCGACGCAAGTAGCGAGGAATGTTTTATGTAAATCTTCTATTGTCCAGGAGAGAGACGGACAGCGCTTCGTTGACGTAGGCCAAAACAAATTTGTTTCTTGCACGAACGTCCGATGCTTTTTTTTCCCCATCCTTCTTCTTCACTTTTCCTCCTGTTTTTTTTATGTAACGTCGCGTTTAGCGACTCGGTCGCCGTGCGTGTCCCCGAGTAAATCGTACATCATTATCCCGCCTCTCTCTCTCTCTCTCTCTCTCTCTCTCTCTCTCTCTCTCTCTCTCTCTCTCTCTCTCTCGCTCTTTCGTTTCGATTCTTCAATAAAAAAAAATCGTAGAATCAAACGCTTTCTCCCAAGAGATAGACGGCCGTATTCGTGTCTATATATTAAAAAAATGTATATGTATTTTTTATCGTTTTTTTATATTCTATTTTTAAAAATTTTTATTATATAAAAATTATATTTTTTATATTATATATATATATATATGACCTCATACCTCATATATATATAAATGAGATATTCCACGTGAATCCGGTGGACTTTTTCCCTGAGCCCCGTCAATTCGATTTTTATTAATCTGATTTCATGGACTCTAAAAGACACCTTGAATTTTTTTACATTTTTCAAAGCAACCCTTAGTCAAGAAAAAAACTTTCCGAAAAAAACGCCCCGATTAAAAAATCTGAAAAAATTCCCAAAAATGCGTGATTATAGGTAAAAATTTTCAAGCTATCACCCGCAGTGGAAGTATGATTTTTTCTGTGCTTTCTGAGCGATCAACGTAAAAAAAATCCGAAAAATTCAAGAAGAATTACTTCCAGCGGATTCTTGAATATTTTGATACCCACAATGAATTTTTTTGACCATTTTTGAATAACCAAATGACAATGATAGGCCGTGAACAGTTAGCAGTCAAAAAGTTCTGGTATTAATTTTAGTTGAAGTTGGCTTCAGCACAGAAAAAATCATCTTCCACTGCGGGTGATAGCTTGAAAATTTTTACACATAAACACGCATTTTTGGGAATTTTTTCAGAGTTTTAAATGAGACCGTTTTTTTCGGAATTTTTTTTTTACTAAGAGTTGTTTCGAAAAATGAAAAAAAAAATCAGGTTGTCTTTTAGAGTCGATGGAATCAGATAACAAAAAATAAATCGAATTGGCGTGGGTCAGGGAAAAGGTTCACCGGATTCACGTGGAATACCTCATATATATGAGATAATTCTACTTTTAAATTTAGTAGACGACTTAATCAATTTTCACTAACCCACTTTTTACCGTGTGTTTATTTTTTTTTGGTCTCGTCCTTCCTATTTTACCTTTATCGCTCATCATAGCCTTGCTCATGGTCCAAGTAGTAGCGAATCGACGCAATGATCACATCGCGCCCAACCACATCTATGTATATGCTGTATAACGAGTCGCGTCGCCAACCGTTCGGTTTGTCATTCAGAGAAGCGATTTCTTCGATTCCTTTTTCTCTCATCAATATATATATATATAAATGAGAAATTTCTTATATGTACAGGGTGACCCGAAAAATGACGTCCAAAACTAAAATTTATTTTACATACTGATAAACTTTTATATATTAATGATTTATTATTATTAACTATTACTATATATTAACCTAGATGTCTCGTATCAATATCCATCCGAATCACCCCCATCTATGTCCTACGATCTTTTTTACTTCTCGAAAAAGAAGCATTTTCTTTAGTCTTCTCTTTTCTGTATGTACTTTCCTCGCCATTTTTTTTTACTTGTCTTTTCGTTTCGACGTTGAACAATGAACAAACGACCAAGTGAACACTGACGTTGATGCCTCGAATTTTGATGACAGGTTACAATAATAAGCTTGAGACGATCAGTCACTGAAGTTCGGGTGATAAAAACAAAATATACTGGTCTGGATGACTCTCAAGTGCTTTAATAAACTTCTAAGAGGAGACTACACACACAAAAGAGAAAAAGAAATGAAAAGCTATGCTACAGGAAAACTCGAAAAAAAGTGAAAAAATACATTTTGTTCTCGAAAAGTAAAAAGATCGTAGTACATTAACGTACGTGATTCGAATAGGTATTAATAACTCATTTTCAATCGTTCACTCAGTACCCGTCCGAATCACCCCCATGTTTATCATCTTTTCGACTTTTCGAGAAAAAAAACGTATTTTATAAATGTTCAAGTTTTCCCGTAGCATGGATTTTTATCTTTTTTCTCTCTTGGGTATGCACTTTCCTCTTAGAAGTTTTCATATGCAATTGCGAGTCATTCGGACTAGTATAAGTATTTTTTTTATCGTTTGAACCACCTATTAATAATTAATAGTTATCTGAACCAAAAATGCAAATATCCTAATAATTACTGATCTTACTTTTAGCTTATAAATACAAGCCATCTGAATTCTCATTTTGGACGTCACTTTTCTTGCCGCCCTGAATACGCACTTTAAAAGGTGATTTTGAAGCTCTTGGACTTCGAGGACCGTCCTCATAGTAGCTGACTGTCCCCATACTCAACATTACGTAAAAAAAATCAACAATCTGCCTGAAAAAACGTTACGGACAGTCCTCGAAACAGCCAAATGTCCTGATAGTCAACGTTACATCGATACAGGTCCAAAATATCCTTTCGCCATATATATATATATATGGCGAAAGATAAAGGATATTTTGTACCTGCATCCAAAATATCGTTTGGACCCGTATCGATGTAACGTTGACAATCAGGACATTCGGCTGTTTCGAGGACTGTCCGTAACGGTTTTTTCAGGCAGATTGTTGATTTATACATATGGCGAAAGGATATTTTGGACCCGTATCGATGTAACGTTGACTATCAGGACATTTGGCTATTTTGAGGACGGTCCGTAACGTTTTTTTCAGGCAGATTGTTGATTTATATATATATATATATATATATATGGCGAAAGGATATTTTGGACCCGTATCGATGTAACGTTGACTATCAGGACATTTGGCTATTTTGAGGACTGCCTGTAACGTTTTTTTCAAGCAGATTGTTGATATATATATATATATATATATCAACTATCTCATCAAAATGTATATATATAGCGAGAGAGAAAAAGAGAGAAAGACATAGAGAAAGATAGAGAGCATAAAATTTATTCCAAACGAACGAGTACCGGACGCAGCAGAGTACGCGCACGCAGAGAATCCTCGCCCGAGACGTCGACGACGACACTACTCTGTCCCTCTTATACGTGCCCTGAGTTCATTACTGGAAGGGCGCAGCAGTAGTAGCGACGAGCGCCCGCGTAACGTCGAGCGACACAGCAGCCCATGTGTGTCAAGCGGGAGAATTTTATTTTTACTTGCCACCGTTTACTCTTTTTTCATCTTGTTTTTGTCTTTATTTTGTATCGATGTGTACCGCGAACCTTGGCGTACAACGCGTTTGTTGTCTTCTGCGTCGCGTCGTGTGTAGACGCATAGGTCGTGTGTTTATATATATATATATATATATATATCTATATGTATGGAGACACCTTATACGGTAATTCTTTGCCACCGGGAGCACGTGTTCGAGTTTACAAAAAGCTTTACTGATTTATATGAGATTATGTGGCGCGTCGCCCGGGAGTCGTGCCGAGCGAGCGCGAGAAAGAGAGAGGAAGAGAGAGAGAGAGAGAGAGAGAGAGAAAGAGAGAGAGAGAGAGAGAGAGAGAGAGAGAGAGAGAGAGAGAGAGAGAGAGAGAGAGAGAACAAGAAAAAAGATTTATTTTCTTCGAATCACGCGTCGTGCACGCTGGATAGATAAACCTTCGCAAAGTTGAGTTGTATTTGGAATCGGTACGAATTTCCTATGGCGACTAAACGCAAGAATGGAAGAAGGGTTACGTTAATTTTTTCGTCACAATTCGATCGAACATGAAAATTTGTGAGATATTTTGAGAAACTCGCGAACCGTCGGAGTGAAGGAGCGAGGGAGGACGTTGGGAAGGGAGAAAAAGAGAATTTCGTATCTACAGGGTGTGCAACTTGAGTTGGCACCACAATATATTCCGAGAGGGATGCATTTTAGGAAAAAAAGTTTCGCACAAAAGTTACTCAATTTTAACTAACAAAAATGATAGTCTTGGCTATTTTTTGTTTGCTGTTAATTTTCAAGGTTATTTCAGGGTCAGGTTAATTTTTTAAATGGGGATCAATAGTTTTTATTTCGAAATCATTTTCCGCGTGAGAAAATGCACAACTTTTGTCCGGAAGTTTTTTCGATTTGACGTTGGGAAGGGAGAAAAAGAGAATTTCGTATCTACAGGGTGTGCGACTTGAGTTGGTACGACGAAATATCCCGAGAGGGATGCATTTTAGGAAAAAAAAGTTTCGAACAAAAGTTACTAAGTTTTAACTAACAAAAATGATAGTCTTGGCTATTTTTTGTTTGCTGTTAATTTTCAAGGTTATTTCAGGGTCAGTTTAATTTTTTAAATGGGAATCAAGATTTTTTATTTCGAAATCATTTTCCTCGTGAGAAAATGCACAACTTTTGTCCCGAAGTTTTTTCGATTTGACTTCAAATTTATGAATATTCGGCCGAAAAAGACACCCGATAGATCGATAGAAAATATTTTGTCGAATATTTGAATGATCCGGAAAAATTAAAGTGCAGAAAAAAAGTTTCAGACAATACTTGCTCATCTCCCTACGCCGGAGGTATCTGTGAAATAAAAAATCCTAGTTGCCGTTTGAAAAAGCGATGTCGACCTTGAAATAGCCTTGAAAATGTGGACCAAATGAACGTCATCCAATGTCACAATTTTTGTCGCTCGAAACTGCGTGACTTTTGTTCGGGAGGTTTTTTCGTGAAGTGCATGGCTCTCGGGATATATCGTTGTGCCAACTTGAATGGCACACCCTGTACATACGGCCGGCTAAAAGCAGAAGCAGCAAGGTGGCCGGCACATTGCGTGAAACGTGTAACTGCAGCAGCTGTGCGTGGGGTTGTTTCTCGTGCGATTCATGCTCCGTGTATACACGCCCGTTCCTCGGTCTCTGTTCTCTTTCCGATCGGCCGTTTCTTCGTCGATATACATGCGTGCAACGGCGCATCGCCGGCAGAGCCTCCGAAGGAGCGCGGGCTCTCTACCAGTCCAAGAGAACCTTTTTTTCGTCTACTATACGAGGGAACCATTTCGGGGCAAAATCATCGGATTTTCGATAGACGTCCGTGGAACAATGAAATAGATTTTTGACGATCGTCCGGTGAACCTCCCCGCGTTTACAGTCTTCTTGGTTTACCCTTTCGCAATCTCTTATTCTTGTGCTGTTGGTTGTGAGTGTATAGGGAGGGCGAGAGAGAGGCAGAGAGAAGAGCGGGAGGGAGAGAGACCATACAGTCCCAAGTCAACAGTTTTGAAAACCCCTAACATAAGTGAGCCAGCTTGTCTATTCAAGCATTGATGGGACTGAGGAACACTAAATCGTTTTTTTTTCTCATATACATATATGGCAATCGACAACGATTGAATTTTAGTTGATTTTTTCTCGCAACTTATATCTATATATATTTATATTTATTTTATATTTTTTTACCTTTTATATTTTGTATTTTTTTCTTGCAACTTATATCTATATATATTTCGAACAAAAATCAATGAAAATAAAACATACACAAATAAAAAACAATAGAAAAAAGATAAATATACACACAGTTAACATTTTTTTGTGTATATAAATTATAATTGATTAAAAAAATATATATATGTATATATACATATATATAAATTTTCGTGAAAAAATGAATTAAAATTCAATCGTCGTCCATTCCTGGTTATAAATGTAGCCCCCCTCCTTCTCTATACATTGAGGTACATTTATAATCCGAATGGACAACGATAGAATCGTAAACGATTTTTTTGTTCTCCAATACAAAAAAAACATCTTCCACGATGTTTCGATGATGAAACAAGTGTCAACTAAAATATAGACTTGCCAGACAGAAATGAGCGAACGTCGTTTTTTTCTCACACACACACACGCACGCAATAAAAAATAGATACACAAATTAATACACATAATGTGGTGTATTATTTTTATAATACACCACAATACATTTTACACATTATAATACATTTACACATTTACACATTTACACATTTACACACAATACATTACACATTATTTACACATTACTGCACACCACAATACATTTTTATAATACACCCATTATAATAATACACATACATTAAAAAAGAATAAATAAATTATACACATAAATAAAAAAATAAACACACACATGTGTGTATTTATTTATTTATTTATTGCTGCGCTGATTATGTCGGGTGGAAGGGTATTGAACATTGCGCCACGCTCTCACAGTAGTCTCGCTATATGATTTCAATCTCAAAGGTTACGCGTCTTTTTCTCTTTATCTTCGTTTTTGCGCGTTTTTGTCATCCATATTATGTGGGGATATTTCTTTACATTTTGCTGAGCCGTTTCGGTGCAAAATATGAATCAAGGGTTGACGATATTTTTGGGCGAATTGATACATTTTCGATACGGACGATACATTGTTCCGTACGTTTTCGCACATTTATTGGCCTGTGGCTAATAATGAACTCGTGGTGCTGTCCGTAAGCTCCGAGTGAATTAGCGTTTACCACGTTTTTCCCAAACGATGCACTTGCCCGACGACTTATCGACGAGAAACAACAGCTGTGCTTTTTTTTCTCCTCTTTCTTATATTTCAATTGAATAATTAATTAGTCGTTCGCAATTAATCGAATTCTGCAATATTCGTACGTATTCATTTTGTTCGATGAATTGCCACGTCTGTTCTTCTATTTTCCTTCTCTCTCTCGCTCTGTTCCAATCGACTGTGTCACGGCAAGATTCCCTCGTAAATCACGCAGCTTCGGGAACGCATCGCCAGATGCCCTCCCGTGTTTTGGGCCGCAGGACCGACGACAGACGCTCTCCCCCTCCACTTTTTTTCCTCTCTTCCACTCTTCACCATTTTCATCCGCTTCGTCGTTTTCTTTCTCTTCTCCTTCCTCACGCGGAATCTCATTAGAGCCGTAGGATGCCAGCGACAATTGCCTCGACGAGCTTCCCCGCTACACGTTCGTACACGAAATGGAAGCGGGATCGTGGCATTTTTTTCCGATGAATTTTCATACCGACACATCACAACGAATCTCGAAACGAATGCCGTATTTATTCATTTTTTCCCGTTTTGGTTTTCCTCCTTTTTTCGACTTCTCACGATTTTGAGGTTCCATTTGGGAAGCCGTATTTCTGGATGAGAAGCTCAAAGATTTTGTGAAGTAATTTTGAACCACAATCATATATGCTTGATTGTTCTAGCAATTTTATTTCAATCGACATTTCGCATATATAATATTATATATATATATTTATATTACATATATATATATTTATATTACACACACACACATATATATGTATGTATGTATGTATGTATGTATGTATGTATGTATGTACGAAATTTCTATAGCAAGTAGTAAATTTACTTTGTTCTTATTCTTAGTGCAAGTTTTAAAGAATTTAGTTTATCTCAATTTTGAAAACTGAAAAGAGTATTTAAAAACCCGTATTATTTAGGGGATAGCCAAATACACATTTATTCGTCAGTAATTAATGTGATAAATACAATTTATAAATATCGTTATAACCTATTTACATGTCTGTACAACGAACGCAATGTATATATTATTATATAATAAATATAATATATATATGGGCGATCTCCATCGAACCGGAATTTCCATATGAACTGGATCTTTGTATTCACATTTGGTGATGATGATCTACGAACGAGCGCTACGGAGGCTGCGACCCTTCGTTTGTGTGTGTGCAAACACACACATACACACACACAAACACATTATTCGCTCTCGCTGGAGTTTGTGAATCATTCATGAAGCGTCGAGCTCGAAGTTATTTGAGGAACCACGAGATAGGACTAGTAAGACGAGACTTTAGGAAACTGGTCTGTTTTCAACTTGTGTATAAGGAGATTTATTTTCTCTTTTTCCATATATATATATATATATATATAGTTTTTTAAAAAATTTTTTTTAGACACGCGAAATATAATTTCTCACGATCGTCGATCCACGGCTCCCTAACGTATCGATAGAGCAAGAAAGACACAGTAAGAAGTGCGAGAACGTGTGAGAAGGAGAGTCAGAGACAGAAGGTTGCGTCAATACAGAGGCAGTGCGCTGTATTTTACATCGGTCGGTAATTTATCCGCGTTTCGAGCCTCGCTACTGCTTGCGCGTTTCCGTCGATCGATGGCGCCACTACAGTCGCGCACTACGCGCGGCGCGCTCGTCACACCGGCCACCCGCTATCGATAAACAAGTTCACTACCGGGGCAAAAAAGTGTCAGACGCGCCCGACCAAGCCGAGGGGAGCTGCGCTCGCCTCGGAGTCGGCCAAATACGTTCGACCTATGGGCTTGATGTCTTATTAATAGAAAAAAACAGCATTACGGACGTTTGAATTTTCCGGGCTTTTGTATGTATGTCGCGAAGCGGGCCCCGATGCTCTTGTTCGGTCGTTTATTTTGAACCTTAATATATATATATATATATATATATGCTCGCCACATCGGCTTCGTTATACTCGGCCGAACTCGGGCAAATTATTGTGCAAACGGGGAGAGCAAACAAATGCAACAAAAAACCGAGCGTTGCAACGAGTAGGGAAATCAGAATGGAAAGAGATCGAGCGAGATAACGGGGGCGGGCTGAGGATGAAGGAAACAAAGACCGAGAGAGTGTGCTCCATGTATGAAAGTTGATTGCACGAAATATCATTTTAATTAATGCAATTTCATTCATAAAATCGCAACAATTCATTATTTTATACATATTCATATAGTCTTTGTATATTGCTATGGGGAAAGAATACTTTTGAGCCCGTTACATCCATGTTACATTGGCTATCGGCACATCTGGCTGGTTGGAGAGGACTCCTTAAATTTCTTTCGAACCAATCGGCGATTTTGGGGACAGAGGGTCCTTGAAATAACCTTCACATAGGTATACGTATCTTTATCGAGTGGTTATTTCGGGAACTGGTGGTCCTTGAAATAACCTTGATAGAAACAAACGTACATTTATCGAATGGTTATTTTGGGGACAGGTGGTCCTTGAAATAACCTTAATATAAATATATGTATTTTTATCGAGTGGTGATTTTGAGGACGGTCCTTGAAATAACCTTGACAGAAATAAACGTACATTTATCAAATCGTTATTTCGAGGACGGTCCTCGAAATAACCTTCATATAAATATATGTATTTTTATTGAGTGGTGATTTTGAGGACAGACGGTCCTTGAAATAATGTTGATATAAATAAACGTACATTTTTTTAAATGGTTACTTTAGAGACCGGTGGTCCTTGCAATGACCTTTATATACATATACGTACATTTATCGAATGGCGATTTTGAGGACAGACGGTCCTTGAAGTAACCTTTTTATAGGTATGTCTACATTCATCGAATGGTGATTTTGAAGACATTGATGACTACTATGAGGACGAAACTCGACTCGAGGGTATCTGAAATCAACCCTACATGTATACAGTAAATTTCAACAGCTCTGTCTCACCCGAGTCTATTCTGTAATACGTTCTATATCATATATTTTTCATGCAACGCATAACTCTCTCTCTCTCTCTCTCTTTTTCTATGCCACACGCATGCATACAGAGACGCGCACGCGTACACGCGATTTCGTTCCATTCACAAGAGACATTTCGCAAAGTAAACAATTGCGCGATTCAGTCTCGCGTTATGGAACTGCTCGCAATGTGATCGTACTTAGATAATGGAAATGAAATACGTAGATGGAAAATAAAAGGAAAAATGAAAATGATGTAGAGAACACACGACTATGAATCACTGCGTAGAGAGAGAGTTGAAAAGAGAGAGAGAGGGAGAGAGAGAGAGAGAGAAAGAGAGAGAG
>OX632365.1:29582872-29585372 GCA_951751655.1 Ophion costatus | reverse complement strand
GAATTCTCTGGTTCGGGCCATTTCGTTTGTTTGGTGTACGGACATGGGAACGTTTTCTCGCTTCGTTCTTCGTGTCCGATCGAAGCACGTGAGATGAAAAAAAAAACAAAGAAGAAGAATTGTTCTTATTGTATTGTAAAAAAAAGTATATATGTGGGATGCATGAAGTAATCGATAATATCTTTCACGTTGTGTATATGTATATATATATAACGTGGAAGATATCGATTACTATATATTATAATCAGTTCTAAATATTTATATATATATATATATAACTTAATACATTCAATTTATAAATAAAAACATAAAATGTAATATAACAAATTTTGTTTGTAAATATTAAAATACATTTTTGTTTGAAAAAAGAATAAATAAAGTCTTTTAAACCAATCGATAATATCTTCCACGTTATATATATATATAATATAACATTAATACATTCAATGTATAAACAAAAACATTAAATGTAATATCATAATAAATTTTGTTTATAAACAATAAAATACATTTTTATAAACACAAAGAATAAATAAAGTCTTTTTTAGACTTTTATTTCTTCATTATTATTATTTAACAAAATATTTTCGGCGGATAAAAATTATAGATCTCTGAATAGGCGACTTCAAAACCATCGACGAATTTTCGTACCGAAGATTGGGCACAAGAAATCCCAGCAGATGAACAATAATCATTTCCATTGCATTCCCATGATGCAAACTTCGATCTCATGAAAAATCGAAATGTAGTTTTCAATTCAGATGAACGAAGATAATTAAACGCCACATACGAAACACTTCTAAAAATGTTTTCTTTTTATTTCAAATGGAATTGAATTCCATTAGTTCACTTTGAAGTGCATCTTTGATAATTTTTTTTCCCGATGACCGCAGCTACGCGAAAAAATATTTTTCACGAGTGTTCCGTATTCGGGATTTAATGACCTCTATGCAGATACGTAAATATTTTTATAATTAATGTGATTGATTGATGTGATATTTGTGTATATAAATATTATCGTATACATACAGGGCTACTGGTTATGGTCCACGATCCCGTGAAAGAGTCGTAAGACATTTTTTTCGCGTTCAGATAACTCAGCAATGCTTCATGCAAAAGTTAACCATTTTCGAGACATCATTATTGTTATTTATTTTCGAGCGGGGGGGGGCAACTTAAAAAAATAATTTTAACAAAATTGTTGTACGGAATCAAACTTTTTCGTTTATTTTTTATAATTTGAGGACACAGTAAGGGAGAATTATCAACAATAAAATGAGAATAATTATTAAACTTGCAGAGTTTTGGCCTTCTAATTCAAAAATGGTTGCAAATTATTCTTATTTTACTATTGATTATTCTTTGTTACTGTGTCCTCAAAGTGGTTTGTGACCTCAAAAAAATCTCTTTTTAAATTAATTTTCTCTTTTTAAATTAATTTTAAAAAGAGAATTAAATTAAATAGGCTCTTTTTAAATTAATTTTCGGTGTTGCCTACCCCGTGCTTGAAAAAAAGAATAAATTTCGCAAACGGTTTATTTTTGCATAAAGCAATAGGTTATTTGATAGTGGCAAACATGGCCTATACCGCTTTCGCGGAATCGTGACCAATAATCAATAGCCCTGTATGTATTTGGTGAAGGAAAAAGTTCACAAAAAGGCACGAACTTTTTCCTTCAACTAATGTATATATATGCAGCAAATAATACATACCTACATACACACATACATACATACACACTTATATATATATCATATTATGTATATGCATATATAAAAGCACCAAAATAAATGAGCTTGGGCAACCACAAGCTGTACGGATTTTTCGTCGCAAGCAGTTCGTTAACCTCCTTCCCATGCACGGCTGCGAGTCCGTGATTGATGAAGACGCGACGTGTGTCTCTAATTAAAATAAAGAAAAAAAAGCCCACAAATAAGAGTACCAGAAAAACGAAGAAAAAAAAAAAGAGCGAGGCCTCACTTAACACGACGTTCTTTTTGGGAACACACGCAGCGGGGCAATGGATATCGATAATCGAGTTTAGGTGTATTTCGTAATGAGGGGGGCAGTACGGTAATAACAATATGCCGAGGCATATATATATATATATATACCATGCGTGAATTTATTTTTCAAGGAGACCGGATCATTACGTTGAGTCGAATGTAAGACGAAGCGCTGATTTATCTCTGCATCGTTTCGAAACATCGACTTGACTCGATACATACATATACGGAGAGTCTGTAAAGTGCCGCCAATCAATTAAAGCCAGCGTTAAATTCGTAATCATACTTTCTACGCACGAACGATCGAATCTTCGCGCAAAAAATGAATGAGAAAATTAAAATTACAAAAAAAAAAAAAACGTGCCAAATGGCGCCATACGGATTTATCCTGACCTCGATATCAACGTTCAACCTCGTCTTCTTTTTTTTAATAAATTAGACGGAGAGAAGCGATCGTTTTTTAAAGTTGCGATTATACACCCGCGGCGATTGT
>OX632365.1:29557970-29582672 GCA_951751655.1 Ophion costatus | reverse complement strand
GGCGGAGCCGGTGTTGCAGAGACGTTGAACAGGCAAAGCATGAGCGCGGACATCAGCTGGAGAACAGGTGCCAAAGGCGGTCAGAGAAGAGTCAACGAGCTCTCGCATCTCTCTCTCTCTCTCTCTCTCTCTCTCTCTCTCCCTCCCTCTCCCCCCCCTCTCTCTCACTCTCTCTTTCGTACTTCCAGACGTTTTTCTTTTTCTCTCTCCTCGGTGCCTGGGCAAGAAAGCGAAGTTGAGCGCGCGTTTTCACGGGGTATCGCGGGACGTCGGTCGGCACGCGCCAAACCGAACGAACCGTCGAGCGCGCCGTTCGCGCTCCCGAGACCAGCGAGAGCGAGAGAGACGGACGGAGGGACCGTGCGGCTCGCGGAGCTCCCTCGCGCACAGCTGCTGTCGCCTCCGCCGGGAGAGCGTACGCGCGAGACTCTGACCGAGACGCAGCACACGCTCGGCTGCTGCTGCCTCGTCGTATGATCGATGAACGAAAAAAATATATATATATATATATTTTATTTTAATTTATATTTAATTTAAATTTAAATTAAATAATACTAAATTATGAAATAAAAATAAAAATATAAATAAAAATAAATTTATATTAAATATATTTAATATATATAAAAAAAATATATATAAAAAAAACATCGTAAGAGAAAGAATGAAAAAAAAGGTGGATAAAAGAACGGAATCACGAAGCGGGGCATTGGGATGGAGAAACGAGAAAGAAAAAAAAGGATGAAAACAAAAAAAAAAAACGAGAGCCTATTGAGTCGCGCGGGACCTTTCGCGCACCGTTGCATGGTCACGTCCAAATCGAATTTCCCCGCTTGGAAGGGTAGTTTTCTCACGTGTTCTTGCACCTCGCCACCACTCCATCCATACCCCGCACGCTCTTTCTTTCGTCGATGAGCATTTTTTTCGAGCCCCGCTTTTTTATTTTTGCCCCGAGCCAGGTGAGAATCATCATCGATACCGGACGGAGATCGGAGCCTTCAAGGACGATCTTTCTCGCCGACGAGACGAACCACTAATTTAATTGCGACGCGATGGCTCGGTGGGTCAGGATACGAGGAACCCGAGCGGAATAAACCCAAGGGACGATCGCATCGAATTTATAAATAAATGAAATCTTTGAATAAATAAATCGTCATTTCTGCAATTCAGGGGTAAGGGGTAGAACTTAAAAAAAAAACGATTGTTTTCTATCGCTAAAACGGTGCTTTATCATCATTAGAATAAGTTACTATTCGATTTGTAGCAAGAACATTTTTATTTCACCGACTTTGAGCGTACAACCTGAGTCCACCTCTGGCACGGCCATAGAGTATTTTTCCAATTGGCCTGACAAACAGCTTCAACAATTTTCACTCGATTTACTCCAAATTCAAGGACGTTGTGTCCAAAATTGAAAATGGTAATAAACATTTTTTATACTTGATTGGCAATTATGTAAAACATTTGAAAGGGTGTGTAAAAATTTCACAACGATCAGGCAGCTGGCTACTGAGCAATTAGAATTCATAAATTACACGCAGCGTTATGGAAACTGAAGTAACTTTGCGATTATTTTTTTTTGTTATCAAAAAAGATGCCAATAATACGAAAAAAAAATCACGTAAAACCAATTTTGTTTTTGATATATTTGAAAAAAAATGATCAGTCATAAATATTTCTTCTATTTCTTGAAAACAAATAGCAAAATTTGCTACTCGCTAATAGAATTGCAAAGTTACTTCAGTTCCCATAAGGCTGCGTGCAATTTGTGGATTTTAATTTCTCAGTAGCCAGCTTCCTAATCGTCGTGAAATTTTCACACAACCTTTCAAATGTTTTGCATAATGACCTATCAAATTTATAAAATTTTATCACCATTTTCAATTTTGGACACAACATCCTTAAAAGTTATGTTCCTAATTGCATTTCGCAGAGAAGTACGTACGGAATTTCTGATTAATCGAAAACTTTTTATTTTATGAGCAGTTTATGAACAGTTACAACGAAATTTTTCACTCAAAATTCATTTCTTAAATTCAAATACCTACAACTTTTGAATAAAACAATATTTTTTTAATTCCGTACGTACTTCTCTAGGTATTCTAATGCAGATTGACGAGAATTTTTGTTTTTTGTTCTAGGTAAAAAATTGTGGATGCTAAATGTCACGCCGCGGAGCGTCTAAAAAAGGGTAACAAAAGAAACTACTAGTAGTCGGCCACTTTGTACATCGGAAAAAAAAAATTCCAACAGCTTGATATTCATACTAAATAGATGCGTAATTGATTTTATGAGTGAATCACTTTTTCATACGAAACAAAATTGTTAAATTCTCACATGACTTTATACCCGTTACTGTGGCTTAACCCCTTAAACTGCGATACTCCAATTATTTTCTTCAGTCTCGGGTCTCGATGCACCGATTAGTACTCTGAGGAGAGTCACTTTGTTTTGAATATTGGAAAAAAGGAATACAATAAATGTCCCAAACAAACGCAAACAAAATCAGTTTTTAAAATTACCGCAAAGAAATACATAAATGACCCAAACTCGTGTTGTTTTGAACATTTCAACAAATAAACCGAACAAACTCTAACCACACGCTTTTTATGTCAAAATTACAACGAAATGAATACAACAAATAACCTGCCTAACTCTCATACAACTGTCTCTCACTGTGTTTAAAAAATTGGAACAAAAAAATACAACAAATAATCCAAATTCACGTTGTTTTCAAATTTTCAACAAATAACCCGAAAAAACTCTAACCTCACGCTTTTTGTGTCAAAATTACAACGCAATGAATAACAACAAATAACCTAAATTCACGTTGTTTTTTAAGTTTCAACAAATAACCCAAAAATACCCAAACAAACTCTCTTTGTTTTTGAAATTCCGATAAAGACATACAACGAATAACCCAAACAAGCCCGAACAACCTCACTTCGTTTTCAAAATTCCAACGAAGACATACGATAGATAACCCAAAGGCGGGTTGTTTTTCAAAATTTCAACCAATAACCCGATCAAACTTTAACAACCTCACTTTGTTTAAAAAAATTGCAACAAAAGCATAAAACAAATAACCCAAATCCGCGGTGTTTTCAAAATTTCAATAAATAACCCGACAAACTCTAGCCTCACTTCTTTTTCAAAAATCCAACAAGAAAAATACAACACATTGCCCAAATTCACGTTGTTTTCAAAGTTTCAACCAACAAATACAACGAATAACCTAAACGAACTCACTCGGTTTTTAAAATTCTAACAAAGAAATACAACAAGAAACCCAAACAAACTTAAACAACCGCACTTTGTTTTAAAAATGCCAAAACAGAAATACAACAAGTAACCCAAACTCAAGTTGTTTTCGAAATTTCAACAGATAACCCTAACAAACCCAAACAACCTCACGTCGTTCTCATAATTCGAACAAAATATACAACCAAATAACCCAAATAAAACGAAGCAACTTGGTTTCGTTTCCGAAAACCCGAAAAAAAAATACAACAAACAACCGAAACAACTTGGTTTCGTTTCCGAACTCTCGAGAGAGAAAAAATAGTGAAAAAATAGTCACAGAGAAAAAATAACCCAAACAAAACGAAACAACTTGGTTTCGTTTCCGAAATCCGGAAGAAATACAACAAACAACCGAAACAACTTGGCGTCTTTTCCGAAATCCCGAAAAAAAATACAACAAAAAACCTAAACAACTTGGTTTCGTTTACGAAATCTCGAAAAAAAATACAACAAAGTAGCCAAGCAAACGCGAACAACCTGGATTCGTTTTACGAACGCAAACGCAAATATCCTCACGTCGTTCTCAAAATTCAAACAAAATATACAACAAATAACCCAAACAAACCGAAAAAACTTGGTTTCGTTTCCGAAATCCGGAAAAAACTCAACAAACAACCGAAACAACTTGGTTTTGTTTCCGAAATCCCGAAAAAAAAATACGACGAAGAACCCCAACAAACGCGAACAGCCTTGAATCGTTTTCAACTCGCCTGCCCCCCCAAATACGAAAAATCGCCCAGTACGCCAAGGCCTACCCGACCTGAGTGAGAAGAAGTAACGCTTTTTTTGCCTCCCGCCCATCTGATCACGGTCGAAAGAGCGTTAGCCCGAAATGCAAAGTGCGAGGATACGCGCGTGTATTTGCGAATACGCGTATGCACGAACGGCGGCCAATTTCAGAGGGGCGAGGGAGGCGAGAGACAGGCGGGGAAGGGCGGCGAGAGAAAAAAAAAATTGCGACGCATTGTTCGACGAGCACCGCTCACCTTTGAACCGGCCCATAGGCCGCTTTGTCTCCGGAGGTTTGATTGAATATCTTTTTCTTTATTTTCCTTCGTTTTTTTTTTCCTTATTATTGCACAAAAATGTGTGACATTGCGCAAGGGAGCTCGACCCGAGGAACGACCACGAAACAAGCCTCGTTTAACGAATTACTGAATTTTAAACGAGTGCAAAAATGCACGGGTGCAACAATGTCTAATTTACGTTTGGTCGCGATATCAATATCATCGTGGGGAAATTCAGTCAAGTATGATCGTTGAGAGCAATTAATTTTTCGTACGAAACCATCGACGGAGTTCGCCTGTGCAGTATCGTTGAATAAATCGATATAGAAATCAATATGAAGTAGAAAAAAAAAATAGAATACAAATAAATAAATAAAAATAATAGAATGATCAAAATGATAAAATAAACAAAAATAATCCGAGGATGAAAAAGATGAAAAATCAGACAAAACAAATTAGTCTTGGAGACTAATTTTATTCTATATTTTCATAATTTCATTTCCGGATTGAATTTTCGTTACTCAGTGGCCGACTAGCGAGACTTTGGTTGACTCGCAACGAACAAACTTCCGTCTCAAATCCACCAAGTCGGAGCCGCTGTTCGGATAAAAAAAAATAATAACAACCGTCGCCCTATTCGCGAAATTTCCGCGGGATGACATTTGCCGCTTCGTCCAAGCGAACGGGAGAATAAATTATTTCTCGCGTTGATGGAATTCGAGCGCGTTTTCTGTTGCGCCTCGCGATCGTTTATTTTTATCGGTGAATCAATTTTATCGGCGAATCGGATAAATAAAATTACAAGCGACGAAAATACTTCAACGCGGGCGTTCATTCATTCGCTACTCTTATGTAAAATAATGCGGAAATCGATGAAGGGCAATACACGAATAAATCATGTATTTATCGGCGAGGAAAAGGGAGAACGGTAACTGGTCTTTTTTCCCGTCGGGCAAGAATGTTGTCTCAACGGAAAAGGCCAATGATCGTGACTAAAAAATTGATGCTGGGAGATAGGAGGATTTCCATATTCTTCGACCCCAAAAATGTTAATTTAAGATAAGATACTATACGCACAAATTGAAACAACGTGAAAATTAATATAATATTATAATCGTGGTAGGATTGTAATAATTTTTGGATATATGTATATAGATATATCATACATATAATATCGCATAATATTGATATACTTTATGTCAATGTAATAACTTTTATATCAATCAGTATGTAATAATTTTTTTATTTATATATTAATTCATATTATATAACAAATATATATATATATATATATATATATATATATATATATATATAATAATGTTGGGGGTTGCATCGTTAAGGCGAGACACCACTGTGAAGGATATAAAAATCTATTTTTTTTCTCGCATTTACACAGAGTATACGTTTTCAAAAATAAGTGAAAAAAATGTCAGGTTAAAATATTGAAAAATGACCAAGTTGGAGATGATTCAGAGGGAGCAGGTAGCCTAACGATATACGTATACTAAAACTTTCAATCGCGTTTTTCTCGAAAAAATCATTGTCGACGTAACCGGAATCATAACTACGGCTATAATTGTCTGATGTTTATCGTCCAGAAATCAAAACTTCCGTAATTGCAGCAGCTATCGTTGTACGTAGACGTTTAAAATTTTTCAATTTACCATTCTCGAAGCTCGCGAACATAAATATAAATTTCGCCAAAATTACATTTTTTTAAGACCCGCCAATGTGTGAGTTTATCTTTTGTTTTTTTTTTTTCGCAAAATGTCTCCGTACAACGTGAACTACATTTATATAGATGATAAACCTTATTTATTTTTATTTTTCAGACCACCCATCATTAAGTTTGTTACCACTCATCGTTAAGAGGCTTTGTTACACCCCAATAACAACGTTAACTTTAGTTTTTTTTTTTAAAGAAAATTTACACGAACTAAGTTCAATGCGCTCCGGAAGCTCGCGAATATAAATATAAATTTCGCCAAAATTACAATTTTTTAAGACCCGCCAATGTGTGAGTTTATCTTTTGTTTTTTTTTCGTAAAATGTCTCCATACAACGTAAACTACATTTATATAGATGATAAAAGTTATTTATTTTTATTTTTCAGACCACCCATCATTAAGTTTATTACCACTCATCGTTAAGAGGCTTTTTTACACCCCAATAACAACGTTAACTTTTGCTTTTTTTTAAAGAAAATTTACACGAACCAAGTTCAATGTATGCTCGATAAACCATCTTCTTTCCAAATCCCAAATAAATGAATCATCAGCCAAAAAATGATCGAAAAAACAAACGATAATTTTTCGACCCGCGACAGTGCCCTTCCTAATAAAAAATTGATCTTTTTTTACGACAGTTTCCACATGGATATATTTTAAAAAAATTGTATTTCAACACCGCAACTTTCACCGCGATAAACTTGTTTCGGCAAGGGGAAAAAGGTCCGATAAAAAGTGTTTCCCGAAACGTCAGTCATTTTTTCGGACCACCAAGAAAATGCCTTTTCCATTCACTCGGCCATCCAATTCCATTCGTACAGACATAGGTCTAATTCCTACCGAGAATGCTTTCAACGTCCCGATAATTGTCCCCTCGAAAGTGTCACAGTAGAAATGGCCCTCGGAGGATTCTTTTCTCCTTTTTTTTTCGGTTTCCAAGCAAAAAAAAAACGGACAAAGACGTTTCGAGGTATACCTGGGGTATGAGTGGTAGCGTCTAGCGAGCCCGGTGGCATGATACTTCTCGTCAACGTTTGCTGTTGCGTCGACTGCTGTTGCTGTTGATGCTGCTGCTGATGATGGGGTTGATGTTGGTGCTGTTGGCCGTGGGTATTGCTCAGAATATCGGCATCGTGATAGGACGGATAGTCCGCGTAGAACGGCTCCTGTGCGGTAACGAGAGTGTCGAGCATGTGGAGAACCATCTCCGAGGATGGCGAACGATGTTGCGTCGTGACGTAATTCGTCTCCCTTGTCGCGCAACGATTTGCCACGTTGTCGCGAGTCGACGTGAAGTCGTTGCTTCTCGTTTTGTCCGTTGTGAAAATGGACTTTCCCCTCGTCGTTGTCGTCGTCGGCCTCGGCGTTTTTGCAACTTTCGTCGCTCGGCGTCGGTCCTCGTAGTCACGGGCGTTTTCCGTCGTCCCGACGACGAAATAATCCAGGACTTTTTCAGACAGCGAAATATCGACGCGAGTATCATGAACACCGACGAGGATGCCGTTGACACGGGAATGACCCGACGTCTCGAGGCTCGCGACGCCCGCCGTGACGTCACGAGCGAGCGAAAAAAAAAAAAAAACAAAACGCTAACCCTCGCGCGCCCTTGCCCGGCAAATATTTTTTCCCGCTGGGACGACGGCGACGATCGCGCGAAAGACCGTGACTTCCGGTCGCGCGGACACGTGCTTTTATCACGTAGCCTCGGAGGACTTGGTTTGGGTTTGTTTGGGTTTGTTCGGGCGTGAGCTGGTTTCCGGTTGACTTGGGTTTGTCCGGGTTGGTTTTGGCTGGTTTGGGGCTGTTTGGGTTTGTTCGCGTTGGGTTCGGGCTTGGTTGGGGTTGGTTTGGGTTTTTGGGTTTGTTTGGGCGCGAGCTGGTTTCCGGCTGGTTTGGGCGTGTTTGGGTTGGGGGTTGTTTGGGTTTGCTTGGGTTGGTTTGGGGTTTTTGGGTTTGTTAGGGTGTGAGCTGGTTTCCGGTTGGTTTGGGTTGGTTTTGGCTGGTTTGGGATTGTTTGGGTTGGATTCGGGGTTGTTTGGGTTTGTTTGGGTGTGAGCTGGTTTCCGGTTGGTTTGGGTTGGTTTTGGCTGGTTTGGGGTTGTTTGGGGTTGCTTGGGTTGGGTCCGGGGTTGGTTGGGGTTTTTGGGTTTGTTCGAGCGCGAGCTGGTTTCCGACCGGTTTGGGTTTGTTTGGGTTGGGTTTGGCCGGTTTGGGGTTGTTTGGGTTTGTTTGGGTTGGGTTCGGGGTTGGTTGGGGTTGGTTTGGGTTTTTTTTTTTGGGTTTTCGCCTAGAGACGAAGGCGAAGTTCGCGGGGGCGCGCGGACGCAAACACGCGTTCTTGCGCCAAACGCGCACCGGGTCTCCGTGCTACTTCCGGTCCGAAGCGCGCGCCCTCTCGTCGATTCCTCCTCCGCTCGCTCGCGCACTCCGCCGATCGAAAAATCTCCCGATGCGTTAATCCTTCGACGTCTCACTGCTCGCACTGAACGCACATCGGAAACGTGCGCGTTTCTTCAACGGACACTCGGCCACATCGTGTCACGCGTGCTAGCGACAAATCGGGGCCACTATCCAAGCCGTACGAAAATCGCAACATTCGCCGCGACGAGCACACTCCCGACGTAAAAATCGACGACGATCGACGAGGCTGTCAGGACCCAACGCCCGTTTGGGTTTCCGCCCCACCGACCGATCGACGACCCTCGACAACGAAATCGTCCGCAACGACGCACTTATTGCCCACGATTAGACCGGAAACGAGAACCGGCTCTCGTTGCCCTTCTCATTCGCAAATTCCTCGCGGACGGGGAACTCAAAATATGAAGATGAAAAAAAAAAAACAAAAAACGTACGTCGTAGCGTTGCGCACAACTTCGACGGCGCTATTCCTTCTCCATCATTTCGCCGAGCGCGACTACGTGCGCGTCATTTGCGATAAGAGCTAGGCGAGATTCGGTCAAATTCACAGCGAGTTTGCCGAGATGACAAACCGAGGCGCGGGCGCAACAACACTCTCCACTTGACGTGAACGCGCGCGTGTCACTGTGGCAGTGCCGCGGACCGTTTCCGCTCTCGGGCCTCGCGCGCCGTAGAGACCAAGAGAGAGAGAGAGGGAGAGGGATGGAAGGCTGTGCGAGAGAGACGGAGAGAGGGAACGAGTGGGATAAAGTATCTATGCGATCGAGAGAGGGAGGAAGGAAGAGAGAGGGCGAACACAGAGTGAGAGACAAAGAGAGAGAGAGAGAGAGAGAGAGAGAGAGAGAGAGAGAGAGAGTGGCTGATCGTGTTGCTTCCCTACTACTTCGTCTTCTGTTCCACCGCGGGCGTTGCATACTACTCCTCCAGGCCGCCTATGTCTATGCGCTCTCTTGAGCTCTGTCTCTCGTCTCGACCCCCTTCTTCCCCCACCACAACTGCGTCATCGCCCCAACCACCACCACCATCGCCAGAAACTCTTCGTCAGCTCCGCCGCAGAGAGAGAGAGAGAGGGAGAGTAATTTTACACGCGTATGTCAACGGTCCTCCCAATCAAAAGGGCGCAAGTGTCATACGGGATTATGATCTCTCTCTCTCTCTCTCTCTCTCTCTCTCTGGCGTTTTTGGCGCTTTTTTGAGTCATTGCGTTGCTTATTGCGTTGCTTATGTTTTTGCCTTGCTTTTATCTTATTTTATTTTATTTTATTTCATTTTATATTGTATCCTGCATTAGCGCATTGGTATTGTTATTATTAATTTCTTTAATATTATTATCTTATTATTATTTTTGTATCATTTTGCGTTACTTTTTTTTTTTTTTTTTTTTTTTTTTTTTTTGGTTTTTTCCTTAGGTACACGCTTTTCGCGTTTGTTACCTATTCTTTCCCATCATTATGGCCGTTCTTTCCTCTACTGTTTACACTCCTTTTTGTTCTCCATCTTTCTCCCAGTTCCCCCCCTCTTGCGGCCGCAGCCGACTTCCCCCCCTCTGTATTATATTCATCATGACATTTCTGTCAGGGGTATAGGGAAACTGCGGAAAACCTATACCAATACAGCCGGTCATCGAGTTCGCCCCCCAGTCGTGGAACTAGTCTTATTTCGCCGCGAAATGCCGAAGAAAAATATTTCACGACGAAATGTACGCGACCGGGATTCGAACCCGCGACCTTCCAGTCCGCTGGTTTAGTGGCGAGCACGCTAACCACTAGACCATCGCACCGGTCGTTTTGCGTTACTTTATTAGTTCTATTGTATCTAGGCGTATATGGTATTAGCGAAACTTGGCATTACTAATTTGTATTATTTTTGATTATTTTATATTATTTTGCGTTAGTCTATTAATTACTATTGTATTTTGGCGTAGGTGGTATTTGCGAAATTTGGTATTGGGGCATTATTAGTACTATTATTATTATTATCACTATTATCATTATTATTATTATTACCAGTATCACTATTATTATTTTTATGGTTATTGTAAAATGTTATTATTTTGTGTTACTCTATTACTTAATCTAGTATTAATTAGTTTTATTGAGATTCTTTATTTCTTTATTTCTTTAATTTTATTTGGGATAATTTTGTATAATTTTATATTATCTTCTTCTATCAGTTTTGTTGTTAACATTTATACTGTACTTAACTATATCTCTCCTTAATTTGCCCGAAAGTTTACTGGGGCATAATAAATTCTATCAATCTCTCTCTCTCTCTCTCTCTCTCTGCCCCTCTCCATCTCTTTCACTATGCGCACCTTCCCTCTCCACATTTATCGCTTTGCCTCGCTCCCACATGTACAGCCCCCTCGTGCCCTTTCGCCTTTAAACGCAAAAGCCAGACGCACCAGCGCGCACTGCGAGCGCTAGATGCTGACCGCGGTTACACGATGCGACGTGCGGTGGCGGCAGCCTTTTGCTGGCCGTCTCGCAAAGACGATTCGTACTTGCGCTATCGTTGCGCTTCGTTTGCGTGAAATGGCGATGACGAAGTATGGAGAACGGTGGGGGAATAGGGGGTGGGCGAGCGATCGTACCTCGTGTGGAAGTGGTCGCGGTAATGATCATCATGATGATGCTGACAATGATACTGAGAAAGGGACACTCCTAGAGATCATATACATATATATATATATTTATATATTTATATAGAGTGGACTTTTATACCCGGAATAAATAAAGCTTTTCAATTTAAAAGAATAACATTTTTTAAATTTCTACCCGTTCTCGTGTTGGTTGCTGATATTAATTTTTTAATTTTATTCTCGGTGCAATTTATGGTTAGTATATGTATACATGTATATGTCTGCAAATATTAAACTCAAAAGAATATCAATCTTTTCAAATTAGATATTTATATTATGGATTTATATTTCTTCAACCACTTGACAGTTCATCCATCTATTTGTATTTTTTTTATAACTGAAAAAATATAAAACCCCAGCTTTAATTTTTCGGACCAGTTCAAGGTATATATGTATATGTATATCTTGAACTGCTTCGAACACTTGAAGCTGTGGATTTATAATTTTTCAGTTATAAAAATATATAAATATATGTATATATATTTTTTTGTTGTTGTTTTTATTGTATGGGGTCCTTCCACTATTACATTCCCTACCATATTCCACTTCGCATCCCAATATACATATATATATTATAACTGTGGATTTATAGTTTTTGAATATTTGATTGATATTTATTCTCACATATAAATATGGTACTAAAAAAAAATTTCATCCATAATTACAATTTTTTGGAACAGTCAAAGATTAGTATATATATATATATGTACACACATGTGTGTATGTACTATATACACACGTACACATGTGTGTATTTACTATATACACACATACATACATACACCCACACACGTCAATAATCAACCGTTCCAAAAAATTCGGGTCATATATACACATATTTTCATTCCATTTTTCAATCCGCGATCTTTGTGTAGCGGAGGACTTCTGACGTTTGTCGACACGTAGTTTCATGCTTCTCCTGCCCTTATCCGCCACGTTAAATATTTTTAAATAACTGTCTTTGATTCTTAGTAACGTTTGATGAAAATTTTATTGAGTAAATAGGTCATCTTTGGGGACGGCTATACAACAGACGTAGTATGTACACGTATAGGTATTATGCAGCGTGATTTGGGTAGATATGGTTCGAACGGAGAGACTGTCTATCGACGATGAAGATAACGCGATCGCGTTGTACAAAGATTTTAATCTCGGTGACGATTTTATGAATATTCTCCTCGCTCCAAATAATTCGTATACTTTCACTCGCATTTCCCGCTTTGACGAAATCACATCGCTCGGTGATCAAATCAGAGAAGAATTGTCGGTGATAAATCCCGGAGCGATTTTTCGGCTCGATTATTCGTGTTTCATATCTTCTCCGTTTCCGGTTTCGGAACGATAAACTCCGGTATTTAATTACGCGTTTATCGTAAATTGGAAGTAATTGGTGAATGCCTTTTTTTCTCGTTTGTTTTCATTGAGATTCGTTTTTATTAAATTTAAATTTGTATCGGAATTCTTTTTTTTTTAACCTTGCAGGCATAAAGAAACGAACGCGGTAAATTGAACCTCAAAAATTCGTGCCCTCAAGTTTTTTTTTATTTTCGATCGTCCCATTCGCAAAGGTCGCTTCGGAAAATAAAAAAACAATTTGTTCGTCATCGCTGCAATTTTTTCCGTCGTTAAGGGAGCTTTCCAGTGTGAAATTTTCAAAAAATCGATTTTTTTTTTTTGCTTTATCGAATAGTATACACTCTTCCGAATATTCCCTGAAATGTTCATGCCGAAATTCAGATTATTTCGGTTACTGTACAGCATTTCTTGGAAGAAGGCAACGGAGCGCTACAGCTACAGCGAAACTTTGAACGCGTTTTTCTCGAAACAGCATTTTTCAAAACGGTGTCCAACTTGGAGGGCAGAGTTTTAAAGCTATCGAGTTGAATTTTTTACACAATATTCTTAACGTCATTGTTTATCGTGCTATGGAAGCTTTTTTTTTGACATCTTCCTATTTTTTTGTAAAAAAAACTGCCAAAAAAATGCTAAAATCGATACTTTTTGTTCAAACCGGCGCCATTTTTGCAAAAAAAAAAAGCCTCCATAGCACGAAAGCCAATTATATACCGATCAATAATCTTTTTGTGTTTTTTGTTTCAGATCAAAATTGTGACCCCCAACGTGGACACCACATCCAAGTGCATTTTCTGCAACAATTGTTTCATCATTTTTATATATATTAATTAATAAATAAATCGATCTTTAAAAAATTGTTTTGTATTCTTCAATACCCAATTAATATACAAAAAAAAAACCAGACCGATTAGATTATTTTTTCTTTAAAAAAAAAAATCGTGAAAAACAGCGATTTTTCGGGCTGTCACACTGGAAAGCTTCCTTAAGAATCTTTGCTTTCCAATATCTCGAAGGCAAAATTAAATTGAAACTCGTCGGGTACGAGGAAAAAAAAATGTTATCGGATTCGAGGAAGAGAGAATCCCTAGAGTGAGAAAGAAAGTGCGGAAGGGTCGCACGCCCATCCGAACCCTCAACCACCTGCTGCTTTAGACGTCCGTATATACATGTATACTTGAATATGTGTATCCGAGCACACACAAACGTGTATAAGTATATATCGACCATACAGCGTATAGATATCGTCTCCATATACGTGCTACGCGTATGTTCGTGCATTGAAGTCTTCATTGCGTGTTTTCGTTGCGAGGAGCGTAGAAATTTGTCGTGGACATCCGCATAAACGCATTTTTCCCACGTCTCACTCTTCTATCGCTGGCAGCATCACGAATTTCCGAAACATTTTATTTACACTCCCGCGTGTCTTCGTATTCTTTTTCCTCGCTTCTCAAATTCTCAATTAATGAATATATACGTATTTGTCCAGATGAAATTTCAAATTTTTCGCAAATAACAATATCCGTTACATTTTATTTATTTTTACTGCACACAATTCCAGAATTCCAAAAGAAATTCCAGCGGATAGTGGGGCATGATCTGACCAATCGACAGTTTTACGATTTTCCATTCGGTACGGGACACCCTGTATATATATACACTACCGGCCAAACTTTCCGGACACTTCAGATAATTGCCAAAATTTCGATCACTGCACAACTGCCAAATAGTGTTACAATAATAGAGTTCGTTGAATTTATTATTTTACGAAGATATTATAAAGCTCTGTACAATTAATTATATTGTTCTAATATAATTTTGCAATTATTCAAAGTGATCGAAAGTTTTGCAATTATCTGAAACGTCCGGAAACTTTTCGCCGGTAGTGTATATATATAAAGCATATATATACACTACATAGGTATTCTTTTTTTTAATTATATATAAATTATATTAGTATATGCAGATTATGTATAAAAAATATATTTATATAAAGAGAAAACGCACGATGGATGAGTTTTCTTTGAGAGATTTCGGTAAATATATATATATATATTAATTCGGAATAAGAAATTTGTAGATAAAAACTTGTATTCTTGGGGAATAATGTGTCTTCGTTTAGTTTGTTTCAATATACACACAAAGTCTAAAGTAAAAATAAAGTAGATTTGAATATAATTTTCCACAAATATTCATATAAAACTCAACATTTTTTTTTAAATCATCTAAAAATACATGTATATATATATATGTCACGAACACAAAAGACAAAGTTAAAATAAAGTAGATTTTTATTTTATTTTCTACAAATATTCAACCAAAATGTAAAAAATTAAAAAAAAATGCATCCAAGAATATGATTTTCTCATTATTATAATTCTATTTTATTTTACATTCATCCAAAATGTTAAAAATGAAAAAAAAATGCATCCAAAAATATGATTTTCTCATTATTTTTATTCTATTTTATTTTACATTCATCCAAAATATTAAAAATTAAAAAAAAAAGCATCCAAAGATACGATTTTCTCATTATTATAATTCATAATTTTTTCTCTCTCTCTCTCTCTCTCTCTCTATATATATATATATATATATAGAGGGAGAGAAGGCACGATAGATGAGTTTTCTCCGGGGGATTTCCGGTCCGATGCTGGCTCTCACTCGCCAAGAAACCTTCCCCGATACCAACGTAAACATACATATGTATGTATGTCTATAGTTATATACATATGTATACAGGGAGAATTAGTGTTGAGGGTTGCAAACACACCGAGTCGGCACTTTGCCCCGTCGGGATGTTATATCGCCCGGAAAAATCTTCCGGTGAAAAGATTTCCTCTCTCAACTTTTTTCTCCTCCTTCCCACTTCATTTCCCCCGTCGACCATCATTTTTTCGGGTCTTTCCATAGACGAGAAGACAAAAAAAAAAAGATTTAGCAGGTTGTACCGAAACTTTGCTTTTACTGATCATCGATCCATATCGATCGGTTCATAAAGCATGAGGTTCGTTCTTACGCGGGAGGGAGAGAAAAAAAAAATTGTACGAGAGTATCGTTTTGCCTTTGATACGACGTATACACGGATGCGTAAAAAAAATTTTTGGCACATTTGGTCTACAAAAATTACTGAAACATTTTTCGAAAATCGTTGTTAAAAATCTATACCCAAAACCTAGAAAAAGCGATTTTAGATAATAGTGAAAATAAAGAAACGAATAAAATACAAAAGTATTTTCGTTGCATTCCAGCGATGCAAGCTTCAGCACCATGTAAATCGTATCCCAAAATCTATTCGTCCGCTTCACTTCAAATTCGTACAGAGCATAGTTTGTAACATTTTTAATCGTACGACCGGATGATTTTTCCATAGTTTATCCATTTGTTGATAACGAATAATTAAAGTTGCTTATTTTTTTTCGAAAATCAAACAATTTTTTCTACAGCTTGGCATTATCGTAATTTTCAAAATATCGAAAAAGTATCCAGTCATACGAAAGTTTTAGCGTCACAAAAAAGACATTTTTCTATCATCCATTCCGGATGCGCCTAGTAGGCAGGCAGCAGCAACGGCCCTTTTTTAGAAATAACAATAACTTCATCACTTATCAATATTTCACAGCAAGAAAAAAATATTTTATTTTCCTCCACTTTCACGCCAACTTCCTCCAAACGGAGTGACGAACGGACAATTTTTCCAAAAACCATAGATATCACGAATCTAATAATCGAGTCCGAAAAAAAAAACAATCGAACGTACCAGCGGCCAGGGCAATTTTTTACCATCGGTAAGATAATCGACTGGCGGATTATTATTTCATAGGAAGAAGGCTCGTAAATCATAGCTCGATACACAATAATCAATGAGCGTGACGGCCATTGATTTTTCACGGGCGAATCCAACAGCCGCATGTACGTGGACGTGCTCGTGTTTCACCCACCCACGCACGCACACGTATAGTCGTCGCGTTTGCGATCGGGCCTAGCCTACTTCTTGTCTCTCGGTTCTTTTTTTTTTTTTTTTTTTTTTTTTCGCCGTGAAGGATCACGTCGCGAGAGTGCGAGTGAGAGGGACGACGCGGGGACCCTCGTGTGGTGGCGAGGGAACCGGATGCAGCGGAGTCCCCGCGTGTTTGGGGAGGGGGTGGAGAATGAAACGAAGGTCGAGAAAAGCAAGGGACAACCGGAGAGAGAGAGAGAGAGAAGTCCGCCGTCGTACGGTGGCTCTCGCACGTGATACACACGGAGGACCGGAAGCGCTCACCTCCCTTCGTCGCCTCGTGCCTCATAATTTTCTCTCTCTCTCTCTCTCTCTCTCTCTCTCTCTCTCTCTCTCTGTCTCTCTCGCTCCCTCTCGCTCGGCGTACGCCTCTCTTTTGCGTATCCCGGCGAGACGGGCCCCAACGATGAGCAATGGCACCGACGATCTGCCCTTGCACACGATATGGAGTGGCCAAAAGCTCTGGAGAGAGACGGAGAAAGAGAGGTGACACAGAAGCGCCTCTTCCTCACGTTCGAAATTCACGTTAAACGAAGCAACTTGTTTTTCGAGATTTATTTTCGTCAATCGTTCGTAATTTACGCAAAACAGTTCGTCACCTTCGTAAAATGATTGATGCACAAAAATACGTAATTCGAAGAAGAAAAGGAACTACTTATTTTTGTGCATTATTCAAAAAAATAATAAAAATCATAAAAATCACCAAAATCATAAAAATTATAAAAATCATAAAAATTATAAAAATCCTTATAATCATAATAATCATAAAAATTATAAAATTCCCAAAAAGCATAAAAAATCATTAAAAGCATAAAAAATCTCAAAAATCATAAAAATCATAGAAATAATAAAAATTACAAAAATCGTAAAAAATAACGGTCTTGCAATAGCAAGATAGTTATTTTTTCATGCAAATCTTGTTCTTATAATGCATTTTATTGCATGAGAATTATTATTGTATCATGGAAATTTATTTTCGTCGTGCATTTTCAATTTTGGTCCTCGGATTTGTGTATTGTTTTTTGTTTTTTATTGTTATCATGCATATGGATTTTTTCTTGTTATCATGCATATATATAACATGTAGATTCAGTGTTTAGTAACGCACAAAACTAAAACAGTAAAGAAATGGATCTATATTATTGTTAAAATATTTTATGCGCATACACATATCAGTCGTTTCGAGTTTTCCACGTTTAAGAATCTCAATTCCGGAGGATACGTAGTTCAGTGTAAAAAAACGAAATTATTTTCATCGTGCGTTTCAAATGACAGAATTTATAGATAAATATTGACTCAAATTATTGTTAGAATATTGTATACGTATTGTATAGATATATTAATCGTGTGGAATTTCCCACGATTAAAAAGTCTTACTTTTATTGAAATCCTATTAAACTATTGGGCTATTTTACTACGGAAACAATTAACTATATATAACACTATAATAACTATTAAAAATCCACAAAGGTATGCGTTTGAATTAAAATAAAAAGGACTTATTTTGACGACGTATTTTCAATGATGGAATTTATAGATGAATATCCATCCAAATCCACACACGCAGAAACGTAAGTATATATACATATATATATATATATTTATACATATATATATATATAATCGAGTCTGCGTATATGCATAAAGCACAACCCAAAAACGTAGCACGTGCCCAACAATAGAATTTTCATAATAAAGTAGGATCGAATTGGGTCTACTGGAAATTCATCACAATCGGGATCCACGAGTGAGAAAATTGACAGAGTGGGAGGAGAACTCATATGGCAGTGGCGTTTTTCGATGGGTAGCTACCGAAAAGTTTTTCAATGAACGATCGGTACGGAAACTTACCTACGCATATATATATATATATATATATATATATATATATATATATATATATATATATATATATATATATATATATCCACTATAGAGTCTCAATGAACTGCTTCGTAGACGAAAGAGGGATGGGGCAAATCTTTACATGATCGCATCCGCTCGCTTCCGATTCCCCTGTCGCGTATACGCGATACTACAGGGTGGTTCAAAAATCTTCGTCCCGTGTACGACTCACGCGCTCATACCGAGCTTCTCCGATACATAATCGTTGTACGGTGTGTCCCTTCCGAACTAATATTCACAAGGCAAGTAATTATTGAGCCCTTAACCCAAAAGTATCAAGCTCAATAAAGGTAGTCCTATCGCTCTACACTAGTCATACCACTGATCATACTCGAGACCTGTACAATATATACTTTTAAAGATGTTGAGTCCCTATGAAACATGTTAATGTTAATTGTTCAATAAATAGCTTCTTAATCGTCATGAAATTTGTACACGACCTCCTGAATACTTCATGTAAAAACATACCAAATTTTCAGAATTCTATCATCATTACTTCAACCTTCTTAAGGGTTGAAATAAAAAATGATAAGAAAATTCTGAAAATTTCGTATGTTTTTGTATGAAGTATTTAAGAGGTCGTGTTAAAATTTCAGGACGCTTAGGAAGCTCGTTATTAAAAAATTAACATTTTGTTAAGAACAATTTTGAAAAGAAATAAAAAAAAATGTATCAATAAACTTCGTTTTGTTTCGGTTGCTTTCAGTATATTGTAGATATTATAAAATTGAGAGGTCAAAAAAAAAAACTTATTCCAAAGTTACATCAGTTTCCATAAAACAACATTTAATTTGTGAATGTTAATTGTTCAATAACGAGCTTCCTAATTGTCGTGAAATTTTCACACGACCTCTGAAATACTTCATACAAAAACATACCAAATTTTCAGAATTTTATCATCATTTGCGATTTGGGACTCAACATCCTTAACATATGCAAAAACAATAATTTGTAATAACTAACATGTTCCATTTGTAAGCTGTTCAACGAATGTTCACATTTAATTAGAAAAATGAAAAAATAGCTATTCCAACGATTCGCGTAGTAATTCTAGGTTTGATATTTGGCGATATTGGTTCTATCTCCGTCTCTTTTTCATCAAATATGTGTGGAAATTCGAATGAGTGATATGAGGTTACGACTACAGTCAGCTGTTGCCTTGCTGTCGCGTCTCTTTATCGCACCAAGTGGTAATAAATCCAATACCGGAAGTTCAAATTAAACTTGATAATACAAGAAAATTAGGTCAATAATCGTATTTTTTTTCTGACAGCATTGGATTACTACAAGTGTTAAGTATGCAAATGTAATTATTTTCAAGAATCTGACGGATTCTCACTATTGTATAAACCTTTGTAGCGACCGGAACTTGGATTTTTGTATCTCGTCTCAGGATTCCTTCACAAAGGTGCACAATTTTTATATTTTTTCCTCTCTGTAATAAGGTCGACAACCGACCCTGGAATTTCGCACAGACGATTATTAATATATTTAGCGAAGCTCAAAAAAAAATTATGAAAATCTTATGAATTGAAGCGTGGCGATAGAACTATCTTAATCGACGTGATTTCGGGTTGAAAAGTCGTTCGTAAAATCCTTCCGATTAAAGGGTCCGCGAATCTCCTACTGAATTACCCTGTACATTGAATATCTACCCAGAGGGGCAGGGGAGGGGCGTGCATTGTTGAGCTGACGCGCAGTAGTTTAAGAAATATATAGTTTGAACCCCCGCGTATATATATATATATATATATACATATGAATGAATATATATATATATATATATATACACGCACTGCAGTGGGGGTTTATGTATCAGCTGAGTATTAAGTGCCACGAGAAATGAAGGATCTGGGATTACATAGTAGGAGCTGTAGTGGAAGTAAAAGAGCGAGAGTCTACGACGTAGGAAAAAATATAGAGAAGGAGGAGAGGATATACGCGTAGGGAGAAGAGCGGCGCGTTGGTTCCGTTTTTGGCGCAGGTTGTATTCATCCGTTCGTTTCATTCATAACGCTCGCATACGCATATATATATATATATATATGTATCGCGGTAGCTACTGGGCTCGAGCTAAGAGCCTTCTTCCTTTCTCGTCATTTTTTTTCTTCGCTCTCCTCGTTGGACGAGCACACTTTACAAAACACATCGACTCATTTGGCACTCACGACACGTCCCGATGGCACATGCTTATGTGCTCCTCTACGTATAGATATATATGGAGAATTATTCATACGTATGCGCGTATATATACAGTCATCTTGAAAAGTACGAGAGATTCTGCTTTGCATTCTTGCCATGGTGTTTATTGCGTGAATTCCGACTTTTTGCTTGCGCCTTATCATTTTTGGAATGGTGGAACGATCGAATGCATGTGAGAAATACAAGCTCGTTGGAAATGCTGCGATCGATTCTCCAAATTCATTTTATAGAGAAAATGCATAATCGTGTATGCGAAAGTATATGAATGAGTAAATCGACAAATGAGGCTTTGTTTATAGATGGGAATTCGTTTTTTAAGTGGGTTCAAATCAGACGATAATACACAATAGTGTGTATGAATTCGTCAATGCAGTTACTTATTGACGGCGGTTGGCAAGGGCTTGTTGTCTCAATGAAATTTCAGATATATATATATATATATGTGTGTGTGTGTGTGAATATCTATAATATTTATAATATTCAAAAATATCTGAAATATCATTGTCTCGGTTTTGACTTCAATTTCAATTACAAATGTCCGTTGCTTTCTAATCGAAACAATAAAGCAAACCAACGTAAAATAAGTGATGTAAATGAGAAGAGAGAGAATTACTTGTATACCCTTAAAAAGGGCATGCAAGTAATCAAATACTACTACATAGATGTCGATTAATTAATGAAATCACTCAAAATTAGACGATAATGCCCAATATTAATTTGTCAATTCAATTATTCATTCCTATCGATTTTCAAGAATTCTTCCTTAAAATAAAAACTCACATTTTTTGAATATCATAAATATTACAGATTTATATATATATATATATTTTTTTTTTTAATTCAATTTTTTAAATTCTAATGTTTTTTCTCCGCTCTCGTCTTCGCGTAAGCTCCTCTCGAAAAGCGAGGATATCGTCTTCGCTACGCGATGCAGCGTCGTCTTCGTTTTTTTTTTCATCGTCTGCGCCTCAAGCCGTACGTCTTCATTCATGAACCAGCAAGAGAAAGAGCCAGGCAGAGAGAGAGAGAGAGAGAGAGAGAAGCGCCCTTGGCCGGTGTTCGCAGTGGTTTTGGTTGCTCAGTACACGTTGTATACATATATACCAATATACATATACATATTGAAGTGGAGGAAGCAAAGAGAAGAGCAGTAGAGTGAGAGAGCTGCCGGCGAAGGCAGCTCGCGTTACAACCGGAAGCTGGAAGTAAGGGAAGAGATATAGAAGGGGGAGGGTACGAGGGAGTGGCAAAAGGGCAAATGAGAAAGAGAGAAGGAGGGGTCCTACCTACCCCAATACTCGGGCAAAAAGCAGGCCAGATAAACGTCACATAGGCACATTGAGAAACACACACACACACACGTACATGTGCATATACATATACATACATACATATACATATACATACATATACATACATACATACATATATATATATATATATATATATATATATATATATATATATATATATATATATATATATATATATATATATATATGTACGTATGTATGTATGTATGTATGCGTGTGTGTGTACATGTACATAAAACATCCTCGAGTGCTCCTCCCTCTATGCACCCTTAATGTACCCCCTGGCTGTATTGTTGCTCATTTGGTGAGCGAATAAAGGACAAGGAGGGAGGCAAAGAAAGCGTCGGAGCCAGAGAAAGAGACGCGTGGAAAAATTCAAAAAAGAGAAGGGTAGAAAAAAAAAAAAGAAAAGGAGTCCGAAGGGAGAGTGGAAAAAAATGGGGGAAAGATAGGGCTCGGGAGATACAGCGATGGGAGGGAGGAAGTTGGAAGGACGAGAAGTGAGCAGATGCGACCGCGGAGCTCGACAAACTTGCGGAGCTACTCGAGAATATAATAAATAGGAAGGGAGGAGGGCGCAGCCCTTCTCAAATCTCGAGAGGGTACGCGTTTTTCACCAACCACGCGCCACAATTTCACCAATCAAAGCGAGAATCGCGAGCGTAAAGCGAGCGGAACGGACAGCAAGGAGGGGAGTATCGGAAAAATAAAAATGGAACTCGAAATAATCGGTGTTAAGGATGTTGAGTCCCTATGAAACATGTTAATGTTAATTGTTCAATAAATAGCTTCTTAATCGTCATGAAATTTTTACACGATCTCCTGAATAGTTCATGTAAAAACATACCAAATTTTCAGAATTCTATCATCATTACTTCAACCTCCTTAAGGGTTGAAATAAAAAATGATAAGAAAATTCGGAAAATTTGGTATGTTTTTGTATGGAGTATTTAAGAGGTCGTGTTAAAATTTCACGACGATTAGGAAGCTCGTTATTAAAAAACTAACATTTTGTTAAGAACAATTTTTAAAAGAAATAAAAAAAAATTTATCAATCAACTTCGTTTTGTTTCAGTTGCTTTCAGTATATTGTAGATATTATAAAATTGAGAGGTCAAAAAAAAAACTTATCGCAAAGTTACATCAGTTGCCATAAGACAACATTTAATTTGTGAATGTTAATTGTTCAATAACGAGCTTCCTAATTGTCGTGAAATTTTTACACGACCTCTGAAATACTTCGTACAAAAACATACCAAATTTTCAGAATTTTATCATCATTTGCGATTTGGGACTCAACATTCTTAAATGTGGTTCTTTACTTGAATCGTTTATTTGACAAATTCGATAGATCGAAATCTCGATAAAAAGTCCTCGGCACTATGGATGTTATTTATTCTTGAAGTTTACGTTCTTTTGAGCTTCTTGACGTTTTATTTTTATGAAATTCATATTTAAGGCCCCGCGCGACGAGGCCCCCGCGAAGCTTCGTTTTATCATCGATACACGATGCGCGTGACATATTGAGTAGTCTCGTAGGTACACGGACAGACACTCGAGAGACGAGGTATATATGGACAAAGAGAGTTGGAGAAAGAGAGAGAGAGAGAGCTCTATCAAAATGCACAGCGCGTCACTTCGATAACTCGAGGTTATGAGCCAGCGTAGTTCGTCGAAGTGAGAATGAGAAAGGGAAATAGTACAAAAGAAAAAAAAAATTAAAAATTATATATATATATGAGGTTATTTTGAAAGAGTTCCACTTTGAGAATCGTCTTCATATAGCCTGTTATCTCTATACTAAACCTTACGTAAACCTCAATGTCATAAAAATCACCTTTACACACAAATGGAAGCAAATTTGTGCAAAGGGCATTTCAAGGACCATATTGTCCTCAAAATCAACTATTCGTTTTCGTCTACTGTAAAAAACGGCCTCACAACGGCCAGGCACGACGATAGCCAACATTTGATAGATTTAACGCGTTCAACGTGTCTTTACCGATAGATCGAGGAGGACAATTATTAGGTGACAGGTCGTGTTTTTTTTTTTTGGTCTGGTGCGGCGCTTTCGTCGCCGGGAAAAATATGACATTCAATGGTGTTTCGAGTCCTTTTTTAAAAAAAATATAGCGTATTTTTGTGACCAGTAGTATGTGCCGGAAAAAATGTATCATTCTGGAAAAAAATCCAAATCCTGGTTTGAATGCAGCATCGTGAAGATGACAATTCTGTATAATCGTATGTCGAATTGTCATTTTTATTCTGCTGAATTCAGAATTGATTATTTTCCAGGACGGTCGATTGTTTTCAACGAAAAAAAAAATCGGAATTGAATTTTTATTTTTTTCTAGAATACTCAATTTTTTTCGAAGAAAAAATCAGAATCGAATTTTTATTTTTTTTCTAGAATGCTCAACTTTGTTCAAAGAAAAAATCAAAATAGAGTTTTTATTTTTTTCAAAGAAAACATCAAAATAGAATTTTTATTTTTTTCAAAGAAAAAATAAAAATTGAATTTTTATTATTTGCAAAGAAAAAATCAAATTAGAATTTTAATTTTTTTCATACAAAACATCAAAACAGAATTTTAATTTTTTTCAAACAAAACATCAAAGCAGTATTTTAATTTTTTTCAAAGAAAAAATAAAAATAGAATTTTGATTTTTGTCCAGAATGCTCGATTTTTGCGCAAAGAAAAAACAAAATGCTTTTTTTGCTTTTTTTTCAGAATGTTCCATTTTTTTCTGGCGAATACTACTTATCACAAAAATAGGCGATGTTTGTTTTTTCGAAAAGGACTTGAAGGAGAGCAGCAGTGTTGAAAAACATT
>OX632365.1:29429322-29557770 GCA_951751655.1 Ophion costatus | reverse complement strand
TGCGCTCTCGAGGCTCGTCGCTACGACCAGACATCGCCGATGCAGATACACAGCGATATGAACGACGAAAATCATCGGTATGAAAATTCGAATTTTCTCTACGAATTTTGAAAAGTCTTTAAATAAAAGGGATAGCTTTGAGGGGTTACCCCCACTTGCGATTTTGAAAAAATCGATTTTTTTATTGCATTTTTTTGAAGTATAAGTATCTGAGAATATGTCCTGAAAATTTCAAGTCGATCCGAACAAAATTGACTGAGATATGAGCGTTGAAAGAGAAGAATCCGTGAATTGAAGAACTGAAATTGAAACTTTAAACGCGTTTTTCTCAAAATGGCATTTCTGAAGTCGGTGACCAAGATTACTCGAACACTAATGAACCGATCTTCTTGAAATTTTGCAGGCTTATTTAATACATAAAAATGTAGTCTTTAATCGTTCGATTTTTTTTTTCGAAAAAAATGGCCGTTTTATAGCCAAAAAACGGCCGTTTTTTTCGTTAAAATCGAACCATTAACTTTGACTGTCCGCCATTTTGTGAAAAATGAATATTTTTTAAAATACTTCGATTAAAGACTAGTTTATACTTATATTTGACTAAATCCATCGGCATTTTTTTTTTTCAGATGATCCACTTCGCCGCAATGTTGGTCACCGCAAACCGTGTATATAAAAACATTATTTCATTGACGGCCATTTGCCACTAAACAATGTAATATTTTTCAATAAAAAAATTATTGAAAGTTCTTCAAGATGTGTTCTTTAAGATGGTATATTGATCGATTAAAAAAGCTTTGTAGTTTTCTTTAAAAAAATTCATGAAAAAGGCCTTTTTTTTGCGCTACAAGTGGGGGTAACGCGTTAATTTTTTTAAATAAGATTTTTGTGGAGGGTCAGATCGTCCACTGCGCTACGGCGAAGCTTTCTTCTTTACCATCTTTTCTACGGCTTGGCACTTTCATAATTTTCAAAAATTTCAAAAAAGTATCCAATGATACGAAAGTTTTATTATATGATTTAATTTTATTATATTGTTTAATATTATAATTTTATTTAATATTGTAATTTTATCAAGCGGCCATAAGGCAAACAAAAAGAAGCAAAAAAAAGAGAGTGTATATAGGTAGTTTTAAACATATTTCGGCTAGAGAGGAATTAGTAATGTAAGATTAGTTTTAAGGCGATATTGATAAGGACATTAAATGTACTTCTGTGTAAAAACCCCTAAGGGGTATACCTGGACTAAATACTACTATTATAATTTTATTTAATATTATTATATTATCCAATATTATTTAATATTTAATTTATAATTAATAAATAATAAATAAATAAATAAATATTTATTTAATTTATTTAAATAAATAAAAATATATAATAAATAATTAATAAATAATTTATATTTAATATTTAATATTTATATTATATTATTTCATATTTTTAACGAGCCTAGTTGTCAGAAGCACCTTCACCGATTGGCCATGCAACAACGGTGGCGCTTCCTTTAATCGTTCAACCGAACACTCCCGTCACAAGCTTCTGACTGCAAGTGGGGTAGATCGGACCCCAGACGTTTTTCGGATCGTTGTATTTCGCCAAATATGCATTTTTTTTTACAGAAACGTTTTTTTTTTGTTGTTGTACTTAATGAACCTTATTTTATGGCCCAACGTTTATTTTTAAAGAAAAACAACAATTTCACAAGTTCAATGTTAGTTGAAAAACATACCTTTTTTCCGAATCCCAAATGCAGAAGAAAAAGAAAACCGTAAAAATAATAACTTTATTATTCATCAGTATTTTCAAACGAAAAAAAAAACGCAATTCTCGCAACGCTAGGTATCAATTGTGAGCAAAATCCCGACGTCGTGGTCCCGACACCCTCGTCAAAAAGAGAAAAAAATCGTCCTGTTTCCCGAGCCCCAAGCTTGGACCCGTCGACCAATTATTTCATCGACCCTCGTGATTTTCGGTTCATCCGCGAGGAGTCATAATTTTCCTGCAGCTTTATTCGTATACATGCCGTACGCTGTTGCGACGAGGACGATACGCGTCGGCGTTCAACAAGCGAGAGTCCTTCGAGCAACGAAACCGAAGAGCGACGAGAGGGCCTCGAACGGGTTGAGCAAATGAAGAATGAGAAGAGGGCGAAGAAGCCAGCGAGGCATTGCGACGTCGCGATGTACATACAACGTGCACAGTGTAACGGTAGAACGCAGCCAGAAATAATGAGTCCATTATAGTTTATAGTCCCTCGCGAAGTGACGTTACCGTACAACGCCAAGTCGTTTAAGGATGTTGAGTCCCTATGTTAATGTTAATTGTTAATGTTAATTGTTCAATAAATAGCTTCTTAATCGTCATGAAATTTTTACACGACCTCCTGAATACTTCATGTAAAAACATACCAAATTTTCAGAATTCTATCATCATTACTTAAACCTCCTTAAGGGTTGAAATAAAAAATGATAAGAAAATTCGGAAAATTTGGTATGTTTTTGTATGAAGTATTTAAGAGGTCGTGTTAAAATTTCACGACGATTAGGAAGCTCGTTATTAAAAAATTAACATTTTGTTAAGAACAATTTTTAAAAGAAATTAAAAAAAATTTATCAATAAACTTCGTTTTGTTTCCGTTGCTTTCAGTATATTGTAGATATTATAAAATTGAGAGGTCAAAAAAAAAACTTATTGCAAAGTTACATCAGTTTCCATAAAACAACATTTAATTTGTGAATGTTAATTGTTCAATAACGAGCTTCCTAATTGTCGTGAAATTTTTACACGACCTCTGAAATACTTCATACAAAAACATACCAAATTTTCAGAATTTTATCATCATTTGCGATTTGGGACTCAACATCCTTAATAGCGAAAAATTCGTTTATCGAAGAAATCGGAAGCTAAAAGTACGAAAGGAGGCAGACGACGATGATCACGGAAGACGGACGATGATAAAAAGTAGCAATGAAGTGGTGCACGGTCGTATCCCCCGCCCCCCTCTCTATTTTATTTTATATTCTACTTTGTGTACTTTTCCCTCGAATATATTGTTCGTTACATAGATTCGTACCACTGTACCGTATATTTCCTTGTTTATTTTTACTTTTTGTTTATTTCTCGTTACTATTGCCATTATTATTATTATTATTCTCATTGATTGGTAAATATTCGGAAGTGGGGCTCTTGCTAGAATCAGGCTAATTTTTGTTTGGGTTTGTTTGGGGTTGTTTCGGGTTGTTTGGGGTTGTTTCGGGTTGTGTGGGTTTGTTTGAACCATTGAAGAAAATTAGCCTGATTCTAGCAGGAGCCCGACTTCCGAATATTTACCTTATTAATTTTATAACCATTTACACTATGTTTATTCTTACGTTTAATTGCACGATTTTGAACGAACTTTGCATACCATGTATCATATTACCTCAAGGTTCCAAACCAAGGCATATATATTATTATTATTATTATTGTTATTATTATTATTATTATTATTGTTATTATTATTATAACGATAAGAACCTCCCCTATTTTAAAAAGACTTTATTTATGGACGGCCCCTAAGTGTGCCAACGAAGGGTTAATTATTAATTGCCATTTTATACTAATTTGATGTCTTTAAACTTGCCTTGTGGTATTATTAACTCATGATTAAATTGGTTTTATCTCTCTCTCTCTCTCTCTTTCTCTGATTTCCGTTTATCTCCCTTGGTCCTTTTCTTTGGCTCTCGCACCCTCCCTCCTTCTCTCTCTCTCTCTCTCTCTCTCTCTCTCTCTCTCTCTCTCCCCTCCCCCCTCTCTCTTGCTCCTCTCCTCGTATCGTCGCCTCCCACGCTGGTCCACGAGTTCAAAAGGAACAGAACGAAAAAGATAAAAAAAAATACACGCATCGCGAGAGATAAATACTTTGTAGCTACTGTCCCGCTTTTTCCCTATCTGCGTTTCTTTCGTTGCCTCCGAATTTCGATGAAGAAGCAAAAACAAACAGACAAAGATGCGTTGAAAATTCGCACGCTCTTAGTGCAACGATAGGACGTTACTGCGAGCGCTGTTCGGTGATTTTTATTAGTATCGTCACATTCGCAAACATATTAGAGGGATCTCTCTCTCTCTCTCTCTCTCTCTCTCTCTCTCTCTCTCTCTCTCTCTCATTCACCTCGTTATGGACGTCCGGACGCAAGCCTTCTGGCGTGATAACACAATCCGACATTGAAAAAAACGAAAAAAAAAAGAAAAAAAATACGACCGAGTCGACGACGAAACAGATGATGTACCAAGAATGATATACGACGACGAGCATATGTGAGTCACTCTCGCCAACGATCCAATTAATAATTGTGCAAAAAATCAAACACAAGCGCGTATCTATGCATTTGCATGCATGTGTATATATATATATATATATATATATATATGCTTGTCCACACACTTTTCGCCCCAAATATCAAATGTCCTCTGTCGATCGTCGGAAATTGAAAATATTGAAAGAAAAGCCTCCTGAATTTTTTTATGAACAGTCAGCTTTTGGAGTAAATTTAAAAAAAAATCTGTTCGACCCTAGTCTGTGCTGAGAATTACATACGTAATAAGGGCCGATTGGAGAGAAACGTATTTTTTTCTGGCGGAGTGAAACAGAATTTTGTTGGAGTGTAACGGAACCGGAAAATCTTTCACGTTTTTGAAAACTGACAAATTTTTGCAGTCATCTCAAAGAAATTACCATATAACGATATTTAAAAAAAAACAGAATTTAGGATATAAGACGACTGTATTCTAAATTACCATTGAAGTGTAACGGAACCGGAAAATCTTTCACGTTTTTGGAAACTGACAAATCTCGGCAGGGATCTCAAAGAAATTACCATATGATATTTAAAAAAAACGAATTTACCATGTTACACGACCATATTATAAATTAAGACGACATATTATCTTTAGTATCATACTTGATACGAAAAGAAAACAGAATGTACTTTGCAGATCATTTCAAACAATCGAATTACTCCGAATAGAATTATATTGATGAAGAAATCTTTGGAGTAATCTGACAAAAAAATACTACATAATCGAAATTTACCATATAACACGACCATATTATAAATTAAGACGCCATATTATTTTTGGTATCATGATAAATGATACTAAAAAGAACTGAATTTACTTTGAAGATTATTTCAAACATTTGAAGTACTCCGAATAGAATTATACTGATGAAGAAATCTTTGGAGTAATCTGACAAAAAAAATACTATATAATTGAAATTTACGTAAAAACGGAATTCATTTTGTCAGATTATACCGAACATTTCAACTACTCCACGTCAGAATTGGGCAGCAGACATTACTTTTGTAATTTCATTACCAGTAAATTACAATTACTGTAAATAACTGCAATATTTAGTCACTAATTACAATTACGGGATACAATTATAAATTTTTATTTATCAATTACAGTTACTATAAAGAATTGTAATTTTGTGATTATCAACTACAATTACTCGAAATAATTGTAATTTTTTGCTGCTAATTACAATTACTTGGAAGAATTGTAATTTTTCCGTTATCAATTACAATTACTGGAAAAAATAGTATTTTTTGTATTATTCATTACAATTACTTGGGAAAATTGTTACTTCTTTATATCAATTACAATTTTCTTACGATTAACCCTTTAACATCACAAAGACACTTTTCACAAGTCTTCTTTCCGACGTGATTATTTACCATGAAAATGTCGGGCAAAAAATTCCTAAAGTACCTTGTCGACTATTTTCAAGGCCGCTCTTTCGAATGGCGCAACTTAAATTTCGCTAAAATCATTTTTTATACAATATTTTTGCAAAATATTGTATAAAAAAGCTTCGTTTTTACGAGAAAAAAAACCAGATATCCATTTCGATGCATAGAATTCTCTCAAGCAAAAAAAATTTAATGAAACCACATTGCGTGGTTTACTATTACCGAAAGTAATTTTGATAATTTCAGATTTAATTACAATGACTGAAAATAATTGTAATAATTTCTGATTCAATTACAATGACTGAAAGTAATTTTACTGAACTTCGATTTAATTAAAATGACTCAATGTGATTTTAATTGACTCCAATTCAATTACAATTACTGGAAATAATTTCAATGGACTCTAATTCAATTGCAATTATCGAAAGTAATTTTAATGAACTCCGATTCAATTATTATTACTGAAAGTAATTTTAATGGAATACGATTTAATTACAAATTACCTTTAGTAGTTTGTAATTGTTAATTTTTTATTACAATTTTGCCCAGCACTGCTCCACATGGAATTGTATCCATATAAAGAAATCTTTGGAGTAATATGGTGAAAAAAAAATCTGTTCCACTCCGATTAGCCATGGCAAATATATATATATATATATATATATATATATATATATATATATATATATATATATTTGCCATGGCTAATCGGAGTGGAACAGATTTATATATAACATTTTTTATATTTATTTATATATTTATATATAACAGATATATATATATATATATATATATATATATATATATATATATATGATATTCATTGTTTGGGATTGCGATACATACACGAGTATATAAATATACAAAAATACAAGACAATGGGCAAGCACCGATCTGCTCGCTGACCAGTCACATTGGAATGACCCTCTTTGCCGTGTGCGGCTCGTTCATTCGCAAGAGAGGAACCGCGAGGATCGAGTAAACGCAAGAATGGCGTCCGGCTTCGCGTTGTGATTCGACTCTAGCACGCAAGTTATGTATATATATATACCTACACAATACACTATATATATATATATATATCTATCTATATATCTATATATACATACATATATATATATATATATATATATATATATATATATATATATATATATATATATATATATATATATATATATATATATATGTGTGTGTATATGTATGTATATATATGTAATGTGTATTGGTATGACGGCATATAGTTAAGGATTTGCACACTGAGAGTACGTAGCGCGTTACAGCCGCACGCGAGTAGCAACGGATCATCTCCATTGTCCGCGGCGGAGCGTGCAAGCTCGCGACTGGACAGTCTCTCCCGTGTCGCGGCTTTCCCTCTCGTCTCTCCGCAACGCCAACGACACAGGCCCCAGGCGCACATATCGCGCAGGCTGGGGATCGCCCGCGCGAGTGGAGCCCGAGCTCTGGCAGCGGCTCTCTCGCTTCTAACGCTTCGCTTCGGTTGCCTCGACGTTGCTCGCCGGGGATGACGTAACGCGACGAGGCGAGCACGCACACGGGGCGTTGCCTAATTGTTTGCAACGTACAGCCAACGCGAGGCGACACGTGCGGGGCTGTACGTGTGTATGGTATATTTCGATATTTCCCCGCATGCCCTTGCGGACTTTCGTGATTCTTCGATCTTCTTAAGGGGTTACCCCCACTTGCGATTTTGAAAAAAATCGATTTTTTTTATTGCATTTTTTTGAAGTATAAGTATCTGAGAATATGTCCTGAAAATTTCAAGTCGTTCCGAACAAAATTGACTGAGATATGAGCGTTGAAAGAGAAGAATATTTTCTTCGTGTAAACGGAAATTGAAACTTCAAACGCGTTTTTCTCAAAATGGCATTTCTGAAGTCGGTGACCGAGATTACACGAACACTAATGAACCGATCTTCTTGAAATTTTGCAGGCTTATTTAATACATAAAAATGTAGTCTTTGATCGTTCGATTTTTTTTTTTGAAACAAAAATGGCCCTTTTATAGCCAAAAAACGGCCGTTTTTTTTCGTTAAAATCGAACCATTAACTTTGACTGTCCGCCATTTTGTGAAAAATGAATATTTTTTAAAATCCTTCGATTAAAGACTAGTTTATACTTATATTTGACTAAATCCATCCGCATTTTTTTTTCCAGATGATCCACTTCGCCGCAATGTTGGTCACCGCAAACCGTGTATATAAAAACATTATTTCATTGACGGCCATTTGCCACTAAACAATGTAATATTTTTCAATAAAAAAATTACTGAAAGTTCTTCAAGATGTGTTCTTTAAGATGGTATATTGATCGATTAAAAAAGTTTTGTAGTTTTCTTTAAAAAAATTCATGAAAAAGCCCTTTTTTTGCGCTACAAGTGGGGGTAACGCCTTAAGACTTGTACTAACATATAAAAAGCGAATTTAAAAATATCCTTTTGTTTTTCTTAAATAAATTGTCAAAAATGACCCTTCATTTTGCCCTCACAAAGGTATATCCCCCTTAAAGGATGAACAGAGAAGGAAAAGTGTAGAAGCCGATTTTTCAATTACGGTATAGTCAAATATCCGTAATTCTCGTACATTATCTGTATATATATATACGTGGCGCCATCTGCGCTGAGCTTTGCGCAAGGTTCCCTATTCCGGAAGTCTTTCGCGGCGAAGTTTCAAGCCGCGAAAAAAAGTGTTCCGCCTGAACAAAGCTTCCTCGCGCCGAGGAATCTCGACGAGAGCGTCAAAGTAAGAGAATAGCACAATGGGGTCTTTGGATTCGTACTCACCGTCGTTGTGATAAGATCTGGGGGCGAGTGTCGGCGGCACGGAGGTGAGGGTCTGCTGGATCGAAGCCTGCGACGGGGTGTTTCTCGATACGGGACCGGACGAGGAAGTCGTCGACGTCGTCGAGCTCGCCGGTGTCGCTGGACTCTTGTGTTCCGGGGTCGGGACCGAATTGTTCGCGGGGTTATTCTGCTGCTGCTGCTGCTGATAGCCAAGAAAATCGCCGAGATCCGGTACGCAAACGCTCTCGTAAAGATTAGCCGGCATGTTCTCCAGCGATGCCTTCTCGACTTCGTCTTCTGAGACGACCATCATAGCAAACAAGAAAACAAGAAAAGCAATTCATTATTCTTTCTTCTTATTTCCGTCTTGTTTTTACTTGTTTTCAATTGTTTTTACTTGTTTTTACTCGCTTCTACTTGTTTGTACTTGTTTTTACTAGTTTTTATTTGTTTTAACTTGTTTTTACTCGTTTTTACTTGCTTCTACTTGTTTGAACTTGTTTTTACTTGTTTTCACTTGTTTTTACTCGTTTTTACTTATTTTTACTTGTGTTTACTTGTTTCTACTTGTTTTGACTTGTTTCTACTTGAATTTACTTGTTTTCACTTGTTTTTACTTATTTTCACTTGTTTGTACTTGTTTTTACTTGCTTCTACTTGTTTTTACTTGCTTCTACTTGTTTGTACGTATTTTTACTTGCCTTTACTTGTTTTCACTTGTTTTTTACTCGTTTTTACTTATTTTTACTTGTGTTTACTTGTTTCTACTTTTTTTTACTTGTTTATACTTAAATTTACTTGTTTTCACTTGTTTTTTGCTTGTTTTTACTTTCTTTTACTTGCCTTTACTTGTTTTTACTTATTTTTACTTGTTTCTACTTGAATTTACTTGTTTTCACTTGTTTTTTGCTTGTTTTCACTTGTTTTTACATGTTTTTACTTGTTTCTACTTGTTTCTACTTGCTTCTACTTGCCTTTACTTGTTTTCACTTGTTTTTACTCGTTTTTACTTGTTTTTACTTGTTTCTACTTGAATTTACTTGTTTTCACTTATTTTCACTTGTTTGTACTTGTTTGTACTTGTTTTTACTTGCTTCTACTTGTTTGTACTTGTTTTTACTTGATTGTACTTATTTTTACTTGCCTTTACTTGTTTTCACTTGTTTTTTACTCGTTTTACTTATTTTTACTTGTGTTTACTTGTTTCTACTTGTTTTTACTTGTTTCTACTTAAATTTACTTGTTTTTTGCTGGTTTTTACTTGTTTTTACATGTTTTTACTTGCTTCTACTGGTTTCTACTTGTTTGTACTTGTTTTTACTTATTTTTACTTGTTTCTACTTGAATTTACTTGTTTTTTGCTTGTTTTTACTTGTTTGTACTTGTTTGTACTTGTTTGTACTTGTTTTTACTTGTTTCTACTTGCTTCTACTTGTTTGTATTTGTTTGTACTTGTTTTTACTTGCTTTTACTTGCCTTTACTTGTTTTTACTTGTTTCTACTTGAATTTACTTATTTTTTGCTTGTTTTTACTCGTTTTTACTTGTTTTTACTTCTTTTCATTTGTTTTTATTTGTTTTTACTCGTTTGTACTTGTTTTTACTTGTTTTTACTCGTTTTTACTTGTTTTTTATTCGTTTTTAACTTGTTGTTTACTTGGTTTTACTAGTTTTTTCTCCACTGCGCGGCCGGACGGTCACCCATCCGAGTAGTGACCCGCGCACTGACGACTGCCGTTCTTTCTCACCTTCCTTCGCCTCTTTCGCGAGATCATCAAGCCGCAGCAATAAACACGCAACAGGATGAAGACCGCCTGGGGATATGTATCGCGCGGGGGCCGTGCACTTTCTCAATTTCCGGTTTCGCGCGACGTACAAACAAGCGCGAGCAATCGAATCGCGATTCTACACTAACGCATGTTAATCCCCCCCCGTCGGACGCCCCCGATGGCAAAAGTCGCAACTTCTCGTGGGCGAGCGCGAAAATCCGGTGTTGCAGAGTCCTTTGCCAATTTTCTTTATACACCCAACAGGTCTCGCAAATCGCGCCTTCGGAACCCCCTCACTTGCTCACGGGACGATAGGAAACTTGCCTCTTGACGTTTGAATCGTTGGAAGGCGACGAAAGTATTTTTTAATATTTTTGATTTGTCCTTTTCATTATTGCGAAAAAGATTTTTTCGATATTTTTATTTTCTCCTTTTCATTATTGCAAAAATACTTTTTCCTTTATTTTCTCATTTTCATTATTCCAGGAAAGATTTTTTGCGATAATGTGGAGGAGAAACGAAAAATATTTTCAGTATTGCAAAAAATAATTTTTTTATATTTTCATTTTCTCCTTTCACCCCTTAAAACCGTTTTTCCGGCGATAAAAAAAAAATACGTATCGCTTACTTTTCGGTGCTTCATAACATATCCAAATTTCAACAAAATCAAAGGGTGTCACCCGAGGGATGTTCCTTGTTAGTAAAACTTCGAAATTTATCTTTCCCAGACGGATCACCCCCCCCCCCCCCCTCCCGCCCCCCCCCTATATCAGTATATTCCAACATTCGTCTTCGAAAGGCTCGAGGCTTCTAAAAAAAAAAAAAAAATTACTCATGCCAATCAAACCCCTGTGCCCGATAAATCCAAGAGACCAGGAAATTTTCCCTCCAAAATGGCAGCGTTGCATCGCAAAATTGACTACTTCCTACATGTCTCGCTCTTTTCGTCCTCGGACTTAAGTGTTTCCGCACACACGGGCAGCCCCGATCAGAAAAACGCAGGGAATACCCACAATAATAATACGAACGATAATAATCATGATGATAATAATAATAATAATGACAATAACGAAAATAAGAGAGTGAGCGCGGGTGTTCGAAAAACCGCTTAAGTGGCCAAACGCGCAATGGTTCGGCACTCACAATTCGCTCTCCCAAAGGCACAGGACATCCGGAGGTGGAGTTTCTATGGTGGGCCTTTTTTTCTTCCCTCTTTCTCTCTCTCTCTCTCTCCCACTTTTTCCTCCGCCCTTCTTTCATATATTTTTTCATTTTTTCCTCCACCTCCTCGTCTTCGATCCACCCCACTCTCGTCTTTCTCAGGTGATCCGACGAAAAATAAAAACCCTCGGGCTGGGGATTCCTCGAGATGCACACGTACCCCTGTGAGTCTAGCGTTTTATTGTCCACTCTTGATGTGCGTTTCTATCAAAATGTGTAGGTGTGCGCACGTCGTGTAATTCTCAGCACTTTTTGGATCTACCTGCCCCTCGACACGGGCTATTTTACGGAAACACGATATGTTTCGATCCCCCCTCGCTGTCTTTTCTCAACTCGCTTCCCCGCGAGCAGGAACAAGACAGGCATGTGCGCGGCGCTATATCCACGAAATAAGATTTTTCTATTCGGCCCTACTCGACACGCTGCACGCCCTTGCCATATCGATATATCGATATATCGGACCTTTTTTTTATGTTCCCTTCGCTTTTTATCAAACCTTTATTTATTCTCTTTTTAGGCATACGGACGAGCATAACATTCCCAAAATATATATATTGTTTTTAATCTTCGATTTTTTCAATTTTTTTAGCATTAAAACAACGAACAAAATTTCTGTAATATGCAGATCTTTTTTTCAACTCCAATTTGTTCACTTTTTTTCGCAAGCGTACAAACAACGGGCTAAGTTTCTGAAATATATCTTTTTTTCAGAACCCAATTGGTTATATTTTTTAAATCGAATTTTCTCGCCCATTGATATTTTACCTTGAGGCTCTATAGTTCTCGAGTGACAACGCGAAAAACTGTCGTACTTTGCAAAAAGAGGCGAACGACAATGTGGGGGAAAGAATGGAAAAGTAATTATTTGGGGATTTTCCCATTAAGATGTAGGAATGTCCGGTTCGTTTGGGTTTGAATTTTTTGGTTTGTTCATTTGGGTTTGGGTTTGTTTTTTTTTTTGGAAGTTTGTTTGCGTTTGAGTTTGTCTTTTGGGGAAGTTTGTTTGCGTTTGTATTTTTGGGTTGATTTGTTTGGGTTTGTGTGTTTGGGATTGTTTGTTTGGGACGTTGTACAGAAGTGAAATTAGCTCCTGTCCGGACGGCTAGCCTCAACGTTGAAGAAAACAAGTTAATAATAAAATAGTTCGATAAATAAAGTACAACGATATATATATATATATATATATAAATAATTGTATGTACGCTTACAAGTGTACGCGAACAAGTACATGAGGTAGACTCACATATTCATTCTTAGCGATGCTTCGGATTGATCGTTTCCGGCCTGCCGGTCTAACCCAGCACAACTGCTATCGGACGATTCGATCGGGAGCAGCTTACGAGATTTATTGCGCACTGCGCAGTAAAACGCACCCACCATATTGCCCGAGGAGCCACGAACCTCCATTCTACCTATGCACTTCGCTATCCATTTTTGATTCTTCCTATTTTCGCCGCACGTCCGGAGATCTCGCCGGCAATTTGCGGCGTTTGTCCGCGTGGAGGAGCAGGAGGTCGCGAAACGCGGATAAGTCGAGTTTCCGGTTTGTTTGCAATTTTTTATGTGCGACGAGTTTGGAGCAGCGAAGGAGACGTTTGTCCTAGTCGCTTAACGTTTTCGGAGCTTATAAAGTGATCCGGCATGATGGACGATTTTTAGCGAGCTCGGGATTGATTTTTCTTGATAATATGTGACAACAAGAGGGTGATGCAAAAAAAATCGATACTTTTTCTGCGCGGTTACAGAGGTAAATATTATGTTTAGATTTAAAAGAAAAAATATTTTGGAACTAAATTTTATGTTCAACACGTGAAAAATAACGATTTGGAGAAAAAAGACAAGAATTTTTTTTACAATACGCTGACTTCTGCTGTGGAGAACAAAAAAAAAGTGTCGACTTTGTTTGCATCAGCCTGTACAAGTTCGGAAGTGAGATTTAAAAATTGGACCGTTGCAACGAACCTTTCTGAAGCATCTCCAAGTGTTCCCAGAGTATGTCGCCCATGAAGGCGGGAGCACGCGCCAGGAAGGACTCCTTTCCCATGGCACAAATCTCTTTGCCGGTCATGTGCTGCCAGGGTTGCATCGCCACACCCTCGAGCGAAAATTCCCTTATGGCCCAGTGTATCCAGTGATGAACCGCCGTCTCCGACCACTGTCTCGGGTCTGAAACAACACAAGATTATTATACGTGTAGAGAAATATCGTGACATGTGTTTGTGTGCTGGCGAGTGCGAGCATCGGAGGAGGAAAAGTATTTTTCGGGAAGGTTGGTCCAGCGGCATGCAGGCTGATAAATTAATCATGGTTTTTCCCGGAGTCGTTGAAGATAGAATCGTCGGTGTTTGTGGGTGTCCCGGGTCCTGTCATTACCGAGCACCGGTCCTTGCTAGTTGACAAGCTGGCGCTGTTCTATCGGGTAAGGAACAACGACAACAGTTCGCCGGCAATTCGGTTGCGTTCAGGGTCATCGGTGTGATTTGGAGGTATCTACTAACGAGGACATCGTGGAAGTAACCAGGTTCGCTGGTGATGGCGGGAACGAAAGGCTTGAATGCTGATCATGTCATTAGCGAAGGATTCTCAGCAAGGACGACCCACGACGACGACGAGGACTGCAGAAAACACCAACCTAAACCCAACATTCTCCAACTGAGCCAAGTTAGGTTAATTAGCAATGGGACACTGCTGGGCTCGAGGAACTCCCCTGGTACACCAGCACTCCGCTTTTCCGCTTCTTTTCCAACCTCCCAAATTCCGTTGTTTTTCGCAACCTCCTTAACACCGCTCCCTGCATATTCGCTAAACAACCTACAATTCCAAAGGTGACTTCCGAACCGCTGAACCCGCGGAAAAAAACATCCGAAAAAAATTCATCGTCTCAGGCCGGAATCGAACCCGGTACCTTCGGCACGTGAATCAGGGACTCTAGCGACTGCACCACGGCTCGTTCGATAATCCACCAGCTAAATATCGATACTCATCGTCGAACGAAACCGAGTCCGACGATTTTTCCTCTCTTGGGGGTTAAAAAAACGGTCCGACGGTATAAATATTTGTTGCCTGCTGATGGTAGTGTGCTGCTGTTGCTGCTGCCGTACGATAACGAAGGAGGTGTCACGAAAGTCCGTCGGGAATTCTTTCACCATATTATTGGCGATGCTGATGGGCAACGATACCAAGAAACTCTGGAATGTCCCATTTGAGGTGTGCACGCCCATATTTGCGCTCGTTCGCGCTCGTGCACTCGGCCGACCATTGTTTCGCGGTATCTCGCGGGTTTTTCTTTTTTTAAAGCGTATATAAACGTCTCGGAACGTCTCGAGTTGGCATACGATCGTCATCGTGGCGTACTAGGTGCCGATGCCCTCTGAGCTCGTCCCGAACTCTCGTCATCTTTCTTTCCCCATACATCACTATGTACATACATACATACATACATACATACATACATACATATATATATATATATATATATATATATATATATATATATATATATATATATATATATATATATATATATACATGTACATACACACATAAATATATATATATATAGGTCCTCGAAGTCGAATGGCTTCAAAATCACTTTTCCCCATACACATATATGGAAAAAAATATATATATGGGTATATATCTACATACATATAGAATCCGGAGTTAATCGATTCAAATGATTCAGTAGATCGGACTTTAATCGACCAGAGGTCGCAATAAAATAGTCACATACTCAAAATCTTCTTTTTTTCTTGTATAACGCGGGAATTAATCTTAAATGATGATTTATTCAATTAATTGAAATTGAATTAGATTAATTAATTATTAAAATTTTAAATACATTGATTAGACATTTAAATTATATCAATTGATTAGATTAATTAGAAAAACTATAATTAATTTTTTTTTATCCTTTCTTTTCCTTTCGAAACGCGAGAATTCCCTGGACGAGAGAATTGTTCACAATGTTAAATTCCCTCGAATTGGTGCAACTCCGGCCGATTGTTCGATACATTGAGTGGAATATTTTCGATCGAGAATCCATCGATAGCAATGACGAATGATTATTCAGCTGCGAGTGCTCGAAGGCGAGTCTGTAGGCTGAATTATTTCAAAAAAAGGAAAAAAAGAGAAAATGTTTCGTTGGGAGCGCAATCTTTCGAAAAAAAAAAGAAAAAAAATATTACGATAACCTCTCGTATTCAAGAATGACGCAAACGCAATAAAAATGCAATTAGAAGTCTCGGTTTTTCTCGAAATTTCGTCAGAACGCAGAACCATTGTGTTTCGCTTCGTGTTGAGATTCAATCGTAACGATGTACACACGACTCGCGACCCGTTAACTCTTCTCCCCCCCCCCAACGCTCTCGCCCCGCAAACCATTCGCATCGGCGCTCCTCCATCATCCAAACCCTCCAAATCGCAATACAAGCCACAAAGTACCATTTTCTAGAACTGATTCCCGATCGTCGGTACAAATCAACTCAATTTTTTTTTCCATCACTTTCAAATCAATTTTTGAGCCCCGCTGAGGATTCTCGAGATACCCCGACGGTTTTGTTCGTCCCGCGATCACCGGAAACATCGAACAAACATCTCCCCCGAACTCGTCCCAACGAAAATTGCGATACACGGTTTTTTACTTCTGTCGGTCACGTGTGTCGGAATGTTGGCAAACGAATGCCGCATATTCGGGAGGGGGGGGGGGGTTGAAGCAACGAGGGAGGGGAAGAGTTTGGCATATAAATGATGGTCATGTCCATGAACGTAGATCCAAAAAGCAAAGAGTCGTTCCGCTGTGCGATGCATACATACATACATACATACATACATATATATATATATATATATATATATATATATATATATATATATATATATATATATATATATATATATATATATATATGCATGTATGTATATATATAGACACTCGTCTCACCTCATGCACGCACGCACCTATAACAGATCTATCTACCTGTACATATATATATATAGGTATGTGTTCGAGTGAAGAACGAAGTCGCGCGAACAAAGGGACTCGGGGGATCGCCGCGATTCGGATGAAGGCCTTTTATGAATGGAAGAGAGCGCGCGCGCTCTCCGCGACTAGGCAAAGCACGAAACGAATAAAAAAAAAAAGAAAAAAAACGTGTAAAGCGTGTTGTTCTGTCTATATATATATATATATATATTTGTACATTCACCTATATACACACCCACACCCAAATGCATATATATTTGTGTGTATATATTCCTAATGAAGCTAAATATTATTTATATATATTTTATATTTATATTATATGAATATAATATATTATATATATAAAAATATAATAAATATAATATATAATAAATATAAATATTTATGTTTATGTTATAGTATATTATTAGGGTGGCACAAATTTGAGCCCTATTTTTTCCCCTTTTTCTCACCATTCGATCATCTTCGAAGAAGAAGAAAAAAATCGTCGCGAAAGCTGCGAGCGGTCAAAACATATTTAGAGGGCGCAAGCCTTCCAAAAATTCAAATTTTTTGATAAAAAATTGATTTTTTTAAATTCTCTTCTCACCCATGAATTTTACGCTTCATGAATTTTAAATTAACCTCGCGAAAACTCTAGCCGGCCAATGAGTATTTAGTGGTCGCTCAAGAGCTTCGAAATTTCCAATTTTCGCCAATTTTTGTTTACTCTTCTCACTCACAAATTTGACGCTTTGTACAATTTTCAAAACAATTAATCCTTTTTTCTTTGGTAACAGATTTTTTTAATTTACCTCACACTCCTGACCCAAGAATTATAATCTTTGTGCTCACGAAATAATTCTTTAAGTTCTCGTCCGTAGACAAAGCTATAGCTATTTTTGTTCGTAAAACTGAAATGGCATCTGATTTTTGCGCCTCGTAATGCGTGCTACGGTTGGTCCTCGTTAGGCAAACTGCGAACCAATCGTAGCTGCACTCTGTGACGAGCGACGCCATATTACAATAATACGTAATAATACATAATAACGCATATCGTCTAATTGGTGTTTGTTACCAATTATTATAACAAATTATTCAGAACATGCAACAATCAGCTGTTTTTTTTGTCAATATTTTGTTCATTATTTTTATTTGTTTCGATTATTATTGAATTATTGATTTTCATAGAAAACATTCGAATAAATTATTGTATAACGTATTAATAATAATCTTATTATTAAAAATCTTGTTGTTTGTAATAACTAATAGCAATAATCTATTATATAATAAAGACGGTACAATAGAATCAAAATAAAAATAATTTACAATATAAATCGATACATCACATGATGATAGGGTAGACAATGATACACTACTGGAACGAATTTGCATATTATGCGACACCGAAATGACACTACTATTTTTATTTTAATCCATAATGTTTCTACTTGGAATTTGACTTAATAAGCCTACATTGATAAGAATATAAAATATAAGTGACTACAAGGTAAAAATGATCGATAAATGCTAAATGTAAAAAAATCAAAAGTGTCCGGAATTAATTCCACCAGTGTCGATAGATCGCTGAACCGGGTGCAAAAGTTCGTATGTTTTTCGATCTTTTGATGCTGCACTTATTCAGATACGTATGTGAAAACTGTAGAGGTGTGGATTGTGGATTATGGAAAATCGTGGCTAATCGTGAGACGAATTTGACACGTGCAACGTGCATTAAGGCCTTAGCCCACAGTAACGGGTGTAAAATCGTGTGCGAATTTAACAATTTTTCTTCGTATGAAAAAGTGATTTACTCATAAAATTAATTACACATCTATTTAGCACGAATATCAAGCTGTTAGAAAATATATATTTTTTTTCGATGTACAAAACTACTCGAAACTTTTCGAAAAAGCTTTTTTCCAATTGACGTGACAAATAACTTCAACAATTTTCACTCGATTTACTTCAAATTTGAAAGTTATGTTCCTGATTGCCTTTCGCAGAGAAGTGCATACGGAATTTCTGATTAATCGAAAACTTTTCATTTTATGAGCAGTTTATGACGAAATTTTTCACTGAAATTTCATTTCTTAAGTTCAAATACCTACAACTTTTGAATAAAACAATATTTTTTAACCTCCGTACGTACTTCTCTAGGTATTCTAATGTAGATTGACGAGAATTTTTTTTTTTTGTTCAAGGTCAAAAATTGTGGATGCTAAACGTCACGCCGCGGAGCGTCGAAAAAAAAGTTAACAAAAAGAAAATATTAGTAGTCGGCCATTCTGTGCATGGAAAAAAAAATGCCAACAGCTTGACATTCATACTAAATAGATGTGTAATTAGTTTTATGAATTAATCACTTTTTCATAAGAAAAAAAAAATGTTAAATTCGCACATGATTTTGTACCCGTTACTGTGGCCTAAGGCCTTAATGTTGAAGCGGGTGGGCATGCGAGTGCGCACGTGTAGTCCGGGCGACTCGCGCGTCGATTGTACGTCGCGTGTACATTCGGTGTCGAAGGAGAGTAACGCGCGGTCCCGAGGAAAAAGAGAAAGAGAGAGAGAGAGAGAGAGAGAGAGAGAGAAGTGTCTAACGGGGCGCGAGAGCAACATAACCATCGGTCGTGTACGTGCAGAGACGACGGATCAAAGAACACCGCCAATGTTTGAGGATCGCGCCGATGTTTGATCAACTGATTCCTTGTCAGCATTGTTAACAGACTCTTATACGAGACTCCTCTCCGAGCTGTTCTCCCTGTTCTCTCATCGCAGACTCGTTTTCACCTATACCACACGACGTCGTATCTGTGGCTACGGTTTTTTTTTTACGTTTTCTTTGACAGAATTTTTATTCCTTATCTAAGATGAAGACGTGTATATGTATATAGACGTATGTGAAGCAAAGTTGAAGATAGTGTCGTCACTTTTCACAGGTGTTCGGAGACGGCGCTAGAGAGTGACACTTCGCTCTCTGCTCTTTATTTAATAAAAGAACAAAAAGATGTGTGTTCAGTGAAATTTTATGTGTGTGTATATGTATGGATATGTCTACTTGAAATTTTCATTATATATACATCTTTTGTGTCGATATATATATATATATATATCGACTACATAATAATTAAACTACATAAAACTACATAATAATTGATCAAAATGAATGTTCATTATATCACAATATTTTGTCTCCATATATATAAGATTTATTTGAATTAAATTATATTTCTTATATTTCGTTTAATTGAATCATATTTAATGTAATTTACTATAACATATTGAAAATTACATTAAATATGATGACACATATATATATATATATATATATGTGTCATTTGATATTTTCAATATATTATAGTAAATTACATTAAATATGATTGAATTAAATTATATTTCTTATATTTCGTTTAATTGAATCATATTTAATGTAATTTATACATTAAATATTACATTACATTACATTGTAATGTACTGTAATTAATTACAATTACATTACAATGTACATTACAATGTAATTACATTACATTACATTAAATATGATACATTAAATATTATACATACATTAAACATGATTCAATTAAACGAAATATAAGAAATATAATTTAATTCAAATAAATTTTATATATATGGAGACAAAATAATGTGATATAATGAACATTCATTTCGATCAATTATTATGTAGTTTTTTTAGTAGTTTACCAATTATTATTATTATTTTATGTATACATCGATGTGTCGATATATATCTATATATATATACATATATGGACTGGAAAAGATGTCTGCATGATAGAAATTAATTTTAACCTAATTATCATATAATTTGATTAACAGTTGTTTAAGTTTAATTCAATTCATTATAATATAACGAAAATTAAAAACGACATATGTATGTATGAATTCGATAAACATATGTATTAGACCTTTAGAAATGCCTCCCCCCCCCCCAATCTATTAAACTTTTTTTTTCTTTCGATGTCGCCAAAATGAATATATTTTATAATTTGTCCTTGTTTTTTTTTTAATTCGCGACTCTTTGATCTTGAAAAAAAGCTAACAAACTGAAAGAAACTTTTGTAGATTGAAAAAAAAAAGCAGACGGAACTTTTTTTAAATAAAAAAAAATTGAAAAGCTGAACAGAATTTTAAGAAACTAAAAAAACTACAAACCTTTGAAACTAAATAAAATTTCAATATAACTAAAGATTGTCATTCAACGAATTAATAGCCTCAGCGATCCCCAATCTTCGGTATATCCATATCTACACGACGCGAATAAAAGCGGCTGTTCGGGTTTGCACCTACGAGTCGAATGAATTTCCTCGTATATACATGTATGAAAAATCCGGCAGTTTGTATCTTCCAGGGCTCGAAATGCGGGAAGAAAAACAACAACGTTATCCCGAATGAAGAATAAACACAAAAAAAACGAACTTTTATTGCCTACCGAATTTTCGTTCTATCAGCGAGAGCGATGAAACGGCTTTTTCATGCGCGTTTTATCTGCCCCTTGCAAGGTCACAGCCTTCGTATTTATTACGATTGCACTCGTCGCAACACCCGGTACGAATGCGGAAAAGAAGAAGAGGAATAAAGAAAAAAAAAGAAATCACCGAAAGTACCGATAAGCCGAGTAGCAGGTGTCGCAAACTTTGTCCCGTTGGTGCCCTTTGGATGCGTAGGTAGGTACGTTGAAGCGAGAGAAAAAAGAATAAAGAATCAAAGCTCGCAAGCATGGCGAGCGTAGGAATTAGAAATTTGCCAGTTGCGCAGCTGTGAACCTTTTCGATGGCTTGCTATGTGAGACGTTCCACAGGTGCAACTGTCACCGGTCAATAGTACCCGTTGAATATTGCCCCCCTTATTATACGGTCTATTCATTTTATAAATGATAAAATATCTCCGCCTTCAACGATCAACAAAATCTAAAAAGGTGGGGAAAAATCGTTCTTGTCGATATCGGCAAAAAAAACGACAATAATAGAAAAAATAATACTAATGTCAATAACAATTATAACAATAGCAACCATTGCTACAAAAAATAGTAATAGCAAGCATGATAAAAACAATAATAATAAAAGCGATGATAATACTAATAACTATATTGATTATCGTGACTATTATTATTAAATACAATTATAATAGCAATAACGCTACGATAAATAACAATAATGATGATCATTATCATTATTATAGTAGTAGTAAAAATAACTGGCGATAAAAAAATAATAATAATTTTATTACTATTGTTATAGCTATTCTGATCATGATTATAGTTATAACTATTATTGTTATTGTTATTATTCGTTTTATAAAAATGGCGTTATTGTCATAATTATAATAATATTGTTGTCATAAGGTTGTTATTGTTGCTATTATTATAGCAATTAAATAATAATGATAAAAAATAATTATAACGAATGAACGATCGACGGAATTATTAAAAAACACACGTTTATTTATTAGTGCATTGTCATCGTTCGGTAAATAATATTCTCAGAGAAATTCAGAATCAATCCTTTCGTATCAATTACCAAGTTTGAAACAAATTAATAACAATGTATATTTTATATTTTCTTTTCTTCGTTCAATTGAATTGACTATGGGTTTTTTAACCCTACGTTGACGCACTGGGTCATTTGTGGCCCGGACGAATTTTTCGTGAAATTCTCACTTTTACAAAATTGAAATTTTTCGGTATTTTTTTTAAACGATTTAACTCAATACTTTTCGAATTCTAATTATGCAGACATATCAAGAAATGTTTAAAGTGTATCCCTGATAAAAAAAAATAAAAATAAAAACCGACCTCAGGGTTTTTCAATGACAGGTGTATATAGTACTGTCCGAGTAAAATTCACCCACTCAAAATCTTGGCCAAATATAAGTGTGTCGACGGCGGGTTGAGTGATGTTCCTTGTGAGTTATTCGACGATTTTTGCTGAGTGAAACGCAGATCAAGTGTCATTCGGCAAAATGAGTCTTGAAACTCTTTAGTGAAGCATTTTTTTTTACCCAGTTGTTCGTTGGAATTGTGCAACAATCCGGCTCGTTGTAATTGCAAATAGTTGCCAGGAAAGTGTCTCTCCCACGAACGAAGACTGACAAGATATCGCTGTCAAAAAATACGAATACAAAATACAAAAAGTACGAATTAAGTCGGAGAGGGAGAAAAAAAATCGTTCTTTTATTTCGCACAAAAGAAGAATCAGCGATCGTCCTCTAACCCCCTTGGCCTGTCACGAGATCCAGGGATATCTGGCCTGTGAATCGCGATTCGCGACGTTCTCTCTTTTCTTCTCGCGATCCGTCCGTATCGTGCTCACTCTCTATCTCTCTCCCCCCCCCCCCTCTCGCCCTCTGTCTCTTTCACTGAATCGGTGTATAATCGCACGTATATGAATATATAGCGAGGCAATGTGATGGGGTTCTGATGGGGAGCCGATGCCACACATCCGGTATGCGCATTCAGAGCCACGCGGGTGTGACGTTACTTCCGGTCTACATGCCCTCGGCGAACCTCACAGTTCGTTCGTTCGTTCATTTATCGCGCGTACATACGCGTGGACAGACTTGCTCCGCGTGTAATACATACATCGATATATATATATATATATATATATATATATATATATATATATATATACAGGGTGACAATTATAAGGTGGCCATGTGTTTTTCTCGCCCCGAGATTTTGCGACCGAGAAAAATATGATTTTCTCAACGGTTTTTCAAGTCTTGAATAAAAAATGTACAGAGGATTTTTGTGGCGGGTAGAAATGGAAAACTTTTTTGCTACAAAAAATTGAGCCCTCTGGAAAAAAAAATCAAAATTTTTTTTTTAGTACAGCAGTGGGGAGATTATTTGATTCCGAATAGGAAACACTTTGGAAGGAAGGTTTTTTTTTTCGGTTTCCCTTAATCGAGAAAAGAATTTTTAAAGATGGATTTTAAAGTGGATAAATGGAATTTACGAAGGAGGTCCCATTATAACGTAAAGAAGAGCTTACGGCGACAATGAACTCCAGGAGGAAGCTGAGGGACTACTTGGTGACCCCGGAATCGCAGATTAGTCGGTAGGTCATTAGACACATTTTCGAGTCTTCAAACTTTAAACGCGTTTGCCTAAAAACCACTTTTTCGAGAATCTTGTACGAGATGACTCGAAGACTGTGCTATCGATCATTTTGAAATTTTGCACACTTTTCGATAACACAATTGACGTCTATGTGAACCTCGAGTCCGTTGGAAATTATTATTTTTAACGACTTTTTTTTATTAACAAGCGATGTAGTAAACATTTCATGAGAAACAGAACATTTTTTCAAACACGTATCGTATTTCGAGTTTTCACTTTTTTTTAGGTTTTTCAGGTTCACATACCGTGCGTGGGTCACAGAAATCTGAAACTTCTTGGCTCAGATGTTTCAGATCAATGCACCAGACGCTAGGTTGCACGCCGTGCGGGACAACGCAGGCGGCAACCGTCTCTGAAGCAAGTATCGTACAGCCGGTATTTTTCAACATTTGAAAAGCATTTTTTTTTAATTAGAGGATTTAATAATATATATTCAAAATTTTAATTATGTAGAAAAAATAGTTTTGTAACAAAAAATCTTGGAAATATATATATATATATATATAGCTTACGGAAAATCTCGATACCTCGTGTTTATATTTGTTCGCCGGTGCGTGTTTGTATACCCATTCGGACAAATCAATCGCTAAGAATCGAACAAACACGCGCGGCTCACATTAATTTTCCTGTTAAGCAGCTCGAGTGCTTACAGGCCCTCTTGCTTTTTTGTCCATCCTCGTGTATTCTCGTATTACAAGTGTAATGCGTTCGTGTGTACACGTGTGCACGCATAAATTACCGTACGCACACACGCGCAACTATAGCTCGGAGCTCATCGCAGAGCGGTCGTGAATGCGCGCGAGAGGGACGGACAACTGTGCTTTGCGCCGTTTTTTTTCTACATACACTCAAAGTACTGATAAAAAATACCGTAATCCCGATATCTACAGACTTTGCTATGATATAGACCTGATTTTCCGAAAAATCAGCATGATCGGGGAAACCAGCAGGAAATGCCGATTTTTCGAAATCGGCAGGACATGCCGATTTTTCAAAATCGGCATGAAATACCGATCTTCTGGAAGCGGTCATTGCCGATCTGCTGAAATCGGCATGCAATAACGATCTTACGAAAACGGCATCAATGCCGATCTTCTGAAGTCGGCACTCATCTTCCGAATTAAGCCAATGTCCATTTTCTCAAATCGGCAGGCAATACTGAACCTCTGAAATACGCATGAAGAACCGATCTTCTAGAAGCGATCCATGCCGATCTTCTGAATTCGGCATCAATGCCGATCTCCTGAATTTAACATCAATGCCGATCTTCTGAAGTCGGCATGCAGCACTGATCTTCCGAAATAAGCCAATGTCCATTTTCTCAAATCGGCAAGCAATACTGATCCTCTGAAATCCGCATGAAAAACCGATATTCTAGAAGCGATCCATGCCGATCTTCTGAATTCGGCATGCAGCACTGAACTCCCGAAACAAGCCAATGTTAATTTTCTGAAATCAGCATGGCGTACTGATCTTTTAAAATCGGCATGCAGTACCGATCTTCCGAAATCGGCATACAGTATTAATCTTCTTAAATCGGCATACAGTAGCAATCTTCTGAAATCGACCAATGCTGATTTTCTGAAATCCGCATACAATACCGATCTTCTAAATACGGAATGCAACAGCGAGCTTCTGAAATCGGCATACAATACCGATCTTCCGAAATCGGCATACAATACCGATCTTCCGAAACAAGCCAATGTTAATTTTCTGAAATCAGCATGACGTACTGATCTTTTAAAATCGGCATGCAGTACCGATCTTCCGAAATCGGCATACAGTATTAATCTTCTGAAATCGGCATACAGTAGCAATCTTCTGAAATCGACCAATGCTGATTTTCTGAAATCCGCATACAATACCGATCTTCTAAATACGGAATGCAACAGCGAGCTTCTGAAATCGGCATACAATACCGATCTTCCGAAATCGGCATACAATACCGATCTTCCGAAACAAGCCAATGTTAATTTTCTGAAATCAGCATGGCGTACTGATCTTTTAAAATCGGCATGCAGTACCGATCTTCCGAAATCGGCATACAATATTAATCTTCTGAAATCGGCATACAGTAGCAATCTTCTGAAATCGACCAATGCTGATTTTCTGAAATTCGCATACAATACCGATCTTCTGAATACGGAATGCAACACCGAGCTTCTGAAATCGGCATACAATACCGATCTTCCGAAATCGGCATACAATACCGATCTTCCGAAATGAGCCAATGCCGATCTTCTGAAATCGACACGCAATGCCGACCTTCCGAAATCGGCATACAATACCGATCTTCCGAAATCGGCATGCAATACCGATTTTCCGCCCGACCGGAAGTCCGTAATCCCGTGTAAGTGTACATCGGTTAAATTGAAATCAAATGCAATTTTGTTCGAATTTCCATGCCGAAGCGATCGATCGCGAAAGTCCTCGAAGGAAATCGACAATGGCCATGCAAAATGCATTCGAATAATCGGGGACGCCATTGGGGGCTTTTTGAGCGGAAGGGTAATCAACTCCCTACGATACGGAAAAGGGCGTATCGACGATCCGGCAAATGTCACGTGGACGCCATATCGTTCCGGGCGTCAGTAGAATAATGAATCAAGGTGCAAATCCACGGGACACTGCGCGTATGCGCGAGAGGGTAGCCTCAGGCGTCGGAACGCCAGAGACTTCACCTCGTCTCTGTGACCTCATCGTGAACCTCTGTACTGCGGCCTCCCCCTCGCGAGTCGTTCCACTTCGTGTAACGAGAGAGTGGACTGTTCACCATCTATACGTATGTTCATTCGTTACTTGCCTCGTTGTTTATACACGTACACTTTGCACTCCCACACCATTGTCCTACTCTCGTTAACATCAGCCAAGTTACACACTCGCACCCATACACAAGCGTATGCTTACTCGACCGATAGTTTCTTTTGTTCCAACCACACGACGAGCCCCACGTTATCTCGCGAGCTCCATCTCCATGTGTCCAGCGAGCGAGCCAGAGTCCGGAAAATTCGTTTTTTTTCCCTTTTTTTTTTTTAATCAACGAAACATTATCGTCTCGTGTGCGGACGAGGGTTTCGACGAAAGAATCGTTCGGCGCAACTTTACATCGGTATTAATAATCGTGACGCGATTTTTGCGTCAGCGGAAACGCGGTGGCGAATCGTTGGTCCGATAAACGACGAAGAGTTGGCTCCTTACGAGTGAGCGAAATAGTCGCTGGCCGGAGTTTTTTTTTTTACTTTCAGCACCGCTTGGATTTTGGACAGGTTGTATTCGTTTGCCTCGGACATGGGGAGAATGGAGTTTCTGGTGATTTTCGGTTGGGCGGTTTGCTGGTTATGAAATTGTTGCGAAAAAGTTGCTGGGTTGGTAACTTCTGGGATGAGAGCTATCCGAACTGAAAGATACTAGGGATTCGGTGGTGCTGGGCTCTTGATCCGAGAATTTGGAACGAGCACTAATGATACTCTAGAAGGTACTGGATGTCCATTGTCTTTTTGGTAATTAACTTGGAAGACATGTATCCACTATCCAAGAACATCCGACCCCGGAAGTTACTAGCTGTACCATTCTATTTCGAGTGACTTCTGGCTAGGAACTACAATCTTGATCAAGTTTCTTGATGGTGTGCACAGGACTTGGAGGCAGGCTACGAAGGATGCAACGGAGTCTCTAGTTACTTCCAGTTGGCAACTAAAACTAGATCCGAGTTCCACTTTCGAACCTAACTTTACTGGATGTTTCATTGTACTTCGAGTACCATGCCTTTAGACCTGCCAACCACAATCCAAGAACTTGCCTCGAGCTCCAGAGCCCAACTGAAACGAAATAAAACTCCGCGATCCAAGAACTTAACCCAATTTTTAGTTTCCATCTGGAATTCACTAAACCCACTATTCTATTTCTAGTCTCCCCCAACCGACATCTGGAATCCCTAAAAAATATTTTATGAAAAAAAAATCAACCGCGATTCCTTCGATCCTGTGACCAGCCCTCGCTGGTTGGCAATTCCAAGTTGAAAAGGATTGGGCGAGTAAAAATAAAAATTGGTTAATTACCTTTGGCGATGTTGAGACGAAGCTGTTCTTTTTCCCAGGACGCGAACGAGGCCTTGAGGGCCTCGGTCATCTTCTTGTTGGTCCCAGGCGTCAGCGGCGGCACTTGCGCCGGTATATCTAAAAAAAAAAAACCATAACAATCCCACATAAATTAAGTCTCCATACAGCGTTAATGACATTTATTGCTCATCGTATTATTGCGATTAAAGGAAAATGAAGGCTCGACCAGCGGAACATTTGTTCTCGAATAGGGAGATCTTTATCGGGCGAAGATTCCTCGCTTCTCGACGAGGACTGCGCAAATGTATGCATAATACTCGTTGACGTTAAATTCTATTGTTTATAAAATGGCGCAACGATATAGCACGCATGCCTATATATATATATATATATATATATATATATATATATATATATATATATATCTGTATGTATGTATGTATGTATGTATGTGTGTGTATACAGGGTGACCAGAGCAGCGACTGCCAAAACGGAAATCTACAGTAGTAGAATTAATTCTCAACCTTTTAATAGTAATTAACTTTTTTTAAAATATTTACGGAGAAAATGTATATTCTGCTACGCCAAAATAATACTGCGATGTATTATTTTGGCGTATAATATAATATAATATAATATATAATTATATTGGCGTATAATATATAATTATAATGGCGTATAATATAATATAATATAAAATATATAAGTGATTATAACGTAAAAGGGATCAATAGATATGAAATTCTAAGAAAATTTAAAAACTGCCCATAATTAGTTCTGCTAGTGTAGATGCCTCCTATCAATACGTATCCGGATCACCTCCGCCTATGTTTTATGATCTTTTTACTTTTCGGGAAAGAAACATTTTTCAATTTTTCGCTTTTGCGTATTTGCTTTACTCGTGATTTTTGAATCCGTGCCATCGTTATAAAGTGCACTGTTGAGTAATAAACAAATGGCCACTGGGCTATAAATAAACTGAGTACTAACGTGGGAACCTAAGATTTATATCTAATGTTTAAAAAATAGCTTTGAGAGAATAAGACACTAAAGTTTAGAAGATGAAAAAGTACTGAAATCTTGAAAAATACTGAAATCATCGAGTGAGACGATAAAAAAAAATCCTGACACTATGTCAATGAAACCCAATTGCTTCATGAAACTTTCAAGAGAAAAGTACATTGACAAAAGATTTTAAAAAATAAAAATATATGCTAGAGGAAAAATTCAGAAAAAAAATCGAAAAATGTATTCTTCTCGGAAACTAAAAAAGATCGTAGAACATTGATGGGGATGATTCGGATAGGTATTGATACGAGGCATCTAGATTTTCTTATTGGACGTCAGTTTTCGAGCCACCCTATATATATAGACACACACGCAAATCGGACCGTGAATAGGGAAGAATGATAATTACGTATCTATGTACGTTTGCGGCGAATAAAAGAGTATCTGATCGTACGGAATGAACCAAAGTTCACTGTAACACGCTCCCGCCTCTTTCTCTCTCTCCGCGTCTCTCTAGCGTTAAATTTATTCGAGTTTTACGGAATGGAAAGAAAAAAAAAATATAAAAAACACGAAGGTAAAAATAAAGTGGAATACACGACACAGGTGTGTATCAGTCCCCGTGTGAGTGCTCCCCCCCCCCCCCGCTCAGTTTCGTTTCGCTTCGCCAACACTGCGAACAAACTATACGCTATAATATATATATATATATATACACACGTACCTATACACTATGCAAACGTACAGGTTGAAATAAGAAACAACAGCAGGATCGCGTGGAAACGGCTCGCTCCTGTAAATTCCATCGTGGGAAAAAAAGAGAAGTGAACTTGCGTATTGTAACGCCGCGCGCACATACACACATGCACTTAGACGCATGCATGTGGGTTAGCAACGATCGCGGTAAAAATGCGTTTGGATATTGTTCGATTTATCGTAACGCATGGAATCAGCCGTGCACTCAAGTCCGCGATGACGAATTAAAAAAAAACAGCAACGAGATCGCTATCTTGTATCGATTGGAAGCGATCATTATTGGAGAATTTGCTACTATTAAATTGATCCGGAAATGTTTTATTTTATTTTTTCCGAAAGCTTTTTTCACACGGATTTTTATTGCAGTTACATCGAAAAATGCATAGTTGGAGTGCAACGAAAATTCTTTTTTTTTTTTTCATATTTTTGGTTCCCGAGTTTTTGCATTAAATCGATTTTTTTGCATTCCCCAGCGTCTTGAAGAACGGTCGGGAGATTTTCATACCTAAACGAGCCAGAAGAAACTTGTGGGATAAAAAAAATGATTTTTTATTGCATCCAAATGACCGAGGGTTCGATACTCGTAATGATAATTGTACGTGTGCGGAATTATTAACTCACGTACTCATTATTGTTGGGTTTGTTTGGGTCACAGTCAGGAATTTTGTGTCTCGATGTTGAAATTTGAGTATTATGTTTATAACATTTTTCATGAAAGTTGTCTTTAAAAAAATATGTATATTTCCAAAAAATGTATTTAAAAAAATAATAAGTTTCTTCTAGTTGTTGAATTTATTAGGAAAAAAAAATTCACAATTAAATTTATGAAAAAGCATTATATCAAATAAAATAGTTGACGTGTTTAAAGCTGTGAGTTAAAAAAAAATTTCATCTCTTCGTGCAACTTGGAAAAAAATTACTGTCGACATAAGGGCTTCGGGTGGCATTAGGGAGATTTTAATGAGATTGTGCGAAGGGCGAGACGTGCCGAATTCTCATAAACAAAAGGATCCGGTGAATTTATTTTCCACTTTAGGTGCATCGCTCCCTCCCTCCCTCTCGCTCTCGCTCGCTCTCTCTTTCTCTCTGGGTGAATTGTGATACGTCAGGTGTCGCGACGAGACCCTTGGTGCGTTATTACAAGACTCGCAACACCGTATGAGGCATACACGAGAAGAAAAGTTTCCAGGCTACGTAAAAACACATAAGGGTGAGAGAAAAACGACGCAATGGCCGGGACGAGCGCAACAGCGCAAAGTGCTTCTCTTCTACTGGATAGCCATCGTTTTCTCGTAAAACCCAAGAGGGCTCGAACGCCGCTGCTGTCCCTTCGACGCATATATACGCGCACGCAGGTGCAGGGCACACACTTATTAGGTACGTATCCAGGCATCGTATTCTCGTACGTCACTTCCACCGATAAGAGGGACCAAATATTTTCAAAGTAACACATTACCCAAAAATATCAAAAAAATCGAGGCGTTTTTATTACGTCACGCGTTTAAGGATGTTGAGTCCCTATGAAACATGTTAATGTTAATTGTTCAATAAATAGCTTCTTAATCGTCATGAAATTTTTACACGACCTCCTGAATACTTCATGTAAAAACATACAAAATTTTCAGAATTCTATCATCATTACTTCAACCTCCTTAAGGGTTGAAATAAAAAATGATAAGAAAATTCGGAAAATTTGGTATGTTTTTGTATGAAGTATTTAAGAGGTCGTGTTAAAATTTCACGACGATTAGGAAGCTCGTTATTAAAAAATTAACATTTTGTTAAGAACAATTTTTAAAAGAAATAAAAAAAAAATTTATCAATAAACTTCGTTTTGTTTCCGTTGCTTTCAGTATATTGTAGATATTATAAAATTGAGAGGTCAACAAAAAAACTTATTGCAAAGTTACATCAGTTTCCATAAAACAACATTTAATTTGTTAATGTTAATTGTTCAATAACGAGCTTCCTAATTGTCGTGAAATTTTTACACGACCTCTGAAATACTTCATACAAAAACATACCAAATTTTCAGAATTTTATCATCATTTGCGATTTGGGACTCAACATCCTTAATTAATTTGGGCTGCATTCTTTGGTAAGTTTCACATTGTTCAGATCGGTATGAAATATTATTATTTTTATTGGTACGATAATAATCAATAAAAATTATAATCCTATAATAATAATAATTATTATTCTTATTATACTAATAAATTATGATTTTTGTTATGGTAAAATTTATTTTTATATTATTATATAAAATATTATATAAAATTATATTTTTATATAAATTATATAAAATTGATATATAATTTATAACAATGTGAATATAATATATTAGATGAACCTAAGATATATTGTGTATATAAATATATTATAATGATGAGTCAATTGCATTATATTAGGTACGTTAAAGTGGCCATGGAAATTAGTAGAAACACCCCAAACTACTTATATTGGGAATGGGTAAGGAAGCTGGAAAGAAAATTAGAGAGGCATGAAGATGAAAATTGAACAAAAAATACAATAGGATTGGAGCAAAATCGCTGTAATGTAAGGAATTTAAACATAGGAAAAGATGTATACACATGAAAAAATAATGGGGCTGAAGTTTGCATCGTTGGAATGCAACGAAAATTCCTCTCAATTTCTTATATCCATTATTATCCAAAATCATATGTTGCGAATTGGTTTCAGATCGCTAAGTGACGATTCGAAAAATTGTTCGCGTGATCTTCGTAGCTCAAATCTGCCATAGGAAATTTGTAAAATTAAAAATAAAATCATTCTCGTTGCATCCCAACGAAGCAAACTTAAACGTCATGAAAAATATTGGGAGGACGGGATAATCAGTGGAGTATAAGATGTGGGAATGTCGGCAAAGACGGGGGAAAAAGATAGACGCCAAATGTAGAATATGCAAGCAGGCAATTGGAAACTCGACGAATATTTGCGAGTGTACGGAAGTTAAGGAAAAACTAAACCAATAAATGGTGAATGAACTGGAGCAATACATAAGACAATTTGAAAAACTAGCAACTAGGATAGATATGAGAAGACCAATGTACAAAAATTTATGTCGATGAGAACGGAGGGGCATTCATGTAAACACCCTTAAGGGTAAACATAGAATAGAACTCTACTGCTTCTATATTATAATATTATATCAATAATGTAAAATAATTATAATATATGAGGACCTGGCGAACAAAACCGAACTTTTCCAAACTACGTTGAATTAATTTTTTACTTTATTTATTTTTGTGCCTAACAACTGCCATTTCGCTCAAAAAGGCAGTTTTAAACAAATTTCGGGGTCCTTAGAGCCGGATTTGATCCAAAATATTTCGAAAGCTAATCAAGGTGCGCTTGAAAAACACGAAAAATAAAATAATGTGTCGTTGTGTGAAGAAGTCCAGTATAATATATTTATATTATTGCATCGCATCTTCGTAAAAGAAACTATTATACAATCATACATTTTTTCCATCGTTTGGAATGATTATATTTAGCTCAATATTATTCTCTATTCAGTATCCACTACCAAAATATATTAGATATGTCTAAAATATACCTAATAATAATAATAAGAATGATAATAATATATAAAACTTGAACGTTAATATGAGTTTAATATAATTCGATATTATCATTTTGATATCATTCAATGATTAGTATAACTAATTGGTGTAACTAATTGCTGATTAATAAATCACTAACTAATTATACTAAATATTGAATGATATCATTGCTTCCATAATATATTTATCGTACTATATATATATTTATATATTATGATGTTTACAATATTAATATATCGTAACATTTATTTAATTGTATAATTATTACATTATCGAGTACAGAAAAATCGTGAAATAAAAATATAAATGATATTGACTACACCCCATCAACATTCACACAAATTATTGTTACAACCACGAAAATATCCAATTATAAACATGATCGCATTAACAAATTCGCGCAAGCAAATTGGCTCGAGACGTTTTATTTCATTTTTTTTACCACCTTTTTACTAACCCTCTTTTCTCGTCCAAACCCAAACCAAACTATCGATGCACAACGAAAAATGTGAGAACGACAGGACAAAAATGTCGTCCCCTCAATCACAGCCTGCCACCCGAAATTGATTTTCCCCCAACTTCTTCAATATGCATGATTCCGTTTTTTTCCCTTTCCGACCGATTTTTATCTCCACATCGCATACTCGAAATTTCCATCGAGTTACGAGAATTTCGTTTTTTATTGCACGTCGGCGCGCACATACGCGTGTGATCCTTTGTAACGATATTCCGGTATACGACAGAATCGCGATCGAGACGATCAACGACTTTGGATATTTACCAATCCGTAATGGTATATAATGGAAATCGGGGCGTCTAACCCCTGACCTAACGCACGCCACCGACCTCGTGACTGTTCAACATAAATTATCATATTAGTTCTGGCGGCAGCTCGAGACTTTTATTTTAATGCACGAAGCATATATATATATATGTGCATGTGTATAAAATAACTGCAAGTACAGTGAACGATATGCGATCCACAAGACAGTCAAACGTCCGAAACTAATTAGTATACCGACTCGGAATATATGTGTCGATGAGCCCAAATCGAAAATATATGTACCCAAACCTTATGCGATCGCGTAGAGTCAATTGGCCTAAAAAGCCCATTTGTATACGATATAAATGACAGAGAAAAAAGGAGGCAAAAAGAAGAAAAATACACGTTCGACCTTTGTGTATTCCGTATCTTCGAGATCGATATATATATCGATATATCTAATATATATAAAATATATCTAAAATATATATATATATATATATATATTCTAAATATATCTATAATACATATCTAAAATATATTAAATATATCTAAAATATATTCAAAAATCTATATTATATTCTAATATATCTAAATATATTATCTAAAATATCTATATCTAATATATAGATATATCTAAAATATATTCAAAAAAAGAAGAATAAAACACATGTGATTTGTGTTGTATTCCGTATCGTCAAGATCGCCGTATATCTTAAATATATTATATAAAGATAGCAAATAAAAATAAATTGATAAGAAATATCTAAAATATATCATATAAAAATGATAAATAAAAATGATATCTAAAATATATGCGCAATCGTGTAGTCTCAACAAACAAAAAAACTCCCTCCGTGAATCATTCGATCTCTATGCCTGGAGAATAATGACTCGAGTAAATTGTCACCGCGATATAATTTACAAAAATTATATATGAAAAAAAATTAAAAGAAAATCCTATCTAAAATACATCACATATGAATTGCAAATGAAAATCATTTGAATAAAAATCGTATGTAAAATATATTCGTAATAGCGCGAGCCTAAAAAAAAAAGTAAAAAGTAAAAACAATAGCCCGAACGAAATGTTGCCGCGGTATCTCCTCGATAGATCCGCCAAGTTGACATATATCTGAAGCACATTGTGTCAAAATCAATCGAATAAACCGATCTCGAAAACACATCACACAAAAATTATTTAAAAAATCTCATTCGAATAAACACGATATCTAAAACACATTATTCTTCATACGTGTCTCGAAACAGAATTAAAAACCACAAAAATTGTACAATATCGTGAATATATTACATAAAAATAGTAAATAAAAATAAATGGAATAAAAATATCTAAAATGCATCGCATGAAAATGATAAATAAAAATGACATCTAAAATATAATTCGTAATCGTGCAGTCCCAACAGAAAATTCCTCTATCCGTGAATTTTTTCGATCCCCACGCCCAGGGAATAATTACTCAACCAAATTGTCACCGCGATATCTCCGAGTGCCCAGCTGTATTGTTTTATCCGCTTAGTGTCGCACGGGGTGGCGGGGATCGCGGAAACTCGATCGCTATCCTAAAAAAAAAAACGAAGCACCATCCACCCTATACTCTGTCTCAAAAAAAAAAAAAAAAAAACTGCTAAGAAAAATAAGAGTCAAAAAAAAAATAACCTCCATCTTGATCCCCGGAGTCAATGTGTCCGAGCGAGGCTAATCCTGCGGACTTCTTGGACGTTGTCCTTTTTTGGGCTCTCCCGTCGTACTCCCGTGTCTCTCGGGGCGGGCGTTTGAAAAAAATTGATCAAAACGTACGGGCTCCGCACACCATTAACATCGGGGTGGCACTTTACACAACGGACGTCGGGCACGTGTTCGTCAATACGACGCGCGGAGGGGACGAGATCTACACGTACGTGGCCCATAGGGAGTCCTCCTGTGGAAACCCCCCCCCCCCCCCCCCCCCCGCCCGCCTCCTCCCGTCCCGCCGACTCCTTCGCCGCTCCTCGAAGGGCCACGCGGAGGAACGAATTAAGAAGTGCACGTATGTGCGTGCGTTTGCGCGTGTATGACGAAGGAGCAGCAGCGGTAACAGCAGCAGCCCGACAACTGCTGCAGCTGGCGTTGACCTCTTAGCCCGAAGAGGCCATCGGTAGCGTATAATACGCGCGGGCTCGGTGTTAGTATTTCGAAAAAAAAAAAAAAATGAAAAAAAAAATCATCCAAAGACACAGGACAGTATGGTAAGAGCGAGTGGGGGGCGGGGGAGGGGGCAAGAGGGGGGGCAGAGGGAGACTGGACGACATATGGTTTGCCACCGGCTATAAGGTCCAAATCGACCCGATGACTTATTCTTCCCTTCTGTATCCCTCCTTAAGCTCCGTTTCTCCACCGTTCGCCTCAATATATATATATATATATATATATATAATTATTTAAAAATTTATTTTTATTATATAAATATATTGTATTATTATTATATATATAAAAAAGTGTATAGATATATGGAACTTTGGTTTAGTGAAGCTCCACGGTTTTCGAGATTTTAGGCTTTACGTTATATATATATATATATATATATATATATATATATATATATATATATATATATATATATATATATAATTTGTAGAAATGGGATGCGAAAAACAAAAAACAGTTGATTTTTCACAAAAAACAACACAAAGCTCAAAATCTCGAAAACCGTAGGGCTTCTACTTAACTGAAATTCCATATATGTTTATCTATGCACTTTTTTTACATCTTATGCACGCATGAATTCTACGATCTTGAGGCGTTACGAAAAAATTGTATTTACTCCGATATCGGGGATCTTTATTGATTTATTTTATTATCATTTTTGTTATTTTTATTACTTAATTTTGTCATTATTTAATTTGACTACTTATGTTACTATTGCAATAACGGAAATAATGATAATAATAACAGCAACAACCATAATTCGAATAAGATCGATCACAATGCATTATCCCTTATTTTTGTAACTATTTAATATTATTTATGTTGCAATTTTACTTTGTATATATATAATATTATTATTATATATATATAAAAAAGTGTATAGATAAATATATATGGAATTTCGGTTTAGTAAAAGCTCCACGGTTTTCGAGATTTTAGGCTTTACGTTATATATATATAATTTGTAGAAATGGCATGCGAAAAACAAAAAACAGTTGATTTTTCACAAAAAACAACACAAAGCTCAAAATCTCGAAAACCGTAGGGCTTTTACTTAACTGAAATTCCATATATATTTATCTATGCAATTTTTTACATCTTATGCACGCATGAATTCTACGATCTTGAGGCGTTACGAAAAAATTGTATTTACTCCGATATCGGGGATCTTTATTGATTCATTTTATTATCATTTTTGTTATTTTTATTACTTAATTTTATCATTATTTAATTTGACTACTCATGTTACTGTTGCAATAACGGCAATAATGGTAATAATAACAGCAACAACAATAATTCGAATAACATCAATCACAATGCATTATCGTTTATTTTTATAACTATTTAATATTATTCGTGGTGTAATTTTGCTTTGTGATTATTGCAATTATGAGGCGAGTACGATTTTCATGGTGCCAAAATATAAAAGTGGATTTCGATAGACTTTTTTACAAGGAAAAAAATTATGCTGGTCTTAAATCGATAACTCGATTAGTTTTCGGAATAGCGATGAATTTTTTTTCATTACAAGTGAATTGCGAAAGTATCGCATAGGTATAATTGAAAAGTACATCAAGGTGCTCCTTTTCATGGAAATCTTCAAGAAAAGGCGAAAGTATGCTGCCCCCATCTGGGACAAAAAAATTATTTGAATACGAAATAAGATAAAATTTATTCAAAACGATGGATTTTTTTGTTATAAATATCTCGAAAACTCCTCCAGATATCAATATAAAACCAGCAGAATCCTTTTCCTCGTAAAAATCTTTTTCCTCATAAAAAACGTAATCGTGCCACAATTATTACTATTGTCATTATCATTATTTTCGTTCATTTTCTTTATTACTTTTTGTTATTATTATTTACTATTGGTATTATTATTGACTACTATTCTTCATTATTACTACGATTATTTCCTATTATTCTTGATTATAATTCTTTATCGTTGACTATCATGATTATCATTTTCATTATTAATGTTAAATTCTATTCTTGTTGTTGTTACTGTTATTTCATTTTACTTCCTTTATCAGTGCTATAATTATTTAGATCGCTGACTTTCTTATTATTGGTAGTGTTGAACTCAACGTCGTTTAAAGAGAAACAAGAAAAAAATAACATTGCATTTCCCAGAAATGTTATGGATTTCGCAGGGAAATTAATAAATGGAAGCCTATGCTTTTTTTTCGCTTTCAGTGTAAACTATCAGGAAATAAAACGTGACTGGACGCTACTGGATACGTACACGTTCTTTATTTTATTTTCTCTCGCTCCGCGCATTTCGTGCCCGAGACACCTGTTGCACACACCCGCGAGAGTTCAAGCGTTAGACCGAGGGAGAAAAGGAAACGAGGAGGCTTCTCGTTAAAGAGGGCTGTATGGAGAAAAAAAACAATAAAAAAAAGGGAGAGGCACGGGACACTGTCACCCTCGGGCCAAAGGCATAAATTTATACGTCGTATAAAGTAGATTCAGTGATCGTCACATGGCAGCGGGGCGAGGAGGAACGGAGACGTCGGGCCGGCTGCAATCTCAAAGAGCCAAAATTCAAGCTGCGAGGACATTTCCAGAATTTCAAATGACAGCTTGATAAAATACTCGTTTCCGAAGATACGATTGCAAGGCTATAGGAAGACTCATTGGAGAAGAAACTAAATTTGATCGATTAATTTTAATTAGATGAAAAATTTATCCGATTAAGATATATCGATTCATCTTAATCGGATAAAAATTCTATCCCTTATCAGTTAATCGATTAATTCGTATCCCATTAGAATTTATCGATTAATTTATGAGAGATATAATTACTCCAATAAAATGTTTATCCAGTTCAAATTAATTCAGTAACATCTCCATCCCCCCCCCCCCATGTTTCTCTCTGTAGACTAGTAGCCCTTGAAATCGAATACTCGATTCATTTTATCTGAGTCAAATCAACCGATTAGCTTCTATAGTATAACAAAATTATCCGATTACAATTATTAATTCGTTCAAATTGGGTAAAACGTTTATCCGATTAATTCGAATTGGATACAAATTTGATCTGATTAAAATTCACCGCTTTTTTTTCATTCCCAATTTTTTTTCACATATCTTGACATCGTGGTTAGAAACATTACGTAATGTATTTCGCCGATAGTAAAAATTGAGTTCATTATTTCTCGTCGCAGTGGTGACGAAGAAGTTTCACGATAATATCCCTCAAAGCCGAGAAATTTCCGGTCTCCGATAAAAATCTGGTCTCGGACGAAAAAAAAACAAAAAACAAAAAATACATTCTAAATTCAACAAATTCCGAGACTCCGGAGGCTCGGAGAAAACAAGAGCAGGGGGGGAGAGAGGGAGAGAGAGAGAGAGAGAGAGAGAGAGAGAGAGAGAGAGAGAGAGAGAGAGAGAGAGGGAGAGAGAGGGGAGTATCGCATGAAGTAAAAAGCTGAATGTGTAACTCGGTATGTCTGTGGTGGCCTATGCGCGTTTGTCGTATATTATCAGAACAAAAAACCGTGTGTTTCGCCGTGATATGAACTACTGTGGCGAGTGTGCCGAGGTGATAAAATAACAACCTCTTCTCTCTCTCTCTCTCTCTCTCTTACGCCCGTCCCGACGACTTCCTGGGACACCCGCAATCCAGCAAGATTGTTCCAAGCATACTAATGCCTTTGCTCTCCCTATTGTGACCACCGCGCGACACACATACACGCAATTATTTTATAATACCGAAGTTCGCAACGTTGGAATTCGATGAAATTTTTTTTTTCGAACTGCTCCCAATTTTTTTCGGTCGCTTGGCTGAGGGAATGACTCGCATGTTTTTGTAGGATAAGAGGTCTGCAGCCTAGCTACGTGGAAAAATATTTTGAGCTGCAGTGAAAATGTGGAAATAAAATTGAAAGAAAGAATTTTCGATGATCACTTTGGGACTATTTTATTTTGCTTTTTCTTGCTGCTAATAAGGAACATTAAGTCGCAAACCCAAACAAATTCTGAATTGAGTACGATTCGGTTGTACGTTTCGAAAAAGAAACGTTTCCATGGAGATTTATATTTATATTGTAAGGATAAAAGAAAAACAAAGCAATTAAAATTTTTTTTTTTATTCAATTTTAGTTAATAATGAATGAATGGAGTGCTAAACAAAAAGTTACAATAATCAATTAATAGTGTCCTTAAAATATTTTGTTTCCACCGAGTTTGGTTGTTTCGTTGATTTTTTTTGAGGACTTAGGGTAATGTGACAATGATGAACACTCCCTTGTCTCATTATTACAGCAATATAACTCATTATTACAATAGAACTACTAGTCAAACTTTAAACACTTTTTTCTCGAAATTTTGTTTTTCAAAACGGTGTACACGATTTCTCGATATCTAATGAACGGATTGACTTGAAATTTGGTACACTTGTTCAGTGTAATAGTAGTTTAGTCTTGAGCGACCTTTTTCTTCTTGATATTTTTTAATCAGTTATTAACAACAATAATGTCGTTTTCCTCAAAACGTCGAAAAAGAAATTATAAATAAAAAAGGATAAGAAAAAAATCTCGGTCAAGTCGTAGGCAATATTATTCATTTTTTTAATTCGTTTTTTTTTGTTTCGGATCAATCGGGTGGCGAAACTCAAGTACACCGATGAGCCCCTCACCTTCAAAGGTCCTTAACGAGATTATTTATAACTTCTCTAATTATTTATAGTCTTCCATGAAATTTGCCACGCAACTTTATTAATATACATACGAATAAATGTTCAAACGATTTTTAAATTATCTTACTCCTTTAAAATACTTTTTTTAAAACTCTAACCCCTTAAAGCCTAACCCCTTAAAGCAGAGGAACAGTCGCATATACATCATTAACAAAGAGCCCTTAACTCATTAATTAATAAAGTCTCCAAATTATTCTTTTGTACTCCCCTTAAATAACTAGTTGATAGTGTCCTCGAACGAAAAGTTTCAATAATTAATTGATACTGTCCACAATATACTTTTTCCCATTGAATTTTATTAATTCATTGATTTTAAATAAAACAGATGAACATTTCTTTTCAGCTAAAAATTTGTTGCAATTATCAATATTTTCCAACGAAAAAAAAAATCCGGGGCTGTGTCAAAAATGAAGTCATTCGCAAACTTTGAATTGTGAATAAAAATGTTCTTTGGTTTCGACGATAAGGATGCACGTCATTTCTTTATTCCACTCCAACCGCGTCTGGTTATTTTTTCCCCCTTAAGTGTGTACACGAACATGGTCGCTTACACGTACTGGTCCAATTATCGCGATGATTACGCGGACCTGATTAGGCCTCTCCGCATTTCTCGTCGACCACCAGGGGCCCTCCCTCCCTCGCTCTTGGGAATATTTTTCTTTTTCCCTGCAGTGTGGTCAAGCCTCTATGCAGATAAGAGACTGAAACAACGACGATGCAAATCGCTCTTGTGGTTCATTGCTGTATCTTAACTCTCTCGCGGCGCCTCGTGTTCCTCTTATCTCCAATTCTCGAGCACTCCCAACGAATTCGTATCCTGTGACGGAAAGTCCTCGAGCACGGAATTCTTCTCCTCACGTTTTCCATTCAATTTGCAATATTATTTTAATCCTCGTCGAGACTATTTTTAAGATCGTCAAATGAAAGGTCAGTCTCAAAAAAGTATTTTTTCATTCTTTTTTACAACTTTTAAATGTAATTATAGGTCCTGTGATTTTTTAGGATGAATATATATCATTTAAAAAATGCAATACCTTATTGTAATTTTTATGTTTCATAATAATTTTATAAATAGTGGGTGAAGTTTTATAACTATAAAATGAAAGTGCAATTATATGTAATGTAAATTTTTCAAATGATTTTCTGGATTTTGATATCCTTTTTACTGGATTTTACTGGACTATTTTACTATCGAGACTATTCTTAAGATCGTCAGTCTCAAAGAAGGATTTTTTCATTTTTTTTTACAACTTTTAAATGTAATTATAAATCCTGTGATTTTTTAGGATGAATATATATAATTTAAAAAATGCAATACCTTATTGTAATCTTTATGTTTCATAATAATTTTATAAATAGTGAGTAAAGTTTTATAACTATAAAATTAAAGTCCAGTAAAATCCATTAAAGTCGAGACTATTTTTAAGATCGTCAAATGAAAGGTCAGTCTCAAAAAAGTATTTTTTCATTTTTTTTTACAACGTTTAAATGTAATTATAGGTCCTGTAATTTTTTAGGATGAATATACATCATTTAAAAAATGCAATACCTTATTGTAATTTTTATGTTTCATAATAATTTTATAAATAGTGAGTAAAGTTTTATAACTATAAAATTAAAGTACAATTATATGTAATGGAAATTTTTCAAATGATTTTCTGGATTTTGATATCCTTTTTACTGGATCGGCGAGTTGCAGCAAAAAGAGATAATATATTATGAGGTTCCATAGATGTAGCTTCAAAATCTTTTATCTTTTTTCGCTGAAACTAGAGGACCTTTAATTGTAACAGTACGTATTGTAATTTTTGAAACTCTACATATATATATACAATTGTAAAACAAATTATAAAGCTTCGTTTATTATTTATAAAATTATTACAATACATTATCGTAATTACGTTTTATAATTTTATAAATAATAAAAGACGCTTTATAATTAGTTTTACAATTGTATCATAAAATTGTAATTATCCGTAATATACTTAAAAAATAATAATTTTCTCGATTATTATATTGTTGTTCCTGGTTCGTCCAGTTGCAGCAAAAAAGAAGAAACATCCCGGAGCTACATACACATAACTCCACAATCTTTAATACTGCCTGCTGCAATTGGACGACCTTTTATTGTAATTATACGTATCATAATGTTATTTGCTATATACCTATAAATATAATTTAAAAAATGATTATGAATTATTGTAATTATGTTTCGTGATAATTTTGAAAATAATAAAGCAAGTTCCATGTTCAGTTTTATAGTTATAACACATGTAATTACAATTAAAGGGCCTCCACTTGCCACAAAAAAAATTATGGAGTAACAAATATACAGCTCCAAAAACTTTCATCTTTTTTTGTTGCAACTTAACGACCATCAATAACCAATTTCTGCTTTTTAATATTTTTACTGGATCTATACATGCCAATATATATATATATACCTACTGGCTGTTGTGAGTTCGTTGACCAAGTACAAAGGTTGTTATAATAGTGCGTCAGTCCCTCTGTATATCTATGAGTTGGCTCGGCTAAGAAGCCCCGCTTTTATTTTCTCTGCTTCGTACATTCGATTTAAATACAGGCTGATTCAAAATCGCTCCTCCCTCGCACAGCCCGTCTTATTTATCTTTATCACTAGAGTTTCTCCATCATCATACGAAAATTTAATAAAAATCGTCTCTCAGCGACATTAGATTCGAGACAGTGGCGAATAAGAGCAAAAAGCTCGGCGACAAGAATAATGCCTGGCTTCGTGTACGATCACTTTTGAATGAGCCTGTAAATACGCAAACGCGTACCGGCACAACCGTCCATGAATGACGATCGCGAGGAGTCGCAAGACTACGTAGCTTCTGTATATATAATCAACGGGGGAGAAGGCGGGTTGGAGGGGGGGGGGGGAATCGAAAATAGCGCGAATCCGTACGAGAGTCGAATCCGATTCTCCTTAGCTTCACGATCTACTTGTGTATAGACATATATGTATGTATTCCATCGCTACTCGATCTGAGGCAACTTTTAGAGTTTACCATACCAAGATCAGCGAAGATTTGAGACAGCTGTATAGCTATGAGGCTATGTACAGCGAGGCTATTGTTCGAATTGTGAATGACCCGTTACTCGCAGTTCTTTCGTTGCAATCATTTTATAATAGTTTCGTAAGCTATAATACTCAAGTTAAGGCGTTACCCCCACTTGTAGCGCAAAAGAAAAGGCCTTTTTCATGAATTTTTTTAAAGAAATCTACAAAACTTTTTTAATCGATCAATATACCATCTTAAAGAACACATCTTGAAGAACTTTCAGTAATTTTTTTATTGAAAAATATTACATTGTTTAGGGGCAAATGGCCGTCAATGAAATAATGTTTTTATATACACGGTTTGCGGTGACCAACATTGCGGCGAAGTGGAACATCAGAAAAAAAAATGCGGATGGATTTAGTCAAATATAAGTATAAACTAGTCTTTAATCGAAGGATTTTCAAAAATATTCATTTTTCACAAAATGGCGGACAGTCAAAGTTAATGGTTCGATTTTAACGAAAAAAACGGCCGTTTTTTGGCTATAAAACGGCAATTTTTTTTCGAAAAAAAAAAACCGAACGATTAAAGACTACATTTTTATGTATTAAATAAGCCTGCAAAATTTCAAGAAGATCGGTTCATTAGTGTTCGAGTAATCTTGGTCACCGACTTCAGAAATGCCATTTTGAGAAAAACGCGTTTAAAGTTTCAATTTCAGTTTACACGAAGAAAATATTCTTCTCTTTCAACGCTCATATCTCAGTCAATTTTGTTCGGATCGACTTGAAATTTTCAGGACATATTCTCAGATACTTATACTTCAAAAAAACGCAATAAAAAAATCGATTTTTTCAAAATCGCAAGTAACCCCTTAAGGGGTTAGGCCACAGTAACGCGTATAAAATCACGTGCGAATTTAACAATTTTTTTTCCGTACGAAAAAGTCATTCACTCACAAAATTAATTACACATCTGTTTAGTATGAATATCAAGCTGTCAGAAAATATATATATATTTTTTTCGATGTACGTAATGACCGACTACTAATATTTTCTATCTTTTTTTTTTCAGCGCTCCGCGGCGTGACATTTACCATTCACAATGTTTTACCTAGAGCAAAAAACGAAAATTCTCGTCAATCTACATTTGAATACCTAGAGCAGAATAATGATTATGATTATTATGATTATTATGATGTTTATTATTATTTATTTATTATGATTATTATGATGTTTATTATTATTATTTTATTATTATTATGAGTTTTATTATTTATTATTTTTTATTATTATTATGAGTTTATTATTATGATTATTATGATGACTATTATGATGATTATCACTTACAAAAAATTATTGTTATTACTATGTTATTTTTACTATCACTATTTTTAATTACTATCGTTATTTACTAGTACTATTTTTAATTACTATCGTTATTTACTATTACTATTTTTAATTACTGTTATTTTTACTATTACTATTGTTATTACTATGTTATTTTTACTATTACTATTTTTAATTACTATTGTTATTACTATGATTATTAATAACAATTATTGTCATAATTATTATTATTATTACGAATTTTTCGCATCGCTTTCGTTCCCGACCCCTCTCCGGCGAATTGCTACCGGATCGTTTCTACGACTTCCGTCGTCGAGGCTCCTCGCTGCTGGGCATTTCTGCCGATATTATGCGTGCCCGTCGTTAAAACGCGGGCTCGATGTAACCGCGCATGCGGTATATACATATACATAGGGAAACGCATACACGCGTGTGTGGCTACGGCGCGCACGTGCGCGCTCGGCCGAGCTTTGGCCCTAATTTTATCCACGAGGCAAGTGAGCGCGAGCAGTTTGACGTAAAAATAAAAGTAACGACACCGCCGTTCATGCGACACACCGAGTCTCGCTACGCGAGTTTGCTCTATATATTCATCTCTCGCCTGCACAACGCGCAAAACTGCCTTATAATTTACGCGATCGGACAATTCAACCCTGAGCCCCCCCCCCCTCCCACTTAAGAGCGTATTTTTACTTTCCGAGAGCTTCCCGAGGGCCGAACGTGTATTTCCGGCGCGGTTCGATCAGCCGGAGCATCGATTTTCATCGAACACCTTCTCGGAAGCAAACACGTTTTATGAGGACTGCGTCGACGGGGCGTAAATGTTTGAATGGGGAGAATCGGTCGACAGAAACTAAGTACATAAATAGAATTGAGAAAAAAATAATTTTGGAAGAAAATAACTGCGAATAGGAACGTGGCTGGAAACATTGATAAATAAATAAATGGATCAATGAAGGGAGTAAAGATAAATTTGTGAGAGATCAGGAAATTGGGGAATGTCGATAGATAAAAGTTGATTGGAAACTTTAATAAGTGGAGAATGATTGAATGAATAGAGTTAAAAAAAATAATAGGTAAAATAAAATAATATAAAATGAACAGAATATAGCTGAGAACTTGGATAAATGAAAAATAATTGAACGAATAGAATTTTGAGAAATGATAAAATAAAATAGTGTAAAATAATAGTGCGAATGGTCAGCATATGGCTGAGAACTTTAATCAATGAAATGTTTAATTCATTTAAATTAAAGTTGAATCTAAATGGCTAATTCGTAGGATTTGGCCAAGAACGTCAATAAATAAAAATTGGCTAAAAATTTCGATAAATAAATCATGACTAAAAAAATAGAATTTACGATATAATAAATCGAATAGAATAGTATAAAATAATAGCGCGAATGGTCGGAATATTGATTGATCAAAAAATATATATATAAAATAAAATTGCAAACGATCAGAATTTTGCTGGGACCTTTGACGACTCAAAAATGGCTAAGCAAGTGAAATTCAAACAATAAAATTGCGAATGATCAGATTTTACTTAGAAACTTCGATAACAAAAAATCAGTTGGAGACTTCCATAAATGAAAACTAGTTCAAAAGTTCGATAAATAAAAAGCGACTAAGTGGATACACTTAAAAAATAAAAAATCTAAATCGTCAACAATCCGCATTTAGCCAAGCAACCCAAAAAAAAAAATTCACCAGGCATTTCGACAAACGAGAATTAAAATCTTCACTCGCAACTCCAACCCATTTAATTTTCATTCTCCCTCGAGTGCATCCAACCTCTCATAAATCCATCCACTATTAAAGCCACCGAGACCCAAGGAGTATAAAAAAAAAGCAATGCTTTCTGCTCCGAAGAGTACAAATGGTATCAAAAAAATGTCCAAATATTTCAAACGGAAAAAAAACGAACTGGAATTGAAGAAATCCTTGAAGACGTCGAACTGTACTTGAATGAAGTTTCGCCAGTAGGTTACTCGGGTATATTGATAATGGTGGTGTATCGGAGTGACGAGCTTGAGGGAAGCTCGAACACGCCACGCGCCACAACCTCGGGGATTTCCCCTCTCGCGCGGTGTGTGGCGTGTCGCGAGGCGGACCGGAAGTGCACGCGGTAAGTAAGCCCGGCGCAGTCTTGCCTATATATATATATATATATATATATATAATGCGTATATATATATATATATACGCATTTATGTACCCCACCAACTAACACCCACGTTCAAATATATACACAAATATATGTGCATATATGTGCACATATGGGGCATTCTAGCTAGACTCATAAGGAACATCACTTGAGGGTTCGCCTTCGATTACGTTGAATCTCATACACGTGATAAAGCATTGAAAAATATTAGACACGTATTTTTTTTTATCGACGGAAAAACGTTTTTCTGGGGAGGGGGAACTACCCCTCGAAGAAAGGCGTCTCGAGGGTTGACTTTGCAGTTTCATCCACAAGCAGTCCACCGATCTGAGTGAAACAAAAAACAGCATTCTCCTACTGTAAAGTAGAGTAAAGCGACGAAGAGTTAAACCCGTTTTTCCGCCAATCAAAAAAAGTATAAGTGTTTAATCATTTTCGATGGTTCGTCACATATATGAGCTTCAACAAAATCGAAGGTGGATACGATGTGACGTTCCTGGTCAGACAACTATTTCCCTCACCATCGTTGATGATCGATTAAAATCATCCGACGTTTTTCACATTTTTATCCCTTACCCCTTGCCTTTCTGTGGCTGAAAAAATGGAAAAGTGCACACGAGCCGTTTTTGAAATGCTGAAAAAAATTTCGATACGGTTTATACCTGGTTTGCGCATTTTTCGGCATCGCTCGACCTGTGCTTGCGGGATTTATTTTTGGTGAAGTTTCGATTTTGGGGATGGTTGTTTGACAGTTCGGAAGTGGGAGGAGTACTTTTTCGATTTTTCAAAACAAAAATTCAAAAATATGGTTTCAGATGGAGTTCAATGCGGGTGGGATGTATATGTAGACCGACAGAGTAGTCTCGTCTATATATATATATATACACAGTCGAACCTCGATATAACAAATCTCCAGGGAGGTTCGTTATATCGAGTTTTCGTTATATTGAGGTTTAGTTATATCGAGGTCATGTTCCTTAAGGATGTTCAATAAATAGCTTCTTAATCGTCATGAAATTTTTACACGACCTCCTGAATACTTCATGTAAAAACATACCAAATTTTCAGAATTCTATCATCATTATTTCAACCTCCTTAAGGGTTGAAATAAAAAATGATAAGAAAATTCGGAAAATTTGGTATGTTTTTCTATGAAGTATTTAAGAGGTCGTGTTAAAATTTCACGACGACTAGGGAGCTCGTTATTAAAAAATTAACATTTTGTTAAGAACAATTTTTAAAAGAAATAAAAAAAATTTATCAATAAACTTCGTTTTGTTTCCGTTGCTTTCAGTATATTGTAGATATTACAAAATTGAGAGGTAAAAAAAACACTTATTGCAAAGTTACATCAGTTTCCATAACACAACATTTAATTTGTGAATGTTAATTGTTCAATAACGAGCTTCCTAATTGTCGTGAAATTTTTACACTACCTCTGAAATGCTTCATACAAAAACGTACCAATTTTTCAGAATTTTATTATCATTTGCGATTTGGGACTCAACATCCTTAAAATGTTCTCTAAAAAATTATATCGGTACTATAAATATAGGGATATCTTTTAAAAAAGAAAGGTTTAAATTATAACAATTACAGCATAATGTATATTATTATGTCGTTGTATCAAGGTTTCGGGTGTCAATCGAAAGGGAATGGTACAAATCTTCGTTATATTGACGTTCGACTGTGTGTATATATATGTATGAGGTCAGGACTGTCCTCGAAATAACCTTCACACAAACTCGCCTATATCCATTTAGATGTGATTTTGAAGACATTAATTTTTTTCTAACGTCTAGTGTAGGGACAATAGACTACTGTGAGGACGGTCCTCAAACTTGAATGTCTTCAAAATAACCTATATACGAGAAGTATATATATATATATATATATATATATATATATATGAGAAGAAGTCTTTGGTATATGACCTCGTGAATTCTCCCTACGTCTCGGCTACTTGGTGGGCATGATCGCAGCGACGGGGCAACATCTGTCGGGGCTCGAGAGCACAGGACGTGTGCGCGGGTGTCTTGCACACCACGAATCTTGTTCTCCTACGTTCATATGTAGGTGGTACAAACTGGCGTTCTCTCTCTCTCTCTCTCTCTCTCTCTCTCTCTCTCTCTCTCCCCCCCCTCTCCCCCTCTCCCCCGGTCTTTTCCCATGCCTACGGAGGCTGGAATTGCTGGAGTCACGTTCGCGTGCCATAACCGTTCATCAGCTTAATCCGAGGGGAAGAGCGAGCGAGGGATGAGCGCCGCGGGACGAAGATAGACCTGAATGGAATTCAATGTCAAAGCCGCGAAGCTACTCGGCGTGGCTTTCCGTGAAGATACGCGAGTACGACTCCACGGAGAAGTGGGATAAGTGGGAAGTCGAGGAGTACCGACGGAAATTGAATTGGCCCGGCGATAAACAACGGAGAAACTTTCATTCGTCTGTTTTCCAAGGCCATTGCGGTAAACGCATTTAGCGGAATGTTAGAAAAAGTTTTCGTGCGGTTGAAAAATGAGGGGCGAGTGTTTTAATGAGGAACATCTTCGTCAATGCGGAAGGTTGAAATTTCACGAACACGATTTTCTTTTGTTGCTCCGAGCTTTATAGCTCGGAGTCTTGACTTGAATTCGACGGAAAGATTTTGTAAAAAATTGAAAAATTGAGCTGCGATGGTTTCTGTTAAGACCTTAGGCCACAGTAACGGGTATAAAATCATGTGGGAATTTAACAATTTTTTTTTTTTATGAAAAAGTGGTTGACTCATAAAATTAATTACACGTATATTTAGTATGAATATCAAGCTGTTGGAAAATAATTTTTTTTGTTTTTCGATGTACAAAATGGCCGAATACTCGGAACTTCTCGAAACAGCTTTTTTCCAATTGGCGTGACAAATAACTTCGACAATTTTCACTCGATTCACTTCAAATTTAAAAGTTATGCTCCTAATTGCATTTCGCAGAGAAGTACGTGCGGAATTTCTGATTAAACGAAAACTTTTCATTTTATGAGCAGTTTGATGCGAAATTTTTCACTGAAAATTCATTTCTTGAGTTCAAATATCTACAACTTTTGAATAAAACGATATTTTTTAAATTTCGTACGTATTTCTCTAGGTATTCTGATGTAGATTGACGAGAATTTTTGTCTTTTGTTCTAGGTAAAAAATTGTGGATGCTAAATGTCGCGCCGCGGAGCGTCTAAAAAAAATATAAAAGAAAATATTAGTAGTCGGCCATTTTGTACATCGAAAAAAAAAGATATATTTTTTAACAGCTTGATATTCATACTAAATAGATGTGTAATTTATTTTATGAGTGAATGACTTTTTCATACGAAAAAAATTGTTAAATTCGCGCACGATTTTATACCCTGTGGCCTTAAAGCGGGACACCACTGTGACGGGTCGGAATAATCGTTTTTTCTTTGCATTTTCTCAAAGTATACATATTCAAGACTATGTGAAAAAAAATCAAGTTTTAATATTGAACATTGATCGAGTCACGGACGATTCAGTGATTTATGTATACTAAAACTTTCAATCGCGTTTTTCTCGAGGCGACTTTTCTCGACCTGACCGTAATCATAACTACAATCGTCCGATTTTCAATTTAAAGGATCCCAAAGTTTCGTAATTGCCGTAGCTATCGTTGTACATAGCCGTTTTTTTTAATTCAGTATTTTTCAAACTCCCGAATATAAGTAAACATTTCGCTAAAATTAAACTTTATTTCAACACCCGGCATTTTGTGAATTTGGTTTTTCGAAAAATAGCCACGTGGAACGAAAACTACATTTATATAGATTACAAAACCTTTACTTTTATTTTTCAGGCCAACCATTGCCGTTGGACGATATTTTTATACAGAGGCTCTATTATACCTCAATAACAATGTTAATTTTTTTGAACAAAAAATTACACGAAATAAGTTCAATGTATGCTTAATAATATTCCTTTTTTCCAAATTGAAAAAATAATCAAGTAGACAAAAAAATTGAGAAACACGACTTTTGACCGGCCCGTTATAGTGGTGTCCTCCCTTAACTTTAATTCGCAGGAAAGACTGTGAAAATTCTAAAAAAATTCTAAAAATTCTAATAAAATTCTAAAAATTCTAAAAATTCTAAAAAAAATTGGAGTTGCGATGATTTTCGTGAAGGGCCGGATCACCCATTGGGCTACAGGGGGAACCGTATTTGAACATCTATTCACCCGATTCCGTCCAAATTCGGATGAAGCACAGTTTATAATATTTTCTATCGTATGAACCGATTTTTTTACACGCTTATCCATTTCTTCGTAACAAATAATTTCAATTGTTTTTTTTTTCGTCAAAAACCGAGCTTTTTTCCCCAACCAGCGATTTTCGTAATTACGAAAATTAAAAAAAAAGTATCCGGTCGTACTCAAGTTTTATTGTTATACTGAAAGTATGAATTTATATTCTCTATATTATATTATACTCTATTATATTCTATTTGAGGTGCGTTTAATTGCCAGAATCATCCACACCGATTGGTCATGCAGCAACGGCGAAACTTTTGTCCAAATAAAAATTCCATTGTCGATCAATATATTCCGATGAAAAAAAAGCCCAAACTTTTCAACAACGCGCATCAAGTGTGTGTGAAATCCCGACCTCGTCGTCCCAATACTCTCGTGACGAAAAATCATTGAAAATCGACCCATTTTTCACGGCCCCAAGCGTATAATTTCAGCCTGCGAGAAAAATAGAATCTACACGAGAATTTAATGTCAGATTATAGATGCGGCGGTTACCTCTGGGCCTGCCGAAAGACTTCATGGCCTTGATTCCCATTCCGGTGTGAGCGTCGCCTCCGTAATCGACGTACATTCCTCTCACGTTTGCGCACTTTGCCGGCGAACGTCAAGTTCCGCGAGTTCACGCACCCCCCCGTTCACACTCCCCCCCACATATGTGAATGAATTTATCAATGATGGATGAATCAACGTAATCGAGTTTTCTCAAAATCCAAAAAACGTCGAACAATTTGCCCGGCAATGTCTCGCTTCCGCGCCTCAAAACTTGGACCAGTTCATGCGTCGAACGAACCGGAAGCCACGTGTTCTCCAGCTCCGCACACGAGTCAGCGAGAAGGAAGAAAATCGTCACGTGGCCGGTTCGCTACGACGTCCGACCACGTCACGTACCCGCAACTTTCCGACTCCGATTATGTGCTCCGAGTAATTCGGTAAATCGGGAGCACGTGTTTACGAAAAACGATTCTTCCAATGAAGAATTTACGAGGATGCGAAAGATGTCATTCGCACCGTAGCTGCCGCTTTGCTCCTCCTCGTTGTTTAGCCCATCGTGGACGTGTATATAAAAAAAAACTTTTACTCCCAACACGTGAAAAGTCTAGTCGCGAGGATCTTCTCGATTTTTCGGATATTATTATTATTGTCGTTGTTGTTATTATGTCTCTTTATCAATGAGACCTCCAGCCTCCATTTGGACCCAAAAATTTCGTCTTTTTCACCCGCTTTGTCGCGCCTTCATTCACCATGTGTTTGCTATCAATTCGTCGGAGCGTACCCTTCACCCCTTGGCAGACCGCGTTGCCACCAACGCGCGCGCGGGATCTATTTTCGTATGTACCTGCGACGGAGACGAGCTATCACGCTTGCGCAACTGCCTGCCTCCAAACTGGTCCCCTCTTTTTCACGCTTCCTGCGCATTAATATATGTATATGTGTGTTTGCGATGAAAATTACTTTCTTCAACTTCTCGAATTTTTTTGTTTGGCAAACATTTTTTAGGATCATTGTTTGAAGATCAAAAGGCAAAATATGCCGCAAAAAGATTTTCTGTAGTGATACGAATAATGAAATTAAAATAGGGAGAAAGAACTTTCGATGCAACGATATTTTTCATTCTTTTTTGTTCTTTTATTTGTTTTCATTAGCTAGTAAACGACAATCGAAATGTGTAAAAAAAACTTTTACATAGCAATGCAAATAACGAAATGAGAATTTTCGTTGGATTCGTAGGATATTTTTTTATTTAGAAAAATGAAAGAAAACTAGAAAGGAGGAATTTTTGTCGCATTTCGACAATATTTTCAATTCTTTTGTATCCTTTTTTATTTAGCAGTATGTAGAAATCGATAATCGAAATGTGTAAAAAAAAGAGTATATAGAGTACTACAAATAATGAAAAAATAGAAAAAATTTCGTTGCACTCTAACGATATTATATATATATATATATATATATATATATATATATATTTTTTTTTTATCATTTCTTTATTTGCATTACTATAGAAAATCTTTTTTTATAGGTTTTGGCTGTCAATTTCTTAAGCATAATCTCGAAAATTGTTCGACTGATTTTCGTTGCCCAAATCGAGGAAAAGAAATTTGCGAAATCAAAAAAATTTATTTTTATCGCATCTCTAGTTTATACACACACACTAGGGCCAAAAGTACGGATACACTTTTCAAATTTTCGTTCGGGAAGAATAGTTTCAAACCTCAGTCAAAAAATACACAAAAGAGTGTTCGAGGTAGTATTTAGACGATAAAAACATGTGTCCCTTTATGCTCTCTTTTTTATTAGTAGTATTCTTCACTAATTGTTTTACTCTCCATAAAATACTTTTGCTCACTAGGCAATGACAAGACAAATCCTTTCTCGGAGAGACTCGAAAAGGCCGAGATTTACCTCCAATTTGGGGTAAAGAGAAGTTGTTTTGATTTTTTTACTCCAAGATGCCGCAGCTTTTTCCAAAATCGAGATTTTCAAAAAAGATCTGTAACTCGAGAACTATTAAGTGTGTAGCAAAACATGTAGAGGAAATAAGTCCGATAAAATTAGGAATGAGGGTTTGAAAAAAAATAATTTAAAAAATATTGTTTTCAAGACTGCTCCCGGACGAAAAATCGCGAAAAATGTTTCCAAACATTTCCCTTCATGTATCACTTCGAGCCTCACCGTATTTCGAAATGTCGCAAAATCACGTAAGCCCACGTGTCGCATCAAAAATCATTTTTCCTTCTCCCCGTAGAAAAGCCAAACGCAAACACTGCGATCTCAAAAAAAAAAAAAAGAAACCAAGTTCATTCACAACCGGGACGAATGACAAAAAGCAGAACCCGAGGTATTTCGTTTTTTGTTTCCTTTTCCCCCACTCCGTGCCGCGGCCTCTTTCATCGCTCCCTCCCTCGGCGTTTCTCGTCGCCCTTTCCCTCGGCGGAGATCTCTTTCGTTCCGTCTCTCAATCGAGCAGCACACTTTTCTCAGGCTTCTCTCGTCGTCGCGGCCGGTATCCACGAAAGTTCGATTTTCCTACCTCCGCGATATCGTTCGTATCGTAGTGAAAAAAAAAAATTCACCAAAATCACGTCACTTGGGTCGATAAAAAAAACAAAACAAAAAAATTTACGAGTAAAAACTATCGACAGCACTGGGAACTCGAGAGTTTTTCAATTTCCCCTCGCTTTCTCTCCAGTGGAGAAATATTCGTCACTCCTCGATCGGAGCGCAAGCCACGTGGTCGTTCAAGGAGACGATTTCCTCCGATTTTTCATTTCTCTACTCCTTTTTTTTTTTTTTTCGTTTCCAGTGATTTTCGCGGAAAAAAAAAAGAATTGATGCAAGTGACAGCGCGCGGTCGCGTGATTTATCGTCGACGCAGAGGGAGCCTCAATTTCGTCATTAAATCGCGGCTACATGGCAGGTGTGATATCATTGACAGAGGCGCGGGTGTATATGCGCGACACTCGGTGCACGTGTATTACGCTGCTTGTCTCTCGGTGCAACACGAGTGGCGGTTTGGTGGCGGTTTTGGTGGGGGGGGTGAGCGGGGTAGGGGAGTCGATGCCGAAGATACCACAGGGAGTGGAGGGGCGACGAGGGGCGGAGGGGGCGACGGCAAAGTAGGGGAATCACCGTGGACAACGAGGCGGCCAATGGATCGTCGTCGACAGGGACGTTACGGCGTCGCACCACCAGAGGGCGTCAAGGAGACGACGGAGGGAAAGACGAGATCCAAAAAAAAAAGCCGAAGAAACGAAGCGGCAAATAGTGAGCCGGAGCACGAAGGGGAAATCACTAGATAGATAAAGAGAGATTATTATTGCGATTCCACACTCGTTCCTCACCGCGCGTTATTTCATTTGGCGTTTCGTGTCGGGTCGAAAGTTTCGGTCCTAATTGCGTTCACGTGGCGCACTCGGGGCCCAGTCAACGTTGCTCCATCGCTCGCGCTCATCGGACCTTTCGCGTTCCACCAGACCTACGGAGAACGTACCGATCGATGGGAGATCGAGCATGTCGTTCGTCAACTCTTCTCCTTTTTTGTCACGTCGCAAGACGAATCGGAGAAACGTCAGGGACGATTTTCAAAGTCTCAAGGTGCGACGGATTTTTTCGGAAGAATGCATCGTACACGAACACTGGTTTGTTTGGGTTGGGATTTGGGGAATTGACAATTGCAAGGAGAGATATACGGAAAGTGACAGTGACAGAAGAGGAAGAAAGTGGCAGTGACGGAGAGAGAGAGAGCCGGAGAAGAAGAGAGAGAGAGAGAGAGAGGGGAGAACCTGAATGGAAAAATGAGGAGAGAGAAAAGATCGCGACAAGAGGGGGGGGAGAGAGCAAGGGGAGACTGTCACGAAGGGGTTGGTCCTCACCAATCCTTTTGGGCTTTCGTTCTGCGTGTCACGCAGCACGTCTCAACGCGTTCACTTATCACTGTCGACGGCCGCGTGTCTCCATATACGTATATAGCGCATATCTACATCTCTCTCTCTCTCTCTCTCTCTCTCTCTCTCTCTCTCTCTCTCTCTTTCTGCACGTATGATCCACGTACGCGCTATAGATCGCGCGCATTCGCGAACTCGCGCGCGTTTGTACCACGGATGTACGAGTGCGCACGCGGGCTTATTGCGAAGAGGAGAGAGCGCGAAGGGCAAAGCCGCGGAGCGACGCGGAGAGCACACGCAGGCTAGCCGGCGGCACCGGAGCAACCAGCACCAAGCAGCAGCGCCACAAACTTCGAGAGGAGAGAAATAACACGTAGTCCAGACGGAGAGAAAGAGAGACAAGGAGAGAGAGAGAGAGAGGGTGAGAGAGAAAGAGAGAGAGAGAGAGAGAGAGAGAGAGAGAGAGAGAAGTCGAGGACGCAAGGTAAAGTGTGCCTACAGATGGAACAGAGGAGGAGGAGAGAAAGATAGGGAGAGAGGACGGACGAGATCATGGCAGAGAATCGTGGCAGGCGGAGGGAACGCATATACAAGGAGGGAGCAGAAGGAGAAGAGAGAAAACGATGAACCGCGGGGTGGGGAACCAGGGCGGGAGGGGAACGGTGGAGACGCGCGACTGAGATATATCGCGGTCTATATTATACGTGTGTGTATACATATTCGAGCAAAGGATATTTTGAACTCGTATCCAGCTAACCGCTGGGTATCAGCACTTCCGGCTGTTTTGAGGAGTGCATTTTTTTTTCTGCATCGCCGATTTGGGGACCGGACCACCCTTGAAGTTTATATTTCTCTTTTTTCTTTCATATAAGGTGGCATATTTTTTATATACGTCGATCCATGTTTACGTACACGTTTACGTATAAGTGTACATATATTTTGTATTTTTATATTTATGTTCATTAAATGATTTGTTATGTAAGCTTATTATTATGTAACTATAAATAGATCTAGGTGTGCGACCAGAGGTCACGTTGAAGGATGATGGTGAAGCTTGCATTCTTGGAATGCAACGAAAATGTATTCGTGTAAATTATTGAAATATTTGTTTGCCTGATTTAGCCTGTGAATATTACTGAAACAGTTGTATTTTTATCAGAGATTTGTGACGTTAGTTTGGAAAAAAGGCTTTGGTTCAGAACAAAATATCAAAACAAATATCAAAAACCGGTAACAAAAGTATCGGCGCATTCCAAAGATGCAAGTTCAATGTGAACGAAGAGGGATAAAATGGGTAGATTATCTGAATATTTTTATACCACCCCTGTATAGTATCTTCTCTTCGTGCGTCGTTTTTGATACTCTCTTTTCTCTGCTCTCAAAATGTTTTTTTTTTTTCAAGAATTTTCATCATAAGTTTTCTTCTCGTGATAATAATTGCCATATTGGTGTGCGGATTGTATGGCAAAGGATTTTTCTACCCTAGTTCGCTAATGAACCATCCATCTCTTTGTTATCGCTTTGTACCGTTGAAAAACCCAGTTAAACAGGATAAAATATGAAAAAGGGCGCCCGAAGACTTCCTCACGAATGTAAAGTGAAAATGCAATTTTCCGGATAATCCCATCGCCTCAAAAGTCGACATTCTTGCCACGACGTTTCGTATTTTTGGCGTACTCGTGATTTATTTTTGGAAGAATAATATTTTCGAAATAAACTGCTTTGGCGCAAAGATATATTTTTGGAAGTATAATATTCTCGAAATAAACTGCTTTGGCGCCAAGCTATATTTTTGGTCCAATCATTTATTTTCGGTATGAACGTATTTGTAAAGCACACTAGGTGTATCGAGCGTTTTTAACGCCATGCCGCGATTCATCGATTGTAACAAAAAAATATACAGATTTATATTATATGGTGGTAGTTTTATTTCCCAGGTATAGACATTCGCATTTTTACACAGTAGATTTATATTATATCCACTTTTCTTCATTGATCAAAATGAAAATAGAATATTAAATGGAGAATTAAACGTTAAATTAAAAATTAAATATGAAATAAAATATTGGATATTAAATCTAATGGAAATTAGATATACACAGGGTGTCCTATTATGAATAGATAATCCTGCAACTGTCGAGAAGTCAGATCACGTCCTCCTGTATACTGGAATTTCAGTCTAGTAAAAGTCCCACGGTTTTCGAGATAAAAATCATCCGCTTTTGGTTTTCCACATGCAATTTCTACAGATAACTTTTTTGACCCAGTTTAAAAACAAAAATACTTTTGGTTATTTGTTTTATCAAGAAAAAATCTTCATTCTAACCTTAAACGTTAAGGAAACTTTATGAAAAAAAGATCTTATGCAGAATTTTCGTACAAACCAATTCGAATATCTGACTCCGATAGCCTACGGTGTAAAAATATTTACTACGCATATCTTGCCAATCACTTTACAAAAGTTGGTTAGTTATTGTCGATTCGAATCATTTGTAGAACTGGCATGCGAAAACCCAAAAGCAGATGATTAAAAAAAAAAAAAAATCACATAAAGCCCACAATTTCGAAAACCGTGGGACTTTACTAAACTGAAATTCCAGCCTATAGTAGGATACAATCTGAACTATCAACAGTTGCAGGGTCCATTCATAACAGTACACACACACACATATATATATATATATATATATAGTTCCACTTTCGCGATCATAAATGTAAATTATTAACAACCAAAAGAGCGAATATTATATATATATATATATATATACATTATCCACTCTTTTGGTTTATAATAATTTACATTTATGATCGGGAAAGTGCAACTACAAAGTTTAGAAATAGCCGCGGTCGTATTAGTTCATCAGTCTGTATATTTATATATATATATATATATATATATATATATATATATATATATATATATATATATATATATATATATATGGAAAAATATATTTGATAGAAAATTGGTCGTCAAACGTAACGCAAAACTTCCCGAGTTTCTCTGCGATTTCAAATTTTCCATAAAAATTACTCCTAAGTGCTCTTTAAGTAACGCTCATCTCGCTTTTGCCTCTTTAACAGAGTACTCGTGTGTGTGAGACCGCGGAAGGGGTAGAGGGGCGAAGGGGGGAAGAGAAGAATCTCGGAACGAAGTCCCCGCTCCGCCAAGAAATCTCGCGGTACCGCCGCTCGTTCCCGACTTAGTTTTATGAATGAATACTCTTTCGGCCGGCTGTTCAACGGGGGACATGCGCAACAGCAGCAGCAGCAGCAATCTCGCACCGTGCAGACGCCTTTTTCTTCTCTTGCTTCTCGTCGCTGTACGCAGCACCTGCTCGGCTGTCTCGGTCTCTCTCTTTCTCTCTCTCTCTCTCTCTCGTTCTCTCTCTCTCTCTCTCTCTCTCTCTCTCTCTCTCTCCCTGGCTCTGACTTGCACGCGTTTACATCTTGTCCGCGCGTTTCGTTTCTCGCAAAATTTGGATCACGTTCGACCGATGCACCACCACCGTTACTTTTTCGAAACAAGGATGATAAGCACGGCGTATAAATTGTTCAAACCGGGGCACTTTTTACGCTTAATTTTATTCAGATTGATTTTTTTTCGGAACGATTTTATTTTGGAAAGAATTTTGGTCTCAGATGAATTCTAATTTCGGAATAATTTTACTTTCAGATTGTTTTTATTCTCAGATTTGTATTATTTTTAGATTTTTTTTCAGATCAATTTTTGTTTCTAAATGTTTATGCTCCATGTTATTGAATTCACGATGAAAAATTCCTTCATTATGAGTTCGGCATCACACTCAGCGTCCCCGAAATCCCTCGAGTACCAAGATTTATTCAAATCGAGCTGTTTTTTGCACTTTCGTTCGCCATATTGGATGCGCCATTAAACATTTTTGAATTTTGTGTTCAGATTCGTAATAAGCGACCTCGAAAATCTTAGAGTACCAATTTTTATCTAAATCGAGTAAAATTTTCAATTTCGGTCCGCCATTCTAGCGTCGCCATTTGGAATTTTCAAATTTAAAGTTCAGATTCGTAATAAGCGACCTCAAAAATCCCGGAGTACTCATTTTCATCTAAATCGAGCAAAGTTTTTGATTTCTGTCCGTCATATTGGCGCCGCCATTTAGAATTTCCAAATTTTGACTTCAAATTCGGATTCAGCGAGCCCAAAAACCCCCGAGTGCGGCTCCGATTACAAACCAGAGCAAGTTAAAAAGGGAAATAGTGGTTGACACACTATTGCGTCAATGCCAACGAAGGGGTTAATTGGTAGAAATGTTATCCTCGCTTTCGTCACTATTGTTGTGTTATTGTTGTCTTACTTTTTTATTTCGATTCCGCCTAGAGTTAAATAATGTAATTTCTTAAGTATTTCTGTTTTATATGTTTATCAAGCATGGAAATTTCTCACGTATTCGCGAATTCTTAGATATTGTCAATTCCTTGAACATCTAAGTTTTCCGAATATTTAAAATACTCAGATTTTGGAAATTCGGTCAATATTCAATTTTTTCAATATTCGAATACTACAGATTCATTCGATATTTAAATTTGTCAACTACGTTTCGAATAGTCGAATTCTGCATGTTTATTCTGTACGTCACGTTTTGAAAAATTAATACCGTTCGCTAAATGAAAAAAATTCAGATCTTTTCACAACCTTAAGTTTGTTGAATATTTTGAGTACTCGAATTTTACAAATTTATCCAATATGCGAATTCATTCAGCGTTCCGAATACTGGAATTTTTACACATTTATTGAATATTTGAATTTAATACTTTTTTTCACGTACAACCATTTTAGACATTTATATCGAATATTTAAATTTGTGAAACATTAAAAATACGCGTATTCTTACAAATTTATTGAATATTTACATGCATTGGATTTTAAAAAAACTATGATCAAGTATTACAAATTTATCGAACATTTTTTTGTCAAATATTAAGAATGCTCAAATTTCCAAAACATTCAATCTACTCAAGTAGTACTCAATTTTGTAAAAACTGAATTTTTCTTCTCATGTTTACTCCTGACATTAATACATGGTCCACTATATATTTTTTACGCGAATTTTTACAGTTTTATTGAATATTTAAATTCATCAGGTTAAACAAAACTACGATCAAATTTTACAAATTTATCGAACATCAAGATGTATTAAATATAAAAAATCCTCAAAATTGCAATAATTTATTTAAGTGCATCAATTTTTTTTAAATACTGCAATCAAATTTTTCCAATATATCGAATATTTAAATTTGTCAAATATTAAGAATGCTCAAATTTCTCAAATTTCCAAAACATTCAATCTACTCGAGTAGTAAACAATTTCGTAAAAACTGAATTTTTCTTCTCATATTTACTCCTGACACTATATATATATATATATATAGTGTCGAGAGATTGTCATTACCGTAATTATCGTCGTCCTGATGAATGAACACATGGCCATCGGTGTGTTACACATACGCAGACGCGTAGTCGGAAATCGACGCCATCTCTCGTGGGATTTATTGACGGGAGTGAGAGAGAATTGGCGTCTATCGTAAACAGGTCGTTGAATGAACGTAAAGCGACGGAAATGAGTGCGCGAGAAGGGGCGAGGGGAGATGTGGCGGAGGAAAGAAAAGTAAAAAAAAAACGAGAAGAAAAAAAAGGAGTAGCAGTAAGTAATGTTACTACGCGAGCGGCAAAGTGTCTTCCGGTTTGCTTCGTTCGGTCGATCGAGCTGCTCTTCTCGGACTCCATTCATGGACTCGGCGTGTCAACCCCCTCCCCCCGCCCCGCGTATTTCTTTCTTTCGCGCGACTCATTCCCCCGCTCCTCCCGGCCCCCACGGCCGTCCTGGCAGTGCCCCCAACATCGTTCGAACATGCCCCGAGTCCATTTAGCGAGGTGTTTCCTCAACGAGGAAACTCTTACACCGGCGCAGACTTCCTTCGTGTCTTTCTTTCGCGCTTTTTTTCCCCTTCACGCGACAGTCTCGCGCCCCTTCGTCGGACACTTCGGGAAAAACGACGGGGCGCATCTTCGCGAATTTTTGCCCGTCCTTATACCGATAAGGAGACGATAATGATAATCGTCAATTTCCTAATGTTTTTTCGAGACTCAAGAATGGAAGTTATCACCAGATAACTTCCCTTCTTGAGTCTCGAAAAAACATTAGGAAATTGTCGATTATCATTATTGTTGAAGTATCATTATTAAACTAGATATTACAATTAAATTATTACTATCATATTGTTATTATTATTATTATTATTATCATTATTATTATTATTATCATTATCATTATTATTATTGTTGTTGTTGTTGTTATTACATTATTAGAACGTCGACTGTGCATCGACATTCACGAGGATGTATAGTGAATTCGCATACGTTGGAGCAGGACTCAAAATCTGCGTGCATTATGCTTGTCCTCGTCGAGGCAAAGCGGAATTGCAAGGAGGTAAGAGAAGAGTACGAGTGGAGGGCAATATATATATATATATAATAAAATAAAATAAAATAAAATAAAAGTATAGAAAATAAAGGTAAAAGCCGAGGATAATGGGGAGGAGAGGCAGGCGGGTAAACCTAGCAGGTAGAGAGATGAGTATAAACGGGCAGGCGCGAGATGCAACGCTGCAAGGGGGTGCATATATATATATAGGGGCGAGAGAGGAAGAGCTAAAAGCTATATGACGCTAGATGTACATAGAAGTAGCATAATGCGTGGAGCAATAAAGAGCAGGAGAGATGAAAATGGGAAATATATATATATATATATATATATATATATATATATATATATATACAGGGTGGGTGGCCTCAGGCCAAGCGGGTTTTCGCTCGACTGTGTTGTACTTATTTATCGTTTTTAATTTTTCTTTCATGTTTTTTTATTATTAATATTGTTGTTTCGTTACCCGTTTATTATAACTAGGAAGCTGAGCAGCTATCTCTTTCTCTGTCTCTCTCTCTCTCTCTATCTCTCTTCCTCTATCTCTGAAGCCGCGTGCCTCCCGGTGCGCCTGCGATACTGCCGTGGCGGTAGGTGTTGCATATAAACGCGAGAAACGTATGCGCGAGTATTAGTCCGTTAAGGAGAAAAACAGATAAAAGGAAAGAGAGAGGGCGGAGGAGAGAGAGAGAAGGAGAGAGGGGGAGAGAGAGAGAGAGCCTGGGGCGAAAGCAAAGAAAGAGAGAGAATGTCAAAGTGACCGAGTTGAGAAAAGTGTGCATGCGAGAAGCCCGAAACGGTACGTAAGACGAGAGAATTGGAAAGGCGAAGACACGGAATGAAGATCTGGGTCCGTTGGAGAGCGTGAGAACGCGCGAGAAGACCGCCGGAAAATATGAATCGAGAATACCGAAGTACATAAATAAAAAACAATTATATAAATATAAATGAGTAGCTACATTTAAATAAATAGATATTTATATACATATATATTTTTTCATTTTATTTTACTTTTTTATTTTATTTTATATTTTTCATTTGTATTCATGTAAATTTGAGTACTTTGAATAACACCATCGTACCATTTGTGTAACCGCACCATTTTCGTGACCGTACCATTTTCGTAAACGTGCCATTTTCGTAACCGTACCATTTTCGCAACCGTACCGTTTTGCAAGAATTTTCGCGGAACCATCCAAAGACCGCGCGTATCCTTTGTCTTTAAGGGGTTACCCCCACTTGCGATTTTGAAAAAATCGATTTTTTTTATTGCATTTTTTTGAAGTATAAGTATCTGAGAATATGTCCTGAAAATTTCAAGTCGATCCGAACAAAATTGACTGAGATATGAGCGTTGAAAGAGAAGAATCCGTGAATTGAAGAACTGAAATTGAAACTTTAAACGCGTTTTTCTCAAAATGGCATTTCTGAAGTCGGCGACCAAGATTACTCGAACACTAATGAACCGATCTTCTTGAAATGTTGCAGGCTTATTTAATACATAAAAATGTAGTCTTTAATCGTTCGATTTTTTTTTCGAAAAAAAAATGGCCGTTTTATAGCCAAAAAACGGCCGTTTTTTATTGTTAAAATCGAACCATTAACTTTGACTATCCGCCATTTTGTGAAAAATGAATATTTTTTAAAATCCTTCGATTAAAGACTAGTTTATACTTATATTTGACTAAATCCATCCGCATTTTTTTTTCAGATGATCCACTTCGCCGCAATGTTGGTCACCGCAAACCGTGTATATAAAAACATTATTTCATTGACGGCCATTTGCCACTAAACAATGTAATATTTTTCAATAAAAAAATTACTGAAAGTTCTTCAAGATGTGTTCTTTAAGATGGTATATTGATCGATTAAAAAAGTTTTGTAGTTTTCTTTAAAAAAATTCATGAAGAAGGCCTTTTTTTGCGCTACGAGGCCGCGGGGGTGGATAGGTACGAGGGGGAGGCTCCGGGGGTGGCCGAGGCAGGGGGGGGGGCAGAGATGATCACAAAAGAGAAAGAGGTGCTCTGTGCCACCGGGCATATGAGAAATCGGGTCGACTGGGATCGCGAAGGAGGAAGAGAGGAGAGTCTTGTGAGGGAGGGGGGTTGGGGGTTCGAGAAGACTCACGGAATAAAGGAAAGGGGTACGAGCCCGTAGAGCGTCATTTCCTACTGCCCGCGGGGCAGAATCTCGCTCTGGACTTCCGGCAATCCTGTGACTCGTGACCCGTGACCACCTTGTGTCACGATGCACTTCCGGTTCACGTCAACGTCACAGCAACGCGCTCTTCTGTATGCCCCCCCGTCAAATTGATACTCCAGTCGATCGCAATGTTTTCCAAGGGATTTTCGTCGCGGCTCGAGTGAGTGAGTTCATTCGCCGGGGCTACTTCCGGTCACCGCGGACGGTCTACCGCATCTCTTTTGCGCATTGTGAGAACGAGAAATCGGGAATGGTGATGATTTTTGGAATGGTCGAAAAAGTTGACATTCACGTGATTTCGGAGAGGAGAAAAAAAAGCCCTTCATTGTTTTTCTTTTTCTTTTATTTTTCGAGGACGATATTTTTCCACCGGAAGTCGACGAGCGCGCACCTCACGAATGGACATTGTGCAACGTTGTGAAATTGAGCCAACATTCTCGCTCTACAAACCTTTTAGACGCACACACGCAGACACAGGTGTGTGCACGGATATTACAGCATGGCTGCCACGCCGGAACGTGTGTGGTTTTTTGCCTTCGTTGTCTCCGGTGAAAGTCGAGTTATTGGTGAAGCGTGAGGGAGAGGGAGGGCAGGAGGATCAGTCGAGAAAAAAAAAACACTTTGGAGCAAACGAGACGCCGACGAAGGGCGGGAGGGAGAGGGAGAGGGAAAAAGAGAGAGAGAGAGAGGGAGAGAGAGAGAGAGAGGCGGGGACAGAAAGAGCCCAGATAACGGTCGGTCGGAGTTTGATCGACTTCCGGTCACCAGCAACAGCACCGAAGGAAAAAAGACACCAGCGAAGTTGATCGCACGATCTTTATCGCCGGTTATCATAAAATGAACTTGCACAAAATCACAGGTTATCGGAATTAAACGGCTGCGTCATTTTTCATCTCTGTGCATTATGTCATACGCCGAAGAGTGTCTATAGTGAGAGAATATATATAGAGAGGAAATATATACAATCCACCCATTCCGGTGCTCGTTGAATATCTCCGCTGTATATGTGTTTGCAAATTTTCAGGAATGAAATTCTTTCCCACGGGAGTTCCAGGGGCGCTCTCTCTCTCTCTCTCTCTCTCTCTCTCAATTTCTCTCCTCATGTCATCGTTATCGTTTCGAATTCGGGCAAGATCGCGGTGCCCGTGAAACTGTATACAAGAAGGTCACAGAGAGAGGGGGGGGGGGGTAGAGAGAATCTCCTCGGAGAGAAGGTCCCACTGTTTGCTCAGGATGAGGCTCTCCTCTTGCCAGCAAATTTTTTACACCCGCACAATGAACCCTCCCCCTGAAAACCTCAAGAGTACCATACATATATGCAAAGCCTGCCCCCCCCCCTCTCATGCTCTCCACCTCATCGGAGCGATACATAATGAAGCCGTCTCATGGTACCGGCATCGGGAACCGGTGTACGTAAGAGCAATAAGGAGACGGGGAGAGAGCAAGGAGCTGCAGGAGAAGATGACTGGCTATGTGTGCGTCCGCATCGCATGTAAAGATTTCATCGAGCGTTTTGCCTCCGAGTTTATATATAACATATATATATATATATTTTATATATTTATATATATATTTTTATTTATTTATATATTTATTTATTTTTATTTTTATTTATTTTTATTTATTTACATATTTATATATATATCGAGAATATATATCGAGAAAATGATTTTGAATACGTTTAGGCTTCGAGGACCGGCCTCATAGTAGCCAACGTCCCCGTTCTCAACATAATGTCGAATGGCTTGAAAATCACCTTTGGATAAGTGTAAGCCCATTCATATAGAGGTAATTTCAAGGACCGTCCTGTGGCCTAAATCCACGATACTTGAAGAAAAAAGAATGGAGGTCCTCAAAACAGCCACGAGTACTGATATTAAGGGGGGAAATCACAGTAAAATTTTCAATTTTTCGAAAAAAAAATTTTTCGCTTAATAGGTGCCTTAGGGTCTTAAAAATAATAGACCAAATGATGGAGTACGGCAAAAGTGTCCGAGTGCCCAAATTTCGTGCGTTGAATACAACGCTTTTTCACGACGCTTCACTTTTGTGCATACATATATAACATAAATAGTGATAAAAAACAGTGATATTTGTAAATCATTGTCATTATGAGTGACACATCGTCGAGTCGTGTTAGAAAAGGGACGAAAAAGGATACTGCGTACGAAAATCGACTGTACGGTGCAGGAGGCATTGCAGATTAGAGGTATATGAAATTTTCATATGGTTTCTCAGTACTTAAAACTTTAAACGCGTTTTTCTCGAAACGACTTTTTTTGAGCTCGCCGAAGACATAACTCGAGCAAATCTTTACCGATCGACTTGAAATTTTGACAGTAGCTTCGAAACATCTTTCTCCACGGAGCTACGTAGGATTTTTTTTATTTTATATGGCTTAATTTTTTTTTATCGACGATTTTATGGCGTTTTTTGTTTGTTAAAAATTTAACTTTATTTTCAAACACGCACCATTTTTCGAAAAATCAATATATCGAAAAAATCCTACGTAGCTCGCTAGCTGTTGTTACATGGAAGCTAAAAAATTTTGGTTTTTTCTTCCAGGTCAAAAATTAAGGAGTCTACGTCTTCGGCCATCGACACGCTTTCAAAAATAGGCGCCTTGGGGCATATGCTGCGCAGCCGCCATTTTTAAATATTTTTCATCGAAAAAATTACATTTTGTACTTTTTTAGTATTGCTATAAAACCTACTTTACAGATTTTCGATTGATACTTTCGTTCAGCCAAAATTAATTCCCGAAAGTATGCCTATTTTTTTGTGTGCTACTGTGATTTCTCCCCTTAAACATTACACGGATTCAACGGGTTCAAACTATCCTCACGTGGATACGTCGTATATACGTTTGGACATGTGTGCTCAGTACGAGTACATAACGCGAGAACATAATCGCGAGCGAAACAGGTACGAAACGCGACCGAGATTACCCTCGAAAACCAGTTCCCGGCTTTGCTCCCACGCCGCCACGTATAAAGTCTCCTCTACGTATAAGCTCTCGTATACACGTAAGCGTATTTCGTGAGTTTCTGGTTGGTGCGTACGAGGCGCATGTACGTACGGAATGAAATGCGGCGAAAAAAGGTGTATGGTTCGCGAACTGTCCGGACTCGAGCACACGGGACAGGTGGCTGTGAGGGAGGGAGCGAGGGAGAAACGAAGAAGAAATCGCGGTTCTATAAATGTAAATTTCAATTGCGCAATGAGGGAGACGCCATTTCGGAGTTGGCAATTAGTTGCGAGTGCGCTTTTCTTTTCGCTGTCTTGTGTTGTGCGGGGGGGGGGGAGGCGATCGTCGTTCACGGGACGTGGACGAATGACAGTCATCCAGCGGGGTCACGAAGATCGCAGGTGATACAGGGAGAAGGCTTTTAATCGTGGACGCGTACGTGTGCACTCGTGGGAGGGGAAAGAGTTGGTGGTAATTTGAACGGCGTTTTTAGTCTAGGAGAATTTCGAAAGGAGCCTACAAGCCTGCAATTTGACTACGTTAGAACGAATGATTTGGTTCGTAAGGAATTAATGATTTAATTCCATCAAAATTTCATTAAGCAGAAATCCAATTCGATTCCATCAGTAAAAATTAATGATTTGATCCCGAAAAGAATAGTGGTTTGATTCCATAACATTTTTTGTAAATTATATCAACAGTTCGATTGTACTCGAATGAATTATTTGGTTCCATAAAAATGAATGGTTTGATTCCATCAGCCAGCTATTTGAGTGGATTCTAAAGGAATCAATGATTTAATTCCATCAAAATTCTATTGAGTAGAAATCCAATTCTATTCCATCAGTAACAATTATTTGATTGCATGAAAATAAATTATTTGATCCCATAAAAAATAGTGGTTCGATTCCATAACATTTTTAGAATTATATCAAAAGTGACCATTCGATTGTACTATAATGGATTATTTGATTCATAAAAATGAATAGTTTGATTCCATCGGCCAGCTATGTGAGTCTATATAAATTAATTTGATTCCATCAAGATTAATTATTTGAGTTCATCCATAGCAATGACCTGATTCCATTGAAAGAAATGATGAGATTCCAGCAAAAGCAGTTCGTTGCACCAAAGGCGATGATTTGCATGGATAAAAATGAACGGTTTGATTCAACCAGCCAGCTATGTGAGTCCATATAAATTAAGTTCATTACATCAAGATCAATTATTTAATAGTAAAATCAATTATTTTATAGGTTTGATTTCATAACATTTTTTTAAAGTATATCAACAGTGACCATTAGTACTAGAATGAATTATTTGATTCATTCTAGTACATTCATTATTTGATTGAACTAGAATCATTAGTTCAATCAAATAAGGTTACCAAATGAACTAGAATATGAACTAGAATATGAACTAGAGTCATTAGTTAAATAAAATAAAGAACTAGATTCATTCATTATTTGATTGAACTAGAATGAATTATTTGATGCCATAAAAATTAATGGTTTGATTCCATCAGCCAGCTATGTGTGTCTATATAAATTAATTTATTTCTATCAAGACCAATTCTTTGAATTCATTCATAGCAGTTAGTTAAATCCATTGAAATGAATGATTAGATTCCATCCAAAGCATTTCATTATATCTAAAGCGATTATTTGATTCCTTACAAATCGGTGGTTTGATTCCATCAGCCAGCTATGTGAGTCTATATAAATTAATTTAATTCTATCAAGACCAATTCTTTGCATTCATCCATAGCAGTTAGTTAAATCGATTGAAATGAATTATTAGATTCCATCCAAAGCATTTCATTATATCTAAAGCGATTATTTGATTCCTTAAAAATCGGTGGTTCGATTCCTCAAAAATCAACGGTTTGACTCCACCACTCAACTATGTAAGCCCATATAAATAAATTCGTATCAATCAAATTGAATTATTTGATTCCATCAGAGTCTATTTTGTAATCCATCAAAAGCATCGATTTGATTCCATTAAAATCGACGATGCGATAAACATAAATCATCCTATCAGAATAAATTGTTCCACATAAACCGACGATTCCATCGCAGCCAATGACTCGAGTCAATCTGGCAGATGGCCTGCCCATCATTTTTCATAAGATCATCACAGAAGCAGCCCGAGCACCGAGAAAGTCCACCACCTCAAGTTTCCAGTGTTCCGTGTGGCGACCGAGAGAAATCGATCCTCAAATACGCCAAGTCCATATTGACCGGCTGGTTCAAATTTGCACGATTCTACCGACGCATCATTCGCCTCTTGAATAAAAACATTACCTCGCAGCTATATTCTTCGCTGATGAATACCGTTGGCGTTACGATCGAATTGCAAATGTCACGATTCATTAAGCCGCAGGATGATCAAGACTTTTCTCCCATCAGCCTCCACATATATCCTCGTTTGTGCGTTCGTATGCGCACGTACATGCGGACATCGATAGCGAATCTCTTAATTACTGTCTGGCCTATGGCGGCAAATTAGCACGATCGATCTACCGACAACTTTCTCTGACCGCGCTCGCGGCAGTCGTATTCTTAACCCAACCATTGGCTTTTCTCTGCCGCTCTTGCATTGCCGAAGACCGGGCCGGTTGGGCCTCCGGTTGGGAGCGTTGCGGAGGACGTCTTTGAGGACGCTCTTCAGCTGGAGTTTGCACGCCAACGTGTCCCCAACCGGAGCTGTCAGTGTTACCTTAGACGCTTGATTGGCCAACTTCCCTGTGGACCATGACGGCACTTTTCTTCCATTTCCAAGATGACTTCCAGGCCACTCCGTGTCCAAGCGAGGATCTCCTCGTACGGCGGATGCTGATCAAAGTCCAGAAGACCTAGACGCACGCTTGGATTTTGCGGGGTGCACCGCAAGTGTCACGGTCACGAAGAACGGGCGAAGGACTTTTGGAGGACATCGGTGGAGGAGAAGGACAAAAGCTAAGAGGTGCTCGCTGGAGGGGAAGTTGAGGACGGGAGAGAGGTCGAGTTGGGGAGAAGGAAGAAAGAACAAGCGAGGCGATCTTACACGGCTCACGTAGTAAGCGTAGTAAGATCGAGCGGAAGTCCGAAGGGGAAGCCACTCGAGGGAGGCCAAGAGGGCCACCGGAAACGGCCGTGTAGCGTCACGAGGCTACAACGCACACGGGCCAACCGAAGAAACGCGTCTGCCCCAACGCGAGCGAGAGAGAAGTTTGTCACGTCACAAGTGCAGGCGTGTCTGCGTGTTCGTGTGTCCTCGTTAAAAGTAGGAACGAAAGGGAGCGAGAGAGAGAGGCGTTCTCCTCGTATGGGAGCACGTACGCGTGTTTTAGGTGCGAAAGAGATATGGAAACGAGGAATGAGAGACGAGGGCTATTTTTGATACTTGCACGTGTATCGAGCGTTGCCAAGGAAAAGGGCAACACGAGACGAGCCTCAAGCCGTAAATATGTGGCCTGAGCCCTTTTGATTCACCACCATTTGTTCGTGTATCTATATGGCAATCAGAATGCAACAAGTGACACACGAGCGAGTAGCTACGAAATCGCCCACTCGTTGCACCCTCTTTCATTATCTCCCTCGTTCCCCTTGCCCCGCTCCCCCCGCCGTCTCTTTCTCTTCCACGCAGTCCCTCCGTGTCGTCGGTTATTTCCACCCTTTCACGAATTACCCACCGGAGCGTAAATCACGAACGGAATTTACCGAGAAATTCATTAATGGATGAGAGCTGGCGATTCCGCAAGTTCTCCAAACGACTCCGCCAGCTGAACTTTCGAACCGATGGAGCAGCCGAGCTAGAAACGCCACGGAGATTCCATTTTGGGTCACATTTGATGAACGATTGAATCGGTGGATTGACAAATCAGCCGTGGGACTTGTATTTGGAGCTGGAACCATTATCGACGACTGATGACCACCTGACTCTCGGATGATGACCGACCGGCCTCATTGGCTAGCAGTCCCGGCAAATCTTCAAACGCCTCCACCAACTAAACTTCCGAGCCGACGGAGCGGCAGAACCAAAAACGCAGACACCTTTTTGGGGTCCCATTTGACGAGCAATTAAAATTGTGGACTGATACAAAGAGCTGTGGAACTTCCGTTTGCAACTTCGACCATTATCGACGACCACCTACCCTCAAATGACGATCAACCTCAATGGTTGATCGTAAACGGTGGAGCAATTTCGCCAAACTCCGAGAACCAACGGCAAGTATCTCGTCTTCGCCCGTGCGCTCGAGACTCTCGCTCTAGCCAGGACTTCTTCGCCAGCGCATCCTGATTCGATTGAATTTCGAAACGACTGATGAACGCACGATTCGTAGTTGTCTCGAGGTTGCGACGTCGAACGCTCGGGGTACGGAACGCTTCGTTATTATTCAATGAGCAAGTTCCAGTCACAGAAGAGAAGAAGGAGGAGGACGAGGAGGAAGAAGAAGGAGAAGAAGAAGAAAGAGCACGAAGAGTTGCGAGGGCGTTTCTTCCAACTTTATCATCCTTCTCGCACTTGCTACACGGCATAACGATACGCCAAACCGACGATTCTTCCTCGCTCTTCATGGTCGTTTTACCAACGATCCCCCCTCCATCTTGCTCCATTCACTGACTCACTTCGTCTGTATATATATCCTATTCTATATATATATATATATATATATATCTATCTACATCTATATACATATATATATATATATATATATCTGTACATATACTCGACTACATTATTGTTAGACAACTGGCCGTTTCCGGCGCTATCGCTTCTACGTGTTTGTCATATATTTACGTTTGTCAGCGAGCATGCACAGCACACGAATAGCGTCTCGCTCTGCTCCGTTGCTCGAACACTCACACACACGCGCATACATATATATCCTACAAATCCAATGCTTGCCCACTGCCTTGTCTTCGACTTGGAAATGGCCCCGTTCATCCATTCCTTCCTTAGCCGTCCCGATCATTTATTATCACTCAGCGTTTCGTTTACTTCTTGTAAATCAGTGCAGAAACGCGAAACCGACGGTAGTCGACGGGCAACTGCAGCGATCTACCTTTCCGAGCAGCCTGGACCGATACTCGGTTGGGTGACCGCTCAGGCTTGGGCTCGGACTACCGATCGGCATGCCGTCACCGAGTTTCCCCTCTTGCGAATGTAACTGACAGGTGGAAATATAGCCAGCCTGGATCGGCACAGGTTTCTGCTCAGTTTCCCTGTGCCCTCCTGCTGAGCCGATACGGCGCTGGGTTTTTTTTTGTTTTTTTTTTAGTACGTTGTCGCAATTTTACAAGTTTTCGATTCACCCCGTTGATCCCCGCGACGGTTTTCGATTCCGCAAAAGTGCACGCAACGCGGGCAGGTACGACGAAAGCGCATCTGCCGGCGAGCCGACACACGCGCGAGGCAAGAGCGGGGGGGGGGCGCTCATTACACGGAGAGACACACAAGACCACCGATCCTCCTGAGAATCATTACGTAACGGACTTTTGCCACAGAGAGCGCAAAGAAAACGACGGTGAAGTTACCGAGGCATAAAGCTTGAAGGGGGAATCTCTTTTTCTATATACATACGAAGATATCTCATTATATATATATATATTTCGTGTTTATATTACGGAATTGTAGTATCTGCGTTGCAAATTCGTTTTTTGAGGCTAAAATTAAGTTGGTGAGGTTAGAGTACGATGCTGAGACGATATTTATCAATTTTGGAAATTTTTTACGTCTGTCCGTTCGGGCGTAGCTGTATGTATATGTATATGTATGTGAAAATTTATTCTATGTGAATGAGACCAATTAGCTCTAATTGTTTCGTTTAATTGAAAACTGACTTAATTTTTCGGGTTTCACGATTATGAGTATGTATTGAGCTACGTGGAGAACTGGTTTTTGTAAATGACGATATATGTAAATGGTGTGTAATAAATGTATAGGAAGCCTGTTTTTTTTTAAAAATAATAGCCTTTAAAGGAGGCCATCCGTTTAGAGCCCGGTAAGCAGGTGTCCATTTCGACATTTTTTTATGGATACCCAGTAGATGGAATCAAATTTCCATTTGGAGGAATTCATTCTACATGTCTTCGAGTATCTTACTAATTTTTCCTCAAGATTTTGTAACAACATGGCGGCGCTAAGGGTGACCGAATCCCTTCGTCTGATAGTGTCCTGTGACCGGCTACATCCCCAATTCATCACCGATTGATTTGCACTGTTTTTTGGAACCTTGCTCAAACATGTCACAGCGAAGCCCCTCGGTGATTTTTGATAAGTTGAGAACTTTCTCCGATAAAAATTATTTTTGGCAAATACCTTTACCGAAAACAATTTTTTTGTTTCAATCATGCACCATTTGGCCAAATTCGATATTTTTGTATTTTTCTATTTTTAGTGGAACAGTGTGCGTCGGGTTAAGGATGATACGCGTGTAACGAAAACGGACCACAAAGCACAAGAACACTCAAGAGGCCCGAACAGTCCAGAGATGACATAGATTGGGTGTGCAACACGATCTCGATGATGAGGAAGGACACTCGTATGATGCAGGATTCGCTGACTAGCAGAAGACGACAATATTTCACAAGATCGTGTGAAATATATACCAAAAGTTTGAACGCGATTATCTTGAAACTGCATATCTTGACACGGCGGGATTGATACCTTGAGTAACTTTCACACCATTGACTTGAATTTGCACAGTTAGCGTTCAAACAGTAGTAATTTTCGGTTCACGAATGGCATTTTTTAATTTGATGAACCGTTTGTCAATAACAATGACTACTGTTTATCAAGAGAAAAACAAGTAAATAAGTAAATAAGTTAATAAGTTAATAAGTCAATAAGTTAATAAATTAATAAGTTAATAAGTTAATAAGTCAATAAGTTAATAAGTCCATAAGTCCATAAGTTAATAAGTTAATAAGTTAATGAGTTAATAAGTTAATAAATTAATAAGTTAATAAATTAATAGGTTAATAAGTTAATAAGCTAATAAGTTATTAAAAGTTATTAAAAGTATTAAATAAAAGTTTGAACGCGATTATCTCGAAACTGCATATCTTGACACGGCGGGATTGATACCTTGAGTAATTTTCACACGATTGACTTGAATTTGCACAGTTAGCGTTCAAACAGTAGTCATTGTCGGTTCACGAATGGCATTTTTTAATTTGATGAACCGTTTGTCGATAACAATGCCTGCTGTTTATCAAGAGAAAAACAAGTAAATAAATTAATAAGTTAATAAGTTAATAAGATAATAAGTTAATAAGTTAATAAGTTAATAAGTTAATAAGTTAATGAGTTAATAAGTTAACAAGTTAATAGGTTAATAAGTTAACAAGTTAATAGGTTAATAAGTTAATAAGCTAATAAGTAATAAGTTAATAAACGAATAACTTAATAAGTTAATAAGTTAATAGGTTAATAACTTAATAAGTTGATAAGTTAATAAGTTAGCAAGTTAATAAGGTAATAAGTTAATAACAAGATAATATCAAGAGGAAAATGAGGTTTTCTTTGGAGAAGCTGTAATTTTTCGTATTTCTCGCAATTTCGAAAAGTGGATCGTGAACCCACAGCCAGTTGGATACAATTGAAGAAAACATATTTTTGGTTTTCGTTTCAGATTACATTTGAGCCTGGTAAAGATCCCGCCGTTTCGGGCCTCGCCGCTGGAGGACTGCAACGCCAACTGCAGCACCACGAAAACTTTGGAAGATTTTCTTCCGAAAAAATCACATTGTAACCACAAACATGTGTACAACATGCTGGGGAAATTAATTTATTCCAACCAATGAGTTACTAGAAGAAAAAAAGGCAGGATTCTGATCCTTCAAATTGGGCTTCCGAAGAGGGATACCCCCCGTTGAATAGAAGGGGGACCGAGAAAAGGGCCGGCAAAGGGCACCAAGAAGAATATCTGCATAAATCCACCCGAGAAAACGTATCGAGTGCTCCGAAGGCTCCCGCAAAACGGACACGCGTCAAAGAGATAGAGAACAAAGCTGAAGAAGACGACGAAGATAAAGACGAAGTTGGCACGTAAGACGTCAAAGACGAAAAAGACGTTACGAGAAGAAGCGAGAGGAAAAAAAACGCGAGAAAATAAAAGAACAGTCGGATTGGCGGGAGCGGGTGGGAGCAATAGAAGGGCAAGGGGTCTCGAGGTCTGGGTAAGAGGGGACGAGAAATACGAGAGGGCGAGGGTCGAGGGGGAGTTCGCGAGAGTTCTGGCTGGGTGAGCGCACGTCCGGTCATTAACGGAGCTTATCTACATGAGCACACCTCAAACTAACCCAGCCGAACCTCGGTTACATCTACGCTCGCCTCCTCCCTCTTGACCCTCCCCCCGCCCTCCTCTCGACTCACCGCCGCAATACCTGTTGCACGTTTCTCGCTCTCCAACTATACAACGTCGTACGTAGCTATTGTATGGCTCCATATAAGGTGAGTGTGTATGGGGAAAAGATACTTTGAACCCGTTATTAAGTACATGTAATGTTGGTTATCGGCACACGTGACTTTTTTTAAATACAGTCCTCAATATTTTTTTCTGAACAAACCGTTGATTTTGGGGACTGGACGGTCCTTAGAGTCAAATGTCTTCATCCCCCGCCTCCGCGTCAACGATAGTGACAGTATTTATATTTACATGCAACGTGTATTGTTTTTTTTTTGCTTTTTGCCTAGTGGTGATGACGCCTCTTTTTCTCTCTTCCTCTTTATTTCGCTTTTGACAATATTTTATCATCACTTCGATCGACTGACAAGGAACATCATTCAAGAGTCCGCCTTCGATTTTGTTGAAACTCATGTATGTGATAAAGCATTGGAAACAATCAGGCACGGTTCTTTTTTAGCGGTGGAAAAACAATTTCAAGGGGGGAAACCACCCCTTAAAGGAATAACCGTCAGTACTTATTTAATTTTGTTTTTGGCGCTTCGAGTGGGGATTTTTCATCGTTTTATATTGGGAGAATTTTGGCTTTTGTTTTATTCAGATCGGTGGACTGCTTGTGAGTGAAACTCCAAAATCATCCCTCGGCAGACCTTTCTTTGAAGGGTGGTTTTCTTCCCTCCGTTTTTCCGCCCATCAAAGAAATCCGCGTCCAATAGTTTTCAATGCTTCATCGCATATATGAGTTTCAGCAAAATTGAAGGCGGACACCTAAGTGATGTACCTTGCGAGTTGTCGCTTCATTTATTGAGTTTCTTTAGTTATTTATTTATTAATTTATTCATATTCATTCAGTTATGCGTTCTTTTCTATTTCCTTAGTTATTTATTCACTTATCAACTTTATTTTATTGGATCCATTTGATGAAATAAATAACTTTCTATGTTTTATTTTTACTTTTTATAATCTTCCATAAATGCATTTGCTACATTGCTTTTTTTCATCCTTTCAATTGTATCCTTGTGATCATTATGATTTTGTTTGCTTGCCTTTGCTGAGTTGTTACTTTTTATCTTTCGATTTCTATCCTTATTATCGTATGATTAGCTCGTATTTGGTTGTCACTTCAGTTTATGATTTATACGATTTATACTGTACCCTTATTTGCTTAAAAGTTTTGACTCGAGCATAGCAAACTGTATTAATCAATCTCTCTCCTCTCCTTTTTCCCTCTTATTTTGCATTTATTTTTATTTTTATTATTTATTATTATTTTTATTATTTATTATTATTTATTATTATTTATTATTATTTATTATAGTAAATATTTACAAGTGGGGCTGAAGCTAGAAAAGGGCTTTAGAAATTTTGTACCGATTCGATGTATTTCAGGGCATTTTGTTTATAATGTTTAAGTCGGGGGAAGACAATTTCAACCCCCAGACGATTTTTCTTACTTTTTTAAAGATATGGAGGAAACGGGTTTGGTGCCATCAAGGGTCACGAAACGGTCACAGACAAACCCAAACAAACCCAAACCAATTAGAGTAAACATACAGGAAACGTATTTCAAAAATTGATTATTTTACGGAATTTTTTTTTTCTCAATACAATACCCCTCCCACATCGAAAAAACATATTTTCATACTGCAGTATAGCCCCGAACACGTGAAAAAAAATTTCGAGCCGATTAGGGCTGGAGCCCCACTTGTAAATATTTGCCTTTATTATTATTATTATTATTATTATTATTATTATTATTATTATTATTATTATTATTATTATTATTATTATTATTATTATTATCATTATTATTATTATAGTACTCATTGTATGACTATTAATACCAATTAATAATTCTCGTAATCGTATGAATAATTTTAATATAGTTATTTTTATGATAAAGTTAGTTACCATTAGGTTCACTATCATCTGGTACCTATGCACTTTGTATCATCATTTGCACGGTCGCTTAGGGAACAGATGCTCCAGAGTACGAAATAAATAATATTCTCTCTCGTTCTCTCGTTCTCCCTCAAATTTTGACAAGCATTACCCATCGCAACCAACGTCCAACAATTTCTCCTGCCTCTTCGTTCTCTCCACAAAATTCCTCCTCCTCGTCCCACGTGGACCCAAAACGGAGCAGAAGAAGAATAAGAACATGTCACGGAAAAAGCATCAGCATCGAAACCTCCGATTTCATAGAGACACATCGCACACATCGACACTCTCCATTCCGAATAACGTTTATTTTTTTTTTCAAGTTATTTTTTCTTCCGAAGGACACAGACACGAAAATCGTTTAAACGCGAGGTGTGCTTTGGCACCCGTGACGGAAAACGACCTCGGCGATGAGACGGCGAAACGGCCGAGGCTTGCAGATCGTACGAGATACGCAAAACTTCGGGTGACAGTCGCGAAAAAGACGATAAATGAAGAATAAAAAATAAGTAAAATAAAAATCGAGGTAGCGATGAAAAAATAGCTAAAAAAAATTGGATTCACTTGATATAATTAAAGTACACGTGAACTCGAACCGGATAATATTAATTCTATTTCTCTTTCTGGTGCCGAATGTCTTCCCGGCTGCGGTTTCGAAATTTTAACGTCCACCTCCGTAATTTCATCTAATTGGATTAAATACACTTCCCCGTTGTTTTTTTTATTACTTTTTCTCTCTCGTCGTTTTTTTTTCTCGAGGGAACTGCCTTTTTTTCGCCGCGTATTAAAAATCGTTTCTATCCAAATGAGGCCACTTTTTACGTTGTGAAATAATCTTCGAGTGGATTACACGCGGGCTTTACAAGACGAGAGCATATGTGTATGGGTGCACGTGTATACGCGATACACTCCCTGCTCAAGGAGTTATAATTGCCGAGGGGTTAATCATTCGTTTATACCTCTATAGTCATTAATCATTCGGTAAGATCTCGTACTTACGAATATACACTCGTACGGATAGAAAGGTTATTTCGAAGCCGTTATATGCACGTAACGTTGACTATCGGGACAGTTGGCCGTTTCGAGCAAGGTCCGCAAAAATGTTTCTCAAACGAATCATTGATTTTGGGTACGGGAAGGTCCTTGAAGCGACCTCTGTACAAACGTGCTTGTATTTATCGAAAGGTGATGTTTAATTGGGTTTTACTTAACGGCGAGTATGGGGACGACTGTGAGGATGGTCCTCGAAATCACATGTCCTCGAAGTCACTTTTCCTTGTGTATTTATGGATGCATGTACACGTGCGTATGGGCGACTGGTAAAAAGATATATTAATCGATCTTCGTTGCTTCACTCACCGCGAGGCAGCAACCATCCTGGCGTCCGCACACACTTCACACCGTACTCATGCCATATCTGGCGTTATGACTTACCTGAAAGACGAGAAAGAGAAGAAAAAAAAGACGGTTACGGAAATTCATTTTTCATACGGGCAACATCGAAATAAGACGTGTATGGAGAACGGGAGAGTATTGTGGAAGGGAGAAAAAAAAATCGGTGATTTTGTAATTAGTAACGACGGGAGGAACGGAAGATTGAAACTCATCCAGGACTCTCGTGTCTTCGTCTCTCTCTGGAAATTCCTGTACGGGTTTTTTTTTTTGTTGCCGTTCCTTTTTTTCTTATTCTATTTGTCATTCTTTTTTTCTTAGTTTTTATTTTATTTTTCATTGCTTTTTTTTATTATTTTTCGTCGTTTCTTTTGGTTTTATTTCATTGAAAAATTGTTTTCGTAATCTATTTTCTTAGAAACTCATTTTTCATTGCTGTCAATTTTATTTCATTTTTAAAATAAATTTCTTTTATGTTTTCGCCCATTAATTTTTCTTTTAATTGTTTTTCGTGTTTTTTTCATATATTTTTATATAATTTCATTTTTTTTTCTTCTTTTTTCGTTTTATTTTTGAATTTGCTTCTCATTTCATTTATTCTTTTTTTTTTTCATTTCATTTTTAACATTTCTTCTTCGTTTCTTTTTTGTGCCGATGCAAATCGATTTATTCCCTTTAAATTTATTCCGTGAATTCCGAAGCCCCGAAATTCGAGCGAATTCGAGGCTCACCTCGAAATTCGTGATGTTTGCGGATAGTAGGCGAGAAGAAGCAAGAGGTACAGGAAAAAACGAAGAAAGGAAGAATTTTTTTTTTTCCTCGATACGGGAGGAAATCCCACGTGTGACGAGAGGCCGCGATCCGAAGTCAGGGTAGAGAGAGCACCCCGAGTGAAAAGAAGAGAGCTCGTCTACACGCAACGCGCACACACAGAGACGCCCCGCGCACGTATTCACGAGATATACGTACGTCGTATGCGCGGTGCGTGGTTTCGAGGGCAGCAAAAAGGTGGAAGCACGCTTCGCTGCTCCCGTCGACGAGCCGGAGCAACGGCGGCGCGCAGCGCCACCACCGGCGACGAGACGAACGAAGCGAGAAGCAATGCTCGAAGTGGGTGCGCCGTTTCCCCGCGCGTAGTTACGCGACTCGTCAAAGAAAAATAACCAAAAAAAAAACGAAAAAAAAAACGGACGGAATAAAAAAATACGTTGGACAACCGAGAGGACTAAAAGTTGCGGGGTTATTAAAGCTTTGCGTCGTCCCTCGGTTGGATCCTATCTTGTTCCTCCAAAGTCATGATTCCGTTTTTTTAGCCTTGACTTCATTTCCCTTTTCGACTTAGGTCACCTCGTATCAATGCTTATCCAATCGCAGCCATTCATGTTCTACGATCTTTTTTACTTTTTGAGAAAAAAGTAGTAGCAAAAGATTTTGATTTTTTTTCTCTTTTCATTATGTACTTTCCTCTCAGAAGTTTTCGAAAGGTGTTGGGAGTCACTTAGACTGGACTAAGTATTTTTTTGTATCTGAACTTTGGTGCCCGATCCTTTCAGTCCTATTTTTTTAACTATCCATCAACATCGAAGGCATCAACGTTCGTGTTCGGTCATTCATTTATTGCTTAGCAGTGCGCTTACAACACAACACAAGTAAACAACATGTTTACTTGTGTTATGACTACGAAGCGCACAGATAAACAAATAAACTACGTACCCAAAAGAGAAAAATCAAAATATGCTTTTTTATCGAGAAGCAAAAAAGATTTTTGTACGTGGATGGAGGCGATTCGGACAGGTATTGGATACGAAACATCTAGATTTTCTTTGTAGACGTTACTTTTTTGGTCATCCTGCATAGAGTACCACTTGGTGGAGTCCAAGTGTACTTTTGTTCATTTTGTGCATACCGCATTATTGGTTGTGCAAATAAGTTGTTGGCTTGAGAATAAAAACAGGTGCATTGAATATTCGAACGAAAAAAATCTTCCCTCCAGGTCAGGTGTCATATGATACCAACCTAGAAGACCACTTGTCCGGACCAACAGCCTAACGTAACCTCAAAATATACATCGTGAGCACAGTGAACCAAATGAGTTGCAATACCGCGCATGTTAAGCTCTGTATGTCATTCCGGTTGGAATTGAAAAGGAAATACTTCCGAGGCTAAGAAGATGATGTGTCAAGTATTAGGGGAAGATTCCGTACCCATCGGTACTATAAAAAAAGTGGTTTCACAGGTTCCGGGCTGGATATTTCAACTTCGAGAATGGCGAAAGAGTGGGACGCCCAACGAAATTTGAAGACGCGAATTTTTAGCAGTTGCTGGACGAAGGTTCCTGCCAAACGCGATCGAAGCTGCCTACTGCATTAGGAGTTACCCAACAAGACATTTCCAGTCATTCAAAAAAGCTCGGCAAGGTTCAAAACGGCCTTACACAGACAAAGGATCTCGACCGGTCATAGTACTGCACGAGAATGCCAGACCACACACGGCAAAAAGGACCAAAGACACTTAAGATTCGTTGGGCCGGGAAGTTTTGCCACACGGCGTATTCACCAGACTTGATTCCATTGGATTTTCACTTGTTCCAATCGCTTCAACATCATTTATCTGCCAACTACTTAAAAATTTTCGACAAAGTCAAAAATTCTATTGCCGGCTACATCAACTTCAAACCACCATCTCTTTACCACCAAGAAACTCATAATCTGCCTGACAGGTGTAACAAATGTGTGGAAGCAAACGGAGATTACTTTCCCTTGAAATGTACCTTGATATCAAGTAAATAAATAATTATTTTCATGAAAAAATGCGAACTTTTTTATGCACCCAATATTTACAGAAGAAGAAGATTTATTCCACATGTCTTGCGATTTCTGTGACATTAGCCAGCTTACCGTGTAAGCTGATTAACGTCACAGCAATCTGAAAGACTATAACGACCAACACTATATCACGTTAAGATTCCCTAAAAGTGCTCGCCCGTCCATTGCATGCCTACGACTACTAGTTTAGAGATATTTAATAAACTAATTCGCGGAGTTTTCAGCCTGCTGTGTCGAGTGCCCTAAATGCCATTGTGTATTCTCCCCATTCGTTGACTATTTTGCTTTCCAGCGTTTCCATCCACCGGCCTTTCAGGCGATCTCCAACTCTGTCCCCTCTCCAGTTGTCAACACCCTCTATTCACTGATTGTTAATTTTCCTCCTTGCTTCCCCACACTGCCATATATGTTCCAACGTCCCCTCTTCCTTTCCGCATACTCTGCATGCGCAATTGCTGTAGCCTTTCAACCCTGCACTTTCTGAGTTACCGCATCTCAGTCTTTCCACCTCTTCTTCTATGACTCCCCTGACATCTTTGTCTTCCCAGAAAACCGCCCTCCCAATTTTTCTTTTATATCCTTGAAATAATTACAGAATAAAAATCTATCTATTCCTCCCCAATCCTTCCGTATGCCCCGATCTCTCTTTATCTTTATTCCTTCCTTCAGAATGTCTCCCATCGCTCCTTTGTCCCCATTATTCCTTATTGATTCCCTCTCAATTCCCTTCCCCATCCGCCCAATATTTATAGTTATCCATCAATAGAGAATCCCAATACCACACTCCAAAGAGTTCCACATCGAAGGCACACTCAGACCTCATTGGTGCAGATTTTCCACCACCGGAAGCTGTGCTCTCGTGCTTATCAAGTACAGGACGATTGCCCAAAAAAGAGCACCTTCATCCACTCCGACGAGTCACCGATGAGCACGTTCATCAAGGATTCATCGTGCCCTGTGTCTGTCCAGTCTCCGCTGCACCTTCGTCCAATTCGGAAAGTCACCAATGAGATTCTTCATCAAGGACTCATCGTCCTCTGTGTGTGTTCAGCTTCGCTGCCACCACCACCCACCCACAAAGACCGTACAAAACTCGCTGCTGCTCCTCGCAAAGCAGCCACCTCTCGTCCTCGCAAAGCGGACACCTCTGGTCATGCCACTACATATCTATTCGCCCGCAAGTCTTGCTCACTTTGAGGTCCACCAGTCTCGGTCAAACGGAAATCTCCGTCGAGTTTCCAATCTCCTGCTCGGTGCGTGTGCGCGCAATCGAGACGATTGAATCGAAACTACGGCTAGGTGGCTCGACTTTCGAGTTGGCGATCGAGGCGATACCAAAGTAGAAGGGGAAGTGTCCCGGTCGCGAATTAATTAAACGGTGGCAAATAGAGCCCTTGGAGAGGTTCGAGAGAGAATCACCGCCAGCAGGCATCGAAAATCGCGCGAAATCCACCCCTTGCAGACGCAACTTCCTACTTCAAAGTACATCGATATACACGTCGTTTACATTCAGATATATGTGTTGCATATGTCCACATTCGTGTGACGTAATGTTGAATACGGGGACAATAGGCTATCGGAGGCTAGCCCCGAAGCCGAAGGTCCCCGAAATCCACTTTTCTCGATATACATATAGATAAAAACATGCGAAGTATCGCAGAGGTGGCAAAGCAAGAGATTTCGAGCAATCGACGCCTCCGGCCGTCATTAGTCTCTATCCCCAGAATTCTTCCGACCCACACACAATGCAAACTCCTCTCGCATTCGCACCCACCCCTGTGCGGTGAAAACGACATCCATCGTTCCCTGCCGGATCCGACGAATCCTCACGGATCGAAATCGTCTCTTCGGACATTAATTTAATCGACGAGAATACGACGAGAATCGCAAAGGTGAATGTAAATTGCTTTGGCAAATACATAGATATACAGGGTGTTGTAGGATAATATCCCAGAAAGTTCGAATTGTGATTTAAAAAAATATATATGTATATTATTAATATAAAGAAAAGTAAATATATATATATATGGAAAGATTAGATTACATCGGTTTAATTATGTCGTTAAAGATCCTCAAGTTTCCATCATTGGAATGCAACGAAAATTCTTTTTCATATTTTCATTTTCCCATTTTCAGTGTTTTAGGAAATACTTGGTTGCGGATTTAAATTATCGGTCACTTCGTGATATCGACTCAAAAATTATTGATGGGGTTTGGCAACGACGATCAGCAACGAGAAATTCGAGCAATTGAAAAATAAACGTTTCTATTGCATTCGAACGAAGAAAAATTCAATCTCGTCTTGCTTATGATTGCAATGATGGATTTGCTAGTGGAACGCCCTTTTCTCGAAACTATGTTTGTCAAAACGGTGTACACGATTTCTCGATATCCAATAAACGAACTGACTTAAAACTTGCACCACTTATTCAGTGTAATAGCAGTACGTCTTGACCAACGTTTTTTGCTTAACATTTTTTTTCGTCAGTTATTAACAATAATCAAAATCTCGAAAACACGAAAGAGAAATCAAATTTATTTTTTACGTTTGAAACAGGATAACAAGAAAAATCTCGGTAAAATCTCATCGAACATTTTCTATTTTGCGAAAAAAGATACTTTCTTGCTTCGGATCAACCGAATGGCCAAAATCAATCGCAACATTGAGCCCCTCGCTTTTAAAGGTCCTTCGTCGAGATTGCTTATCATTTCTTTAATCATTATTTTTGTTTGTGCAATTTCGCACACAACTTCGTTACTGTACGTGCGAATACATAAGTTAACCCATAAAAATGTATATTTTAAATAAACCTGATTTTCGTATCTTCACATTAGCCTAACCACTTAGAGCGACAAAGAGAGAGATTTAAGGGGTTACCCCCACTTGCGATTTTGAAAAAATCGATTTTTTATTGCATTTTTTTGAAGTATAAGTATCTGAGAATATGTCCTGAAAATTTCAAGTCGATCCGAACAAAATTGACTGAGACATGAGCGTTGAAAGAGAAGAATCCGTGAATTGAAGAACTGAAATTGAAACTTTAAACGCGTTTTTCTCAAAACGGCATTTCTGAAGTCGGTGACCAAGATTACTCGAACACTAATGAACCGATCTTCTTGAAATTTTGCAGGCTTATTTAATACATAAAAATGTAGTCTTTAATCGTTCGATTTTTTTTTTCGAAAAAAAATGGCCGTTTTATAGCCAAAAAACGGCCGTTTTTTTTCGTTAATCGAACCATTAACTTTGACTGTCCGCCATTTTGTGAAAAATGAATATTTTTTAAAATCCTTCGATTAAAGACTAGTTTATACTTATATTTGACTAAATCCATCCGCATTTTTTTTTCAGATGATCCACTTCGCCGCAATGTTGCTCACCGCAAACCGTGTATATAAAAACATTATTTCATTGACGGCCATTTGCCACTAAACAATGTAATATTTTTCAATAAAAAAATTACTGAAAGTTCTTCAAGATGTGTTCTTTAAGATGGTATATTGATCGATTAAAAAAGTTTTGTAGTTTTCTTTAAAAAAATTCATGAAAAAGGCCTTTTTTTGCGCTACAAGTGGGGGTAACGCCTTAATTAATTATGGATTTGAGGAGATTAATTGTGACCCATAGTTCATACCCTAGTCCGAAGAATGTAGGGCAAACTAATAATACAACAGTGAACGAAGAAATTCGTTCTCGCCGATGTGATAATAATAGAGAAATGATGGAGAAATGCAAATGAAAAAAAGAGAAAAATAAAGAAAGAGACTAAGAGACACAGACAAATGAATGTAAGCAGGTATGCTGTATAGGTGAGTTGGTAGTCTTAGGTTGGTGGGTAAATGACGGTAGATGCGTATCGCACGCACAATGCGGGATCGTGGGAGCTCGCGTGCTTCGCTCCCACGCCGTGACGATGCGGTGCACCTCAATACTCTCGTCTCATATCGTCTGGCGGCGTCCTCACCGTGTTCCCAGTGCCACAAAAAAACACACATAGGCAGAGGGAGGGGAGAGAGAGAGAGAGAGAGAGAGAGAGAGAGAGAGAGAGAGAGAGAGAGAGAGAGAGAGAGAGAGAGCACTTTTTCGCCCTTTCTGTGTAGGTATGCGAAAACGTTTGCGCGTGTACACCCTCCGATGAAAAAATTCAAGGAGAGAGGAGTCGCGGGCGAGGGTGGGGGAGGGGGCAATAAAAAAAATTGCTAGACCTACTATACATGGGTGTATTCATCGCGAGGGTTCTCATCTCGTTAACGTCTCTCCCTCCCCTCTTAGACCACATTTTTGCGGCACTAAATTCTCGAGACTCCTTGTCTCGTTTCTTGTTTGTTTTTTTTTTTTACTTTAATTCCACCGCGACAATGAAAAATCATCGTTCCTCGTCGTCGTCGGAACGAGACCCAACGAAGCGCGAACGGCGCGTTGTTCGACGAGGAAATATATGGGATGTTCTTTTTCCCCCCTCCTGCTCCCCTTTGCCCCGCGCGACCGGCGAGTACAATCGGGAATAAAAACCGAATTCGCGAAATTCTTTTCACCTCCGACGTTTTTATCGTTTCTATCCTTACTGTTGTGTTTTTCTTCTTTTTGACGAAAAAGTTCTCATCGCTCGGGGGCATTTCATTGTTCGAAGTTTGCGAAACTTTGGGGACATTGGGCGCGCGGCGAAATGGAGAAAGAGAGGGGGGAAAATGTTTTCGAATTTTTGTGTATATGTGGTGTCTATGCGAGTAAAGATTTTTATACGAATTTATCGTCGATTTTCCGCATCAACGATGTGATTTTATTGTACGGCGGATTTGATTTTGTTTTATTGGGATAATGAAAATCCACGTGACATATGGATGAAAATAAACAAATTTAATTGTTGTGCAAAGTCATTTTTAAGTCACACGATTTGGGTTGATTTATTTTTCTTGTTATATTCATGTATTTGATTCATTGATTTATAGTTGATTTTTCAAAAATATTTACTATCTTTCTTTCCCAACTTGCGTATCAAATTTTAAGGATGTTGAGTCCCTATGAAACATTTAAATGTTAATTGTTCAATAAATAGCTTCTTAATCGTCATGAAATTTTTACACGACCTCCGGAATACTTCGTGTAAAAACATACCAAATTTTCAGAATTCTATCATCATTACTCCAACGTCCTTAAGGGTTGAAATAAAAAATGATAAGAAAATTCGGAAAATTTGGTATGTTTTTGTATGAAGTATTTAAGAGGTCGTGTTAAAATTTCACGACGATTAGGAAGCTCGTTATTAAAAAATTAACATTTTGTTAAGAACAATTTTTAAAAGAAATAAAAAATAATTTATCAATAAACTTCGTTTTGTTTCCGTTGCTTTCAGTATATTGTAGATATTATAAAATTGAGAGGTCAAAAAAAAAACTTATTGCAAAGTTACATCAGTTTCCATAAAACAACATTTAATTTGTGAATGTTAATTGTTCAATAACGAGCTTCCTAATTGTCGTGAAATTTTTACACGACCTCTGAAATACTTCATACAAAAACATACCAAATTTTCAGAATTTTATCATCATTTGCAATTTGGGACTCAACATCCTTAACTTGTCGATTTATTTGATCAATAATTTATAATTTACCTATTCTTTTTTATAATCAATTTTTTTACTTCTAAATTGATGTATTTTCTTCAAATTTGCTGATTTATAATTGTTTTTTTTTTTTTTGGTTTCTATTTTCATTTTCATATTCTTTTCATTCTCATTTATTTATTTTTGCAGCCTGCCAATTTTCTTACATTTTACATATTCCATTAATAATTTGTCTTGCTCTCGAAATCTTATGTCCGCATTCGAAGAAAAAATGACTCGCATTATTGATTGCAATTATAACTGATATGTTCATCGGATTATTATCGAGGCGAAGGATACTCTAAAACTAATCGAGAGGCTGAAATACGAATACGAATGATATTTCCATACTCGAGGTGGGCGCAAGTGACAGGAGTGTCCCGATTCGCCTCAAGTTCGAGAGTTCCTCATTGGCGCTTATCCTCGGGTGTACGATTTTTATGGGAACGGTGGCCGCGGCTATGGGTCGGCGATCTACTGATCGCATGGAGACAGGATGGACGCGGGACACTGGTACACGATAATTGGGACATAAATAAAAGTCACCGCGAGCACTTGAGACCGCGGATAGGAGGAGAAAAGAGATTGATATACACGGAGCAATGGATATATACATTTTTTTTTAACATCACTAATTTCAGCTCTCTCTCTCTCTCTCTCGCTTCTTCTATCCCTCTCGGGTTGCTCAGCCAGCCAACCGCTTCATAGTGGCACGCAATAATAGCCGTTTACGAAACGAAACAATAAGTACACAATTGTGTATGTATCTGTATATGGGAGAAAGTGATTTTGGAGACATTTGACTTCGAGGACCGTCCTCGTAGTAGCCGTCTGTACCCTCAACATTATGTAAACTCCAATGTCTTTAAAATAACCCTTAGATGAATGTGAGCATTCTGGCATGGTCATTTTGAGAATCGTCCTGGCCTCGAAATCACCAAGTGACACAAATGTACTCAAGAGCCTCGAAATCACCAAGTGAAACTAATGCACTCGAGAGTCCTCGAAATCACCAAGTAAAACTAATGCACGCAAGAGTCCTCGAAATCACCACGTGAAACTAATGCACTCAAGAGTCCTCGAAATCACTAAGTGACACAAATGCACTCAAAAGTCCTCAAAATCACAAGTCACACGATACATGGATATTACGAATTAAAAATATCCTTTTCTCATATTTATGTACACGAGTGAGAGTATATGACAGAATGACAATTCCAGTCATCGAGAAAAAAAATTACGGAGAATGCATTTTGAACTGCATAAATTAAAATAATTTCCTGAAAAAAAATCAAAATTCCATTTTGAGTACAGCGGAATGAAAACTCAATTCCAAATACGAAATATACTTCCGAAAAAATTCTCCCGTGCATCCCGTCAGCGAGAAAAAAATTACGAACAATGCATTTAGAACCGACCGAGTGGAATTTAATTCCTGAAAAAAAATCGTCATTCCATTCCAAGTCCAGCAGAACGGGGCTGACTAATTTTCGGATACGAAATACTTCCGAAAAGCTTTTGTCGTGCATCCCATCATTGCGAAAAAAAATTACGAAGAATGCACTTTGAGCTGAATAAATGGAATTTAATTTCTCCAATAAAAGAATCGAACCGGCCAAGACCAAAGTACAAGAATTGTAAATAAATAAATGAAAAATGGATCTGTTCCATCGTACAGAGTTTTTTCCGTGCCCACCTTATTTCCCTTTTTTCCCATCTTCTTTTGATACAAATAAATGGTTATTAATTCATTATAAATCAATTACCATTATTTATTATCCCTTTCGTATACATTGCGTAAATATTTATACGCTGGTATACGAGAGGGTGAATAAATGAGAAACATGAATATACACACACACACCCGAGTAGAAATCTTGGTCCAGCTACAAAAAGGCCTTGATCAGAGATCCTGATTTCTATTTCTGGCCCTGGTCAGGATACATTATCCAGCCCTGGTGAGTTTTGAAATGCAATCCCTGACTTCGGCCTGGGCAGGATGGCAAATCAAGGCCTGATCAGGGTAAACCGTCACAGTCTGATCAGGATAAAACCTCAAGGCTTGGTCAGGATAAAAAGTCAAGGCCTAATTAGGGTACCTTATTCATTCCTGAAATTAGAAAGATCATGCATATTCGGAATTTAAAAAAATGCACAATTTTATAAAAATACTGATAGTTTATTTTTTAAACTAAACTATACATAACAGTACGTAGAAAAATAAATGATTTCTTATTTTATAGTTTAACTTTCAATACATTTTGAAATAAACAAAGCAAAACGAAAACTTGAGGAACTTTGAAAGTTTTAGAGTGAATTGTTTTTAAAGAACGTTATTGTTCAGCTCGCCAGTTCTTCGGGCACATCTCGGCCCATCCCAATCCTTCGCTGAATTGAAAACGATCCCGACGGCTTGTCCAATATGTTTTGAAAGAACCTCAATGCTGTGTTCTTTATATTTGGCAATGACGGCCGCTGAAAAATTTAAAACAGACGAATCCCGCTTTACAATCGATATGTACATATGTAACTCTATAGGGTGAACGTAAATTCAACCTATTCCTTAAAAAGGGTTGAAAATAAGTTGCTTCCTTAAAAAGGGTCGAAAATAAGTTGCTTCCGAGTTATGGTGGTTTTCGGATTTTTTTCTTAATTTTCAGACTTATTACCAAGAACAAATCATTGTAAAAAACTACTCCACTCTGGACACTTCATCGATACTTTTCTGTAAGCAAATTAATGCATAATCATTTTGAATAAAAATGCATGCCCAAAATTCCTATAACATTGGATGTAGAAAAAAATATTTCTTGCTATTTTAGATCTTTTATTTCTAAGATTATGGGAATGTTGGGCATGCATTTTTATTTAGAGTGATCATTCATTGATAATCTTTCAGAAAAGTATCAATCGAGTCCTTAGAGTGAAGTCGTTTTTTTACAATCATTTGTCTTTCGTAACAAGCCTGATTTTTTTTAAATCTCAGAACCACCATAACTCGGTTACCACTGATTTTCGACCCTTAATTGACTGAAGTTAATTTGTTGCAAATGATCTCTCGTATAACCCTTTTTACAGAATTCGGTCGAATTTCCGTTCACCGCGGATAGAGTTTAGATGCATATTATGGGCTACATACCGTGTATAAAGGAGAATAGTTTCGTTTGCGTGAAGATTTTCTTTGATCCCGAAGATTTCACCGCTGTATATCCCGAGACGACTTCTTTCTTGGCAAATGTTCGAATTATTTCCCGGATAGACTCTAATGGCTTCCGTGATACATCGATTTTGTGCCAGATGAGAGTTTTCTGGAAGCAAATTTTCCAATGGTAAGTTTCCAAACAGACATACACTACCTCTCAAAAGTTTGGATATTTCTTGCCGCACTAAAAGTTAGATAGCTCCGTCAAAAAAAATAGATAACCAAATTTAACGAACGGCGTTTTAAAGGGAACCAATTCAGCGTTGTTTTGCTTTCTTGAAATATTTTTTATGATTTTTTTCGGCCCGGTACGCACTTTTGAACGTGTCTGCTTTTCGGCTTTTTTCGACCATCGAGAATCGGGTGCATAACTTATGGAATTTTTTTTTGTCTTTTTTATCCATGATAATCTTAAAAGGGGTAGCAGACCGTGCATTTTCGTTTTTCTTTAAATTTCGTACGATTTTTTTTCGCAAAATTATTTTATTTTTTGTTAAAAAAGACAAATTTTGTCAAGTAAAAGGCTTAAGTTCAAAAGTATGGCATTTAGGACAATATATCAGGAAGCGAAACGCTTTTCATTTTCGATTTTATATTTGCATGCATTTTTGCAGATATTTTTCAAAATTTTTTACGTTTTTTTTCGACCTTCTGCCATCCCACTCATCAGAGATTCGAGCGAAAATAGTCCAAACAAAAATCTCACAGGAAAATTCTTTAAAAATTCCAGACGATCCAGTATAAACTTATGCAAATTTTTACATCTATGACATTTCCTCTTAAGCCCTATAGTTCTTGAGTTACGTTGCATTTGCCAAAATTTGTCTTTTTTAACAAAAAATGAAATAACTGTGAAAAAAAATCGTACGAAATTTATAGAAAAACGAAAATGGTCCTTCTGCTACCCCTTTCAAGATTATCATGGATAAAAATGACAATAAAAAATTCCATAAGTTATGCGCCCAATTCTTGACGGTCGAAAAAAGCCGAAAAACAGACACGTTCAAAAGTGCGTACCGGGTCGAAAAAAATCATAAAGATATTTCAAAAAACAAAACAAAGCTAAATTGGTTCCCTTTAAAACACCGTTCGTTAAATTTGATTATCTATTTTTTTGCAGAGCTATCTAACTTTTAATGCGGCAAGAAATATCAACTAATGTATCCAATCTTTTAAGCGGTAGTGTAAATAGAAATAATTATATTAGAAATAGATTCTTTGAAATAGACTTACGATATTTTCCGCCTGGTCTGAGTCGCTTGCGATGATTTTCTCGAACTCAATAAATGCGTCGACTGATTTGAGTGGCAGATCAAATCCATGGTCCAAAAACCTGATCGTGCTACTCTTATCCGTCGATTTTAGGCAAACTATTTCCGTCTTAAGGTTGCGAACTTCTTTGCACAACTCTTTGACTTGATGTGCGAGTAGTGCCACATTTTCTTCCATCGTTTTGATCGTCTCAGAGAAGTCGTGAATCGGTTTTCTTATTGAATCAGCAATATCTAAAAGGTAAGTCGTATTTAATTAATTTTTTACATTCATGCTTTCAAACTACTAATTCGATTGTTAATTGGATGTACATACCACGAATCAGGCTATCATATTCCATCCTATTCATAACGACGTTTATTAACGTGTCATTCTCGCCGGAATGCCCTTCTTGTCCCTCCGAAGGACTGGAAGGAAGAAGTGGCGAGCAGTGGAGTACTGGAATATCTGCCGAATAAATTGATACATTCCCTTCGCCGTCAGCTATCCATAGATAACGTAGTGCAGTGCGGTCCAATGCGTATCAGAAGTATGCCCAGAAAGTGTGTGGAGACAGCGTAGTCCAAGCCGCATGAAAGTAGATTGGCATGAAAGTAGATTGGCAGTGCAGGTTAGATTAGTCGAAGCGTTATCACCAGTGAAATTAGCAGGCAAAAAGTGGTAAGGACAGTGTGCATCGTGTCGGAGGAGAACGACGTCACAAGAAGTGAAAATAAATTGAAGCGAAAGGTGAAACAAATATGATTCTACGTACCCAGTGGTAGTGCCGACACACTCCAATCCTCAGGATGTTTCGCAAGACTTTTCTCTGCATACATATACTTTTTCATCGCTGCAGCCGCCTTTGCAGCGCTGCACTCATCTTCGTCGCTTGTGAAGGCGTGGCTCTTTGATTTTGAAGCTCGCAGTTTTTTTACTGCGTCATTATAACACGCTAGAAAAGATAAATTATCATAAAATAATTGCAATCAACGAATCGGTGTTTCAATAGCATAATCAGAACTATACAATACTTACTTGCACTCCCTACTATTTTAATGGGATACGAGGGCCAATCTCTTGCAGGAGGACTGGAATACCGAAGCGCACGTCGTAAAATGGTGATCCTTTCTGGCGTGTACGGCGGTGGCATGAACTTAGTCTCCAGCTGTCCTTTTTGTTTATTTAATGTGATCCATTCACAACACACGATGTCACGAACAATATCACTCTCGTCTCTCGATTCGCCGAGGAATTCGATGATTTCATGTGTATCTTCCATCGTATTATGTTCCACTCGCGTATTCGGCCAATTGATGTTGACTGCTAAGCGAGAACAATAGAGAGAATACAAAGGGACAAAGGGACATACAAGAAAGAAGAGAGGTATTAAGGCCTTATAAGGTTATAAGGCCGACGTAGATTTTCGTCGATACATTTTGATATTACTGCAATTGTTTTTTTTTATATGTAGGTAAGCTATTGAATATTGTTTGAAAAAAATTGGCAATTTATTCCCGATTATACATAAAGAAAAGCCTTAAATGACTAATCAAAACAAACATTCGCTGATAAAATATTAAACATCGGGTGTCTTACCTCAAATATATACGGCAACCTCGAACACACGTGATGAAACAACGCGAATGAAGAAGAAAGGATTGACGAAAAGCCACTTTTTTTGTTTTGAAATAGAAATGCGAATTTATTTCAACGCGAACAGAACACCAAAGGCCCACGTGGGCAACGTGTATGTGATGCAACACGTGGTTATAACCTCTAAAAATACGAACACGATTCTTCAAGTCCTAGATGTTTAACGCACGCAACGAACTATTAATAACGGGACTATCTGCCCTTTTTGACTCGCACGTATCCTACGGTAACTTTCAATGCACGGATTTTTTAACGACCCAGCTATTCGATTCCGCACATCCACACGCGCATTTCTATCCACCGGCATTCTGTTTCCGGCTTGCCTCGTGGCGGCCGTCTCGAGCGCGTGGTGCTGATATCCGAGCGCCATATTAAGCGCGACTTTCAAATTACCAGAGGAACTTTTATTTTTTTACCTGCATAACACAATATGACCAAATCGCTTATAATATCTTTATAGTATCACTTATAATTCAAATGATTTAATATTATTAATGAAGACCAAATCGACTTAACTAATTAGGTTATTCAATGATTTTTTCACTGTAAAAATAATATGCAGTTTTTATAACAAAAGTATATTTTTTTAACAATTAACAAAGATATGGCACCTTGAAACTTTGTTAATTGATAAGAAAAAAAAATCATTTTGTTATTAAAACCGCACATGATCGATGAAAACATTAAATAAATATAAAAAAAATCATTTAATAACCTAATTGTGGAGAATCGGCATAACATACATTTTTTTTACATCCGAGTCGGGCGCAGTGATTTCAATACAAATCATTTTCGATTTTATCATATCTAACCCACAATTTTTTTGTCCTCTGTATCCATGTATCTTCCACATGTTCAAACTTTTTGAATCGCATGGATACGAGTAAATCGCATTGTCGGAATTCATTATCATACCTACAATTCGGACGGTGCTGTCATCTGTGTTCGGTAAAACAACCATTTCATCGATTCGGATTATAGAATTATCTTTCAAAACGATTACATTATCCGGTTGCACACAAGCGAGTACCATGTCTTTATATTGGAGTTTTCTAATTACTCTTCCTTCCCCGGATGGTCTCGGTGTTTCTTTTAAAATAACAATTGTTGGTCTGATCGAAACTTTTTTTTCAACAAGGGTCATTTTTTCACAATACCGCTTACAAATTTGCGCTAAAGGGTTCTTTCCGCTTCGCAGCATTTTTTTTATGTGACCGAGGCTATTTTCGAATGGAAAAGCGGTAACGTGGGACAACGAACATGACATTGCACGAACATCGTCTGCCAAGTGAATCAAACTGTGCATGTTCAAAATTTGGCTTTCGGTGCCATATAAGGAATTCGAAAGAGACACGAATTTTTTCAGATATTCCTCCGCGCATTGTGAATATTGTGAGTGATATTCCTCTGAGCACAGTATGCGGCAACCGACGTGCAACAATAGGAAATGATTGTAGAAATCTTCCGAAAGAATTTGTTTAAGAACGATAGGAGCGGCATATAGAAGAAAAAATCGATACTCGGTCGCTTTCCATTTGGGAACATTTTCTAATGTTCTAGTTGTACGTTGAAACTCTTTCGGTATACACAGATTTACTTCAGTCAATATCGCGGACAATCTGCGTTTCTGGTTAAAGCTCATTTTCACATGGCGTGGTCCTTCGATCCAATAGTCGTTTAACATTTTTTTAGTTATCCCGAGACAGCATAAATGCATAAAATCCAATGGGAAATGAGCTACCATGTCTAATCCAGGGATGCGTAAGAGTGGGGAGAGACTTACATGGTGTTCGGGTTGTTGTTGAGAACGGAAAGCTGTATCAGTCCGCAGTGGAAAATCTTGCTCGACATAAACAGTTCGATTATGGAATCTTTTCCCCGGAACAGTGCACCGTTCGCAAGCGTAGAAGCCTCCGTGACCTTTGATGGACTTGATGAAGGAGCGAGCAGGTCTATCGCACACAAAACCTTTTACAATTATTTGAAATTTGTGTTCATGGATGTCTAAACCTTCTTCAATCAAATTCGTCAATTCATCCACGAATTTCAAAAAATACTGAGTCACGTTTGCAGGTTTTGTATCTCCTTCGTACATGGCTACTGGAAACACTGGGTATACCGCCGGCTGGAACCACACTTGGCATAATATTGGCCAAAGTTGTCTTCGGCTCGATTTGAACAGCGGTAAGCCATCAATATTGAATAACAATCGTAGAATATTTTCTTTATGCAGTTCGGGATTGATTATTCTCAACAATGAATCTTTGAGTCCAAAATAAGCAAATTTTCCATTCACTTGTCCATCGCTCACGACGTTAGTTATCGGCACAGCAGACGGAGTTTTCAAAAAGGTCTTCGACGATTTGGGCAACGCAGGTATAAGTCTTGCCGAAAGAATTTGGAGCAACCTATCAAGGTGAGTGTGCGGAACTTGGAATTCTACGGCCCACTGTCTGAGTGCACTGATTTCATCAAAACTGTCGGTATCACTTTCTTCACTCGATCCATTGTCATCATTACCACTTTCACGGTCACTGTCACATTCTTCGCTGAAGATATTTTCTTTTTCCAAGGACGTTGACTCTGATGCAGTTCGAAGAGAAAAGGTTGCTGTTGCCGCAGAAACTACCACCTCTTCACATGCTTCAATGGATTCCGGCGGGCAATCAACAGCACAGGAACTCTCTGCATTGGGTACATTTACCACTGCGTCGATGCTCGTCCCTGGATTGGTCTGGAGCTCACAATTGACCGCGGTTGAACAATTTGCCTCACGTTCCGGATCTGTCGAACGTTTTATAAACTTAATATTTTATCTAAACAATATGATGATTTGACGTACGATTAATTTATAGTTATAAATACTCAATAATTGTAAACGTCATTGAAAAAACTAAGAAATAACTTATTGCACTAACCTGCTGCTGTATTCCTTCGTCTTTTTTTTTCGTTTACCAGTGCTCGCCATTGCTGGAGTCTCAATCGTTGTGCAATTTTCTTTCGCTTTTCTTTTTCCATAGCACTTTACACGTTTTTCCTCAGCACTTAACACGTTATATGGAAAAATTCATATGTCGCGATGTTTTGCGGGTACGTACGCGTCGACAGGTTAGGAACGTTACAGATGGCCCCAAAATAAACGAAGTCCATCTACTTGATGATTGCCTGAAGCTAGCTGGATCAGCCAAATTTGACGGGGCCGTAAGTCCAGACGCCTGAACGTAGCCGGATAAGGCGAATTTATGTGGGCCGTAAATCCGGTTGTCTGATTATTGCCAGAACCTAACCGGATTAGGCAAATTAAGGCACACCGTAAGTAAGGCCACTGGAGTACAGCGTGATCAGGCTCGGGTCAAATTTCAGGCTAGCCTGACAATATTTCTACTCGGGCATACATACATACATATATATATATATATATATATATATATAGGAAAGGAGGCTTAAAAAAATATATATATGTAAATATGTATATAAATGTACATGTACTCTAATGGCAGCTGCACCTGCGACATGATGATATTCTCACGTGTTCGTACACTTTGCAGGAACGCTGTATTGCCGGACACCTGTAAACCCGTGACTCCACTTTCGAGGACGATAAACACTCACACACATATACATATATCTAAACACGTACATTATTTTATTAATGCCCCGCTGCAATATATACGGATAGAGCATTTATATGGTGGATAGAACGTATATTGTTATATATATATATATATATATATATGTACAGGGATAAGGGGGATCGAACCCCTATTACCCCCGAAGCTATTCACTTTGTAGCAATTTCCCACACTCTACTAAGCGGCTGTTCAATAATGGATCAGGCGAGAGAGAGGGAGAGAGAAACCCACGTGTGCGTATGCATGCGTGTCTTACCGCAGCCACAAATTTGCCATATTCCTTCGCTCATTATAGGTGCACGTGAGTCTTTGAGAAGAACCCAAAGTGCCGAAACGTGTGACGATTGGAAAACGTAAAAAAAAAAAGGTAACTTCGATAGGATGGGCTTGTTCATCGTTTGCAGAAGTGACGAGAGTCGGGTGAACGGTAAAGAAAAAATGGTACAGGATCAATGGGTTTAAGGATGTTGAGTCCCTATGAAACATGTTAATGTTAATTGTTCAATAAATAGCTTCTTAATCGTCATGAAATTTTTACACGACCTCCTGAATACTTCATGTAAAAACATACCAAATTTTCAGAATTCTATCATCATTACTTCAACCTCCTTAAGGGTTGAAATAAAAAATGATAAGAAAATTCGGAAAATTTGGTATGTTTTTGTAAGAAGTATTTAAGAGGTCGTGTTAAAATTTCACGACGATTAGGAAGCTCGTTATTAAAAAATTAACATTTTGTTAAGAACAATTTTTAAAAGAAATAAAAAAAAAATTATCAATAAACTTCGTTTTGTTTCCGTTGCATTCAGTATATTGTAGATATTATAAAATTGAGAGGTCAAAAAAAAACTTATTGCAAAGTTACATCAGTTTCCATAAAACACCATTTAATTTGTGAATGTTAATTGTTCAACAACGAGCTTCCTAATTGTCGTGAAATTTTCACACGACCTCCGAAATACTTCATACAAAAACATACCAAATTTTCAGAATTTTATCATCATTTGCGATTTGGGACTCAACATCCTTAATGGAAACGGGTGAGCAACGCGATGAGACGAAACCGAACGAGAAAGGAACATGTGCGAAATGATGGAACGTTCGAGGACTCGGAGCGAAACTCTTCGCGCAAAGTACCGTGGCGGACCAGTGACGTCAGTGTGTCACGCCTCGACGACCACTGGTCTCGTCATTATACTCCGCCGCCGACCCCCCCCCCCCCGCCCCTCTCGCTCACTCCCTCCTCGCCCTTCCCACGAACGCTCTTTATTTCACCTCACCCACTTCTTCTTTATCACCCCTGCGCTTAACCTGTAATCATTGGGCCAGCCAGCACGAATAATTCGCGACTCGGGTAATGATTTCGCTTTGAGAATGGAACGAGGAACAGAAGGAGGGAGAGGGAGGAGATAATTACACGCCCACGTACATTTTAATGATGTTAAAGAGCAATAACATGTAAAAATGTAAAAAATATGTATTCAAATATTACTTGTTTTCATACTCAACATGACGCAAGTCCTACTGTCTTCAAACTCCCCTTTGGATGGTAAGTACTTATTTATATGAAATATAATATTTGTATGAATATTTATATGAATAATAATATTTAATATTTAATAAATATTTAATAATATTTAAAATTTAATGAATATTTATATGAATGATAATATTTATATGAAATATTTATAGTACTATATTTACATAAATGAATTTCAAAAAACGTCTCCAAAATGAACAATTTCTAAAAAAATAATCACCGTCCTCAGAACAACCAGATGTACTGATCAAAATATTCCTGACCCAAAATATTCTAAAGAACGATAAGATATACAATTGTAAAAAATATATATCCAAATATACTTTTTCCTCATACTCAACATGATACAAGTTCCAATGTCTTCGAAATTCCCTTTGAACGATAATTATATAAAAGTAAATTTATATAAAATTCATTTCCAAAAACGTCCCTAAAATAAACAATTCGTAAAAAAAAATTCATCACCGTCCTCAGAGCAGTCAGATGTACTGATTAAAATATTCTTCCTCCACGTAGATATACATGGGTGTATGTATGTGTTCCTCAACAAAATACACGTAAGAGCAATTATCTCTGATGGATCGTACGGGCCATGTTCATTGTTTGGAAATTTGATTTCGGCGCTCGGGTGTACGCACTTTACGGGCATAAAAGTCAAGAGTGTAATATATTCTTGGGCGAGAACAAGGGGATATCTCCGGAAGCGAAAGCTTCGGCGGGATTCGAGCGAGTACATGCTACACATTAACAACATATAGTTATGTGCAGTAGATTCGCGCTGATATACATATATGTGTGTGTATACGTTTATGTGTGTGAATGTAATAATGAGAAATGTAAAAAAAAGTCAAATATTTCCCGTTAGCCATGAGCACGAATTTAATTATTACTGCGTTGATTCTGCTGAGAATTGGTATGACGGGCGAGAGACGAGAGAACAAAAGGGAAAGACGCGAAATTCGGAGAGCACACGTGGGGAGATTCAGGGAGAAATAAAAGAAAATGAAAAAAATTGAAATTAATAAAATGAAATAAAAATTAAATTAAAATAAAATAAAAATAAAAATAAAATAAAAATAAAATAAAAATAAAATAAAACTAAAATAAAAATAAAATAAAAATAAAATAAAAATAAAATAAAAATAAAATAAAAATAAAATGAAAATAAAATAAAAATTAAATTAAATTAAAATTAAATTAAAATTAAATTAAAATTAAAATTAAATAAAAATAAAATAAAAAAGTAAAAATAAAATAAAAATAAAATAAAATAAAAATAAAAATAAAATAAAAATAAAGTAAAAATGAAATAAAATCATTTTATTATTCATGTTATTCCGTCATTCTACAGGTAAGAACAGAGAGAGAGAGAGATGGGAGGACCAAGACCACGAGACCCTCGCGAGTAGAGGAAGGTTATCGAGGATTGGACAAACGAGACTCCACCCGCTATATGTGCCTTATATATCCTCCCGAAGAGCCTGCACCCACGCACCAACGGGCCCAATCGTAAAATAACCATCCACGTACACCACACTTTATCAGAAGAACGTTGTCCCCGGAATTACACACGACGAAAAGTCACCCAAGATCAAAATGCGAAGGAGCGGAGAAAAAATATTCAAGAACTCGTATTCGAATGTACAATATAAAAAGTGAGGAACGATAAATTCGCGTACGGGCAATGATCCCTGCTTTATTTATTTTTTTATTGCATTACGGCTGCTCTTCGGAGAGAAGCAGCGAGGAAACAGCAAAATCGAAAAAATACAGTACCCGCGTGAAGACTGGCTCGACCGGCTGTATCGAAGGGTCAAATTAAATTTGGGAGAGGAAAGTCGGGCCAGTCTCCAACGAGGTATTGTACTCTTTTGTCGCCTATCGAAGGTAGAAAACACGATCTTGCAACGGGGAATCTCCGAAACATTTATGGAAAGTCTTTTTGCAATTTATTTTACGAGTTTATTCCACGTTGATTTCTTTTATCAGGATAATAATAATTCCAACATATGATACGTTTTTATTAACTTAAAGATAATAATTCTCTCATTGAATAACATCTGAAGGTATCTGATAGATTCTTTTTAAAAGAAATTGCAAGTTGGGAAAAAAAGTTCTAAATATATTATGCTATTTTTCACTATCACAATAATGCAATTTTATACGTATGTTATCTGTTCGTTTATTATCAAATTTCCAGCGATAGTTCACTCTTTTGCACCCCAGCTCGTCCCCAGGGTGGCCCAGCCTAAATAAATATGTCTCTTCGCACCCCTCCGCCGTAAGTGGACTTCTCCCATAAGAATAAAAAATCAGCAAATCAAATAAGTCCGGCCGACCAAGTCGATTTATTGATCCGCGCTATCCGTATAGAAAAATCGTGCATATAAAAGTGTATCATCGAATGAAGCAAAGAAAGAAGAATAAAAAAGTAGAATTTCGCTTGCTCTTATCGCAGTCGAAGGTTCAAACAATCGTCACCATTACAGGCATCTCTTTCGACTTTGTTTGGGTTGTCATATTGTATCGATCGAATCTCGATCTTGAGATCGGACCCCCCCCCGGTTTTATCATCAGTGCAAGAGACACGATAAAGATGATAAGCCGACTGTTTGATCAAAGCTCGGTGCAATTAACGAGTGGGAGGGGTAGAATCTTTTTTTTCAAGAGCACGATTGAATAAACAAAAGTCTGCGGTATCGCAGCGGCATGCCTGGCTCGTTTGAATCGCAAATGTGCAGGGTGCTCTGCACGCAGCAGGCCTTGGGATAGGCTCGCCGTTTCCCCCACCAAGCGCTCGCTCGAATGAGCGTGGCGCGCTCGGCCCCACGCAGCCAGCGTTCGGCGTGGCCGTGCCGCGATAGGTTACGCGTCTCCCCCACCACGCGCTCGCTCGAATGAGCGTGGCGCGCTCGGCCCCACGCAGCCAGCGTTAGGAGTAGCCGTGCCGCGATAGGCTACCTGTCTCCCCCACCACGCGTTCGCTCGAATCAGCGTGGCGCGCTCGACCCCACGCAGCCAACCTTCGGCGTGGCCGTGCCGCGATAGGCTACCTATCTCCCCCACCACGCGCTCGATCAAATCAGCGTGGCGCGCTCGGCCCGACGCGCTCGCTCGAATCAGCGTGGCGCGCTCGGCCCCACGCAGCCAGCGTTCGGCGTGGCCGTGCCGCGATAGGTTACGCGTCTCCCCCACCACGCGCTCGCTCGAATGAGCGTGGCGCGCTCGGCCCGACGCAGCTTGCGTTCGGCGTTACCTCGCCGCGATAGGTTAGGCGTCTCCCCCACCACGCGCTCGATCGAATCAGCGTGGCGCGCTCGGCCCCACGCGCTCGCTCGAATCAGCGTGGCGCGCTCGGCCCCACGCAGCCAGCCTTCGGCGTGGCCGTGCCGCGATAGGCTACGCGTCTCTCCCACCATGCGGCGCGCCAATCAGACTGCAGCCCGGTCCGCGTGGAGGGGATAGCTCGGATCTAAATTCGCGAAAACTAATCTCCAGCTTAGGTACGTTAGATTGAGAATACAGAACACCGCGATTGTGGATAAAGAGAAGCGAAGATGAAGAATAAGAAGATTGTGAAGCGTCGTCATACCGTTATAAGGCCAACATGCCTCGCGGCTATCGCGCCTATAATCTGATTGTACCTTCTGTATCATTTTTTTTATATTTTTTTTTAAGACTCCTCTCTCTCTTGCTCTCTCGCTCAACGGTGAAGTTCGTTCTCCTCCCCTGGTGCAATGAACAACTTCGAACCTGTTTTCCCGCACACCGCTCCCCCGTTTCTTGCATACACGGTCGACTCTTTCTCGCCGATTCTCGTATATGAGCTCATCGCGTTACCCGGCGCGGATATACACGCGCAAAAACACCTTCGACTATACAAGGCTCCTGTTCTTTGCGTTTTTTTTCTCTGCTTTTTTCCACTGAACGAAAGAGCTAGGAAAACTTACATCCCATATCACGGGAATGCACGCAGTCCCCATACACTATATACATGTCCACGACGAGGTGTAGGTCCTCGTAAAAGAGAGCCATCAGCGCGATAGAATGAAAAATAATGTTGAATGATCTGCCCGGATGAGAATATAAAACGTACGAGCAATCTTTGAGTGGTACGATAAAATTCCACGTCTCGGAATCCCGCTGGTGTTTCTCTTCGATCCGTTTCGTCGCGTTCGGGAACTTGGACGATCGTGGTGCGAATCTTGCGATATTTTCACAAATTCATATCACCTATTTATTTTATTTGATCTTTGTCCCAAATATACCCTTTCGAAACTGCGGGAAAATAAAAGTTGCTTTTTTTAAATCAACCAGTTCGCTCGAGACATTCGCGTTGATGCGAGTTAGCTTAACTATACACTTCTTGCTCGTATCCTGGGCTTTTCGGAACGACCAACGAGAGAGAGAGAAGGGAGGAGTAAAAAGAAAAGGAAAAACAGAACGCTGCGCAGTTTCGCGGCTCTTCGAGACGCTAATTAAATCACAACGGAGGCTTCGTGATGATCGTCGTGAGGAGGGGGAGGGCGAGACTCGTTGTTCGCGCTCGCGTGCGTTGGTCGAACTTTTGGTAGCCCGTATGTGCTGTCCCCCCGCGTGCGCAACGCGCCGCTTTTTTCACAAAATCCCAATTAGCTCGCCGACGGCGATTCGCGAGCATCAAAACTCGTCTTCTTTTCTTACATATATATATATAAATAAAGGTATATAAGTAAAAGGTAGAGAAGGCTTTCGTCTCTCATCAACAATTCGTTCTTTCTACAAGTGCCCATCTGCAGGGCCCGTAGAGCAAAAGGAAGCAAGAAATATATATCGTTACCGATTCGAATTCGTAATTAATGTTTTCGGAAATGCTGGCACGCAGCTATATACAGGGTCGCCCGAAAAGTGTCGACCAAAAGGAAAATCTAGATGCCACGAATCTAATACCTATCAGCCCCATTTATGTTCTACGATCTTTTCTACTTTTCGAGAAAGAGGCATTTTTTTCTTTTTTTCTTTTGTGTAGATACTTTACTCACGATTATGTCCACTTTTGGTATCGTTATAAAGTGCAGTGTTAAGCAATAAATAAATGACTGAACACTAACGCCGATGCCTTAGATTCTGATCAAAAGTTTGAAAGATCGGTTTGAGCAGATTGGTGTTAAAATTCAGATGATGAAAAAAATATACTTATTCGAGGCTAATTGACTCCGAATTGGTTTTAAGGGCTTCAAGCTAGTTGACATTTGTGAAAATATCGATTTTTTGTTTTCGACGGATTCTCAAAATGTAACGTTCCAATGATATTCTATGAAAACTTCGGTTCGATCCGTTGAAAATTGAGAGAGTTATGGGCGTGTATAGGTAGGTTTTGCGAACCGGTGAACATTAAGGGGTTAGGCCGATCTAGAGGCCGAAAAAATGGGCCTTTTGGGGATTTCTTTTCTCAGAAAAACTACAAAATAAATGTAGTGGCCTGACCCCTTAAACGGGTTTTTCTCAAAGTGACTTTTTCCAGATCAGTGACCATTATATCTCAAAAATAACTGAACCGTTCAGCGTCGAATTTAGCAAACTTCTTTTACATATCAAAAAGCTCACATCGAGCGCATTGCTCGAACGAAGAATTTTTTTTCGATGCTCGCAATCTCTCCTTCTTTTGTCGACGAAAATAAAGCGGTTTTTTCACCGAAAATCGATACTTTCACTTTGCACTGCGGTCATTTTTTCAAAACCAATATTTCGTCAAATCCTTCGCCCTAGCACTGGATAATTTCATCCGCAAACTAAATGCCTTTAATTTTCTTTATTTCGTATGCCTTGTTCCCGCGTAAAACCGTACTCTTTATGTGAAAAAAATTAATTAAAAACTAGCCCACGTTTCCACAGAAAAAAATCCCGAAAATTCCTTTGTTTTTCCGGCCAAAAATAAAAACCTACGTTACAGGAAGAAACGAAAAAAAAAATGTATTCCTTTTGCTCGAAAATTAAAAACAATTGTGACAATAGATAGGAGCGATTCGAATAGGTATTGATACGAGGCATCAGGATTTTCCTTTTCGACGTCATTTTTCAGGTCTACCTATTCAGACTACACATCGATCGAAAAAGAACATTGAGAATCCACTGCACCTATACAACTTCGGCTATCGGCAAATCTGGCTGTTCCGAGGACGGTCCCCGAAGTCCACCGTCTTCAAAATCACCTATCCGCACACACATAGTTATATCGATAACTCACACGATCGTATATCACAACCGACCGTCGTCGATTTCCGGCTTAAGCCGGATTTTGCACTCGGGTATACGACGCAAGGTGGCCGCGATGTAGCCGGTACATTTTAAATACTCGCGAAACCCCGAAGGCGAGAAGGCGTTTTCCGTGGGACCGGGATTCGATCGCGTAAACCAGTCGATATTATATCGAAAGCATACCGCGTTACTATAAACTGTATGTGCGAACGATAAAGTATTACGTCGATCGAGAGTGGAAGCGTAGTCTTTTCTTTTTCTTTGCTCTCGTTCGATAACAATATCCGCGTGAACGTAAATCTGTTTTGGCGCTACTGTTGAATGGGCCCTGATCGAGGCAATTATATATATATATATATATATGATCGCGGTTAAAATCGCCACAATTATAAGTGGATGAAGTCCGGTGTAAATCGCGTATGTATATATATATATATCTATATATTTAAACTATATAGACATATGTTATAAATTAAATATTATATATTATTTTATATACCTATATATATATTGTAATATATGTTACTATAAAATATTGTATATTACAAATTATTGTTATTTTTAAAAATTATATATATATATATATATATTGATGTATGTAAATATTATATAAATTTCGCTAAACTATATTTAGGACGAAAGAAAATCGTCAAGCTCTGCATCAGTAAATTCTCCGGAGTGTGAAGGGCTTTGTATTTTCTAAAAGAAACTTTTACATTCTATAGGAAAACTTTTTCTTCGAAATTTTTTTTTCCGACTAAGGGTTGTTTCGCAAAATGTAAAAAAAAAACAGGGTGTCTTTTAGAGTCAATGGAATCAGATAAAAAAATAAATAAATCGAATTGGCGGAGGTCAGGGAAAAAGTCCACCGGATTCACGTGGAATACTTCATATATATATATAACTACACACACACCACAGTCATACATACTCTCAAAGTATTTTAAGGATGTTCAGTCCCTATGAAACATGTTAATGTTAATTGTTCAATAAATAGCTTCTTAATCGTCATGAAATTTTTACACGACCTCCTGAATACTTCATGTAAAAACATACCAAATTTTCAGAATTCTATCGTCATTACTTCAACCTCCTTAGGGGTTGAAATAAAAAATGATAAGAAAATTCTGAAAATTTGGTATGCTTTTGTATGAAGTATTTAAGAGGTCGTGTTTAAATTTCACGACGATTAGGAAGCTCGTTATTAAAAAATTAACATTTTGTTAAAAACAATTTTTAAAAGAAATTAAAAAAAAATGTATCAATAAACTTCGTTTTGTTTCCGTTGCTTTCAGTATATTGTAGATATTACAAAATTGAGAGGTAAAAAAAAAACTTATCGCAAAGTTACATCAGTTTCCATAAGACAATATTTAATTTGTGAATGTTAATTGTTCAATAACGAGCTTCCTAATTGTCGTAAAATTTTTACACTACCTCTGAAATACTTCATACAAAAACGTACCAAATTTTCAGAATTTTATTATCATTTGCGATTCGGGACTCAACATCCTTAAAAAAATTCATATTCCTCCGGTTTCGATAAACGCGTGTAGATCTGCAGCTCGGACGTTTCGTCACGCTTACTCGGCGATATCGACGGATAAACCGTGTGTGAGTCTCCGGCCCAGGGGAGAACCGGAAACGTCGGGAACTTTCACATCGTTACTACATTTCGTGTCACGTGAGTAGCGAGGATGGCGCTTCGATAAAACTCTCATGGAATGCGAAGGGGGGGGGGGCAATTTCAAACGATGCTAAAAACTTTTTTTTCCCTCAGATCACATTTTATTTTCTCGTCCTTGATCGAGTCAGTGTTCCATCGAGTTGTACGAAATTCTCTAATAAAAAATAAACAAGTGATCATCCGCATGTACGTGCGATTTTTATCGAGACGATATATTCTTTCTTTCGCCGTATTCGAATCGAACGGTCGTGCGGACGGTACGTTTTATTTGGTACGAGGTCAACGACGCTGTCGTGAAACAGCTCGGGCTCGCTAGAGAAGAATTTCTTCGGCGATTTATAACGTCTCGGCTCGATGGGGCCTGTACACGAGTGTACGGAGAATGCATCATTGTGAACGTTTGATTAATCGATCTTTTATTCTGGTCTTGTATGCGTAGCGCGCGGACTCGCCGTCGAGTTCCACGAGGAGGAGTTTCGCTCGCTCGTTCCTTGCGATCGAGAGGACGAGCAAGATTGAAAATTGTGGAAAGACTGGGGCGTGCGGTAGAGGCTGCGTCGCGAAGCGAAGGCAAGATTAAGCTTGTGTGTATCTGTATCCATAGAAATATTTGTAGGCATAAATATATATAAATATATATATATATATATTTATATATATTTATGCCTAAATATATATATATTTATATATATTTATATTTTATTTTGCATATATATATATATATATATATATATATATATATATGCAAAATAAAATATTATAGACCAGAACGAATATACAGTAATAATATACAGCATATAAAACCTTGTAAAAAGCTGGAAAGGCTCTGCAAGTCAAACTTCAATATATATATATATATATACACACAGCATATAATAATTATGTTGGATATTATATAATGCTTATAATCATAATGATAACAATAATAATGAGTATCCACTCGTTACACAATACACAACTGTCATATATTATTACAATAAATAGAAGTAAGCCATTGATAAAATGGCTTACTTGTATTTAGTAATATTATGCTGTGTTCATTAAGGGGTTACCCCCACTTGCGATTGTGAAAAAATCGATCTTTTTTATTGCATTTTTTTGAAGTATAATTATCTGAGAATATGTCCTGAAAATTTCAAGTCGATCCGAACAAAATTGACTGAGATATGAGCGTTGAAAGAGAAGAATCCGTGAATTGAAGAACTGAAATTGAAACTTTACACCCGTTTTTCTCAAAATGGCATTTCTGAAGTCGGTGACCAAGATTATTCGAACAGTAATGAACCGATCTTCTTGAAATTTTGCAGGCTTATTTAATACATAAAAACGTAGTCTTTAATCGTTCGATTTTTTTTTTCGAAAAAAAATGGCCGTTTTATAGCGAAAAAACGGCCGTTTTTTTTCGTTAAAATCGAACCATTAACTTTGACTGTCCGCCATTTTGTGAAAAATGAATATTTTTTAAAATCCTTCGATTAAAGACTAGTTTATACTTATATTTGACTAAATCCATCCGCATTTTTTTTTTCAGATGATCCACTTCGCCGCAATGTTGGTCACCGCAAACCGTGTATATAAAAACATTATTTCATTGACGGCCATTTGCCACCAAACAATGTAATATTTTTCAATAAAAAAATTCCTGAAAGTTCTTCAAGATGTGTTCTTTAAGATGGTATATTGATCGATTAAAAAAGTTTTGTAGTTTTCTTTAAAAAAATTCATGAAAAAGGCCTTTTTTCGCGCTACAAGTGGGGGTAACCCCTTAATATTATGTATTAATATTATGCTGAACAGGTGGCGCAAAAAGAAGGAACTACTAGTGGATAAAGTGTTACGAAAATGTAGCACTTATTACGCACAAATTATGTACGTAAAACATGTACATAATTTGTAAGAACAGATGTTAATATATGTTACGGTACATTATAATAATATATAAAATATATATTGCACATAGTGAATCACGTTTTGTTATATCGTATTTTATTTTGCAATTACATAACAGAACATATATAATGGTATTCATAAGTAATATATATTCTATATGTAAATATAGTAGAAGGAAAAATATTTTTATACTGTATTATATAATAAAACAACACTATATAATAATATAATGTACAATAGATAATTATAAAATGGCTTACTTGTAGTTATTGTAATAAAATATAAGGGAGGTATATTAATCAATAATCAATTAATCAATAATAGACCATAACTCATGATGATGATGATGATTATTATTGGTGTTGTTATTATTATTATTATTATTATTATTAAGAATTTATACAAGTTTCGGTATCTAGCCGGCGTGCCTATGAATCTTAGGGACGTACGTCAATATTTTCTTACAACCATCTTACATGAGCCTCATTATTATTCTTATATTATATATAAATATAATATAAGAATAATAACATACTTACCATAAAAATATGAAAGTTATACATCCCAATAAATGATTTAATATACACTGTAATTAGTTGTCTGTATAGTGTAACGTTGCGTTACGAATATCGAGGCTATCCGAGAAAGGTGAGGTAGCGGGCTGGCGTAGCTCAGTGGTAAGAGCAGTCGACCGGCAGTCGAAAGGTCCCGGTTTCGAACACCGGCTCAGAAGCTCGCCGCCTTTTTACTCGGATAGTTCCCTCCGAGTTTTGTCGGGCGTTACATAAGCGAAGAATATGAATTTTTGGCCGAAGGTTAGATGGTTGCATGCTGAAAGTATCCCCGACAAAATGTTGCCCCTCAACTCACCCCAACGCGAACAAATAGGGGTTGAAAACCGAAAAATCGCCGTATCTCGATTATTAATAGCCCGATCAAAAAATGGTCGAAACAAAAGATGTTTGGAATAATAAAATACGTATAAAGTTGTCTGAAGTCCAATCCACTATCTTTGAAAATAGCGGCACAAAAAACACACGCATCAACCCCGAATTTTTTAATCGCTTTTGTGCCGCTATTTTCAAAGATAGGGGATTTGACCTCCGATAACTTTATACGAATTTTATTATTCCGAACAACTTTTATTTGAAACCTTTTTTGATCGGGCTATTAATAATCGAGATACAGTGATTTTTAAGTTTTCAACCCCTATTTGTTCGGGTTGGATCGAGTTCAGGGGCAACACTTTATTGGGGTTTCCTTCAGTATGCAACCATCTAGCTTCGTCAAAAATTTATATTATCCGCTAAAAAGTACTACGTTTTCGTCTCTTTTACTGGACTATATTGTCAAAGGGCACATACACCTCTCGTGGTTGTAAAAGAACAATGCTACGGTAGGGTCTTCATTACTCGTGCGAACCTAACCTGGGCTCTACTAGTCATGATCAAGACTAAACTTCACAAAAAACCACAAACCCTGTACGAATGGCGCTCCACCCTATTTGTCATTGACTGCTATCCCTCATCAACGATGTCCTCCCTATAAGTTATTATCAGAAGAGCCACATTTGACAGCCCTACAAACTGCACTATCGAGTCCGGTTAATTGTTACCACGATCTTGTCGAGTTGCAAATATGACAATAACTCCCATGATGAGAATGATTCCATTCGAATATATGTCCACAAAAAAAATGTCAACTCCTGCGCTTTGCAAGGGACTGCTGATGGGGAGACAAAAGTTGTAAAACTTTGGCAATCATTCGTACGAGAACGGACCATTCCGTCTTGCCCCTGTTTTCCGCACGGTAGGGAGGAAACAAGACGAGAAAGAAACAAGAAGAAAAGTGAAAGAAAAATGCAAGGGAAGGAAGAGAGAGAGAGAGAGAGAGAGAGAGAGAGAGAGAGAGAGAGAGAGAGAGAGAGAGAGAGAGAAGAGAGAGATTGATTGATTGATTGATTGATTGATACAATTTATTATGCCTTAGTTAAAAACTTTCGGGCAAATTGTGCATACAGCAAATGAGTATTGATGCTCAATGTTAGATGGAACATGAAAAAACAAGCGAAAAATATTAACAGTAAGTGGTGAACTTAAAATAATCAGAAAATATAAATACAAGAAATAAACCTCAGAAAATATAAACATAAGAATTAATATAATAAAGTATAATCATGATATAATATGAAAGTAAGAATTAAACATGCTAAAAAATAAACTAATAAATAAATTAAAAAAAAAGAGAGAGAGAGAGAGAGAGAGAGAGAGAGAGAGAGAGAGAGATGGGATAGCGGCGATGATGGTCTGCAGCACGCCAGGGGATCTCTCGGACTCTTCGAGCCCTCGAGCACTCTTTCTTCCACCCCCCCCCCTCTCTCTCTCTCATCTCAAGCTTTATCTCCATCTTCCTCGACTTATAAATAAATCTCGATCGCGTGGCTCCATCCCCCACTATTCTCACCGTTCATGTGTGTTCCCTCTCTTCCGCTCTCGCTCTCGCGCGTTTCTGAGTTACTTAAGGGGGGACGCGCACGCCGTTCTCTCCCAGCGATCCCTTCTCCTAGCGAACATCCACGCGCTTCGCCACACGACCCTCGCGCGCGCGACGTTCTGCTGCTGTTGCTGCTTCTGGCTCCTTTCGCAGCTTCTCTTTTTTCCATACTGTATCTTTCTCCCTCTCCCTCCCTCCATCCCTCGCTCGCTCGCTCTTCTTTCTCTCTCTCTCTCTCTCTCTCTCTCTCTCTCTCTCTCTCTCTCTCTCTCTCTCTCTCTCTCTCTCCCTCTCGCTCTTTCTCTCATCTCTACGTGTACAACCTCGTGTTTCGCTTGTGGTGGTGATGATGCTCGTGTTTCTCTTTCCCTTGACTCTTTCGCCGCGAGAGAAGCCGGTTGCACAGGTGCGCGCTGCGCTATTCAGGATGTTGTACCTGCATCAACTCACGAGGAGGTTCTCCGCTCGCGATACACCTCAATATATGTAAACTTGCAATGTTTTTCCAATTTTTTTTTTACCATCTTTCGTTCTCTCTCTCTCTCTCTCTCTCTCTCTCTCTCTCTCTCTCTCTCTCTCTCTCTCTCTCTCTCTCCCTCTCTTCTCTCCCAACCGTTACAACACTCGAACTCCTCTTAATATTCTTCTTATTCGTATCGTTATCGCGTTATTATTTGTACGACGATTAAATCTTCGATATATATTTGCGCAAAAAAAAAAGGTATTTGCACACCACGCTCTATTTTTTCTCATACTTTTTTTCGGGGATTCCCTTCGACACGCGTTATTGATATTAACGATGACACACGATGTTTGTATTTGCAATAAGCTGTCGAATAAAATAATCTTCGGAAATAACGTGCATGTTTACTGTGGTGTGTGAAGTTCTTGGTAAATTCTTTCGATCTTATTTGACCTTATAATTTGAATTAAATTAATGTACACTGAATCAATTTAAATAAAATTATGAATGATATTTAAATAGAAATTAAAAGTAACAGTGGTGGTATCTTATTCCTTGGATACACTTTTTAAGGGTGTTTACATAGATGCCCCTCCCTTGTCGTTTGCATCTATTATTTTACACGGGTTTTCTGATATCGGTCCTAGTTGCTGGTTTCTCAAATTGCCTTGGCAAATTGCATTGTCAGTTGTGCTTCTACTTTGTGGTCAACTTCTAACCCCCTGCCATCTTTGAACCATTGAGCCAGCTTGTTTACTATTTCTTCGTGTATTCTTGGTTTAGTTTTTCCTCAACTTCCGTACCCTCGCAAACATGTCTCAAATTTTCAATTTCCTGCTTGCACATTCACCATTTCGCGTCTACCTACTCTTTTTCCCGTTTTTACATTTCCATATTTTAACCTCGCACACGTTTCTTTTAATTCTCCGCTAATCGAATTATTGTTCGATCTGAATTTTTATGCCCCTTTCGATATTTCTCTCCGGGTCGATTACATTACCATTCTATACGGCAAGTTATATTGACCCCTCGCCTATGCTTTCCATTGCTTCTTTTGATCCCTTTTTTATGGCTCACCATTGATAATTGCTCTTACTTCGTCCCTTAGCCGTTTTTGGCCACCTATCATCCCCCATTTTCATTATTTCAAGTTAGCCGTTTCATCCCCCATTTTCATTATTTCAAGTTAGCCATTATTTCAAGTTAGCCGTTTTTGGCCACCTATCATCCCCCATTTTCATTATTTCAAGTAGACACCTGTGGCCCTTTTTCCATACTTCGACTCGCATTCCTCTGCACCCCAATTCAATTGGCCAAGTATAGTTAAGGGTGTTTCTACTCGTCCCCATGGCCTTTTTAAAGACTTTTGTACACCTGGGTAAGTGAAAAAGATAGATTTTTCAAAAAGGTGCTCATTCGAAAGTACTATTCGATGAGTGCCTACCCTGAAAATTTCACAAGGAAATTCTACTACTAGAAAGTTAAGTACTAGTTTTATCTACCTACTTTAAGAAACAAATAATTTTTTTTTAGATAAAAAACGGCAGGGTGGCAGATATGTAGATAAAAAAATATAAATAAACAGAATAAAAATAGGATAAAATAAAAATTAAAAAGTATATATATTTTTAGATAAAAAATGTCTGATACCGCAAACGCTGCCAACAAAAACACGTCCCAGGAAAACGACTGTAACTTATTTACCGTCTGACATTTTTTAACCATTTTTCACACCATGCAGATAAAATGTCACGCTCTAAAATGTATATCATGCTTGTTCAATAAAGTTTAGTTTCATACAACAAAAAAATTCTTAAACATAACCTTACTTTTAGCCGTCTCCGGTAAGCCCTTAACACACCTAATTGGAAATAATATCAAATTCAACTAAATTTCGTCGTTTAAAAAATATTTTCCGTATTTTTAAATCATACTTTAATAATATCGTCATATTTTCATCCTTATCTTTACGTTTCTATGTATTCAATTAATGTTATCGTCATCTCATCTCCGGCATTATCTTTGTTCGCCAGGTATCGACGAAGACATGCGATAAATCAATCGACCGATCAATCGACTCCCCTTTCCCGAGCTCTGCCTTTCTCTGTCTTCCTCCTGATGCGTCAAACTCCATTTCTCCCCGACTCGAATGAACGAATTATGTCTCAGCTCCATTCGATCTCCGCGTGCATCGAGTGGGACGCTTCGATAGCCTTCCGCGCGAAACCCCGATGAAATATTTCCAAACCCTTGCGCTCGAAGTACGTCAACATTGAAATTCGTCACGAATACGTGCGGCAACGACGTAAACTCCGGCATCGTTTATTCAAATCGATACAAAACGAATGACGATGCTTTTTAATTTCATCATTTAAGGGGTTACCCCCACTTGCGATTTTGAAAAAATCGATTTTTTTTATTGCATTTTTTTGAAGTATACGTATCTGAGAATATGTCCTGAAAATTTCAAGTCGATCCGAACAAAATTGACTGAGATATGAGCGTTGAAAGAGAAGAATCCGTGAATTGAAGAACTGAAATTGAAACTTTAAACGCGTTTTTCTCAAAATGGCATTTCTGAAGTCGGTGACCAAGATTACTCGAACACTAATGAACAGATCTTCTTGAAATTTTGCAGGCTTATTTAATACATAAAAATGTAGTCTTTAATCGTTCGATTTTTTTTTTTCGAAAAAAAATGGCCGTTTTATAGCCAAAAAACGGCCGTTTTTTTTCGTTAAAATCGAACCATTAACTTTGACTGTCCGCCATTTTGTGAAAAATGAATATTTTTTACAATCCTTCGATTAAAGACTAGTTTATACTTATATTTGACTAAATCCATCCGCATTTTTTTTTTCAGATGATCCACTTGGCCGCAATGTTGGTCACCGCAAACCGTGTATATAAAAACATTATTTCATTGACGGCCATTTGCCACTAAACAATGTAATATTTTTCAATAAAAAAATTACTGAAAGTTCTTCAAGATGTGTTCTTTAAGATGGTATATTGATCGATTAAGAAAGTTTTGTAGTTTTCTTTAAAAAAATTCATGAAAAAGGCCTTTTTTTTTGCGCTACAAGCGGGGGTAACGCCTTAATAATAGATCGCTGGCCGACGTTATTTGAGATTTTTCATTTTCAATCCTGCTTTTTTCTTAGGAAAAAAAACTGAAAGCGCGTTTTGCTCGATCGCGCAATTCACAACGTACCATTGCGTACGTTACGTGCAATTTCATTCGCACGGAAAGTCGCTACACACGTACATACGCGAGTGGTTTGTCTCGTTCTCGCGGTTTTGTCGTCATCGCCATGAATGAATGCCACAGCGAGTTTTCATTCAACGTATCGAATGGCGATCGTGAGAGACTTGTGGTATTACGTATGAGCGGCAGCGGTGAAAAGAACCTCTGCACCATTTACCACTTTTCATCTCTCTTTTCTCCCTCTCCCCCCCCCCCCCCCCCTCTCTCTTCCGCCGCCATTCCTCTCTCTCCCCTCTTCTCCGTATAGTAACTCTCCGTCACTCGTACTTTACTAATAAACACGTCACTACTGCCAAGTACCATAAAATCCGTCGGTCCAGAAGCGAGGTGCGCGCAACAAATGGACAATATTTTTTTCCTCGCACGTTGTTCGGTCGGTATAACGAGCTCGACCGAACGGACCGGAGAACGAGCGGTAAATGACCAGGAAAGTTGTAGGGAATAGGTCGGGAAATGACCAGGAAAATGACGTTTTACGATTAAAAATGACGTTTCAGCGTTTTTGGAGTCCTTGAGGAGGTCAAATGGGGAGTGTGTTCAATTTAGTATTTCGGCAACGTTTTTTTTGTTGGTTGTCTACTTGCTGAGGTAGTATATGAGTATATAGACACGCTTGCTCGAATTTCCTGATGAGCGAAGAGACAGGATAACGTGCAGAGATCACTATCCGAGCGAAACAAGCCTGGAGTGCAATGGGCTATTTCACAAGTATCGCGAAATCATAAGCGTAAGTGCACGCTGCAAGCATGGCACTTCTGTACGTGGTACAACTCACAGGACGAACTTTGATCAATTCCGGCGGTTTTGACCACCGTTCTTAAGGGGTTACCCCCACTTGCGATTTGGAAAAAATCGTTTTTTTTATTGCATTTTTTTGAAGTATAAGTATCTGAGAATATGTCCTGAAAATTTCAAGTCGATCCGAACAAAATTGACTGAGATATGAGCGTTGAAAGAGAAGAATCCGTGAATTGAAGAACTGAAATTGAAACTTTAAACGCGTTTTTCTCAAAATGGCATTTCTGAAGTCGGTGACCAAGATTACTCGAACACTAATGAACCGATCTTCTTGAAATTTTGCAGGCTTATTTAATACATGAAAATGTAGTCTTTGATCGTTCGATTTTTTTTTTCGAATAAAAATGGCCGTTTTATAGCCAAAAAACGGCCGTTTTTTTTCGTTAAAATCGAACCATTAACTTTGACTGTCCGCCATTTTGTGAAAAATGAATATTTTTTAAAATCCTTCGATTAAAGACTAGTTTATACTTATATTTGACTAAATCCATCCGCATTTTTTTTTCAGATGATCCACTTCGCCGCAATGTTGGTCACCGCAAACCGTGTATATAAAAACATTATTTCATTGACGGCCATTTGCCACTAAACAATGTAATATTTTTCAATAAAAAAATTACTGAAAGTTCTTCAAGATGTGTTCTTTAAGATGGTATATTGATCGATTAAAAAAGTTTTGTAGTTTTCTTTAAAAAAATTCATGAAAAAGGCCTTTTTTTTGCGCTACAAGTGGGGATAACGCGTTAATTATTTTCCTACAATCTTTGATTTTTGGAACGAGGCTTATCCTCGACTTCCATATCAATGTGCTCCCGTTCGACAGGCGATGTTAAAGATATTGAGATTCCCACGATATTGAGTATGAATACCATTGGCTACTATGAGGCAGGTCGTCGAAGTCGAATGTCTTCAAAATCGACGTCCCCATATGTGTGTGTGTGTGTGTGTGTGTGTGTGTGTGTGTGTGTGTGTCCTGTGATATAACGGTTCTCGCGATGTTGCTCACCGGCATGATGCGTGTACATTCAGGAAGACAGTCATCATGGGGCCGCGCGTTAAGTTACCCGTATACTTATAGTTATAATGCACGTTATATATTTCTCAACTGGCATCTTCGAATCCGAGGATCTCGAGATGAGATCCGGTGAGATGCGCCATCACCGAAGAAGAGCGAACGAGAGGAAGAGGAAAAGAGAGCGAGAGAGGGCAGGGGAGGGGGAGGGAAGGGAGAGCGAAGTAGGAAATCTTTATTGCATATATGTTGTTTTGTGTATAGCACCCAGCATCCGGAGTCCGGTAATGACTCGAAGAGAGCCTCCATTACATCGTCGTAATTTCGTTAATTAGAAAACAAAACGAAAATTCAAGCCTCCGAAAAGTGACGAGCTTCGTTACCCGGATTCGGAAAGACATTTGAATTTCCGTATGAAAGATTGATCGACGCGAAAAACGAGAGAGGTTTGGTATAAGCACCGTCAAATTTGTGCTCCAAAGTGTTTAAAGTCCTGGGGTTTAGCTGAGGAGAGGATGGCGGAGAAATCTTATCGTTGCCGTACGGTTTATCGTTCCGCTGATACGGCGCCACGCGAGCGCGCAATCGAGACAGAGAGACAGAGAGAAAGAGAGAGAGAGAGAGAGAGAGAGAGAGAGAGAGAGATAGAGATTTATTGACTGATTGATAGATTTTATTATGCCCTGGTAACATCTTGAGGCAAAGTATGATGAGTACATTAACAGAGAAAATAGAAAAAATAATAATCATTATATAATATAATATTATAATATTATATAATGATATAATATAATAATCATAATAATAATCATAATAAAGTATAATATAATATTGGTATAGTATAGTATTATAGTATACTAATATTAGTATACTATATATAATATATGTAGCATATATAGTATTAGTATAGTAATATAGTATATAAGTAGATTTTATTATGCCCTGGTAACATCTTGAGGCAAAGTGTAATGAGTACATTAACAGAGAAAAAAAGAAAAAATAATAATCATAATGAAGTAATATAATGATATAATCATAATGAAGTAAAATAATGATATAATATAATAATATAATATAATAATCATAATAATAATCATAATAAAGTATAATATAATATAATAATACTATCTAATAATGTTATCTAACAATAAGAACAACGATAATTATTAGAATGAGGTAATATTCATACTAACTGGTATTATGAGCTAGTATTAGTAACTAGTATTAGTAGTAACTAGTATCAGTAGTAACAGCACTGAACAGAGAAGTTTGGGGTAAAACAGAAAATATAATGTAAAATAAATCATAAGTAATATGCCAGGTCAGAGGTTATCATCCTCCTAAGGAGAATAGGTGAGAAAGAGAGAGAGAGAGAGAGAGAGAGAGAGAGAGAGAGAGAGAGAAGATATTAAGGGGTTACCCCCACTTGCGATTTTGAAAAAATCGTTTTTTTTATTGCATTTTTTTGAAGTATAAGTATCTGAGAATATGTCCTGAAAGTTTCAAGTCGATCCGAACAAAATTGACTGAGATATGAGCGTTGAAAGAGAAGAATCCGTTCTTTGTGTAAACTGAAATTAAAACTTTAAACGCGTTTTTCTCAAAATGGCATTTCTGAAGTCGGTGACCAAGATTACTCGAACACTAATGAACCGATCTTCTCGAAATTTTGCAGACTTATTTAATACATAAAAATGTAGTCTTTAATCGTTCGATTTTTTTTTTCGAAAAAAAATGGCCGTTTTATAGCCAAAAAACGGCCGTTTTTTTCGTTAAAATCGAAACATTAACTTTGACTGTCCGCCATTTTGTGAAAAATGAATATTTTTTAAAATCCTTCGATTAAAGACTAGTTTATACTTATATTTGACTAAATCCATCCGCATTTTTTTTTCAGATGATCCACTTCGCCGCAATGTTGGTCACCGCAAACCGTGTATATAAAAACATTATTTCATTGACGGCCATTTGCCACTAAACAATGTAATATTTTTCAATAAAAAAATTACTGAAAGTTCTTCAAGATGTGTTCTTTAAGATGGTATATTGATCGATTAAAAAAGTTTTGTAGTTTTCTTTAAAAAAATTAATGAAAAAGGCCTTTTCTTTTGCGCTACAAGTGGGGGTAACGCCTTAAAGAGACAAACAGGGAATGGATGAAGAAAGACGAAAATCAACAAAGAGAGACTCGGAGAGAAAGGAGAGAGAAAAGCGATAGAGAGCACGAAAATTCCATCATGAAAAAGAGCATATATATAGATTTGAACGAGACAACATATCTACATGTTTATGTACATATAAACGAAATGTGTATATTATATATATACATATATAAATACACATGCATATATACATACATATACGTATACATGTACATGTATATATATATACATATATATATATATATCTATGTATGTATATACACTTCGTTTATATGTACATATATATATAGAGAGAGAGACGAAGAGATGCGCGTCCATCTCGCTTGCTCGACGATGACCTTATACGTCTTGAGCAAAACCTGTTCGGCTACCCCCGGGTTGCTTCGAACTGCTTCTCGCTCTTGCACCGTTCACCGCGTGTTCGGTGCAACGCGATGCTCCTGCGCTTTTCTGCGCCCGCTTGCATATCCCCGTTCCCCTCGCCCCTCTCCTCCTCACCCTCTATACGCGTTGTGCTGCCGTTTCTTTTATCCGCGACGCCTCCCGGCGAAATCAATTATTTATTTCGTTACTTTTATTTGTCGAAGCGAGAAACAGCGCATCGAGCCCTCCCCCATCTCCCTGCGCCCTTATCCATCGATCTCTCCCGCGGGAAATGAACGCTGCGGTTCACCGAGGAGCGCCCTCGGGAGATCGGCAAACCGGGGAAAATTATTTGAAAAAAAATCGAAGGTAGGATTAATAAACACGGCTCGAATCGTTGGAATCGTTATCCGAGTCGGTTCGCGTTATTTTTTTGGGCCGGTTTCTCGCGCGCCTTCTCGGGCTTTTTCGAAGTTTTATGGTGGATTTTGGTATCGGTATTTGAAGGGAGAAGTATGGGGTTTAGAAGTGAAATGGAGTATTGGGATTTTAAACCTAAATTGTAGTATCAGAATTTTAGGCTTAACTTAATATTGTGTGGCTGAACTTAAGGGGCTATACCAGTGTGACACTTTAAAAAAATCGATTTTTTTTTTGCATTTTTTGACAGTTTGTACTTTCAAGAATATCCTGTAAAAATGTCAAGGGCGTATCTCTAATACTCCCTGAATGGCAGCCTTCTAAAGAGCAACCGCTCGTAGGTATAAAAACGACAGTTAAATCTTTAAGGATGTTGAGTGCCCAATCGCAAATGATAATAAAATTCTGAAAATTTCGTACGTTTTCGTATGAAGTATTTCAGAGGTCGTGTAAAAATTTCACGATAATTAAGAAGCTCGTTATTGAACGATTAACATTCACAAATTAAATGTTGTCTTATGGAAACTGATGTAACTTTGCAATAAGATTTTTTTTGTCCTCTCAATTTTGTAATATCTACAATATACTGAAAGCAACGGAAACAAAACGAAGTTTATTGATAATTTTTTTTTCATTTCTTTTAAGAATTGTTCTTAACAAAATGTTAATTTTTTAATAACGAGCTTCCTAATCGTCGTGAAATTTTAACACGACCTCTTAAATACTTCATACAAAAACATACGAAATTTTCCGAATTTTCTTATCATTTCTTATTTCAACCCCTAAGGAGGTTGAAGTAATGATGATAGAATTCTGAAAATTTGGCATTTTTGTACATGAAGTATTCAGGAGGTCGTGTGAAAATTTCATGACGATTAAGAAGCTGTTTATTTAACAATTAACATTAACATGTTTCGTCAACATCCTTAAATGCGCTTTTCTAGAAATGAGATTTTTCAAATTTTGGTGACATTGTAAATCAAAGAGCAATTGTCCGATTGACTTGAAATTTGAACTGAGTACTCTCGAATATATTTACTCTGCAATGACGTAGGATATTTTTGATTGGATGAAAATTGACGATTTGGCACTGAAAAAATGACCATTTTATAGGGCAGAAAACAGACTTTTTTCATAACTACGCCATTTTGTTAGATTTTGATATTTTTCGAAGATCCTACGTCATTGTACAGGAAATACCTTCCAGTTTAACGACATTTTTTCTTTTTTCACTTTCGACTACTCAATCCGAAGGCAGCGCATGAGTCGCTTGGATCTCAATATTTTTCTATGAAAAAAATTATGCAATATAGGTCAAACATAGCCAAATATATTCTTAATTTTCCTAAACATTTAATTGAATATTTTTCTTCCAAAAAAATCCTGAAAATCATCCAAATTTTCAGGGTTCACACTCGTATAGCCCCCTTAATATTATAGTGCTGATATTGCAGGCGAAAGGTGAAATAAATTCAGAGTTGAGTCTCGAGAAGGAGTCGAAAATGCTTTGAAAATAATCGGCAATGCTGTAATGTGAAGACAAATCAGCTTTAACGGAGAATGGATATGAAACTTGACGTTCTGTCTTAATTCAAGATTTTGAACCAAATGTGAAATCGAAAATTTTGATTTTAACTCGTGTAAGGTCCGAAGCAAATGTAAAAGTCAAGGTTTCAACCTCAATTACGGTTTTTGTCGGGAACGGATGGGAACAAGTGAGGTTTTAACCTCGTTCGAGGTTTTCATCTGGAGGAAATGCAGAAGTTCAAGTTTAAACCTCATTTAAGATGTTCGTCTGGAGTAGATGAAAAAAATTGAAGTTTTCACCTCATTTGAAGTTCTCGTCTGGAGGTAATGCATAAATTAAGGTTTTAACCTCATTTAAGATTTTCGCCTGGCGAAAATGAGACAAATTGAGGTTTTCGCCTCATTTGAGGTTCTCGTTTGGATAAAATGTAAAAAAATAAGGCTTTGACCTCATTTAAGGTTTTCGTCTGGAGAAAATGTGAAAAAATTGAGGTTTTCGTCTGGGGGGAATTAAAAAAATTGAAAGTTTCGCCACATTTGAAGTTTTCGTGTGGAGAAAATGTAAAAATTAAAGCTTTGACCTCATTTAAGGTTTTCGTCTGGAGAAAATGTGAAAACAATTGCGGTTTTCGTTTGGGGGGAATAAAAAATTGAGGGTTTAACCTCATTCAAGGTTTTCGTCTAATGTAAGGCAAATGTAAAAGATTGAGGTTGTAGCTGAACGTTTTAGGTTCAACTCAACATTCATTTTTAGCTTTATCTTAACAATCAAGGTTTTCCATCTGAAGCAAATGTAAAAAATTGAGGTTTCAACCTCCTTTGAGGCTTTATCTGGAACAAATGTAAAAAGATTAAGGTTTTAACCTCATTTGAGGTTATTGTCTGTAGCAAACGTAAAAAATTGAGATTGTTGTCTGGAGCAAATGTAAGAATGAAGGGTTCAAGCTAATGTAAAGTTTTAACCTAAACCGAATATATAATTGGCGGAAAAAAATTAAGTTAGACGAAAATCGATGATTTCGTAAATTCATATTTAAGTTACAGAAAACTTAAGGTTTCAACCTTAACCAGGTATAACGATTAAGATTTTAACCTAATTTAAAAGACTATCAAGTGTCAAGGAATGTCAAGTGTCAAGTGTCAAGGAATTTCTGAATTTAAGTTTTGGTTTGATACCCCACGAAGGTTCATGCAGACTGAAATTTCGACGTTTCCACAAATATCAATATTTTTCGCAATAATTGTCCCGTAATTACTGAACTGAATTTTCAACGCAAACAAACTGCCGCGAAATTATTATCCTTTGACTCTGGTCATTTGTTTTCTCGGCCAGGTGAGGCGGCGAAAATTTCGCAAATCGTACAAATATATATATATAAGAAAAATAAAAATAATAACGAAAATTTGTCAATAGCCGAGCAGTTCTAATAATTCTCCAACGCGCCTGGAAGAAATATGAAAATCGGAGAAAAAAAAGAAAGCAGGATTGGCTCAAAGTGGAGACGGAAGGATCGTTAAAATATATATTCGTTGTTCACCTCGCGACCGTCGGGACAGACACGAAAATACACCCGCGAGCCTTACGTCACGTAATAACGACGATGGAAAAAAACGGTAAAGAAAAAAAAACCAATAATAACAACAATAATGTGTTTTACGGTCGACAATTAACACCGCATTGTTTAACTTTCCTCGTCGCGTTTCGCGTCGTTCTCCCTCTCGTTATTTCGTAACGCGCGCGCGCTGCTTTAGCGATTAAAAAATCTCGCGCACCTCAATCGCTCGCGGTTTTTTCAATTTGTTTGCTCGTTCATACACGAATTTAGTACGAAAAAAAAAAGGGAGAACAACTTCGCACCGAGCGACTTGAATCTAATTGTTGATTGATATACGCGGAGAAAAAACTCGCGTAAGAGGGAAGCATGGATATTATAAATTCGTAATATTGGATTTTCTAATTTATTCGTAATTTCTTATGAAAAAAAATTTATAATTAATGAATTAATACATTAGTACAAAGGAAAAATGACTCAATTCATGTAAAATGCAATAATAAATTAATTATTGTAAAATGTAATAATTGATTATTTCGTAATTTCTGATAAAAAATGTAATGCCTATATATTTGATCTATATATGTAAAAAATTGTAATATCTGAATCTACAGTGTTCGTATCGATAAATTATCAATGTTACACTATTACGATTAAATTAAATTGATAATACAATAAACTATACTAATTTCAACGGAAAATTCATATGAAATTAAATTAAAATTAATCGTGATATTGTAAGCGTTAAATCATAAATGTTTGCAGCTACAACTAATCGATTTTATATCATTTTACACTTTATAATCCTATAATATCATATATTTTATAATATATGATATATAACTATAAAACCATAATGATATATTTCTGTTATATTATTGTTATTGATGATATATTATTTCACATTGTTCATAATAATAAAAGTTCTATTATTATAATATAATTATATCTAACAGCTTTTTTAAATTTCCATTTACTTTCCATAAATTAAAATTAAATTTATTGCCATTAAAATTTAATTTTTTTAATTTCCATTTAATTCCAGAAATTTTTTAATTTCCATAATTAATTTCATTTCCAATTTTCCATACCCTTTAACCCTTCCTTGACACACATATATTTGGCCACGCCTTTGCCACATTGGGTCAATTTAACCCGCATAGTACTTCATCCACCGTAACAACCCCTCGGTCGGTTTTTATTGAAAAAAAACCGTGATACACATTAAACATTTCTCAACATGTCTGCACAATTAAAATTCGGAAAGTATAAAATAGAATTGTTGCAAAAAGTGATCCGAAACTTTCAATTTCGGGAAAGTGAGCATTTTATTTCAAATTCGACCGGGTCAAAACGACCCAAGTGTCAAAGAACGATTAAGGGCGTTTACACATAGTCCTCACACACCATTCCCACACTAATTATACCTAATACCTACATACAAATATTCATCACACTAATCTTTATATCCAAGCATTTACCATAACATTCTATATTCATTCGCTAAATCGCGTCTCACTAAAAAAAAACCCCATCGCAAATCATACAATTTCCACTACTGCACAATTTTCACCGCGTCTGTTACTCCACAGCCCAATATTCATTCTCGAATTATTCGTCGGCAAAAAAACACCTAACCTCGAACGAAGAATAAAAATGCGACGACACCCCAATCTCGCTGTATCGAATTTATTCGCGAAATTGATTGTGAATGAAATCGGCAGAGCGTACGCGGTATAGTCATTGAGACGAAGGTGTGTGTGTGTGTGTGTGTGAGTCTCGTTGTCTTTCATGCTTCCCTGGCTGGGAAATCGTCGGATATCGTGGATATCGAGTGGTGGAATTATAGACAATATATACACACACACTTATATACATATATATATATATATATATATATATATATATATATATATATATATATATATATATATATATATATATATATATATATATATATATATAACATTCTCTCTCTCTCTCTCTTGCTCATTCCCTCGTATTGTCCAATCGAGCCAAGAGAGGGCGAGAACGAGAGAATGGATCGGAGATCGCGATCTTGCGCAACGCGAAAGTCAAGGAGCTCCTTGGCGGGAACGGAAATGCGTTTCCCTCCAGGATACGCGTACTCGAGGTGAAAGAAAAAAAAATGTATTAGAGAAAAGCGGGGAGGGTGAGTTATCGGCGCAAAGAGAGGACCGAGTGAGAGAAGAGAGAAAGCAAAAAAAAAAATGTATCCGAGAGAAAGAAAAAAAATCGGTAAAAATGATCAGTGGAGAACTGGTACATGCGAAGTGTTGGTCATTCTCGTTACGGATTATAGGCCTTTGTGAGCCAAGCTATATATATATATATATATATATATATATATATGGGTGCATATATATATTTGAGGCAATAACGAGATTCATTCCCGACTAATATCGCAAATACTCGTGCACGCTTGGCTGGCGTGTGAATGAAAGACGAATAACACAACGAATTGCGAAGCTAAGGAGACAGAAAGAACGGAAGTGGAAAGAGAGGGCGGGAGAGGGAGAGAGAGTACAAGGATTATGTCGTGTGGAAAGGAGGAATAAGCTGTTGATGTTCCGTCAGCGTGTACCTCGAGCGGTACTTTACTCATACACAGGGTGTCAGGAGGATCGATGCACAGCCTTAAGGGGGTGATAGGTAACCTCGTTAGGAAAATATCCGACCTAGGTTACCTTGGTCCAAAGTCTAAAGATTTCGAATTATCGTGGTGTGATTTTTTGGAAAATTACCCAAAATTACCCGCTAACTTGTTCATAATGTTGGAACAGACGATAATTGGCAACTGAAAACTTATTTGCGTCTTAGCTTAACGTGTATTCGATCGACCAACACCGATACAATCATCCGTATCCGCACAACTTACCGAATGGGACGTGTTGAATAATTGAACACTTGTCAAAAAATTAAAGTACCTCTTACGTTAATGATTTTAGGATAATACCAATGACGTAAGAGGTAAACGAGTTAGTACCTAATTTTGGGAAATTTTTCAAAAATCATACGTACCATGATAACGCAAAATCCTTAGACTTTAGACTAAAGTAAGCCGGGTTAGATACGTTCGTAACGCGGTGACATATCACCCCCTTAAGGCTTTACATCGACGATCCTAACACTCTGTATATATCGGTTTTGGATCGTGTGTGGATGGATATATGTATACATACACACACAACTTGTACACACGAAATTAAGAATATATTTTACATTATTATTATTATTATTATTATTATTATTATTATTATTGCTGTTATTATTAAATTATTATTATTATTGTTATTATTATTATTGTTATTATTATTATTATTATTATTATTATTATTGTTGTTGTTGTTGTTGTTGTTGTTGTTGTTGTTGTTGTTGTTGTTGTTGTTAGTGTTAGTGTTAGTATTATATATATATATATATATATGGACCAAAAAATAGACTCATCGATAAGTGCGCGTAATTGTAACATCTCGCGTGTCCGCGTGTCGTGCGTACACCGGGGCCGGACACTCCCACGACTCGGGCTGATCGACATCGCGCGCGAGTAGGAATCGTTGTAAGACACGAGTGTCGTTGCCTCCGAGTGAAGAGAAAAAGGAAAGAGGCGAGGAGTAAAACGATCCGGTGCAGCATCCGCGAGCCAATCGGCGGCGAAACATAAATATAAGGGGCGTTAATTCGACATTTACAATTAAACAATCTAAGCCGAATTTCTCATTCGGTAATACAACGATTCGGGAGAGAAAAAAAATGGGTGTCATTTTTAGCGTTTTAGCGTAACATTTTTAGCGTTTAGCGTAACAAAATTTAGCGTTTTATTGTGAATTAAGTCGGTGTTGAAATGAATATACGCAAAATTAGATGATTTTTACGATGGCCACGAATTATTGATAAATTATTAAATTCATTTATCGATGATTATTGTTTAATAAATATTATCATTAAATATTCTCATTGAAGGATAGATATTGTTAAATAACAAACGCAAAATTAGATGATTTTTACGATGGCCAAGAATTCTTAATAAATTATTAAATTCATTTAGTGATGATTATTGTTTAATAAATAGTATCATTAAATATTCTCATTGCATGATATATCTATCATGATATATCTATTATTGTTTAATAAATAGTATCATTAAACAATAATCATCAATAAATGAATTTAACAATTTATTAAGAATTCTTGGCCATCGTAAAAATCATCTAATTTTGCGTTGGTTATTTAACAATATCTATCCTTTAATGAGAATATTTAATGATAATATTTATTAAACAATAATCATCGATAAATGAATTTAATAATTTATCAAGAATTCGTGGCCATCGTAAAAATCATCTAATTTTGCGTATATTCATTTCAACACCGACTTAATTCACAATAAAACGCTAAATTTTGTTATGAATTTTGTTACGAATATGTTTATTGTTTGATTATTTCATAATTACTTGACATCCTTATTTAGTAATGATTGTTATTGAGAATCCTTGTCAAGTAATTATGAAATAATCAAACAATAAACATATTCGTTTGTTTACAGTATGAATATACTAAATGGGTGAATTTGTTCTTAACTATTCTCACCAATGGTGAGAATCTTTATTGAATTATTATATTCATGAATGTGGTCGTTGAACAATAATTATCATTAAATATCCTCGTTGAACAATAATTATCATTAAATATCCTTGATAAATGTCGTTGTGAAATTATTATTAGTATTATTATTAAATAATTATCGTTATTATACATCCTGGTTAAATAATTTTTGTTGAATATCCTCCTCGAATATTTATTAAATAGTGTAACGAGGAACACACGAGTTTGATCACAGTGCAAACGAGTGCATAGCCGGGAAAAAAATCGCCGTTGAACGAGATATATAAAGCGAGAAGCGATAGAGAGAGAGAGAGAGAAAAAGAGCGATAAAAATGCGACAATCGCGACCGCGAGAATTCTCGCGGGATAAACCAGCAGAACTCGTGCTCACGCCGGATGCAAACTTTCTCAATGTTGCACGGGAGACAGAGGGGGGGAGAGAGAGAGAGAGAGAGAGACAGAGAGAGAGAGAGAGAGAGACAGTGAAGAATGTCCTTTCGTTTCAACAAATAGAAATCAAGAACGTTATCTCTCCTAAATACGACGCGACAAATAATGAAAAATATTTTTTTTTGCGTCTCTCTATTTTCCTTGCCACTATCGTGTAACAAGCTCGAGCATCGTGTATTACGTCGTTGCGAATATAACGGCAACGATAAGAGGGTAAAATCCTGGCCGCGGGATTGACCGCGCGCGGACGGAAGTGGTCCCAGCCAAATAGAAATTTTTGCTATATATGTAATTCTGCTATGTATATATATATATATATATATATATATAACAGGACTTCCGGTCTTCAAGGAGAGGCTGATAAAGAAAAACGATGGAAATATATCGAAATAGAAGCGACGATTTTTCCGCTTCGAGAAAAATAAATATGCGAGAGAAAAACAAATAAATAAATAGAAATAAAAGTAACGAGCATTGACGGAGAGGATAAGAAATGAAGCTGTCGAAAT
>OX632365.1:29166630-29429122 GCA_951751655.1 Ophion costatus | reverse complement strand
TGGTAAACGAGAGTATAGTCGAATTCCCTATGGTTTATTGGCACCGTAATCATAATATCGTTAACACAACTATAAGCGAAAAATATATCTAAACATGCAACTTTGGTGGCGTGCTCGACTATCTATTATCCCGAAAAAAAAACTACTAACTATTGTACAAATATTAACTGAATTAACTATATCGATATTGTAAAGTCTCTCACAGTAGTTAAGGCGTTACCCCCACTTGTAGCGCAAAAAAGGCCCTTTTTCATGAATTTTTTTAAAGAAAACTACGAAACTTTTTTAATCGATCAATATACCATCTTAAAGAACACATCTTGAAGAACTTTCAGTAATTTTTTTATTGAAAAATATTACATTGTTTAGTGGCAAATGGCCGTCAATGAAATAATGTTTTTATATGCACGGTTTGCGGTGACCAACATTGCGGCGAAGTGGATCATCTGAAAAAAAAATGCGGATGGATTTAGTCAAATATAAGTATAAACTAGTCTTTAATCCAAGGATTTTAAAAAATATTCATTTTTCACAAAATGGCGGACAGTCAAAGTTAATGGTTCAATTTTAACGAAAAAAACGGCCGTTTTTTGCCTATAAAACGGCCATTTTTTATCGAAAAAAAAAAAATCGAACGATTAAAGACTACATTTTTATGTATTAAATAAGCCTGCAAAGTTTCAAGAATATCGGTTCATTAGTGTTCGAGTAATCTTGGTCACCGACTTCAGAAATGCCATTTTGAGAAAAACGCGTTTAAAGTTTCAATTTCAGTTTACACGAAGAACGGATTCTTCTCTTTCAACGCTCATATCTCAGTCAATTTTGTTCGGATCGACTTGAAATTTTCAGGACATATTCTCAGATACTTATACTTCAAAAAAATGCAATAAAAAACGATTTTTTCAAAATCGCAAGTGGGGGTAACCCCTTAATAGTTATTTCAGGGATACTAGATAAAAAAAACACTACCAAAACGGCATGATTAGACAGACGCTTATAGTTGTGTTAACCATATTATGATTGCGCTAGCAATAAGCTATATGAATTTTACTATGCCCACTTTTACCATGGGCGTTTTTTTTACATTATAAATACTGTGGACATTTTTCTCAGTGCAAGTTTGTACTGTTTACATGGTTGACATTAACACTTGTCGAGTATAAACTGTTACAAGATCTTGCGAAAAGTGACTGTACGAACTAGATTGTGGTAATCGTATAGTGAAGGCGTAAATCATTTGTCAATAAAATCGAGACAGCGGTGGCAGGCTATGATCGATATCGATATATTAGCCCATTCATTTATCAGTTTTTAGAATCCGATATTTCGAAAACTATTGGGCCGCGCCAAAAATCCATTTAAGCAGTGACATATATTATTGAAAAATCAATCTGTGCAAAATTCCACCTGTATCAGAGGAGAGCAGCTATTCGGAAATGCAGCTGGAATTACTTTTATCCGTAATGCCAAATCTGTGATCGAAATACCATAAGTACCCGGTAGCATAGTGGCAGCGTGCCTGCATATAGACAGGTGGGTCGTAGTTTCGAATCTCCATGTAGGTGAAATATTTTCTTCGATACGAATCGTTTCACGAGGTCAGGAAATAACAAATTATGATAAACAGTCATACAGGTAGTTACTCTCAATTGAAAATTTTTGAATTTTTGTATTAATGAAATATCACATACATTTACTAGACATACCATTCAACATAGTAAAAACCACTATTGTTCGATAGTGTAAGGAATCATCTATTTTATGAAAACCTACTATATTATATAGCATTGAAAAACAACGTATGCTTGAAAGATTGTTGATTGCGGTTAACACATGAGCATAGTTAACACAACTGCTAAAATATCATAAACAGTACTATATTTTTGGCAGCAACCATGACTATAAAATATTACTGTCCTCTCAGGCTAATATGGTCGAAATATGGTTGAAGTTACTATACATTTCTCTCTGTGTAGGACAACAACAATTATTATTATTCCAAAAAAAAAATTCCTAACACGAATGGAATATATTATATTCTTTTTCTTTTTATTATTATTATTGGAGCACATATGTCTGTATGTATATGAAAATAATAATTATTGCGAATATGAAGAAAAAAAATTCTGAACACGAAGATGATATATCTTATTTTTATTGTTATATGCACATGTGTATGTACATGTGCATGTACGCATGAATGCTCGTATATGGGACGAAAATAAAGGTGTAGGCCACAAGCTGTACGAGCGTGTTAGGGGCGTGAGGGCCACTCGGGGCAAGCACTCCCACGCTCAACGTCCATGAAATGGGGTGCGAGGTGCAGAAGCAACGACTCTTTCTTGTCGGCACGGACACACGAGGAGCACCAACAGCAGCGCCGGCATTAGCGGCAGCAGTGCGCCGCTGCACTCCTTGGGCGCAGGTGTACGAGCATGTGAATGCGAGAAGCGTTGCAGCTTCGCATTGCCGAGCAAAAACATGCGCTAGCCGTTGCACACACGCACACTTGGCCGACTCAAAAAAAGGGGGGGGGGCGAGAAATAATTGTGTGTACACCCGTGGTCACGTTAAGGCGTTACCCCCACTTGTAGCGCAAAAAAAAGGCCTTTTTCACGAATTTTTTTTAAAGAAAACTACAAAACTTTTTTAATCGATCAATATACCATCTTAAAGAACACATCTTGAAGAACTTTCAGTAATTTTTTTATTGAAAAATATTACATTGTTTAGTGGCAAATGGCCGTCAATGAAATATTGTTTTTATATACACGGTTTGCGGTGACCAACATTGCGGCGAAGTGGATCATCCGAAAAAAAAAATGCGGATGGATTTAGTCAAATATAAGTATAAACTAGTCTTTAATCGAAGGATTTTAAAAAATATTCATTTTTCACAAAATGGCGGACAGTCAAAGTTAATGGTTCGATTTTAACGAAAAAAAACGGCCGTTTTTTGGCTATAAAACGGCCATTTTTTTTCGAAAAAAAAAATCGAACGATTAAAGACTACATTTTTATGTATTAAATAAGCCTGCAAAATTTCAAGAAGATCGGTTCATTAGTGTTCGAGTAATCTTGGTCACCGACTTCAGAAATGCCATTTTGAGAAAAACGCGTTTAAAATTTCAATTTCAGTTCTTCAATTCACGGATTCTTCTCTTTCAACGCTCATATCTCAGTGAATTTTGTTCGGATCGACTTGAAATTTTCAGGACATATTCTCAGATACTTATACTTAAAAAAAATGCAATAAAAAAATCGATTTTTTCAAAATCGCAAGTGGGGGTAACCCCTTAATGCACTGTCTCACGTGCGGTCGAGCAATGTCGTTTTTTTTCTTCATTTTTGGCATTTTTTTTTATCGATTTCTAATTATTGCCAATTATTCGCCAAGTTTTCCGTCGGATTTTTGGAAATGGGCCTTTTGGGTCCCAAGATGCGGGGAACTCGGAAAAATAACTTGCAAAGGGTGGAAATTAAATTTTTATGAACGGGCCATTATAAAAATCGTATAAAAGCGGAACTTGCTTGTGCTTAAAAAAATTCGTTGAATTTTTTTCGGTCGAGCTTGGCTCCCTTAGCACGAAACGCCCCATATGTATGAGTAGTCTTCGATCGCCTCCCTTCTCGTTAACCATCAAGGATGGCCTTCGATATTTCGGGCCCGTGCTCGCCGATGCAGAAAATTATCGGCTGTGCGTCGAGCCACCGAGAATTTATTCGCTCGATGATATCCAGAGGGTCGATTCGATCCACTCGATTGTATTTTCGCGAATAGACAAGGATATAAAAATGGAAAATTAACTAGGATGGAAGAGGATTAGAGGATTATCCTTTTCTATACTTGTCTAGTTTTTTTTTCACTCCTCTAAAAAGACCACGCGAGAAATTGTGCCTGCGCAATTTCCATTGCAGTTTGGTCGGTAGCACAATTTCGGAGTTATTTCAATCGATACGTAGATCCCAAATGCATATTCCTATTTTTTTTTATCTGTCAAAATTTAAGACGATGAAAATATTTTATGTTAATTTTTTATCTTTTATTTATAACGAATGGTCTGAGAAATATTTTTTGGGTTCATTAAAATTACAAAAAAAATTGTATTTTTTGTATTAATAAAATTACTAAAACGAGGAAAAAAAAACGTTTGTAATATTCAAATTACTGAAATAAATTTTTTTTTTTCGTATTACTAAAGTTACTGAAACTAATTCTTTTTTTCACTGAAGTTACTGAAACAAAAGAAATGTTTTTTGTATTACCAAAATACCTAAATAAGCAGGATGTTTTTTTTACTACGAAAATTACTGGAACGAACTTTTTTTGTATCGCCGAAATTACTGAAACAACAAATGTTTTTTTGTATTACTAAAATTACTGGAACAATTTTTTTTGTTATCGCTAAAATTACTGACACAAAAGAAAGTTTTTTTATGAGTAAAATACCTAAACAAAAAGAATATTCTTTTACTACTAAAATTACTGAAACGAAACTTTCGTTTTAATTACTGAAACGAAACTTTCGAAACGAAATTACTCGGTTACTTTTAACTACTAAAGCAACTGAAACATAAAAAAAGTTTTTTTATGACTAAAATACCTGAACAAGAATGTATTTTTACTACTAAAATTACTGAAACGAATGTTATTTTAACTACTAAAATTACTGAAACGTAAAAAAAGTTTTTTTATTACTAAAATACCTAAACAAGTACCTAATGTGGGCATTAAATGTACTTCTGTGTAAAAATCCCTAAGGGTTATACCTGGAATAAATACTATACTATACCTAAACAAGTAAAATGTTTTTTTACTACTAAAATTACTTAAACGAATGTTCTTCCAACTACTAAAATTACTAAAACAGAAAAAAAGTTTTTTTTTTCATAACTACAATTACTGAGGCAAAAAAAAATGATTTTTCAACTACCGCATTTTTTCTGGCAACTGTTTGGGTTTGGACATTCTACATTATGGAGTGGGAAGAATTTTCCCGATTTTCCAAGTTGGGGAAAATCGTACGAGGGGCGACAGATGGGAAAACGCGGGCTCGGGAGATAGAGCCGAAAAAAAGACGAGCACATAGCCCCGGGACACCGGTGTTACACGGTATCGTACGTGCAATGGTGTACGAGAATTTTACCCCCCGACAGAGTTCGGCTCGTCGCGTTTGTATCTCCGTCTTTGTTACGCAAAATCGCGAGCTACCTACGTACACACGACAGGGGAGGGGGGCACACACAAGTGTAACTCTGTACGGCGCAGGAGCGTTATAACGCGGACTATAGTAGCGCGGAACGAAGAAAGGAAGTCTGCGTTGTATAGGCGGAGTCGAAACCGACCAATCGCGTCGATACAAGACGCCCACGATTTAACCCGTTCTTCTACGATCTCTCTTTCTCACTCTCTCTCTCTCTCTCTCTCTCTCTCTCTCTCTCTCTCTCTCTCTCTCTCTCTCTCTCTCTCTCTCTCTCTCTCTCTCTCTCTGTCGCATTCGCAATTCGAATCCGCGATTGAGCATCTCTCAAACTCATTCTGAACTCAGCTTTGCAATGTTGTACATTATTCAAATTCAATATGTTAATTCCAAAGTGGAAAAGGCAAATTTCGAGTGAAAAATCTGTTTTGGAGTAAAATTAATTTACTTCGGAGTAATAAATCTATTTCTGACTGAAATAATTTATCATGACACGAATTATTGCGTTACCCCCACTTGTAGCGCAAAAAAGGCCTTTTTCATGAATTTTTTTAAAGAAAACTACAAAACTTTTTTAATCGATCAATATACCATCTTAAAGAACACATCTTGAAGAACTTTCAGTAATTTTTTTATTGAAAAGTATTACATTGTTTAGTGGCAAATGGCCGTCAATGAAATAATGTTTTTATATACACGGTTTGCGTTGACCAACATTGCGGCGAAGTGGATCATCTGAAAAAAAAAATGCGGATGGATTTAGTCAAATATAAGTATAAACTAGTCTTTAATCGAAGGATTTTAAAAAATATTCATTTTTCACAAAATGGCGGACAGTCAAAGTTAATGGTTCGATTTTAACGAAAAAAAATGGCCGTTTTTTGGCTATAAAACGGCCATTGTTTTTCGAAAAAAAAAATCGAACGATTAAAGACTACATTTTTATGTATTAAATAAGCCTGCAAAATTTCAAGAAGATCGGTTCATTAGTGTTCGAGTAATCTTGGTCACCGACTTCAGAAATGCCATTTTGAGAAAAACGCGTTTAAAGTTTCAATTTCAGTTCACATGAAGAACGGATTCTTCTCTTTCAACGCTCATATCTCAGTCAATTTTGTTCGGATCGACTTGAAATTTTCAGGACATATTCTCAGATACTTATACTTCAAAAAAATGAAATAAAAAAAAACGATTTTTTCAAAATCGCAAGTGGGGGTAACCCCTTATGACTCCAATATAACGCAAGAAAACTTGTATGTAGACGAAAAAAAATGCACGAATTTCATTCTGAACTGAGATTTGAATTTTTTTTTACATTTTTAAACGGAATATGTCAATTTTAAAGTGGAAAGGGAAAATTTCGAGGATGAACTCTGTTTTGGAGTAAAATACTTTCTTTCGAAGCATCCGAAGTATAAAATCTACTTTTCATTGGCATAATCCACGATCGCATGATTTATTTCTGTTAAATATACATTTCGCAGTAAAGAAAAGCACTGTGGGGAAAAATATTGAGTTTTTACGTAGCAGATTTATTCCGGAGTAGAATAATTCCTTTCGGAGAGAAAAAGTCCGTTTTGGAGTAAAGTCGTCCACTTCAAAATGACCAAATTCAATTTGCAGTAGAACAAATGTTTTTGGGCACAATACTTCGTTCCAGAGAGCGAACGGTATGTTTTAGGGCAAAATATTTAATTTCGGAGTAAAAAATATTAGGTGTAGTAAAAAGAAATCCATTATTTTTGCCTTCGACTTCACGCAAAAATAATGGATTTCTTTTTACTACAAATAATATATTTCGTTGTAGAAAATGTCACCACGGAATGAAATATTACATTCCACCGTAATAAAATATTTCTCCGGAGTGAAATAATTATTTTCCGATAATCGAATTAATTTCAACGTAAAAAATTCGCCCCGAGCAAAAACGTATATTTTCGAGTTAAAATTATCGGGGTGACCGAAATAGGGTGCAATAAGAATACGAAAAGCTGAATATGAGCAACTACGGCAAAAGAAGGAATCGCCTCATACGACAATAACAATATCGATTCCTCTTTCATTATCGCTTATAAGTGCCCATCTGGATTTCTCGTTTTTCTTTCAGGCAAAAGGGTCTCTATTTTTTTACAGGAAAATTGCCACGAGCACCAATGCCTCATGCAGTTTTTCAAAAACGCGAACCACTAGGAAAAACCTTCGGAATTTCACATCGACCCAAAATGAAGTCTCAAGATTCATGGATTTCTTGAATATTTCTTTCCAGGTGGGTACAACCATTTGCGCAGTCCCGTGTGCCAGGACGAGCAGAGCCAGAGGGACGAAACATCGCCACCCCCGCACAGTAATCACAATTCCCATCCACCGAATTCTCACACGACGACACCGGGCGCCAATCACAATAACAATAACAACAACAACGCGAGCAACGCGTACATCCACTTACGAAATTTGAATCAGCTCAAAGCGGAAAGTGAGTATAATTTTGTATTTTGAAACAACGCAATCTTCACATTTGATCGCGATCAACGTATCGATGATCGAATGTTTTTCCTTGCCGTCAGACCTAGATCGATAAATTATCTTTCCTTGGCCCGATTTTTTTTGTCACAAATGTTAATAATTGTGGTCGAATTAATTATGAATTTTATTTATTAATTATCAAGTCTTGATTGACTTCATTGATGACTCGCTCATTGGCATCATGAATGAAGGAACATTGGCAAAACAAAAACTCACACTAGTCACGCTGATCATACTGAGACCTGTACAATTTATATTTTCAACACATGCAAAAAAATAATTTGTCGTAACTCAAATTTTCCATTTGTAAACTGTTTAACGAATGTTCACATTTGATTGGAAAAACGAAAAAATTTTTGCGATTTTTTTTCATCTATATGGACGGAGTAAATTTATCGAAACCTTTGTGCATTGTTAAGTGTCACTTCGAGAACATTTCGTGAAATTCGTACGCGAAAATATCCACAAACAAGCCGGTGACAAAGCTTTTCCAATAACGCCTTTGGAAAAACACGATTTGCGGTGTTCACTGTATCTCAGCTAGAAATTATCCGAAATCGAGTACCATTAAAATTTAGTCAAAGTATCATCAAATCCTCCGCCCAACGGTCGTTGATAATTTTTTTTGTCATTTCTAAATTTTTGGTGGCCTTGTAAAGTGAAAAGTGCTATTTTTCACGAAAAATTCCGCCATTTTGGGGGTGGAAAACCCCCTCAATGTAAAAAAAAATCTCAAACTAACCGTTGGGGGGAGGTATTTTATATGTAGAAAGTGTGTACCAAGTTTGAAATAAATCGGTCGTGTAGTTTTCAAATGGCAGTGAACACGGACTTTGAAAAAGTGGTTACGAGAAAAACGCGTTCGAAGTGTTAGCTACAGTTTGAAAGGCGAGCTACAGTGTTAGAGAGTTTTGCTCTGATTGGCTTGAAATTTTGGGATTATATTCTTAAAATGTTTAACTATAAGAAAAGACAACAAAAAAAAAACGATTTTTCAAAAGTGCGAACCCTTACCCCCCCCCCCCCCCCCCATTAACTTCCATGCTTTTCAACGTCGATCTGTCAAAACAACGTCAGGCGCGGGGAATATGAAGCATTGTATTCGGGCCACGACTGGCAAAAAAGCGTGGAGAATTTGTGTCGGCGAAATATGTCTGTTAAGGATGTTGAGTCCCAAATCGCAAATGATAATAAAATTCGGAAAATTTCGTACGTTTTTGTATGAAGTATTTCAGAGGTCGTGTTAAAATTTCACGACAATTAGGAAGATCGTTATTGAACAATTAACATTCACAAATTAAATGTTGTCTTATGGAAACTGATGTAACTTTGCAATAAGTTTTTTTTTTTGCCCTCTCAATTTTTTAATATCTGTAATATACTGAAAGCAACGGAAACAAAACGAAGTTTACCGACATTTTTTTTTTGATTTCTTTTAAAAATTGTTCTTAAGAAAATGTTAATTTTTTAATAACGAGCTTCCCAATCGTCGTGACATTTTAACACGACCTCTCAAATACTTCATACAAAAACATACCAAATTTTCCGAATTTTCTTTTTTCTTTTCATTTTTTCGAATTTTCTTTTTTCTTTTCATTTTTTCGAATTTCCTTTTTTTCTTATCATTTTTTACGTCAACCCCTAAGGAGGTTGAAGTAATGATGATGGAATTCTGAAAATTTGATATGCTTTTACATGAAGTATTCAGGAGGTCGTGTAAAAATGTCATGACGATTAAGAAGCTATTTATTGAACAATTAACATTAACATGTTTCATAGGGACTCAAAATCCTTAACGCGTTACCCCCACTTGTAGCGCAAAAAAAAGGCCTTTTTCATGAATTTTTTAAAAGAAAACTACAAAACTTTTTTAATCGATCAATATACCATCTTAAAGAACACATCTTGAAGAACTTTCAGTAATTTTCTTATTGAAAAATATTACATTGTTTAGTGGCAAATGGCCGTCAATGAAATAATGTTTTTATATACACGGTTTGCGGTGACCAACATTGCGGCGAAGTGGATCATCTGAAAAAAAAATGCGGATGGATTTAATCAAATATAAGTATAAACTAGTCTTTAATCGAAGGATTTTAAAAAATATTCATTTTTCACAAAATGGCGGACAGTCAAAGTTAATGGTTCGATTTTAACGAAAAAAACGGCCGTTTTTTGGCTATAAAACGGCCATTTTTTTTCGAAAAAAAAAATCGAACGATTAAAGACTACATTTTTATGTATTAAATAAGCCTGCAAAGTTTCAAGAAGATCGGTTCATTAGCGTTCGAGTAATCTTGGTCACCGACTTCAGAAATGCCATTTTGAGAAAAACGCGTTTAAAGTTTCAATTTCAAGAACGGATTCTTCTCTTTCAACGCTCATATCTCAGTCAATTTTGTTCGGATCGACTTGAAATTTTCAGGACATATTCTCAGATACTTATACTTCAAAAAAATGCAATAAAAAAACGATTTTTTCAAAATCGCAAGTGGGGGTAACCCCTTAATATATTTAGCGAAGCTCAAAAAAGAATAATGAAAATCCCACGACTGTAAGCCTGTCCGTAAGACTGCCTCGATCTCATTGGCGTAATCGTTTTGTGCTTGCAGCGAACTACACGAGTCATCACATAGCGGAACATTTGCAGAGCGGCGGCGGTGGCGGAATGACGGGCGGCGGTGACCTCGGGGGGAATGGAAGCACCGAGGGTGATTTGCGCGTCGGGGCTACGACGAACGAGAGTTACATGACACCCGCGCATTATTCCGGTTACGACGATGCCTCGGATTATCACAGTATACCGCAGGATCATCAAACGCCAAATCCCTACAATCTCGACGGCTCGCCGGAATTCTACAGCGCCAGTGGAATCCATCTCGAGCCGAAGTATCAACCGCCGCCATTCAAGAATTATCCGCGAGGTGAGTTTCGCACGTGGGATCGCGAAACGACCCCTCGAAGCACGCCGAAACTAAAAGCAACGAAATCATTGTTGTCCATTGACGCAGGCCGTTATCACGAGAGTTACAACGAGGCCGGTTACGGACAGTACGACGCGACGAGTTTCCAAACCGTCCCGGGTAGCGGAAGTGGCGCTGGGGCTACCGGAGTCGGAGCCGATCAGTGGGCAGTCGGCCCATTGGCTGATCACCTGTCCCATCATCCAGCATTCCTCGCAGGTCTTGGACCACGAGACTCCTCGAATCCTCATCATCCATCGTCGATTGGCAACAATCCGGATCAGAAGCCACTCCTGCAGAGTGCCATGCTCGCCGGTTACACAGGTCAGTCACTTTTCGTTTTTTTAAGTACGCGAACTTCTAATTGGGTACTCGCTTCAAGTTCCCAGCTGAAAGATTCTAAAAGTTCAACTGCGTCACTACTGGCTTCCGGTTAGTAACTAGAAGTCAGACCTAGTCATTCCCTGCTAAAAGTAACTAGGGGTTCCTCCGATTGAAGACTCGGTCCGGGCTGTAGTTCCCAATCGGAAGTTTCCTGCTAGAAATAACTAGAAACTCTTCTAATTGGGAACTTAGGCGAGTTGTAGTTCTCAAAAAGGTCCTGGAAATTTAACTCCACCACTAGTAGTTTCCGGCTAGTAACTAGAAGTCGGAGCCAGTTTTAGCTCCCTGCTAAAGTAACTAGGAACTCTCCTAATTGGAAAATCGCTCCGAGTCGAAGTTTCCAATCAAAAGATCCTGGAAGTTAAACTGCCTCGTTAGTAGCTTTCGGTTAGTAACTAGAAATCGGATGAAATGCGAGCTCCCTACTAATAGTACGTAGAAATTCTAATTGGAGACTTGGTCCACACTCTAGTTCCTAAATAAAAGATGCCAGGAATACATCTGGATTACTCGTAGCTTCCGGCTAGTAACTAAAATTCGGATCCAGTTCTCTTAGAAGTGACTAGAAAGTCTCCTAATTGAGAACATGGTCCGAGTTGTAGTTTCCATTCAAAAGTTTCTAGAAATTCCACACTATCGCCGATAGCTTACCGTCAATAACTAGACCTCCAGCCGGCTTCTAGTTGTCATCAGAAACAACGAAAAATTGTTTGAATCGGACGCGTCCTCCAAGTCATAGTTTCCATTAAAAAGTTTGTAGAAATGCCACCCTGTCAGTAGTAGCTTCCGGCCAGTAACTGTAACTTGAACAACATCAACGAATCATTGTTCGCCGTAGCACCAATAATCATTCTCGTTTGCCTTGTTTCTTCGTCACGCAGGCGGCGGTCCCTGCTTCACTGGCTCAGGGCCGATACAGCTGTGGCAATTTTTGCTCGAGCTACTAACGGACAAATCGTGTCAGGGCTTCATATCGTGGACCGGCGACGGTTGGGAATTCAAGCTGACCGATCCTGACGAGGTTGCGCGTCGTTGGGGCACGCGCAAGAACAAGCCTAAGATGAACTACGAGAAGCTCAGCCGTGGCCTGCGCTATTACTACGACAAGAACATCATCCACAAAACCGCCGGGAAGCGATACGTTTATCGCTTCGTTTGCGATCTGCAGAGTCTGCTCGGGTAAGCCGTCCGTTAGCCGATCCACATTCGCTCGCGCTCAACGTTTCATCTTGTCTCGTAAAATCGATCAACTTGTGGATTCCGCGCTCGTTAGCGTGCGATCGCCGTAATAAAAGAAAAACACCAAAGATCAACGTAAACGTCACTTTACGATCCGCAATCCGCGGTTGCGAAATATTCTTTCTCTCCTGCAAATGTCACAAAATCTACGCGATATTAAAATACCGTCCAGCCCCGATGGCGCTTGCGATTCGATCTTCTCTTCGTTGCGACGACATAACCTCAACCCCCATGTTTTTCTCTCCGCAGATACAGCCCGGAAGAGCTGCACGCAATGGTGGACTTGAAACCCGAGAAGAAGGAAGAAGACTGAGTTCTCGTTCGCGAATAACGTTAATAATGAAAAAAAAAGAAGAAAAAAAACAGCAAAACGGCAAAAGAAAAAAAAAAAATAACGATACGAAGATTACGAGGGAAACGCGACGTGATATCGTGGTGTTTCGTTTGTCTTCATGAGGTCGCGTCATCGGCTGCAGCACATGGGATACGACAATCGTACGAAACAAAGAAAAACACATTCAAACGTGTATACGGGAATCCAGTTTATTTTTCTTTTCTTTCAGTATCTTCGGTATAAGATCGGTTTTTTAAATTACGAAACAATGAAGGAGAAAAAAAAGCATTATTAATAGCGAGTTTCGAGGGATTCGAGGAACGCGAGAGAAGCAATTCAAAAAAGTATATATATATATATGTACACATGGATATATATATATATATAAGCCACGGAATGAGAAACACAAGTCGAATCGGTCGTATGTACCAAAGAGACAGGGTCCGCATACCATTGGTGCCTAAAACGTAAAGAGAAAAGAATGACGAGATAAATCGTAAATGATAAATACCAATAAACAGTTTAAGGATGAAAAAAAAAATAATAAGGAAGAGTAATGAAATAAATAAAATAATGAAAACGTAAATTGTGAATTTGTTTCTAAGTGATTGATTTGCCACACAAGATTTTAGATGAATATTTATAGGAATGAACTTGACAATTTATACATATTATATATATATTATACATATATATTTTTAATGTTACGTGATTTCTAAGCACTGTGGCATCGAATATACAGACACACACACAATCTCGCTCGACGATGCATCTAAATTATTTATGTCCCGTCATTTCTATGGAAGAATCAAGAGGAGGAATCGAGAGAGTAAGAAAAGGAAGAAGGCAAAATGATGAGAGATGAAAAGAGCATGGATAAGAAGCATGTGAGTTATATCTCGTTGACAGATGACACGATATGTGATTGTTATTACTCTAATTTTACTACAATAAATCATTATGACTACATTACGAACTTTATACATGTAAACGGTGTGTGGATTATTCGTTTTTTTTTTGCGCCACATTCGATCAAATCTTCGCCAGTCTTCGCTTGCGTCAATGTTTCCGTGGGTTCCCTAAAAAGGCACGTCGACCGAGCAGCCACGAGAGAGACAACTGTTTCGCAGATTCAAAGTTTCCCGCGAACTGATAATTCGGTTGAACGAAACAGCCTTCTTAAAAGACTAAGAAAATCGTCGTTTGCTCGATAGGTCATCCTTGTCGAAGAAATCTTTACCGACCGAGCGTGAGGTAAGTTTGCTCAGATTTCTCGATTTGCCGAAAGATGGCTAGGTGCATAAATTAACTGACAGAAAAAAAGTAACTAGGAAAAAAATATAAATAAGACGTTTTCTTTACCGACCAATGGTATGTGTTTTTACCGTTTGCCGGTAAGGAAGGAACTCTGCTCGAGCTGTGACTTATCTCCGAGAAGAATGTGTAACGCGACTAGACAAATGGTCTTCAGAATTTCGCCGGATTATCAATGTTATCAGCATCCAGATCCAGAACGTTGAAAACCTTAGAAAGGTTAATCGCACGGTATCCCCAAAAGTTTGATCCTAAGCATCCCTAAAACTGGTTTAGTTCCGTGGTTCGGGAGCTACAAAAAACGCAATATTTTTTAGACAGCGATTAAAAAACTTCATTATTGAAGGGGTTTCAAGTATCTTTTACAATTTTTGTATGGAAGAATAATTATAAATCTGGTAGATACGATGGTTGCTGCGGAAGGCTGTTTGAAAAAATTATCTAGTGCTTGGGCGAAGAATGTAGTAAAATATTGATTTTTGAAAAAATACCCGCAGTCCAAAGTGAAAGTTTTATTTTCGGTCATAAAAAAACTATGCATCGAAAAAAAATCCCCGTTCAAGCGCTGCTTTTCATATGTAAAAGAAGCTTGTAAAATTCGAAGTAGATCAGTGCATTGATTTTCGAGATATCGCGGTCACCGATCGCAAAAATGTCGTTTTAAGAAAAGCGCGTTTAAAGTTCGCCGTTCCCCGGAACCAACCTACAAACGCCTACACCCCTCAATTTTCAACGGATCGACGTGAAATTTTCACAGAATAATTTTCAACCGTCCTATTTCGAGAATCCCTCGAGAGGAAAAAAGAAATTTTTCAAAAATTTCAACTACCCGTTAGTCACTAGATAAAACTTAAAAAACACCGAGTAGGCAACGTGAAAAAAAAACGCGAACGCGATCAATTGCCGTGTTACAATTTTAGCGCTTCTTTCGGGATATGTGGGTGCTCTTGAGTCCGCGCCCTCATAACTCAGCATCAAGAAATATGCAGGTAGGATCGATATGAGACTTTTCGCTCCCACCTACCCCTCGTAGTCTCGCTGTCGCTGCGTGTGGCCGCGCATATACGTGCACGTACATGGGCCGCGGGCTACTCGCTCCACACCCGCGTCGCCCGACGACGAACACCCACACACACAGGCGCGACGTGGCGACTTCTCCGTGCACACGATATCACTGCATCCTTTGTGTGTTCTATGATGAGCGGAGCCTGCGCGCGTTGTTTTGCTCGCGTCATCGGCTCGCGTGTCCACATCGCCCCTCGCGATTAAGCGCGTTGCTCCGTGGAAAAAGAAGAAAAGGCAACACAACGAAGAATAAAAAAAGCTCGTATCTTTGCACGAGTACGTAGCGACGCTCGCGAGCACTTAAGTTTGTTTGTTAGTTCGCATATTTAATTCATCGATCGCGGAGGAGGGACAAAGGAGACGAGCAAGAAGAGAGAAGAAAGAGAGAGAAAGAGAGAGAGAGAGAGAGAGAAGCAACATAAAAGTGCACGTGTGAGGAAGATGAGTAAGCGTGATTTTTTTTCCCTCGCCTTTGTTACGTTTTCGGCGTGTTGCTTTGCATCATTAATTATTCTACTGACGGCCAGTCTGTGGAGTGTATTCTTCATTGCCCCAGCATCCCTCGCCTTATGGACGTTTGAAGCAGAGTTGTTATTTTTTTCCTTTTTTTAAGGATTCGCGAGTGGGAAACGCTTATTTTTCATTCTTCTTATATTCTGAGTGCCGAAAAGTGAGATAAAAATTATGTGACTACTTTTACACTGGTGCGAAGAGTGTGATGGTTGAAGACTTTGCAAGTTGTAAGGACGTCGGGGGGGAGGGAGCTGTGACGTTTTTTGGGGTGATTATAAGAGTGTTCAGTTAATCGGGGATTGAGAAACCTTTGGGTTATTAAATATCACAGTAGATGAAACGTGTTTTCATGACTGTGCAGTTGTTACCACAGGCGGTAATATGCGGAGTTGTAGTGCTTGTAATAGGCAGAAAAGGAACGCATTGTGATTTGTCTAGTAAATTTACATACGTTATATTATTTTGGAAATATTGGTAATAAATTTGAAAAAATATGTTTTTGAATATCTTTGGGTTTGTTTTTTTTTGCCTTGTTTTTTTAATTTATTTAGGTTGCGATTTGTTTGATTTTGTACCCCAGAAGGCGTTGCGAATAATTTTAGTAAATAAACATTCGCTGCTTACTTTATTTTGGCAATTTTGGTGATAAATTTGAAAAAACGTGTGTTTGGGTTTATTTAGGTTTATTTTTACTTTGTTTTTTGTATTTTGGCTATTGGGTTTGTTTTTTTTATTTATTTTGTCTTGTTTTGGTTTGTTTGGCGTTTTACCCAAGAGTTCGTTGCAAATAAGTTTATCAATTGATCATTTTGTGTTTACTTGATTTAGGCAATATTGGTAATAAATTTGGAATAAGGTATGTTTGGGTTTATTTGCGTTTGTTTTTTATTCATTTCAGCTTGTTTGGGTTTGTTTGGGTTTGTACTTAACAGCGTGTTGCCAAAAATGTTATTAAATGATCATTTTTTGCTTCTTTAATCTTGATAATATCGATAATGAATTTGAAAAAATGTGAGACGTCCGATACGTTTGATGCTTGAATAATCGTACCAATTTTTCGTAGTTATTAATAAAGAACAGGACACGCTTTCGGCAAATTCTTAAGCATATCGCAAAAGTATAACGTAGCCCAAACGAAGTCTAAACAATTCCAAAGAAACTACTCGATGGTCGAAAAATATATCTGACACTTAAGTGAGCGATAAAACGTGCTTTAAAAATTTTCTTCGTGTGGATTTTTTTTCGCTAGCAAATTCTTAACGACCCATGACTATTTGTTTTTTCCTGAGGTACAAACAAATAACAAGCTGCTCGCGTTTGTTAACCCCTATTATTTTTCTCCTCTGTGACTTGTTTTTCCGTTTTCTTCCATGTTTCTTTTTTCTACACTCTCTCCTCTTTCTTTCTCCTTTTTTGTCCATACCCCCCCCCCCCCCTACTTGCGGCCGCAGCCAACTCCCACTCCCCCTCTGTATCATATTCATCTAGTCTTATTTCGCCGCGAAATGCCGAAGAAAAACATTTCACGGCGAAATGTGACGACTGGGATTCGAACCCGGGACCTCCCGGTCCGCAGGTTTAGTGGCAAGTACGCTAACCACTAGACCATCGCACCGTCGACCCATGACTGTTTTCGAAACAGACAGATTTACTGTGGTGAAGGAACTTTAGAAGTCAGCTTGTGCAACGTATGGGAAATTGCCTTAAAGTGCTTTTCAACTTGCAGATTGACGAGTGCGACATCAAAGTCTTGAGCAATATGCGAGTGTGAAAGCAGGAAAAATAAGTAGGAGGCAAAAGAAAGCATGTCGACGAGATCGAAGGAAAAAGTCGTGGCGGCTTTTCGCAAATTGTTTCGCCCGTCGGAGAAAATCGGCGAGCAGGAAGTTATCGCAGGCAGCAGTTCGACGAGTTCGCCGTCGAGGCGATTACTGAGCCGTCATCATCGGCCTGACGCTGTAACTCCCTCGGAAGCCGCTCTGCCCGAAAATCCTGGCGCTAGTCACGCGGTCAGTAACTTCTTCAAATCGAAGAAATCGAGTGGCAATTGTTCTCAGGTAATTCTCACATGCATTTCATACGCATGCACGCATGTAAAAGTTACGGTCATAATTTTATTCACAAGTATCGTACGGAGGTTAGAATACGGGAGGCTAACTCCATAGGGAGAGCTCTACGGTTCGTGAAATTGTAAAAGGTTCAAGTACAAAATTTCACCACCAGAGTCGCTCCGATCACGAGTGACCGACCAATATACTAATGGCCGGTAAAAATAAAGCAAAATTTATTGACAACAGAAATCGAAATTTTTCACAAAACAAAATGAACATTGTTGAAAAAATAAAGCAATATTGGTTCATAACATTTATCGAAATTTGTTGAAAAAATGAATCGAAGTTTATTGAAAAAAAGGAAATAGGAATTTATTCGAAAAATATATTAAAATTAATTGAAAAAAGAAATCTGAACTCACACGAAAAAACAGCTCGAAATTTATTGAAAAAATAAATAAAAATTTATTAGAAAAATAAACAAAAGTTTATTACAAAAATAAATAAAAAATTATATAAAAAAGAAATAAAAGAAAATCAGCAAACTTTACCGCAAGAATATGTAAATTGAATCGCCAAGTGCTCAAAATTACATTCAAAAAATGCTTTTTGTTGCCAATTGTCAAGCCCGAAAGTATTGCAATGTTATTTCGTTCCAATGTCATTTCAGCCGGTTGGAATTCCGGAGCGAGGCGTGCGGCTCCGTCGTCTGATGAAGGAGCTCAGCGAGATCCAGAGAACCCAGCACCGTCCCGAATCGACCTTCACCGCGGAGCTCGTGTCGGACAATCTCTACGAGTGGCACGTACGTTTGCACAAGATTGATCCGGAGAGTGAGCTGGCGGCGGACATGACGGAGCTCGAGATACCCCACATATTGCTTCATCTCATATTCCCGGAGACTTTTCCGTTCGCACCTCCCTTCATGAGGGTCGTCTCTCCGAGGATCGAGAAGGGCTTCGTGATGGAAGGTGGCGCCATATGTATGGAACTCCTGACACCGAGAGGATGGGCCAGCGCTTACACCATCGAGGCCGTCGTGACGCAGTTCGCGGCCAGCATAGTAAAAGGAAAAGTGAGTGCCGTCGTCTCGGACCTGGACCCAATTGCCTCTACGCTTACGAATTCTTCCTTCCCCATGCGAAGAACATTTTGCTCATCTACTAACAAATGTTACGACATTGTAATTGCTAATAACTAATGAAGAAAGATTCCTGAACGATTTTGTTTAATTTTAACCGTAACCTAACCCATTGATTGAAATACTAGCCTGATTGAAATTGCTTAGTTGGTTACACAAAAAATCCTGACTTTTCTTCCTACGTTCGACTTACATTAGCGATTGTAAATTAATGAATCAATTGCCAATTACATTATGTAGTTGCAAGTGAATTTTCATGAAAAACGATTATGATCGTTATCAATAAAAATTGAGTGAAAGCTTAATAATCCTTTTTCATTCACAGTCATAAAGGACATAAAAGACACGAACCCCTTTTTACGTAAATGACACAAAATCATCTTACCTTTATTCGATAAAAATTGCAAAACCGACCCTCGTTGACTCGGGCACAAAAGAATACCTTCTCGATGAAAATTCCATCTCGCTAACGCCAAACATTCCTCCACGACGTTTCCACAGGGCAGAGTGGCGAGAAAGCCGAAGAACAACAAGGAGTTCGACAGACGCTCCGCGGAAGAATCTTTCAGAAATTTGGTCAAGACCCACGAGAAATACGGTTGGGTAACGCGACCCCTCGCCGAGGGTTGACGAGACGCACCCAAAGAGTCAATTCCGAATTCCACCGATATCGGGTCGAGAAGAAATCGATTGCGTTCTTCGTACGAAGAAAGAAAAATAAGAGATACGTAGCCGGACAGTTTTTGTTTCGCAGATGGTAAAAAAAATGGATGGGCAGCTTCAGCTTATCCACAAGCAAAGATGATATACGAGTGTGAACAGTGATAATGATACGTGTGCCATATGTCTCGCGACGTAACACAGCAGGGCCTATAGCGATAACCGTAGATAACGCGAACACCAAAATCATTCGGAAATAACTGAGTTTTAGCTTTCCGCAATATTTTCAATATCTCGATATTCCCAAAATTGTCTTCTCTCTCTTTCTCTCTTAGTTTTCTTCTGACGCAGATGCACACGACGAGAGTCTCCAGATATAATATTTTTAACATTAGATTGTGCGATAAATAAACAAATATATATATATATATATGCGCTTGATAAATATTTTCAAGTGTTTCTTATCGTTGGACAATGTGACGATCGTGCACAGCGGAGGGGATAAGAATAACGAGGCAAAAACATAATCGAGATGGAAGAAAAACGAGAAAATATGATCGTTTTCTTTCGTCTCTCGAAAATAATTAATGTGATAATTTCGCCAAGGAGTATGGTGCTATATCCGTTGCGCTGCAATTGAATCACTTCGTGCGTAACAGCGTACGAATGACGTCGCGGAATAATTTCAGTGTGAAGTCGGAGGCGATGAGAGAAAAGTATATCAATAAACAACGAGTACACTTCGTCAAGTTGCGATTGCTCGATAGACTTGCGTCAAATTTCGCTTTTGCTACTGAGGTGTGCCAATGAAGAATTACACCAAAAAATGAGAGGAAATAATGGAAAGTAACGATTGAATTGTGAAAAAAAAAACGTATCGCATCGAAGAAAAAGAAATTACCGATGAAATTTCATGTCTCAATCAAAATAACGATAGGAAGGAAAACGAAGAATCTCTTTTTGCTAGTCGTATGAAAAATTCGAATCTGTATATGGGTATTATAATATATGTGCCAAATAAATAACGATTATCATCCCAGACACGAGGATACGAAGAAAAAATTATTCCGAATGCTGAGAAGGTTCTAACGGAGCTGACGAAGATGAATCCCGAAAAATTAAAAATAAATCTGGTCAGAACTGTCGATTTCGAGAGCTCGTATCGCGACGAACAGATGAAAAACAAATATTCACAACTCGTTTTTAAACTCTCTTTTGCGTTTGTTTGTATTAATCCGTAACGTGGATTATCGGACGTTCGTACAGTTCATTGTCAACAAGATATATCTTACGAGATAAAATCGTTCGGATACAATTTTGCGTAAAAGCTAAATTGTCGATGTTTAGCTTAAATTATCCTTGCTGCGCTTTTCGCAGCTTCTTAAGCCGAACGACATTTTTAACATAGTTTTTTTTCCAAGCTTTCATCTGTTGGACTTTTTCGTCGAACTTTTTTCTCCTCGCGAATTATTGACTTACCACGCTCGCAAAAGCTCCGCTACTTGGCAAAAAACTGAATAACCTTGCGACGGAAAGGACGCAAAATATCGGGCCATCGAGTCCCTTCAAGAAATTGCTACCGGCATTTTAAGGGGCTAGGCTACTGTGAAAATGACAAATACTCGCCGATCGGTTGAGACAACTCAAATTGAAGTGAAAGGTCCAACGTATGGTGCAGCAATCGCAGATTGAAGGTAAACTTATTATTACGATAGAACTTTAACGCATTTTTCTCGAGACTATGTTTTACGAAACGGTGTTTCGTTTTTTTCAAGAAAACCAAAATATCTGTAGAAATAAAAAATCGTACCGAGCTTAAAAAACAAAACTGAAGCTTGAGCTTTCCCCTTTACGATTCCGGTCAAAAAATGCATTAAAAAAATGTCTGTAATCGGGATCCATCAGAAAAGGAACAAAAAACGACGAAAAATGGTCGTTTTCGAAAAAGGACGACAGTCGTAAAAGGAAATAGTCACAAATTTAAAAAAACGGAATGAAGGTTTTCCCCTTCAAAATGCCGTTCATTAAGTTCATTAATGTCAAGTATCGGCGAAACGGCATAAAAAAATCGTTGCGGCACTTTTTTGAATTTCTGTCCGGAACCTTTTCGCCGGTAGTGTATGTTATCAGCAATAGTTATATTTATACTCGAAAGAAAACGAAAAAAAAATTCAACCTTTTTTAAATGATTGATTTTAACATTAGAAGCATTAGCTATTTCGAGAAAAAAAAAGTCTTGTTTTACTACAGATCAACCGGGTGGCCGAACTCAAGTACACCGTCGAGCCCCTCGCGTTCAAAGATCTTTCACGAAATTGTTTACAACTTCTTTAATTATCATATTTTTGATAAATTTAGTACACAAAATTGTCAACGAACACACAAAGAAATGTTCAAATGATTTTCCAATCATACTCGTTCCTTCAAAATGATATTTGTCAAATAACACTGATTTTGGGTCGTCGCAGTAGCCCAACGCCTTGAAACCCGTGATTTTACTGGCGTAGAAAAGTAGCCAAAAAACAACCACGTTGTAATTCACTTAGTGAGTATAAAAATTAGTAAAGAATTGAAAAAAGAAACAAAGTATAACTGCGCTTGTTTTGAGCTTTCGAGTGCTACCTCGACGATTGTTTTGCGCTTTTATTTCTGGGTCGACATGTGCAACTCTTTCCGTAGGGCGTATACATACATCGATGAATATCGTCGCAAAGCCTACCAGAGAGCACGTATCAAATAATGTATATCAAACGTTGCATTCACTTCCATATGTTACAGTTAAAATTTGCTTTCCGTTTCAACGCATTTTTCTGGACACTTATTTCGAAAAGCTACTTTTTCATTTACAACGTACTACAGTAAAAACTTCAATGCAAAAGAAAATATTTATCCAAACACGTACCATTCGAATGGTAGTTCTTTAGATGAGTGACGTTTACTAAAATTGAGCCTAACGTTTTTTTTCGCTATTTTCTCATTTATTGGGTTATACATGATGATATTCAGTCGGTGGAAGCTGACATTTTTCATCACCAAATTTTTTACGAGCACAAAATTGCTAATAATTAAAAAATGTTCAAACCTGTATTAAAACCCTCACGCCGAAGAGCGTTGACTTTATTTGGGTTTGTATTTAGGAAGGCTACGTTAGGACTACTTTTTACGTTAAAGGCTACTTCTATAAATCCCCCACCCTCCACCCCTATATAGGTGTCGGAATGTTCAAAAATGGCCTATTTTATCACGTGGTTCCGCCAACATCAAAAACCCATAACGTTTTACAGGGGGGGGCGGGGGATTTCAGCTTCCTTCGGTTGAATATCATCATTAATAACGCAATAAATAAGAAAATACGAAAAAAAATATAATTTTAGGCTCATTTTTTCGGAAGTCACTTATCTAAAGAATTTCCATAATTAATTTCGTTGGTAATACTTTTATATGAAGTTTGGTACACAACTTTGTTAACGTACATACAAATAAACGTCCCGACGATTTTTCGACCATCTTGCTCACTCCTTCGAAATGAATTTCTTCGAATAGCCCCTCAAACTGAAAACGTATTTCAACTGTAACGTATGCCCATACACAGCAGCGTACTCGCGTGAGTATAGCGCGATTCTTCACACCCGATACATGATTTCGTTCTTGTGCGTCGTAAAAAAAATCCCAGAAGACAACATTCGAAGCGACCGGTGCGTTGAATCGTTTCTTCTTTCGCGAGGCACCTTGTTGCAAATAATTCCAGCAAATGCTCGATCGTAAGAATGACAATTTGACGAGTATTATTTTCGTTCGCCCTATTCGACATCGCGCTGCGAACGAATTTTATTTTCACGAGGCACGATTGAATCCGACTGCTTATCGCGTAAATTTGTCCAAAATTGCGAAACGATCGTCGACGCGTACGCGAGCCCGGCTGCACGCGCGTCCCCGATCGTTCGATCAACGAAATATACAAAACCTTAATTCTTAACTTTGTACATACAATTTAGCTTGTAAATTAATTCGTAAAAATCGCGGCCACGAACGAGAAATATTCGTGGCTTATTCGTACAAAATTTGAAAATTCCTCGCGCCCCATCGCCGTTACGTTAGTTCGGCATTTTTTTTTATCGTGCTTCATTCTCTATCGTTCCTCAAGCATCGAAATGGTTCGCACCCACGTTGCATCCGAGTTTTAGATTCGAAGTCGAAATTTGAGCGATAATTCGGGCACGAGGTTGATTCTTGTCGAAAAGTTTGCCGAACTTTATTCCGACAATGCGACCGTCCTTCCAACGCGTAAAAACTCTTAGCCTACCGTGAACAAGGGGAAATAATTATGCGCTGAATTCGAAGACCCCGGGCGCCCATCGCAAATTCCCTCGAATAAAAAACGCGATGCTGCCATTGCTCGATTGCGTTGCGGGCCAGCAGTTATCCAAGAGACACATGCTTCCGTGATGAGACTCGTGTCTCGCTATCCCCCAATCTTGAATCTAACTTTCCGAGCGTTTGTTCCCCAAGCGACGAGGGTCTCGCGCGGGTCAAACGCGATAGTTCTAATAATACTAATGGCACTTGTGGCTGGTCGAGTCGCGCGCGAGCGATATCTTCGAAGTGGAATGACGAGGAAAGAAGATCGCAATGATCGCATTAAAAAAAATGCGATATCACTTTGAGTTTTTGCTTCATCAATAAATTAGTCGTTCTAGTTCGTGGCCCCGGATATCAGTCGTCCTTCTCTTCCGGTACGCACATGAAGATCTTTGCGCAGGTGGTATTGAGTTTTTCTGAAAAAAAAAAATGTCAAATTATGGACTTCCGAAAAGCTCGTGCCTCCGATTGATTTGGAATTTCGTGTACCCGTGTATTTTGACTCGCTGATTACGAATATCACAGTGAAAATACCCGCAAATTTGACTTTCAAGGTCAACACTCACGAAAACTGAGCTTTTAACAGTTTTTCTGTTTTATTTCAGTAAATATTCATTTTAAAGAAAAATATTTCGTATAAAAGTTATAGGCTATGAAAATATTGATCTTTTACGTTCTATACAGTTTTTATCTAAAACCATTCCGTTTCGAGATAAATGGGATAATGGTCCGATTAGTGAAAATTTCTTAGCTCCATTAGTTTCGGCATAATTTACTTACGCACTTTACCGCGGGAAGGTTGGAGTTTAGTCTTTAAAGCGCATGTTTTTTCTTGCTTAATTTTATTTCTTTTTATTTTTTTTCCTTTCATTTTACGTTATTTTTATTTTTTTCCTTTTATTTTGCTTTCTTTTTATTTTTTTTCCTTTTATTTTACTTCCGTTTTATTTTTTTCCTTTTATTTTACTTTCTTTTTGCATTATATACAATTTTTGCATTTTTTGTGATTCAGTCGATTTTAAAGTGCATGTTTCTTTTGCGTTTTTGTTTTTTTATTTATTTTTATTTTATCTTAGTCTCGTTTTGTATTATATACCATTTTTGCATTCTTTGTTATTCATTCGATTTTAAAGTGCATGTTGTTTGTTGCGTTTTTGTTTTTTATTTATTTTTCTTTTATTTTCGTTACTTTTTGTATTATATACTATTTTTGCATTTTTTGTTTGGGTTTGGTTTTTTTGTTGGGCTTGCTTGGGCTTTTTATTTAATTTTGTTTTTTTTTTACTTCGGGTTGTTTGGGCGTTTTCGTTTAGATTTGTGTTTGGATTTTTTTGTTGGTTTTGTTTCAGTTTGAATTTGGTGTTTTTCTTTGGGTTTGTGTGGGCTAATGAATATTATCTGTATTCTTGCTGTTATCGATCCGTTACTATAGATAAGTAGATAATATCGAACCTAATGAAGCTAAGCAGTTTTCACTTATCGGACCATTATCCCATTTTTCTCTAAATGGAATGGTTTTAGACAAAAATCGTATAGAACAATATTTATTTTTTATTTTATTTATATGAAAACATCTAATATTTATTTATATGAAAAGATCAATATTTTCATAGGCTACAACTTGTGTAAGAAACGTTTTTCTCTAAAATGAATATTTACTAAGATAAAAGAGAAAAGCTGTTTAAAAAACAGTTTTCGTGAGTGTTGACCTTGAAAACCAAATTTGCGGACATTTTCAATATGATATACGTGATCAGCGAGTCAAAATACATGGTTATCCCAAATCATTTCGATTAGACGGTAAAAGTTCATCGTGCGTAGTAGATCAATTATTGTGGGCATGGAATTTTGGACTTTAAATTTTCGAGGCAGTTTACGAAGATTTCATTCTTGAAAAGATACGCTCCAGTTCCTCTGAAGATTTTTCGTGTGTGTAGTAACTTCTCAACTTACAATGTCTCCAAAATTACGGAATATAATACCAAATAATAAAATGATTTGGGAAACTAAAAAACAAAAAAATCAATCATGCTATCCAATCTTGCAATTACCAGACTTTTGGGTATTTTCACATATCTTATTCGAATGTTCACCAACATACACACCCTCGCTAGCGAGTCGAATATAAAATTTACCGTTCGTTTATTGTTGCAAAAAATGGACAATTGCATAGAGCTGACATTTGTCGAAGATATTCGTTTTCTGGATAAACATTTGGATTCCATATGAAGCATTGTCCAACTTACCAGATCCTTGGATCAGCCACTTGGGTTTGTTTTTCCAGTGGATAAATATCCAGTAGACCGGAATGCCGGAGATGATGATTATCATACCGACGCCGACCTCCCACGGTGACACGTAACACGGAAATGTTACCAAAAATAAGCATATCACGAGAAATATTACGGGTAACACCAGGGGCACCTGAAAGAAGATGAGTAAAAGAATTATCAACCAATCGTCGAGCGGCCAGGACACGGCTGAGCGCACCTTTTGGGAATTTGATCGAGTTGGGAGTGAATTTCGTTGGCGGCTTGACTCAAAGAATCAATTAATGAAAAAACTAGGATACATATACCAGGTGTAGAAGTATGAAAACGAAATTGTTTTTGTAAAAATTACACGTCTGTTGTTTGAAAATGATAAAAACGAATGGAGACGGCTTTCTGCGTCACATTCAATTGATCCGCGAGTTCTCGTTGACTGAGTATCTTCTTCATCCAACAAGGCTTGCAATTCGTTGTCTGCGAACTTTTTCTGTGCTTTCCCACGCTCTTCGTTTATCACGTCAAAATCACGACTTTTGAATTTTTTTAACCACTCGAAACACTGCGTTTTACCAAGAGCATGTTCACCGTAAGCTTCGACAAGCATTCGATGCGATTCTGCAGCAGTTTTCTTCAAATGATAACAGAAAAGCAATGCCGTCCGCAAATCGTAGTTCGTAGGCACAAAACTCGACATGTTTAAGGTTATAGGAAAATATACCGGTGTAGGGAACTTGGGTTGTTGTGTGTTGAAAATCTTCGTCAGCTGTGAGAGGGAGATGATGGCGCCGCAGAAGCGGTCTTACGGTCCCTAAACCGATGGCTAGCACCATCTATAGGGAAATTCCGGTTTCATACTTCTACACCTGGTACATATATTCTAATTTTATTTATTCATTATAATATATATGCATTAAATTAAATTTTAATATACATGCGATAAATCGATCCAAAATGAATTGTGTAAAGGTGATATTTTTACCTTAATGGGCCGCTCGAGGTTTGGCTTTTTGAACCTGAGCCAGATAAGGCCAGAGACCGATAGCGTGGTAAATAGTGCCTCAACGAAGCTCACATAATTGATGAGCGAATAGACATCCTCTATGATCAGCAGGCCTAGTGTGATAATGCACTGGAGACGGAAATTATAGTTTAGGGTCTGAATCAGATGTTTTAGTGCACACACAAAAGAGCGCGAATCTGCACTCTGACAATGGGGATAAAAATTCATTGACACGTAGTAGAAGTGTACAATTTGTGAAATCAAATTCTTCTTGGCAACGCGCAATTTCATTTATTTTCGTAAGTTCCGCTACGTCTTTATCGAGATGAAAGAAAAAATTAAATCGTAGACGATTGAAGGGGGTTACACCTAGTTGAAATTTTTGAAAATATCGATTTTTGATCTTCGACGGATTCTCAGAATATAATATCTCAAAAATATTTTCCCAAAATGACTTTTTGAAAATCCGTGATCACGATATCTCAAGAATCACTGCCCCAATAGAATTCAAATTCGACAAGATTATTTTACGTATCAAAAATCGGTGTTTGAACGAAGGATTTTTTTTTGTCACAGAAAATTGAGATTTTTTTCTGCACAAACCATTGTATACCCCACATTTATAAATATTTGTCAATACAAAAATTGTGAAAAATTCTTAAAACGTTACTTTTTGCTGTAAAAAAAATCTTCGAAAACCCGCACACATTTTTCCAGAAAAAAAATCGCGAAAATTCCTCTTTTTTGCGACAATTGACAGTTTACTTTTCTCATGGAGAATCACGACTGGAACTGGACTTTTTCGTAACTCGCGGTCAATGTTCCTGCGATACCGCAAAACTTTGCACAAATTAATTTTTTTTCTTTCGTATGCAGCGCGACTCGTCGGGCCTTCGACTTTGAACTTTCATTGGACGTATCTGCGTCCAAAAAGATACCTTTTAACATTAAGGGGTCTTCTCACTTTAGACGCTAAAAAAGGCTATGGTCATGAATTTGTTTGACAGGTTTATATTATAGTTATTGATATAAAAGTTGTTACACTTCATACATACACTTTCGAAATACATTAAAAAAAGCTTTTGTGTATTTATCTAACCCAAACAAACTTTGAACGCGTTTTTCTCGAAACAACGTTTTTCGACGGCTTTTTGATAAAATCTTCGTAACCACTGAACCGATCCCAATGAAATTTCAACCACATATTCTTCACAACTATAGCTATAGCGCATATCAAGGATTTCTTAAAATGTTGCGACTTACTATTTTATTTTTGCCAAAAACGGTCAAAAAAACACGTTTCTTTTTTATTTTTTCGAAAAATGTCCGCCATTTTGTTATATTTGCATATATAGAAAATCGTAGGTATGATTTTTTGTTTCGGATCATCCATCTCCGAGATTTCATCAACAGCGCAGAGCTGCAATTTCTTAAGGATATTTTTTTAACTACCATTTTCGTCTATAGTGACTTAAATAAATAAAAAATGTTTTTTAATGTATTTCGAAAGTGTATTTATGAAGTGTTTGAACTTTTGAACTTTTGTATCAATATCTATATTATAAACTTGTATGTTATATTGTTAACTTTTTTCATATAAAAAGTTGATAATAAGAGTTTTATAAAAGTTTTTGTTTTCATATCAAGTGTATTTATGAAGTGTTTGAACTTTTATATCAATATCTATATTATAAACTATCATTATAAACTTTTATGTTGTATTATAAACTTTTTTCATACAAAAAGTTTATAAGACTTTTATAAAAGTTTTTTTCATATAAAAAGTTCATAATATGTTACTTTTATGTTATATCTATATTATAAGCTTCTATATTATGAACTTTTATATCAATATCTATATTATAAGCCAATCAAAAAAAAAATCACGATAATAGCCATTTTTAGCGTCTAGAGAAGACCCTGTCAATCGACGAAATCGTTCGTGGAGAATAGTCTGAGGAAAAAAAAACAATAAAAAGCAAATTTCGTTCGGCCGTTTGGGGCGAGTACGTTTGGACGGATTTTCCCATGACGATGGGACCACGGAGGAAGGCGGAGCATCGCGATTGTATTCTGAACGAATTGAACGACGCACAAAGAGCAAAGGAGGAAGGCCAAACGTCGAAGCGACGTAGTGACATTTTGCAGTGTCTCGAGGCTCCGAGAACTCCCATCAGGTCTGTCAATCTATTTAATTCTCAATGTGATTAAAGTATACCAGTGAATTGCGATGATTGTAGTTCGTGAAGTTGTGACGATATCTTCATTCATCGTTCAATGGTCAACGAACTACCAATTTATATCAATTCAGCAGCACGGCTGTGCCGCCACCCGCCAATTTTTCCAATCAAAACGTACGCCGCGAAACGCGAGCAAACGAGCCACGAATGATACCCATCCGAGCCTGAGGAGATTTTTCTTTTTATTATCAGTGAGAACCGAAAGGTGAGTCTATAAGGGAGGCAAAGAAAAAACGTTGCTCAAGGGTCACCGAGACGAAGGATCAATTGAAAATTAAGGGGTCTGCGTAGGATGGAAATTTCATACGTGAGATTTCTTTTTACTGAGTAGTTTTAAAGCCTAGGGCTCATTTTGGTGGTAAATTACTTTACTTTAATAATATTTTTTTTTTAATTTTACAATTTTGAATCAATTTTATCATTTCTAAAAGTTAATAATGAGTTCGTTTTTTTTAAATAATTTTACCATTCTGACTCAATTTTATCATTTGTAAATTTTAATAATGGTTTCGTTTATTATTTAAAGAGTTTGACAATTTTTAATCAATTTTATCATTCCTAAATTTTGATAACGGTTTGGTTTTTTTTAAAATAGTTTTATATTTCGAATCAATTTTATCATTGCTAAATTTTCATAATGGTTTCGTTTTTTTAAAATCAGTTTACAATTTCATCATTTTTAAATTTTAATAACGGTTTCGTTTTTTTTTAAAATAATTTTATCATTTTGACGCGATTTTATCATTTCTAAATTTTAAGAACGGTGTGGTTTTTTTAAAAATAATTTTATATTTTGAATCAATTTTATCACTTCTAAATTTTATTAACAGTTTGGTTTAAAAAAAATATATTTTTATAATATTTACCTAATTTTATCATTTATAAATTTTAATAATGGATTCGTTTTTTAAAAACCATTTTACTATTTTTACTCAATTTTATCATTTCTAAATTTTAATAATGGGTATGTTTTTTTAGAAACATTTTTACAATTTTTACTCAACTTTATCATTTCTAAATTTTAATAATGCGTTCGTTTTTTTTTAATAATTTTACAATTTTGACTCAATTTCATTATTTCTAAATTTTGATAATGGTTTCGTTTTTTAAAAAATACTTTTACAATTTTGCATCAATTTCATCATTTCTAAATAATTTGACTTTTCTCAACCTGGCCGGAATCATAACTCTAGCTACAATTGTCCGATTTCCAATTTTCTTTTTTTTCTTTTAGAGCTTGCCATTTTCGCAATGATCAAAATTTAAAAAAACTAGCCAATCAAACGAAAGTTTTATAAGCACTTTGTTTAAATATTAGGTGTAGTAAAAATAAATCCATTATTTTTGCCTCCAATTTCATGCATAAATAATGGATTTCTTTTTACTACACCTAATAATAATAACTTCATTCTTGATTCATATTTTTCGGTAAAAAAGAACGCAAACTTGACAAGAGAATGCATCAATTCCGTGTAAAATCCCGACCGTGTCATCCTAATACTCTCACCAGAGAAAAATATTGAAAATCGATTTGTATTTTGGACCCTAATTGTAAGCATGCGCAGACCCGTTACTTTCCCTGTGCCCTCGTGTCGTAAAAATGACCAGCTGTTGGTAACACTCCGCGAGCGTTTCCCAGGGTCTGCAAATAGCGAAGTGACAAGAATGGAAGAAAAGTGAAAAGCCTCGTGAGAGTCCTCAAGCCCACAAGAAAGAGCATTAGAACGAAAAAGGGTAAATATTCGGAAGTGGGGCCCTGCTACAATCAGGCTAATTTTCTTCAAGGGTTCAAACAAACCCAAACAACTCCAAGCAACGTCAAACAATCCCAAACAACGTCAAAGAACTCCAAACAAACCCAAACAAAAATTGGCCTTATTCTAGCAGGAGCCCCGCTCCCAAAAAAGAACCAACATTCCTCCAAATCGAGTTCAGTCGAGCTCCAACTTTTTGGAACCTATCCCTTTTCCAGCTCGGCCAGCATTTTTCTTCCGTCGTCCGCAAAACTCGTCGACGTCTGACATTTCAACCAACAATTCGCCTCTTCGCGAGGAAATCCGAAACTCTGCAAGCTCCTCAAAAAGCAAAAACGCTGTGCTTGCACGTTGTTGAAGTTTGCATCATTGGAATGCGACGAAAATTCACATTTCTTCCTTTACTTCTCTTTATAATCGTTACTAGGGTAACCATTTTCTAGCCAATTTGTGACGTAGATTTTTAATGAGGATCCCGAAAAACGTTGAAGTGATTTTTCTATCCCAAATCCAAAAAATGATTATTAAATCGAAAAAAATGAATTTCCGTTGCGTTCCAACGACGCAAACGTCTCGTGGTCGCACTGCAAAGAGTTTCATTTGGTACTTCGTATTAATCGAACATATCGTCGTGCATCCCGTGGAGGGGAACCGTCAACGAAAAATGCCCACCGGAGCAACAACGATGGATCTTTTTTTTCTCACGTGCACTTACGAGAAAGATGAGCGACGGCATCGGCGTCAGATTTTGTACGTTTATGAGGGCTATGGCACTCGGCAGATGCCCGTTCCGCGCACCAACGAAGAATAATCGGGCGGACGCGAATATCGCGCCGTTCAGCGCTCCGAACGTCGAGCAGGCAACGAAAAACGGCATTATCCACGACATCACGCCCAGTAATTTGTCACCGAACGTCTGAAAATATATTTCAATGAAATGTCACGTGATTCGTTTCTGAAAGTCATGGAAATATTGAAAAATTGACTTTTGGTTGGAGTTTCAAATACTTCGCTGTACGTCTTTGAAAGTGGGAATAATCGTATCGGAAGTAGAAACATTCAAAAAGATTTTGTCTAATTGTTTTTTTTATGTACAACTTTTAACATACAACAAAAGAGGTTTAAAAATTATTAAGGGGTTAGGCTACTGTGAAAATGACGGAAAATTGTTTAAGGGGTTAGGCTATTGTGAAAATAGCGAAAAATTGTTTAAGGGGTTAGACTACTGTTAACGTAACGAAAAATTGTTTAAGGGGTTAGGGTATTGTGAAAATGACGAAATAATTGTTTAAGGGGTTAGGCTATTGTGATAATGGAGAAAAATTGCTTAAGGGGTTAGGCTACTGTGAAAATAACGAAAAAAATGTTTAAGGGGTTAGGCTACTGTGAAAATGACGCAATTGTTTAAGGGGTTAGGCTACTGTGGGAAAGACGCAAGTGTTTAAGGGGTTAGGCTACTGTGAAAATGAAGCAATTGTTTAAGGGGTTAGGCTACTGTGAAAGTGACGCAAAATTGCTTAAGGGGTTAGGCTATTGTGAAAATGTCGCAATTGTTTAAGGGGTTAGGCCACTGTGAAAATGAAGAAAAATTGTTTAAGGGGTTAGGCTACTGTGAAAATGACGGAAAATTGTTTAAGGGGTTAGGCTATTGTGAAAATGAAGAAAAATTGCTTAAGGGGTTAGGCTACTGTGAAAATGACGCAATTGTTTAAGGGGTTAGGCTATCGTGAAAATGACGACTCGTTCGTCGTTTTAGGCACCTCAAATTGAATTTTCCACCTCGGTGATTTTCGCATTGTCACAGTAGCCTTACGCCTGAAACAAATGGGCTGACTCTTGTATTTTTTTTATCTTCAAATTGCAACCTCAGTGTGTATTTACTTCATTCCATAAGAATAATCAGAATTATTCTTTCTACGATCCACCTCTCTCAACCCAAGCAAACCCAAACACGATTCGAGTACCGCAGCGGGCCAAAAGACACGCGAACATTTTAAAAAATTTGGCAACTTTCTTAAACGCGTCAGGAAAAAAAAACAGACATATTTTGAGAGCGACAGTGACAAGTCATTTTCCTCAAATTAATGACGTTTACTCACAAATGCGACTGCGCTCGAGGAGAGTATTTGGTCCTGCGTCAAAACGACGAAATATGCCACGTTCGCAAGCACATAAACTACCGTGATGAGTGGCAACGATATGCAAATTGCTCGGGGCAAATTCCTATAAAAAAAAGAGACAAATATCATTTCGATGAGGAAGAATAATTAAATTGAGTCAATCTTGTTTTTCGTGCGAAAACACACCAACGTACGATCGTTCGTAAGAATGACTTTGTTAAGAATAAATAAATTAAGGCGGTACACCACTGTGACTTTTTTACATTTATATAGATTTTAAAACTCTTTTTCCGCAGACTAATCGTCGTCAAGTTGTCGATCTGGCCGTTGGGCCACATTTTTTATACAGCTCTATTAAACCTTTATTTTTCGAAATAAAAATTTACACGAAATAAGTTCATTGTACAATGCTTAAAAAGCATACTTTTTTCCAAATCGCAAATGAATAATCTAATAGGCAAGAAAGAGTCGATTTTACGATAATTCGGCGTAGAAGCACACCGATGTAATTGTAAGTGAAATTTATCGTGAATAGAAATATTGTATTGAAAAAATGAAGGAGAAAAAAAATATTGGGAGCCCTTGGTCCTCGTTAATTCAATCTCGTCTTCGTTCCCATTCAGAGATGTACCAGGCGTAATTTACGATGATAAGAGTGTATTAATAGATTAATATAGGCCTGGATTTGATTAGTACAATTTGTACAGCCCATGAGTCAAACGATAATAACGCACACGTGGTCAGTGTCTGGCCATCTCTCGTGTTAAGCAGCGTTGACGTTTTCTAAAATTGGACAAATACTTGTTTAATCTTCGAAAAAAAAAAATGTTTACCTACATTCGCCCTAGCCAAATTCTGCTGCGAGCTAATAAATTTCGGGCAATTCACTCGAATTCTTCTGCCGTTATATATATATATTTCGATCACTGCTCCACTTGCAAGAATGTCGCAATTGCTTGGCCGACGAACTATCGGTGCGCCCACGAATTTGCGAAATTCACACGAGGCGAAATGCAGTGGATTGAGAAAACGAGCAAAAACTGTCCCGAAACAATTTTGAATCCAATTCAAACCTATTTTGTTCTCGCTCACAAAACACTTGAGAATGAAGAACAATTTATTCGATGAATAATGTTTCTCGCGAGAGTCAGGTGTTGATGTTCGAAAATTCAGTACTCGAGTTAATATTCGAAAAATCAAATTGAAAAGTTAATATTCGGAAATTGGATATCCAAGTCAAGGTCACTAGTAGAAAAATAAAACTCAAAATCAAAATTCAAAAATCCATATTCGAAAATTCGATACTCGAGTCAATATTCGAAAAATAAAATTCAAAATGAAACTTGAAAAGTTAATATTCAAAAATTCAATATTCCAGTCAAAATTCAAAAATCAATGTGCAAAAGTTTAAGATGAAAAATTAATATTCGAAAATTCAAAAAAACAGTTAAAATTCGGAAATTTCATTCAAGATGCAAATTAAAAAGTTAAAATTCAAAAATTCAATTTCGAAATTCAAGGTGAAAAGTCGATTCTCAAAAATTCAATATTCGAGCCAATATTCGAAACCTCAAATTCGAAAATCAAATTAAAAAGTTAATATTCGAAGGTTCAATTTCGGCATGCAAATTAAAAAGTTAAAATTCAAAAATTTAATATTCCAGGCGAAATTTGAAAGTCAATGTTCGAAAAATCAATGTCAAAATTCAAATTGCCAAGTTTATATTTGAAACTTCAAATTGAAAAGTTTCAATTTAAAAATTCAAATTAAAAAGTTGAAATTCGAAAATTCAATTTCAAAATTCAAATCGAAAAGTTAATATTCAAAAATTCACTTTCAACATTCACATTCAAAAGTTAAAATCTGAAAATTCATTATTCGAGTTAATATTTGAAAGTCAATATTCAAAAAATTAATTTTTAAATTCAAATTGAAAAGTTCATATTCGAAAATTCAAATTGCAAAGTTGAAATTCGAAAATTCAATTTCGACATTGAAATTCGAAAATTCAATTTCGAAATTGAAATTCGAAAATTCAATTTCGAAATTGAAATTCGAAAATTCAATTTCGAAATTGAAATTCGAAAATTCAATTTCGAAATTGAAATTCAAAAATTCAATTTCGAAATTGAAATTCGAAAATTCAATTTCGAAATTGAAATTCGAAAATTCAATTTCGAAATTGAAATTCGGAAATTCAATTTCAAAATTGAAATTGAAAAGTCAATATTCGAAGATTCAACTTCAACATGCAAATTGAAAAGTTAAAATTCGAAAATTCACTATTCGAGTCATTTGGAAGTCAATATTCGAAAAGTCGAAAGTTGAAATTCGAAAATTCAATTTCAACATGCAAATTGAAAAGTAAAAATTCGGAACTTCATTATTCGAGTCAATATTTGAAAGTCAATATTCGAAAAATCAATTTCAAAATCCAAATAGAAAAGTTAATATTTGAAAATACAAATTGAAAAGTTAATATTTGAAAATTCAAATTCAAAAGTTAATATTTGAAAATTCAAACTGAAAAGTTTATATTCAAAAATTCAATCTGAAAATTGCAATTGAAACGTTAATATTCGAGCCAATGTTCGAAAATTCAATTTGAAAAGTGAATATTCGAAAATTTAATACTCGAGTCAATATCCGCAAATTCAAGTTCCAAAGTCACTATTCGAGAATTGCATCGAGAACGAATAAAATTGGGCTGCCGGAAAAAGTGAGTTCAAACGAATTTATCATCGAAATCGATATGTGTTTGCGTAAAATATCTTACTTGTAAGGATTCTTCAGTTCCTCCGTGACGAAGTTCAGATAATTCCATCCCGAGTACGAGAAGAGTCCCGAGTAGACGGCGAGTGCGATGTAGCCAGGCTCGGTATTCGTCCCAGCCATTGGCTTGACAAAGTTTTCCGTATGGCCAAGGCAGAGCCACCAAATGCCGGCTGCTATTATGATGACAAGGGCGAAGATTTTGGTGCCGGTGAATACGTCCTGCACCCTCGTGGCCCATTTAACGTTGTAGCAATTGATCGCCGTCAGTAAACCTGCACATTTTACAGATAATCGTTTTTTCTTCACCACAAACGGTTGCACGTCAAAAATTGCCATTTCGCGCTTCTCCGCAAAATCTATAGCGACGATGAATAAGATAGAAAAACGTGCGTGTTGGGGCAAGAGGTCCGTTTAAATATAACTCGAGTGTGATAATCGCATGGAAATTTCTAGCTGACGAAAATGCACTCTCCGCAAACTTGCCAGAGTCTAGAGTAATCAATGGAAAATTATAACTCGTGCCACATTATTTCAAGACCATAACATTTATAAACTTTGGATACTTTGGAAAAATTCAACGAAATCGCTTTCTTTAAATAATTTGTTCGATTTAATGATGGATTTAAAATTTTGAAAAAAAAAATGGCTAAATATTGGAAAAATGAACCATGGAATATACTCGGATAAAATAACTTTTCGAATGTCTCTATATATATATATATATATATAATGTGTAATATATTTTGTAATTTATATTATATAAAATTATATTTATATAATATAATTATATAATATACAATACAATATACAATATAAGTTATATTTATGAAATATGTTTTGTAATATATTTCTAATATATGTAATATTACAATTATATACATATATATAATTATAATATTACGATTCATATATTGACTAAATATAATAATTATGCAATGCAAATTTTACACAAATTGAAAAATTCGAAAACATAATAAAATAATTCTGAAAATATTTGCAATAATCTCAAAATGTCCAATATATATATATATATAATTTGTAATATATTTTGTAATTTATATTATATAAAATTATATTTATGTAATATAATTATATAATATTATATTTTATATAATATAAGTTATATTTATAAAATATAATTTGTAATATATGTAATATAACAATTACGTGTATATATATATATATATAATTATAATATTACGATTCATATATTGACTAAATATAATAATTATGCAATGCAAATTTTACACAAATTGAAAAATTTGAAAACATAATAAGAAAATTCTGAAAATATCTATATATAAATATTTATATATATATAATAATATATTCATTTTTTCACAATACTATATCATGGAAAGAAAAACATTATAACTATATATTATAATTAATATAATAATTATATATTATGATTAATATATTAATTATATATTACGATTCATATATTAATCATAGTTATAATCATATATTATAAATAAGATATTAATTTCAATTGTAATGATATATTCACTTATAAACGATATAAACAGCTGCAAAATGATAATTTGATAAATGAACATCGCATGGAACGTCCAGTCTGCGAGAGTCGGTGCAGGAGAAAAAACAGAGTTATACGCACAAGTAATAACTGCGGCCAGCAGTCGTACGGCCTCGTAGGGTGGTTTGCACCCCGGCCAAGCTGGTTCCAATATGTATTGGGCGAAAGTGAGGGCGGTTATCGCGTTACCGGTCGGCACTAGAATGAACAGAGCCACCCAGAGGTAAAGGAAGGCCGGAAGGGGACCGAAAGCGTCGCTGATGTACGCGTAATCGCCGCCGGACTTTGGTATCATCGTGCCTGCAATCATACCAAGTGAAAACCAAAATTATGCGGAAAATTATGTACAAAAAAAAACTTTAAGGCCAAATTAACGTATCGAATTTTGCCAAATTATTCAAAATTCTCATTCATGCAGTTTGCGGAATTAATTGACTCTCCGTCATCTCCTTATTAATGTTGCTGACGCGGCTGAACTTCCTCGGACTTTGTTATTTAGGCGACTTTTCGTTAAAAAAAGAAGGGTCTGTTAAAACTAATATACAATTCCGTTACATACGTTTAATTTGTCAATTATTATTAATATTATTAATAAAACTAATTAATAAAAATTAATAAAACTAATAAATCTAATAAACTAATACTAAACTAATGAAAACTAAACTACTAAATAATAAATTAAACTAAATCTAAACTAAACTAAACTAAAACTAAAATTGAACTAAAAATAAAAAGCAAACTACGAAATAAAAACTAAACTACTAAGTGATAAAATACTAAACTGATAAAAACCAATAAATTAAACTAAAACTAAACTAAACTCAACTAAAACTAAAATTGAACTAAAAATAAAAAGCAAACTACTAAGTAATAAAATACTTAACTAACAAAAACGAATAAAATTAATAAACTAAAAATTAATGAACTAATAAAACTAAAAAAATTAATAAAACTAATTAAAAAAGTATTGGGCAATTGCAAAAGATGATTTTGATTACATTTCGCAACGAAGCAAACTTCAACGTCGTAATTCAGTATTGACATGTGTTTTTGAAGTTTTACGTACCTTAGTGGTGAAATTGTTATTTTTATTTCGTCATAAGAGTTTCGGACGACATAACGGCGCCTAAATAATGAATTTTGTTCAGGAGTACGCACGTGGAACAGCTAGGACATTAAAAATACCTCACAGCAAAAGTACCATATAGCCCCAAGTATCGACAGGGGTTTTCCGTAGTTTCCCTGTGCCCTCGTGGGGTGCCGCAACACTCCCTAGTGACTTTCTGGGGAACTGGGGGAATAGCGAACTGACGAAGATGAGCGCGACTGACACGATGAATATACAGCCGCAAGTATCGATGGGGGTTTCGCGCAGTTTCCCTGTGCCCTCGTGCGGTGCGGCAACACTCCCTAGTGACTTTCTGGGGAACTGGGGGAATAGCGAACCAACGAAGATGAACGCGACTGACTCGGTAGAAATTTAGCCGCAAGTATCGGCGCGAGTTTTGCCCAGTTTCCCTGTGCCCTCGCGCCGTACGGCAACCCTGCCTAGTGACTTTCTGGGGAACTGTGGAAACGGCGAGCTAACGAAGATGAACGCGACTGACTCGGTAAATATATAGCCGCAAGTATCGACAGGGGTTTTCCGCAGTTTCCCTGTGCCCTCCTGCGCTGCCGCAATACTCCCCAGGGGGTTTCTAGGGAACTGCGGAAACGGCGAACCGGTGGTGGGAAAAAAAAACGAATTCAGAGAAAAGTGGCGAAATTTACTTCCGCCCCGTGTCGACGGGCCTGGCGCGAAAAATAATCGAAATGGGGGGCACCGTTCGTTGACTCGGCGGCCGGCACGCGTGTACACAGTCCTGCGCGCGTCGTGTGAGCGTGTGTGACGGCCAGGTGGCCGAGGGACACATGACGCAACTCCCGATAGTAATGTCGCGGAGACGCTGCGGCGACCTCGTGGCTCGTGTCGAAACACGGTACTATCGTGACAATAATAACATTGCTGTTTTCGGTATCTCGCGCACGAGGCATCTCCACGCTCCGTTGGCTCAATAAAAACAAAATGTATCTCGTAAAAACAAAACTTGTCCACACTACGAGTGTGTGTGTGCGGGCAATATTTTACGTACGTCCCGCGAAAAGAATTGCGCAACGATAAAATTAAGTTTATGTAGCGTAGTCGGAGGAAAGCGGTCCGGTGAGATGGAAATTGCTGCGCCGGGTTTGAAAATCGTCGGGATTGTGATAGTAAGGAGAAAAAAAATCTGATGGAGGAGGTAAGGGCAATTGGTGATGGAATTACGTCAAAGTGGGGAAAGAACTTGGAGAAAGTGTGAAAGGGTGTGGGGATAGAAGACTATTCGCGTATTTAGTAGTAAGAATGATAGGAGAAAGAAGGGAAGTGGATAGAAGAGATGAAAAGATGAAAAGAGGTTTAGAATGCCTGAAAAAGAAAATATTGGACGAGGAGAAGAAAAGAATAAGAAAATCGTCGTGTAATGTCTACTATAAATATATCGTGGAAAATGAGGAAAGGCAACGGAAAGTCCAGCCTGCGTTTTAGTGGCGACGGCGCTATGGAAATGGTGCCGAAACGGCGCCGATTCAATACGTTATTGCATAAGCTTAAAGTTGATAGTAATGAAGTTAGCGTCGTTGGAATGCGGTGGACTTTTTTTTGTATTTCTGTACTTTTTTTTGCCCATTCAGGCTACCAAAATCACTAGAACACTAGTGAGGATCTTTATTCAAAATTTATAGACAAAACCTGCGAAGAAAATGGTTTTAAATAATAATGACAAAAAATATAAAGAATAAGGAAGAATGCGTTGCGTTCCAACGATGCAAACTTCGGCACATGTAAGTCGAATCTGAAAATCTGTTCGTTTGAATCACATAAAATTCGAACAGAGCATAGGTCACGACACTTTCTATCGTATGGCCGAATTATTTTTCCATGTGTTTATCCGTTGGTTAATAACAAAAAATTAAAGTTTGTTTTTCGAAAATTGAACTTTTTTTTCTACAGGTTGCCATTTTCGTAATTTTCAAAATTTCATACTAGTATCCGGTCACACGAAAGTTAAAATATTATACTAAGAATACGTTTTTTTTTTTAATTTTTCATCTCAGATGAGCCTAGTCGCCTTTTGCGCATGCTTGTAAAGTTGATATCATTGGAATGCAACGGAAAATTCTCTTTTATATTTTTATTCCCTCCTTTTCATTATTTGGAAAAATCTTTTTCGCAACATTCGATAATAGATGTCCAAATAAAAATCCATTCTCGCTGCATTCCCACACGGCAAACGTCAACTTCGTTTTTGGGCCTTAAATTCTAAAATCTCAAAATATTAGTTACAAAAGTCTACTCTCTTAATACCATCGTTCCGAAAGTGTTTTTTTTTTTCAATTTTCGAAAAAGCAAAATCTGAAGTTAAGTTTTTCCAAAATCACATCGTTTTTGGGCCTTAAATACCAATATCTCAAAATATTAGTTTTAAAAGTACACTTTCCCAATACCACAGATCCAAATGTGTTTTTCAATTTTAAAAAAAATCAAAATTTAAAATCAAGTTTTTCCAAAATCAAATCGTTTTAGGCCCTAAATACCAAAATCGGAAAATATTAGTTACAAAGTGTTTTTTTTACATTTGTACAAAATCAAAATCCAAAATGAAGGTTTTCCAAAATCAAATCGTTTTTGGGCCCGAAATACCGAAACGTCAAAATATTAGTTTAAAAAGTACACTCTGTCCACGCCGCGGTTTTGAATGTGTTTTTCAATTTGTGAAAAATCAAAATCCAAAATCAAGTTTTTCCAAAATCAAATTGTTTTTGGGCCCTAAATACCAACATCTCAAAATATTTTTTAACAAGTGTTTTTTTTTTTTACATTTGTACATAACCAAAATCCAAAATCAAGGTTTTCCAAACTCAAATGGTTTTTGGGCCCTAAATACCGAAATCTCAAAATATTAGTTTAAAAGTACAGTCTGTCGACACCGTTCAAGCGTCACAACCGTTCCGAATGGGTGTTTTTCAATTTGTGAAAAATCAAAATCCAAAATCACGTTTTTCCAAAATCAAATCGTTTTCGGGCCCTAAATACCAAAATCTGAAAATATTAGTTACAATGTGTTCTTTTTTACGTTTGTAAAAAATAAAAATCACGTTTTCCAAAATCAAATCGTTTTTGGGCCCTAAATACCAAAATCTGACAATATTAGTTACAAAGTGTTCTTTTTTACGTTTGTAAAAAGTCAAAATCCAATATCAAGTTTTTCCAAAATCAAATCGTTTTTGGGCACTAAATACCAAAATCTTAAAATGTTAGTTTAAAAAGTACACTCTGTTAACACCACCGTTCCGAATGTATTTTTCCATTTATAAAAAATCGAAATTCAAAATCAAGTTTTTCGAAAATCAAATCTTTTTTGGCCCTAAATACCAAAAACCCAAGATATTAGATAAGTTTTTTTTTCAATTTGTACAGAATCAAAATCCAATATCAAACACCTCGAACTTTGAAAGCTCCCCCAAAAACCGTTAAAAAAACTCACCCAGTTCCGCATAGCAGAGTGCGCCGATGAGGGACAGCAAGCCGGAAAAAATCCAGACGATTAGGGCCAATCCAACGCTCCCGCTGTTCTTCAGTACGCCTCTCGGCGACACGAAGATCCCGGAGCCGACGATAACCCCGACGATGATAGCCACGCCGTCCACCAGACCCAACTCCTTTTTCAACCTAACACCGCCGCTTTCGTTCGCGCACGTCGTCTCGTTTTCGACTTTGACAGTTCGCCGGTTCGGCACCGGTGCCACTTTGTCCGGCATGTTTACCGTTTGGTTCCCACGATTATTATTGTCAAAACAAAATGATTATTATTGTCACGATAAAATAAATAAAGGAAAAACAGCGAAAAGATGCGCGATTGTCTGTTTATCGTTTATGTACAATCGTCGAAAATTCGAATGGAAAGAGCAGTATGTTGCGAATGATGCAAGAGGTCCTCGTGTCGCGCGCGGATTTCCGTTTGAGATTAGCCGGTCGCGCGCGCCTCGCGGATCGCTTGGATTTTCGTTGCGCTTCGAGCCTCGGCTCACGTTGAACAGCACTGTACCGGCGCGGTTACATCCCGCCTTTCGTCACTCCTCCTCCCACTCCTCTACCCCGCTCTCCCTCGTCGGCGGACGTACAGTCGCGCACTTACGTTTCGTGCAATTCCCAGCCAGCCCCCGCCGCGCCGAGAGCCGCACGGGGCGAAAGAACGAGGTAAAAGCGTGCTCGTGTAGAGTGAAGCGCGTGCGCGTGTGTGTTCGTGTACATTTTACGCAAAGATTCGCGCACGGGGAACAATGAGGGGCCAATAACACGCACGGCGGACTCGCTCGTCGTACTCAATTTGCCTCGAATCCGCAAAACACGTGCTCCGAGGATCGAACGCGCGCGACGAGCCCGATGCCTCGAGAGTCTCCCCATATGGACGTCGATGGCATGGCTCTGGAACCACTTTTTTTTACACTTTTGTAAGAGATCGCGCACAGTCGGAATTTACGAAAAATCAGAACGCATTTTCAATCGCCAATATTCGTACATTTTTGGGACTAAATATTTTCCGGAACTTGGTTCCTTCCGCGCCCGCCAGTGTTTGTGAGCGCTCGCTGCGGAAAAAGAAACACTTCGTGAACTACGATATTTTTCCCTTATTACCTCAACGATGCAACGACGGTGCGATTCTATTGGACGAACCATTAGAATTTTCACCAACGCTGTCGTGGCTTCCGTACACGCACTTCCGGTTTTAGGAAATTTAGTCTTCGCGTACGCTGCGACGGGTTTGAATATAGTTCGCGATCAGTGAGGATTCATGTGAAATGTTATATGTTGCACGTTGTTTGCGGATACTTTTTGCGAGCCCTGGCTCAGTAAAGCCTCTTGACATTACTTGCGAACGTCAAAAGAATTTTACGTTCCATACCGGGCGAAACGCGCGCTAAAAACACGTTTAGGATTAACGCTAATTTTTAGTTCGTCTCCCGTCCACGTCGGCGCTCGTGGCAGCATTCAGGAATTATCCGTAGTGACGGTGGCTTGGAACACTTTTTCCAATTAATTTTCCGTCCTGCATTTTCTGTACTTCCGTTTATGTTTGTACGTATTAACTATCGTGTATCTTGATCACCCGACACTAATTTCATCAACCGGAAACGCTCTCGGAACCGATTTTTCAAATTTTCGTATCACCCAAACCGCTACAATTTGTACATCAACGTAGTTTCAAAAATTGCGCCGATGTATCTAATCTTTCACGTTTTTCTCGCGGCGCTGATGCACGAGAAAAAATAGCCAAGACAATACGTCGCACATCGTGAATAAATGAACCGTTGTACAAATAACCTCGCGTGCAATACGGCAGCGTTAGTAACGTCAAAATAAATCGATAGACCCGCGCACTCTTCGAACTGGAACCACAAAATGCGAGCCCGATTGAAAAAAAGCTATCGGTAAACTTTTAAGAAATTCGGACTTGTCGATTTCGCGCGGCGCGGGAGTTTCTTTGTGCCTCTTACGATCGCATTGCGCAGTGACGAAAAGTGGGTCAAAATATGATGATACTCGTAGCACCGAGTGTGCTCGTCGCGCGCTGACCGCACTCGCAATGGATAACAAGCTCTGCAGCCGTTGCCCGAAGCCCTCAGGAGAGATATCCCTCCTGAATAACATACGGATATATAGTATACGTTTCATATTTGAAAGCTCGCGACCAACAGCGTAGCTAACCTTAAAAATGTGTCGGTTAGGAACGAACCTGACGATGCGCGCCATCTGAGGGTGCCATACGCGAATTAACAAATCGACCCGCCAATGTTCGCCACCCGTACTTTCCGCACAGGATTAATTAATTCGTTATTCAGGCGCTGTTAATTAACTAACCAGGATCAATCGCTTAATCACGCAGAATCAGTTGATTAATCAATCAGGATCAATCGATTAATCAATCAACACCAACTAATTCACCAGGGACAATTAATTAATCGGAATTAATTGATTAATCAACCAGGACCAATTAATCAATTAATCAGAATCAATTAATTAATCAGAGTCGTGGATTAATCAACCACGAACAAGTTGATTAGAATCGATTAATTAATCAATTAGGATCTATTAATTAATAACGAGAAATGAATTATTGAATAAATCAGGATCAATCGCTTATTTCACTAATCAAGGGAAATCAATTGATTGATTAGGACCAATCAATTATTTAATTAGTTGGGATTAATTGATTAATTAATTGTGATCAGTTAATGACCTACAATTAATTAGGGAGGCTGCTTTGTTAGAATAATCGAATTAATTCATGACGATTAATTGGTTGATTAGTCAGGGCAAAATAATTAATCGGGAGCAATTAATTCATCATCAGGATCAATAAATTAATAAAAATCAACCAATCAACAAATTAATTATTCCCTTAAGGAATTACGGATAGTATCATACTCGAACAAAATAATTAATTTGTTACATTTCACGGTATTTTTCGTCTCTTCTCACGCCGAATGGCGATTTCGCGCGGCCATGATGAACCGGGACACTAGCGCCGCTCGTCAATCTGTTTTTACCCCCGCGGAAAAGCGACAAGTCTGAGATCGAAATCCTTAACCCAATCGAATAAAAGTCACATCTTCATTCTTCGAGGAATTATTCAACATCCCTTGACTTACATTTCAACCCAAACGAAAATTCTGCATAGAAAAATGAGAATCCTATGCATGGGAACAACAATTGAAATGTTATCTCGAAGGACCGCAAACGCGTTCGCAAACCTCAAAAGTTAGAAAATCGCGACAGCAGCGCCGCCATCGTCAAAACTCATCGTAGGGATCGTTGCTGGCAATATTGTCGGGAAAATTTGCGGTCTGCGCCAATGTTGTCAGCGCATGTACGTCCGTTAGAGGTTTCCGGTATGGCTGCACGTGTGCATGTGTATACGTATGCTTTGCTGTATGTGTGCCCCGCGTGTAGTACACTGAACGAACAAAAGGGCGTAACGCCGATCACTCAAAGTGCCAACCTACGAGCGTCCCGCCGCTATGCTTGCCCGCAATTGATGTACTCTCGGCGTGTGAATGATGGTAGTCTTCTGTGTGAACGACACCAATGACGGGCCACTTCTGCCGTTGCGCCGCTTCACACTGCTTTTTTTCGTCCCCGCGCTACATTCGCGATGACCATCTAGACTCTCCAGGCTACTCGGAAACAACGCGGTCGAACACAAATGATTTATTTTTGTTTCGATGTCGCGCGATTTTATCGCGATTCTTTCGTGTACCGGTATCGTGAAGGTCGTGGCTCCATTGGAGTCTCCAGCACAAGTGTGGTACAATGCTTTGAAATACTGCACAAATTCATCGAACGTTTCTTTTTGTTCATTTTTTAAAACATTTTTTACGTCTTTCCATGTGAAGCAATTGGGTTGTCCATTTTGCATGTTGCAACACGTTTCACTATTAGCTGGTTTTTCAAAGTTCTTCCACAGCGACGAAATGTTCTCTTTATTGAATTTCTTATATTTTCGATCGATTTATCGTGCTGCAATTTATTGGGGATTTCTTTAAATCAAGCTGTCTGTTAAATGATTCGTCTGTTTTTTTTTCATTTGCGTAATTATGTTTAGTCATGAGATATTTGAAGAAAAAAAACGGAATTTCACTAGTGTTTACTATTTCGCTTTCTTTGTATTTATCTGTTTGGTCGTATAATTGTCATCAACAAATCATAAAAGTATATTATAGTATTAAAATAATTATAAAATACTTGAGATTAAATAAATTGTATTAATTAACGAGTGTTTACTATTTCGCTTTCTTTTTATTTATCTGTTTGGTCGTATAATTGTCATCAACAAATCATAAAAGTATATTATATTATTAAAATGATTATAAAATACTTTAGATTAAATAAATTATATTAATTAACTTATCTAATTATAGTAATGTTTAAATAACTTATTTAAATATAATAAAAAAATAACTTAGGTACTTATAATAATGAATGTATATGTATATCTGTCTATGTTTCGCCACAAATTCAAGGAGTTAGCCTACTGTGAAAATATAAAAAGTATCGATAATCGTTCGGGGCACCTCAAATTGAAAAAGAGGGTGCAGGAATTGCAGATTGAAGGTAAAGTCATGATTGCAAAGATAGATTTTTTTTCAACATTTCTTTTCATTATTTGTTATCAATAATGATGTCATTTTTTCTCGAAAAGTCAAAGTTTTTTTTTTGATGATTGAAACACCATAACGAAAAAGAGCACGGTCAAGTCTTAGTCAATATTATCTATTTTGAGGGAAAAAATTCGTTTTTATTTCAGACCAGCCAGGTGGCCAAAATCAAGTACACCATTGAGGCCCTCACGTTCAAAGATCCTTCACGTGACGGTTCATAACTATTTTAATTATTGATATCTATCGTAATTATTTACTTAAGTCTTATTTACTTTTCAGTTAACGTCTTCTATGATTATTCGATCTTGTGTTTTTTGAAAATACAAAATTACTTTTGACGTCTTTTGTTCGTGAGAAATTTGTTAATGAAATAATTCAGCTTCCCCCGACTGAATATCATCATTTATAACCCAATTAATGAGAAAACAGTGAAAAAGAAAAGGTGCAACTTATTTTTCGGAAAAGTCACTAAAGTAAGTAATTACCATATATTTAAATAAAATTTGGTACACTGCTTTGTTAATGTACATACAAATAAATGTTCAAACGATTTTCAATCATGTAATTTATTCCTTCGGAATTAATTTTTGTAAATAAAACTACATTTCTGTTCGTCCCAGGAGCCCTCAAGTCATTTGAAAACTTAACCCCTTAAGTAATTTAAAAACTGTATTCATAGAAAGAAACAACAAAAAGCAAAAAAGAACAAATTCATTTCTATTTCGACTCTCTTTTCTTCAGCTTTTGCTCGAAGCAAGAAATCGAATTACATTATTCAATTAGCGACAATTGTGAAGAGGTCTTATCATTCGAATGCTAGCCCGATCGACTGAATCCCGAAGAGTTTATACGAAAATTTAACTTGAAATATAGAGTGGCGTGCAAAAGTTTCGGGCCATCCTATTTTTTTCAGTAAAGTGATAAAATATTTGATTCCTGAATTGATTAATCATATACTATTTTTAAGGATGTTGAGCGCCCGATCGCAAATGATAATAAAATTCGGAAGATTCGGTACGTTTTTGTATGAAGTATTTCAGAGGTCGTGTAAAAATTTCATGACGATTAAGAAGCTATTTATTGAACAATTAACATTGTCATGTTTCATAGGGACTCAAAATCCTTAAGAGGGCTATGATATGAATAATAGCGAGTTTCGTCAGCGTGTAAAAGCCGTAAATCAAGCCGCAATCTCGTTCGGCTTCGTAAGCACAATTTGTTTGCAGTTTCTTTCGTACTAGCAGGGAGACTGGAGTAAAAGAGTTGACACTGTGTGCTAGCCATGTGGCTCCAAAATCAAGGAAAATGAGAGTTTGTAGGTGGCGTTGCAATCGGCTTTCCCATATATATAGATATACTCTCTTGCTTAGCTTTCCATCGGCTACATGCGCATGCCTAAAACCTTTAGCTACAAGTATTTCGATACATCGGAGAATTGCAATCGCAGCGCCTCTTGCGGTCACTTATAAGTCGGGATTTTGGGGCCGTCTTTCGCTGCTTATCTCCTATGGAGTGTCCACTCCTTAACTCTAGTCTCCCTGGTACTAGTTTCAAAGCATGCATGACAATGAAAGATCAGTACTATTTCTGCCGCGATGGCGGAACACACGAATATTGAGGTCCGTAAAATCGCGTTGAAACTTTCTTCAGGAGGAAAGTGTTCTCACAATGATGCCAGCGCTTTATCCATTGGTAAAAGTAGGGTTGATCGTATTATCCGTAAATATAAATTGACAAATTCGTTGTGTGACAAAGGTCGAAGTGGTAGACTGCGAAAAACTACAAAATACGTTGACGAAATTATAAGAAGGAAGTGCATTATAGATCAACGAAAAACTGCAGCAGGCATTTCGAGAGAATTACGTAGTGAAAATCACGCCGACTTTTCTTACGGATATCTGTGGCCCCTGATTTGGACCACGTGGCCTTCATATTTCGACCGAAAGAAACGAGAGTGACACAAGAAACTTTTTCGAGAGTGACAAAAGTCAGGGACACCAAACGTAGTCTTTAAATGATGTTTAATATAAATTACAAGTATTCGATCTCATTGTTTACTTATAACAGAAACAAATTGTTCGATATAATTATTATAGTAAACATAATAACAAAGATACCGAAAAACGATCAAAAAATTGTTTAAGCAATACATTGCTGCAGAAATCTCCTGTAAAAATGTTTTTCGATCATATGTAACAAAAATTCCACCTTAGGGCTAGGCCACAGTACAGGTATAAAATCATGTGCGAATTTAACTGTTTTTTCGCATGAAAAAGTGATTCACTCATAAAATTAATTACACACCAATTTAGTATGGATATCAAAGCGTTAGAATTTTTTTTTTCCATGTAAATTTTTCCATGTTTTTTTCCATGTAAAATTTTTTTTTTCCATGTACGAAATGGCCGACTACTAATATTTTCTTTCGTTATCTTTATTTTTGAGCGCTCCGCGGCGTGACATTTATCATCGACAATTTTTTACCTAGAACAAAAGTTGTAGGTATTTGAACTTAAGAAATGAATTTTTACAACTCTTAAAGAAGGTCTTGTTTTCGTTTAAATGTGACGGCCACGCGATGAAAATTGTGGGCCACAGACATCGTAATACTGCCCAGTATCCCAACGTCTAAAGGCTGTAGGACTGATAGGGCCCATTGGTGTAAAAAACCACTCGTCAGTAAAAAGAAACCATGGCCAGATTCAATTTTGCAAAAAAAATATATATCTGCATTGAACAGCATCGGATTGGTGGAAAGTGCTTTTTTCCCCGATGATTCTACATTTCAATTATTCGGAAATAATGTTCAAAAGTACGTGAGACGTCCAACAGGTGCCAGATCCAACGTAAGGTATCAAATTCCCAAAACACGTGGCGGGAACATTCAAAGATTTCCTTCAAAGATGAAACTTCTCCTCCTCCACTGGCCATTGCAATCACCGGACTTAGATCCGATTGAGCATTTGTGGCAAAACACAAAAGATCGTGTTGGAACAAAAAATCACTCTAACAAGACGGAAGTGTGGAATCATTTGTGACACGAGTGGAAAAACTTACCGCAAAAACCGACCTCACAATTAATAGTGTCCACGCTTCGTCGATGTGCCGCAGTTGTCGCTGCTGAGGGCACGGCAGCACAGTACTGAGTCAAGTGAAGAAGGTCGAATCTCGTTTCGTTATATTCAAAATTATTCGTTATGTTTTTCACACGCCCAATGTGGCCCAATACCTCTGCGCACTCGTTAAATAAAGAATGATGGACAGTCAAATATTTAAGAACATCTATGTATATAATTAATTGGTTTCAAATATAAGTGAATACATGTTGTCATAACTCGTTAATTTCTTTCCCACCGTCGTATTCTAATGCAATATGGCTGAAAAATCGGATGGCCAAAAACGTTTGCACGCAAGTGTATACAGGCTGTCCTGTTAACGGATGAATCTGCAACTGTCGATAGGTCAGATCATGTCCTACTATAGGGTTTTTCAATTGGCGCGGGTCGAAGTTGGCAGCCTGTGGCGGCCATGTTGTTTTGCTGGCGTCTGTCTAATCTGTTGATTATTATTCAGTCACTGATGCCAAATCACCATGGCAAGTTACACGATCAAACAGCACGTCCAAATGATAAAAATGTACTATCAAAATGAGTGTTCGTTAGTGCAAACGTTACGCGCCTTGCGCCCATTTTAGCGACAAAGCGCATTTTTGGATGAATGGCTATGTTAACAAGCAAAATTGCCGTGTATGGCACGACGCCAACCCACACAAAGTTTACCAGGTGTCAATGCATCCACAAAAAGTTACTATTTGGTGCGGATTTACTTTTTTTTAAACGACGTTGGTGAGGCCGTCACCGCCAACGGCGAACGCTACAGAACGATGATAACCGATTTCTTTTGGCCCAAATTGAACGATATGGACGTAGACGACATGTGGTTCCAGCAGGACGGCGCTACGTGCCACACAGCGGACGCCACGATGCACGTTCTGCATGAACGATTTGAGGTTATGGTTATCTCTCGCAGAGGTGACGTGAATTGGCCACCAAGATCGTGCGATTCGACCCCGCTAGACTTTTTCTTGTGGAGTTTCTTGAAGTCGCAGGTCTATGCCAATAAGCCGCAATCGACCGATGCTCTTAAAATCAACATAACTCAGGGCATCGCTGAAATTCAGCCGGATCTATGCGGCAGCCATTGAAAATTGGACCACTCGGATCCGTGCCAACGTGAGAAGCCGCGGCGGACATTTGAACGATGTTATATTCCATACATAATGGCATACATAGGCCTTTCGAATAAAAAAAAAAGGATTTCGTTAATACCTCACACACGGCTTGTTTCATTCCATTTCAACATCTACCCGCCCTTATTGAAAAACCCTTCATACGCTGGAATTCCAGTTTAGTAAAAGTCCCACGGTTTTCGAGATAAAAATCATCTGTATTTGGTTTCTCACATGCCATTTCTACAAATTATAACTTCTTTTGACTCCGTTGAAAAAAAAAATACTCTTGGTTATTTGTTTCGTCTAGAAAAGTCTTCTTCTTATCCTTAAATGTTAAAGAAACTTTATGAAAAAAAGATCTTATGCAGAATTTTCATACAAACCTATTCGACCATCTGCCTTTGATAGCCTGCGGCGTAAATGAAATGTACTACGCATATCGTGCCACTTTGAAAAGGTGCTTAGTTATTGTCGATTCGTAACATTTGTAGAAATGGCATGCCAAAACCGAGAGCGGATGATTTTTTTCAAAAAATAACGAAGCCCAAAATCCCGAAAACCATGGGACCTTTACTAAACTGAAATTCCACCATTTAGTAGGACATGATCTGACCAGCAGTTGCAGGATTATCCATTCATAACAGGACACCCTGTATGTACGTAAAACGCTACGTGAAAATAGATAGAATAGATTACCTTTTTTCCTTATTTTGAAACGAGCCCGCGTAGACGGACCACACGTTAGAATTACATCATCCAAATTGATATACTCCCATTCGAGACTTCCTTGTGATAAGAAATTTGGGCGCGATAACGAAGCAACAATGTCAATACGTTCACAGTTGCCTTCAAACGCGTAAGGCCCAATTGCGTATGGTGCACACATCACGCTGTAACTCGATGGCTTGTCTATCAAGGTGAACGATATTTTAATCCCCCCCCCCCGATAAAATATTTGCTCACAAGCTGCCAGTAGCGGTCGTCAAGTACAGGCGATAAAAACAGCAGTGGAGTAGAGCAGAATGGAATTATAGAATATCAATGAAAAAGATAGTTTTTCAATTTATTCATGTTACATGGTAAGATCGCTTTACAATTACTTCGTGAATTTTACGACTTTGTCGTTGATTTTTCGAAACATTATTATTCAATTTTGCACAGGCGATTTAAGAGAAAAAGAATGTGATATCATTATTTCGAAGTTGAACGATCTTCGATGCGTGACAAGCTCGCGGCACGTACTTTCAGCGATAAATCGTTTTTCCGTTGTATTTATTTCGAGAATCGAACAATCCTCGATGTTTACGGAGCGCAAGCTCGAAACTTCTATCCCCAAAATGGGAGTAAGGTATTTTGGCGTGCGAAAGTGCTTCGCAATATTGGATCTACATGATAGCTCTGTGTGTATTAAAAAATTAACGCTTTCTTCGTCAAGAGGACGGTGAAAAATAATTTTGAGAGCAGCTTGAGCTATAGGAAATTGAATGGCCATCGATCGACACAAATCGTAGAAGAATTTTCTCAAAGTATTCATATTCAAGCACGTCTAAAAGAATTCAAGTTAAAATTTTGACATTTGACCACGTTACGGACTATTTAGTGAGAGCAGGTGGCGCAACAATTTATGAACACCAAAACTTTCAATCTCATCAATCATAAATCGGAAACGGAAGTTCTAGCTATAATTGTCCGATTTTTAATGTAAAAGAAAAACTAAAATTCCCGTAATTGCAGTAGATATCGTTGAACGCAGCCGTTTTTGTATTCACTATTTTTTAAGCCCCCAAATATAAGTAAACATTTCGCCAAAATTTCACTTCTTTTTTGAACACCCGCCATTTTGTGATTTTTCTTTCGAAAAAGCGGCTACGTAACCGAGAACTACATTTATAGAAGTGATAAAACTTTTTGCTTTTCATTTTCCGGACCAACCATTGTCAGGTTATCGATCCGGTCGTTGATAACATGCCTTTGTTCCAAATGGCGAATCAACAATCTAATAGACGAAAAAAACTTCGTAAAAGGTTACTTTTTTTCGACCCGTCAGAGTTTTCCCTTGAGATAAAATGTATAAATTTCAATCGAGTCACAAGGATTGGGAGGTAAGATATCTACAATTGCATTGCGACAAGATTTTGCAAACTTTTCGCTTCGGTTGTAAAAGCCTCGACTAAAACGGCGTACGAAACTACCAAAATGTCATGAGGAAGAATGTGAGGAATTAACATTCTCCGGTCTAATACTATACGAGAAAAAAAACAGGTAACGATGAAAATAACGCTAAGGGGTTACGTACCTCCAGCGTTTTCAAGAAAACCGAGCACTTTATAGTTAATTATTTCTTAGCCTCGCGCAAATTAACCTTATTCTTAGAAACTTTCATTTAGAACATTGAAAGCGCAAAATTTGACGAATAAAAAAAAAGCTTTCATATCGAAACGTGATTGTCTCTGGACATAAAAAAATTCGCCTCGATGAACTGGACTTACAGAGAATGTTAGATTGTTCCTTGAATAATTTATTATTCAATAAAATAATATTCTTCTAGGCAGAGTCCCAATGAATAAAATAAGCTGAATATTTCTCCGAATTCTTAACGCTATACCCGAAAAATCAAGAACGAATTTTCGGCCTGGAGGTGCGTACCCGGCAAACAGCTATTCCAGCCGCTCGCAAATGTAACGATACTGGAAAAATTGTACGCGATCGAAGCTTGCATCGTTGAAAGCAATGAAAATTATTATTTCTCAATTGCTCGATTTTCTCGCTGCTGATCTTCGTTGCGAAAATCTATAATTCGCTTATTCAGAGATCTCTAATTCAAATCTCCGGAAAAAAGATTTGTAGATAGTAAAACTGAAGGGAACAAAAATTCCGTTGCATTCCAACGCTACAAACTTCGAGACCACAAACTAGTCCGGTCCCTTTAGATGCTGCAGCTGAGGGCTATCGATAGAAAGTCCTCGAAGCTTACGGTAATGACGCCCGTCTGATCGGCATCTTTGTTTCTGAAGGCTTCCGTGAACTTTTGTATCTGTACGCACACTACGATGAACTGATCGACAGTGATGCTATCGGTGTTATTGAAGTCGCTCTTCTTGATCAGATACTTGATGAATTCGGGCGTGAAACGATAGCCCATTTGGGTGAGGGCTGCGTGGAGTTCGGCCTCTTGTATGCTGCCGGACTGGTCGTGATCGAATCCCCGGAAGACGCCCAGCCAAGCGTTCACGTAGTTGTACAGCGCCTGGAACTCGTCCAGATCTATCGAGCCGGTTTTCTCCTTGTCGAACATACCTGAAGGCGACAGGGAAACGGAAGCTTGTAGCAATATCCGGTCGGCCACATTCAGCGGCGTTCGAGTCGTTATTTATCGTAATAGCAACGAGTCTTCTTCTTTGTCTTTAATCAGGTTGGTAAACAAGTCTCGCGACACAAACGAAGCGTTTTCTAAATAACATTTTATCAAGATTGATTGATAATATAATCTCCCTCTTCATCTACAACTCGTGTCCAACGCTTTGGTAAACTTTGAACACCAGCCGTCCAGAAATACTTAGGTATTGAATTGAAAAGATCTTCAAGTGTATTTTGAAGATCCGTTTGATTATCGAATCGTTTTTCACGTAGTTTAGCAAAGCCCGAAATAGATGATAATCCAAGGAGGCTAAGTCCGCGGAGTATGGTAAACGTGGAAGTACTTTCCATTCTAATACTGAAATAGGTTTGTCTTCAAAGGATATATGTCTAGAACGGAAACGCTCAAACCAACGGGACACCGTTGAATGATGAACTACGTTTCCGCTGAACACACTGCACATATTGGCAGCAGCAGATCTCGCAGAAGGCCCTTGCAGAGATTCTTAATGGGCTATCACACGAAGTATTCTTTGATCCCTGTTCGCCAATACTGGCCGATTGCAACGAACGACCACCTTACCTTTGACATTCCTAGAACATTCTAACGATCGCTACTCTCGAATGTTCTCGAGTTGCTTTGCTAGGAGAAAAATATAACCGAACACTTTGGTATCGCAAGACTTTCTCACCAACCTAATACATCGAAGGATGGATGAAAAAAAATGCGCACCGATCATGAGTTTGCAGGCGGTTTCGGAAAAAGTGCCTCCCTGGCCGTTAGCGAGCGCGGCTCTGAGTTCGGCGGCGGAGATCCTTCCGCTGCCGTCTCTGTCGACGGAGGCGAACCATTGTCGCACCTCCGGGTTTATCTGGCCTTGAGGGTCCGACGCGCCGTACATTGCACCCTGGCAATCAGAAAGATCACAAACTTCACCGTCTTGTACTAAGAAAAACAGGGCTGTGATTTTTTCATACGATGAAAAAATGTCATCGCCGCGATATTTTTCACGTCACTTTTACGATCTCGCGTCGATAAAGCTTTCACGAGGATTTTTTTTCACAGCATCGAAATTGATTCTTACTAATGCAACGAATCGATGTATTGTTTACGGAAAAATGTGACATAACCTCAAACTGAGGATTTTGATGTTATAGGAGCGATATGAAAAATGTCATTACAGGATAAGCCATAGTGGTATACTTTTTCAGTCGACGAGCAATTTATACACAACGAGAGCCAACTGTCTTTTGTTTATTGCGTGCACGATGACAATTGATGCAATTACACGGAAGGAGAAACCACCTTTCAAATTACTGACACACGAGGTACACAACTAGTTTCAAGGTCAAGTCCACGAGCTGCCTGTGACAGCGAAGCGACCCGAGAATTTGAGACAACATTTTGTAGACGATTATAATCGAATGTTTCATTATAACGATTATAATCGACTATATTCTGAACACTCGTGGCTCTAATGCGATCAAAGTCAATTTTGCATCGATCTAACGCGATCAAAATCATTTTTTTCTTCACGTAGGGGAATAAAAAATTATCAATGTAAAGGGATAAAAGATCATTTTTCTTGGTCAATGTTAACGGTATTAAAATAAATTTGTTACCGAAGTAACACGATTGGAATTGATTTTAGATAACTGAAAGCTTTGGATAAATCAACCTGACGCGGTGAACATGAATTTAAGATAACTCAAAGTTAGATAAAATAGGTTATTAGGTTAGATTAGATAAATTATCTATTATATTAGAGTAGATAAAATAAAACGCGAATAAAATGAATTCAACGTCAGCTCAAATCGAATTCAGCTAAGTCAAAAGACGAAGTTAAAATAAATTTCAGATAACTGGTCTACATGGTCATCGATAAATCGAAATAACGCGATTAAAATAAATTTTAGATATCTCGGAGCAGATAAGTTACATAAAATTAACTATTACATTAGATAAATTGATAGAATCATTAGATTAGATTAGATATAGATCATTAGATATTCCCAGCAATTTTAACAGATGGAGGAGTTAGGCAACCCTGAAAATTTCAAAAATCGTTCGTCACATGAGGCAACTCAAATTGACAAGGAAGGTTGAACGTATGGTGCAAGAATCGCAGATTGAAGGTAAACTTATATGATTACGATAGAACTGCTAATGAAACTTTTAACGCGTTTTTCTCAAAACTATCTCCTTCATAACGGTGTACGCGATTTCTCAACGTCCAATGAATGGATTGGCTTAAAATTTAGTAGACGTATTCAGCGTAATAGTTAACATTTTTTTTATTGGCAATCAACAATAATTATGTCATTTTTAGTCAAAAAATCAAATATTTTATATTCATGATTAAAATATGATAACAAAAAAAGCTCGGTCAAGTCTTGGCGAATATTATCTATTTCAAGAAAAAAAAACTCGCCCTTCCCCGATCGAGCATAAATTTCGCACAATCCTTCCTTTTAATATTTTAAGACAACCCCTGAAGGGATTTTTGACAACTCGCAATAGTTTTCGAGATAGAGCATTTTTTATTTTTTCTTAACGCGCGCCGACTATATCTATATCTGTTACGTCTCGATTCACAGCAATATATGTTATCGCGCTCTCCGTTTTGTCCAAACAAAAATACCCAAACAAACACAAGCAAAGCCAATGAAACGCAAAAAAACTCAAACAAACTTATTTATGAAATTTGGTACACAAATTTGTTAATGTACATTCAAATAAATGTCCAAGCGATTTTTCAATCACCTTAACTAACCCTCTAAAATAGATTTTCCAAATAACCCTAATTTTCGGGTGGCCATAGTAGTCTAACCCCTTGAGAATAATTTTTCAACGCGCTTTGTCTTTTTCTCTCCTTCGCTCCGACTCCTTTTTTCCAAACGTCCTCTAAAAAAATCGCTATTTCCAGCAATTTTCGTCAAAAGTCCACTCATCAACCGAACCCAAAAATCAACCCCTAAAATCATTCCATCCCAATAAAGTCCAAAACCGAATCAGAATTAGCAAAAGCCGCTTCTCATAACCGCAATCTTCAGACCGGTCGCTGTGATTGGCAACAGTGAACATTCAAGATGGCGAGGGGACAGAAAAAAGCGAATTGGTAGGTTGGCGACGCGTGTTTGGAAATGACGATCGACTCGGGAGCGAGTGCGCGATGGTCTCATTCGTTCGGCGACAATGGCGGCAGACCTCGACCAGTTTCAACAGCTTTTACGGACCCTTCTTAGCACGGATAACAATGACCGAACGCAGGCAGAGGTACGTGAACTAAACGCATTTTTCCGAAACTCTCCGTTGAGCAAATCCTTGCCGATTAACATTGCACGGTGGGCGTTGAATAACCGAATTATCGGGGTGGCCAACACGTTGGCAACGTGTTGTCAGAGGGCTCCAAGCACGCGGCTACAAATTACAATCCGCAATTCGCACCCCCCCTCCTTCCGGCCCCCCTCGTCATTCGCGGCCCGCGTACGTCGCAGTAAAAAAAAACCGCGAATTCCACGCGCTAAAAAGCGACAAAAATGGGCAAATTTACGGGGTTATGATGCGACTGACAGGTGTTTGAGAATAGGTCGGAGCAAAAATGCCAAAATGGTGTCGCGTGGCCGTATTCGCGCCCCCTCCCCTCCACACATCGCCTCGTTCCTTTTCCTGGCTTTTTCTCTTCGTTTTTTTTCGTCTCATAATTCCCTACGTTTCCGACCAGTCACCGTCCTCCCAGGCAATCCTTGCCGTGATTCGCATCTATTTAGCGCTCGTCCGCCACTTTCTCGCTTTTACGTGCCTTTACCTCCCCGCGCGCCAACATTTTCTACTCTTCGCATTGCCAAATGGCTATTACTCGTTATACGGACACTACGATGATTATGGCTCTCGAATTCATTCGCGAGTCTCCAAGTACGTTTCACGACAATCGTGTCGCCTGCGGCGTTGTCGCGCCGAGTTTCGACGCGCTTCCGATCGCTAGAAATCGTCAATTTCGACGAGATTTTTATTTAAATTTTTATCCTTATTTTTTGACTTTCGGGCGAAAGTTTTATTGGGCGTTGGGGATTCATCGTGCAAGAAAAACGAGCGGAAAAATTCTCATCCGAAATTGGTACGCCTTTTCGGGAGGGTGACTTTTGAGGCTGAGGTCGAAGAAAAAAAGATCGCTGGTGGACGCGGGAAGCCATGCGTTCGCCTGTAGGTTAGGCAAACTCGTGTCTCAAAAAAGAGATCTATATATATATATATATATATATATATATATATATATATATGTGTGTAGGTGTAATATACATACACACATATATATATATATATATTTATAAGAAAAATTATTTACACATTAAATTCAATTTAATTGAAAAATAAAATGTTTTATTTTCCAGGTATACCCTTTTGAGTTTTTACACAGTACCCCCTCCCCCCTACATGTTTTCCCCTTAAGATTATAATTATATGGATTAAGTATACGATTAAGATTCTATTGCAATACAATATAATTTCTATTTAAAGCGTACATTTTTTGCTTCACTTGTACAGCTATTCTCATATGCTTTCTCAATTCTTTCGTATCACGTATGTGTATCGGGATCTCTACTTGTGTTCGACATACCCGACATGTTTCTGTATAGCCGTTGTTTTCTTCCCTTCCAATATTTTGACATCTCATTGATCTACTCCTAAGCTTTCTTTCCTTTCTGCAGTACATCTACTGGATCAGCCGCAGTATGTTGATCGTATCCACTGCAATACGTTCACTTCTCTATTTGACTCCGGTCAGCCCGTATTTCGGTGTCAATTTTTATTTGACTAGCCTGCTGTAGTTCCAGCTCTTTTTCTTGTATCTCGGTTTCTTATTTTTGCCATATTTGTCCATCTCTTGTTTTTTCTATGGCTAATTTCATCTTCTTTCTCCATTCCCGCTCATAATGTATCTAGCTTCTTCCTTCGGGCAAACTTTCACCCATCTGTCGTTTTCCATCTTTACCTATGTATCTAGCGACTCTGTCACGTTCACAACGTTGACGAGGTTGTTTGGGGGGTGCTGCGCGACACCTCACAACGCGCTTAGGGCAGCCTAGGCCGCTGGGGCAGGCTTCACCTGCAAATTTGAGGGACAACTTGTTAGAAAGCCACTGAAGAATTCGAATGGAAAATGGAAACTTTCACACTAAATGTCACTTCGCTATAATTACAGTCTGTTGAAAAACGTAGCTCGAATCTAATTGTTTCACATCTTGTTTTTTAGATTAATATTCTTTTGGGCGTTATTAATTTCCTCCGGTGTTGGGGGCACTGCAGAGAAAGCGTTATAGACAGCGTCTTGGCTTCTTTCATTAATATTCCCCGGCAGCTTGCTTCTACCCTCCAAATGTAGTTCGGCGTGTTTCAGACCCATCGCCATCTTGGTGTATTTAGTCCACAGCCTTTCTATCCCACTCTGCTTCCGATGGCCCTATATTTCTCCCGGTGGAACATTCCACTAAAAATATAAAATATATATCAAATTAACGTCAAAATTCAATCGAAAAGATCTATATATTATAGTATAGTATAATTCTTCATTCCCAAGTATAGTTCTTCATACCCTTGCAGGTTTTTACACAGTTCACCCCTGTGTACGTTGATACCCTTTTACACGTACCCTCCTTTGTTTTTAACAGTTGTCTTTCGTCCTTTTTCTCCTCTATGCTTCCTTTTTTACCATGCATTCAGACTTCCACATATCGGTTTCCCTTTCATTTCTTTAGTACTTTCTCCTAGTGCCCTTCCCTTCTGGCTTCTGCGCCACTTTTCAAAACCATATGCCCCTTATTCATTTTTTATTTTATTTTCCCTCATTTAAGTATGCGTTCCAAACTTTCTTCTTCCTACAACACCGGCAGAGCATTCTCGTAGCCCTTTCCACCTCTCCTATATTTTCGCAACTCAACGTGGCCCATGTTTCTTCATTCTTCCTTCTATGTCGTACTCTTCCATTTCTACACGTCGCTATCCATTTAAAAAATCTTTATATAGTAACAAATAAGATAAAATGAAAAATAAATATATATTTTTTTTATAGCTATATTTTTTCCCCTATAAAACTAAATACAATATATCGATTCATTTATCGCCACTCTTGCTTCTCGGGCTCACGAATATTTCATCGATTTACACCAGTTTCACTATCGTATTACAGAGATAAAAATGAAGCAACACAAGCAAGTAAAAAGAGAAGTAAAGAAGAAAAAAGAGTATGTGTCCTTCATTACTCTCGACGATGATTTTGGGCGCAGCTTCAAGTTCAAGTAATCGCGTATAGCTATAAACGGTCGCGTGATCGGTTGCTCAGGAATGTTGAGTTTATATATAGGTACGAAGTTTCAAAAACGTACACACGTGTGCGTTATTCGACTTGCTAGGGGATTTGCTTATAGAGAATAAATGTTTGTTTTTCTTGATCGGTTTTTTTTGCTCGCTTCTTTTTTTACCCCTAAATTATGGAGATACCGACGACGGATAATGACGACAATGAATGACGGGAATGGACGCATGACTCATGTATCGAGTTGGCTTCCTTTAGCGACACGACGATTCAAGACGCAGGCCTGAATAATTTATGACCGCCCCAACGTTCGGTCGAAAGTTCCGTCGAATAGCAATGATCCAAATGCAATGGGCGTTGTTGACCGAGCGGGGCAGAGGGAGGGGAAGGAAAGAGAGAAAGCAGGGGAGAGAGGAAATAAGGGAATAGTGTTTTCTTTTTAATTTTACCTCTAGAAGAATTTTGGAACTTTGTCGTGTTTTTATTATTTAAGTTGAAAAAAATGCTCGAAAAGTGATTGCGCGCAATGTTGCAGTCAATTGTGCAATGCCAGACAATGGGTTATTTCTGAAAGAGGAAAATTGCTTTAGGGACATATATTTAAGGTCTTGTTCACTCAGAACTTTTCAGTTTGGTTTTTGATTCGAAGGATTTTATATGCGCGAATCCAGTAAAAAAACGTTCTTTGAAGAGAACGTTAACCTGAAATAAACATTTGGATAAAGTATTTTTATTAAATACTGTAATTTATTAATTTTTTTTTGTAAAATATTGTTTAAGTTTTTGATAAGATATAGTTATTTATAATAATTTTTTTGTGAAAGATTGTTACTAATATTTCCTATAAAATATTGTTATTTGAACGAAAAAAACGCATTAATTTGGGTGCTCAAACGCCTTTTTCCTATCCGCATATAATATTTACGGTAAACTCTTCGGGTGATCGAAAAAAAGCCCATAGGTCCAAAACTATAACGATTATCTATATTTTTATCCATATAATTGAATCGGATCTAACAATTACCTATATAATATAATAAAAAATAATAATTGCTTTTTGCACAAATGTACACGTTTTTCAATGAAAACTTTGCAGTTCCTTTTTTTTATTTAAGGGCATTGGTTTATATGTTCTAACTCGAAAGAAATGTTTTTTTTTTTAAATGAACCTGAATATGGAATAAACATTCGAATGGACAATTTTCTATACCATATTGTAATTTGATAAAATTTCTGTGCAATATTGTTGTTTATTCAAATTTGTTATGAAAAATTGTTATTCATTTGAGTTTTCTATAAGAAATTGTTATTTATTCAAATTTTCTGTAAAATCTTGTCGTTTATGGAAGAATTTTCTATACAATATTATAATTTGATAAAATGTTCTATGAAATATTGTTAACTGTTCAAGTTTGCTATGAAACATCGTTATTTATACAAATGCTCTGTCAAGTATTGTTATTTAGTGAAATTTGTTATGAAAAATTGTTATTCATTTGAGATTTCTATAAGAAATTGTTATTTATTCAAATTTTCTGTAAAATCTTGTTTATAGAACAATTTTCTATACAATATTGTAATTTGATAAAATTTTCTATGAAATATTGTTATTTATTCAAGTTTGTTATGAAAAATTGTTATTCGTTCGAGTTTTCTAGAATAAATCGTTATTTAAACAAATGTTCTGTAAAATATTTTTCAGCAATCAAATTTATTATGAAAAATTGTTATTCATTCGAGTTTTCTATAAGGAATTGTTATTTATTCAAATATTCTGTAAAATCTTGTTTACAGAACAATTTTCTCTACAATATTGTAATTTGATAAAATTTTCTATGAAATATTGTTATTTATTCAAGTTTGTTATGAAAAATTGTTATTCATCCGAGTTTTCTAGAAGAAATCGTTATTTAAACAAATGTTCTACAAAATATTGTTATTCAATCAAATTTGTTATGAAAAATTGTTATTCATTCGAGTTTTCTATAAGAAATTGTTATTTGTTCAAATTTTCTGTAAAATCTTGTTTATAGAACAATTTCCAATACAAAATTGTTATTTATTCGAGTTTCCTAGAAGAAATTGTTATTTATACAAATGTTCTGTAAAATATTGTTATTTATTAAAATTTCCCATGCAAAATTGTTATTCATTCAAATAATCTATGAGAAATTGTTATTTATTCAAATTTCCTATAAAAAATTGTTATTTGTTCGAATTTTCCGTAAAAAGTTTTTATTCATTCAAATTTGTTATAAAAAATTCTCATTCGCTCAAGTTTTCTATAAGGTATTGTTATACAAAAAAAAATCTATTTCAATTTAATTTCTTTATCTAGATTTTCCCCAAAATATTTCACTGCATCGATCCTTGTACACAATATTTGCTAAAAATATCGTTATAAGAAAAAAAAATTAATTCCTGTGCACCAACACCTTTGTCCTATCTGCCTATAATACTCACAGTACGCTCCACGGGTGATGGAAAAATAAAAAAACTCGTTTGAAATCGACAACCGTATATACTTTCGCCACCCGAGTTTCATTTGAAATTCGAGAAGACGAGATATCGATCACGCTCGTGTCTAGTACAAATAAAAAAGTCTTTTTCTCTCTCTGCCGAATTTAGGAAGCATACAGAAATATTCCTGTGGAGAGCAAGGTCACGTTCTTGCTCAGTTGCATCTGCAATGGACTTCTCGCGGAGGAGATGCGCGCGATGGCGGCGGTGCTGCTGCGACGGCTCTTCTCCTCGGAATTCATGGACTTCTATCCGAAGGTGAGTCCTGGTCGTACGTTTCATGTCCGAAGGAAAGGATCGACGACGGACGACGCCACGGATGGAGTCAGCGGTCGGCCGCGCTGTTTGCGGTCCGAAAGCGTTACATCCGTGGCAGAGTAAGCCGCGCGGTTGAGACTTTTGCTGCGCCGTCGTCTTGACGGCGAAGCTTTCCGAGTCCTCCGCGCGGGAGTTTCTGAGAGTTGGTCGTGCTGTACAGAACACGATCATAGTATTGAAGCGAACAATTATTCACGAGGAGCCTGACAAAGTGTCCGAACTCGGCGATAAAAGAAGAATTTCCGTTCAACGTTCGAATATCTCGTTGCAGATACCCCCAGAGGCTCAGACCGAGTTGAAGAAGCAAATCCTCCTGTCCGTGCAAAATGAACAAACAGAGGCCATAAGGCGCAAAGTTTGCGAGGTCGCGGCCGAGGTCGCGCGAAATCTCATCGACGAGGATGGCAACAATCAGTGGCCGGAATTCCTTCAGTTTCTATTCCAGTGTGTGAACGGACCGGTGCCCGCCCTCAAGGAGAGCGCCCTCCGCATGTTCACGTGAGTTGTAAACGAGCCTTCAAACTGTGTCCAGTGAAAAGTGCCCTCCTGCGACCGCCTTCACATTTTCACCCTCGTTCTCTCGCGTACACGTTCTCTTTCAATCTCTCTAGAAGTCACTGAAGCCATCTTTGAACTTCGAAACCGAAATTGATAAATCGTTGCAGATCCGCCCCGGGAGTGTTTGGAAACCAGCAGGCGAATCATCTCGATTCCATCAAGCAAATGTTGCAGCAATCGTTGATGGATGCGACGAATTACGAGGTGAGCCCAATGGCAGTCTTAGCGTTGGAAGGACGGCTCGCTCCAAAATCGATCGGAATATCTTTTGGTCGAAGCTTATCGCTGGAACAGTTTTTCTTTTGGTTCGAGTTTGGTTGGTCCGGTTGGGCTTGTTCGAGCTACTGCAACTGCTGCACGATAGCGTTGGACGGCCATCACTGATGCTCAATTAAACTTTGGGCTTCCTCTTTCATCGTATCTATGCCATTTTCAGCCGATGACGACCGTTTGAAATTATTCCCACCGATTTTGAAATCCAGAGCCGTTTCGACGTATTCAGCAGAGAACGTTTTTAATATTCACGAGAAAAAAAAATCGATCCTCGATACGAGAATCCTAATCACGGGAGATAGATACACGGGCTTACATGAGAGTGCGTCTACTCGTCACAGAATCTCCCCAGAACAAATAATACGCTTTCTGATGACTGTAACTTGTGACGTGTTAATTTACAGACAGATACGGAGCGAACATTTATGAGAAACAGAATATTACAGATATTCGGATCGCTAAACATTGAGAAAAAATGTAAGGCTTTGTATACCATGATGTTAAAATTTGCATCGTTGGAACGCAACGCAATTTGATTTTTTTTTCTTAACTGCTCACATTCGTTTGCGGATTTAGCTGCGTAAATCACTTGAGGCCTTAGGTCACAGCAACGGGTATACAATCATGTGCGAATTTAACAATTTTTTTTCGTATGAAAAAGCGATTCACTCATAAAATTAATTACACACCTATTTAGTATGAATATCAAGCTGTTAGAATTTTTTTTTTCGATGTACGAAATGGCCGTCTACTAATATTTTCTTTTGTAATATTTTTTTAGGTGCTCCGCGGCGTGACATTTACCATCCACAATTTTCGACCTAGAACAAAAAACGTTACTTTAATGGCCGTATTGCGGCCCGAGTAAAAATGATTGTGAATACTTACAAGGAACATCCGTCAGGTGACGCCCTTCGATTTTGTTGAAATTTTGATATGCTATAAAGCACCGAAAAGTAAGCGATACGCATTTTTTCTGATCGGCGGAAAAACGGTTTTAAGGGGTGAAACGCACCCTCAAAAATGGGGATGTTTTTCGTCGATAACGTTTTAACGGTACGAGATATTTAAAAAATTCGAATTGCAACAATTTTTATTTTTTTCGTGTACTATACATTGGATATGAGAACGATAACGTTATCGAGGAAAAACGAAAAACACCCCTATTTTCGAGGGGTCGTTTCACCCCTTAAAACCGTTTTTCCGCCGATAAAAAAAATACGTATCGCTTATTTTTTCGTGCTTTGTAACATATCCAAATTTCACCAAAATCGCAGGGTGTCATTTGAGGGATGTTCCTTGCTAGTGAAGGACGTACGGAATTTAAAAAAAAATCGTTGAAGACGCACATGAGCACCCAGAACTAAAAATAATTTTTTCTCCCCTCTTCTACATGAGTTTGCGAGCGAAGTACACAAAATTATTACGAAATATTGATTTCGATGCAATTGGCACAATTAAAAAAAAGTCGCATCATCCGCTAACACAATGGTCTTCATCTGTTTATAAAAAACGTACTTGTTAATAGATCAGAAAAATCGTATCTTCATCGCTGCTAAATCTATCTGAGAAGCTACCGTCGAAATTTGAAGTCGGTCGGTTCAAAATTGTAAGAGCTACGAGCCCGCCTTATTTTGAAAACATGTTTAAAAAAAACAGCGTTAAAACTTTTTAAACAATTTTTCATCGGACCATATTAGTCTTGGGATGTTTATGTTTGCACATCGTTTGAGCTAATAAAAAAGATCAATTTTTTCTACAAAGGTGCATAAGGCCTTGTATGGGCACACCGCAGTGTGTCTCACTGTTAATGTAATGTAAAAGTAATGTCATTTGATATGCTGTTGATGCAACAATTCTTTTTTTTTTTAACATTATTTCTCTATTTTCATTATTTACGAAAGTCTCTTCTCGCAGATTTATGCTGAAAATCTCGTAAAAGGATCATAAAGTATCGTGGAGTTATTATCGCCAGCCAATTTTCCCCGAAAAAGAAGGGCAATTTAGAAGAAAAAAAAGTTAATTTTCGTTGCGTCCCAACGACGCAGACTTGAATATCGTCGTTTGATTTTGTATGTGAAGAATCGAGAAATGGAAATTATGGAAATTTTATTTACACGAATGAGTTTTCGCGCAACTGCGATGGCGCATGACGTTGAAGTTTGCATCGTTGGAATGCAACGATAATGACGCATCACGTTGAAAATTACGTCGTTCGAATGCAACGATTTTTTTGCTCAATTTTTCATTTTTATATTTTTATCATCATCCAAAGTCTTTCCTTTGCGAATTGAGGTGGCGAGTCTCTAATTAGCGCACGTAAAAAGGTTCGAGATATTTTTACAGTCTAAAACGGCCAGAAAAAATGTCAACCATTAGAAAGAAATAATTATCGTTGGATTGAACCGATGCAAACTTCAACATTATAATGGCGCAACGTACAGAATAATTCGAATTTGGGAAAATCGACGTTCACTTGCGAATACACGTCTCTGCTCACATTACTCGACCCATCCGAGCATCCGAGCTTTGCGAAAATTTCATCTCTTTCGTAATTGTGTTTTGGCAAAAAAATGCTCGATACTCAGTTTTTTCACCTTCGCTGAACAACAGTCCTCCATTGGATTTTTGTTTTTCGTAAATCTACATCGGCGCCAAAAATTTCACGAACAGAGAGCAGGGTTCTTTCTCGGGTTACAAACGTTGCTTAATCCTAGACGAGGCATTCCATTTCTGGCGCCTTCTGCGGAGCACGTGGGGTCCGTCTGACCCCCCACGCGTCTTGGTTTAGATCGCTTCCTATAAACAGCAATTGGGTTTATGTAATATGAATCTCTTCGTTTTTTAATAAGGAAGAGAATGGTGTGTATTAAAGTCAATTTTCAAAAACCGAAAGTAGTGAAAAAGTACTTTAAACGAAAAAAAAATGTAAAGAATATGCAAAAATGCCTTTTTCAAACCAAAATTCTCATTTTCCCAATCAACCGAGTGAAAAAAAAATCAAACGAGGTTTTGAAATAGACAACGTAGGGATATAGTTCCGAAAAGCCCAAACCTCTCATTATATTGGAATTTCGTGTACCTACGTATTTTGAGTCGCCGATCAAGAATGTCATATTGAAAATACCCGCAAATTTGATTTTCAAGGTCAACACTCAAGAAACTGATTTTTTAACAGTTTTTCTGTTTTATTTTAGTAAATATTCATTTTAGAAAAAAATGTTTCCCACAAAAGTTGTAGCTTATGAAAATATTGATATTCTATGTTGTATACAATTTTTGTCTAAACCATTCCATTTCGAGAAAAATGGGATAATGGTCCAATAAGTGAAAATTGCTTAGCTTCATTAGGTTCGATATTATCTACTTATCTGTAGTAACGGATCGGTAACAGCAAGAATATAGATAATGTTCATTAGCCCACACAAACCCAAAGAAAAAAAACCAAATTCAAACTGAAACAAAACCAAAAAAAGCCCAAATAACCCAAAGTAAAAAAAAACAAAAAAAAAGCCCACGCAAGCCCAACAAAGTCACCAAACCCAAACAAAAAATGCAAAAATAGTATATAATATGCAAGCGAAACTAAAATAAAAGAAATAAAAATCAATAAAAAAAAACATGCACTGTAAAATTGACTGAATAACAAAAAATGAAAAAATAGTATATAATACAAAAAGAACCCAAATTAAAAGAAAAAAAAATAAAAAGCAAAAAAACATGCAACCTTCCCGCGGTAAAGTGCGTTTTTTATGAATATTAGTTTCGATATTCTCTACGTGAATAATGTCGAAAGTAATGGAGCTAAGCAATTTTCACTTATCCGACCATTATCCCATTTTTCTCGAAACTGAATGGATTTTGATAAAAACTGTATGGAACATAAAATATCAATATTTTTATAGGCTATAACTTTTATACGAAACATTTTTCCCTAAAATCAATAGTCGCTAAAATAAAACAGAAAAACTGTTAAAAAATCAGTTTTCGCGAGTGTTGACCTTGAAAATCAACTTTGCGGGTATTTTAACTACGATATTCCTAATCAGCGAGTCAAAATACACGAGTACACGAATTTCCAAATTAATCCGAGGTATGGGCTTTTCGGAACCACACCCAAAGAATTTGTTTGCAAGTAACTTCGACAAAGATTTATTCGTATTCGTTTGAACCCGAAAGAGCCGTTTACTATTTCAGGAGCGTGCCTTGAAATGGGCGTGGGGTCCGTACGGACCCCGCATGCTCTTTCTAGGGTTAAATTCCGTCGAACGAGACTTTCGCATAGCAGCTGTCTGAAGAATACCGTTTTTGAAAAATACGTTGTCTCACAGGTGAGGTTCCAAGCGGTGCGGGCGATCGGCGCGTTTATTACGATCCACGAGAAGGAGGAGAACATACAGAAGCACTTTTCCGAGCTGTTGCCCGGTCTCGTTCAAGTGACGGCACAGTCGGTGGAGAAGCAGGAGGACGAGGCGCTTCTGAAGGTTCTCATCGACTTGGCGGAAACGACCCCGAAATTCTTGAGGCCCCAATTGGAGGCGATAATGGAGATGTGCATGAAAATTTTCTCGGACGAAAACATGGGCGACTCCTGGCGCCAATTGTCCCTCGAGGTATTGGTGACGCTCGCGGAAACGGCACCCGCGATGATACGAAAAGTCGGCGGCAAATACATCGTCGCGCTGATTCCCCTCGTACTGAAAATGATGACCGACCTTACGGAAGACGAGGAATGGAGTTTCTCCGATGAGATCATCGAGGAGGACAACGAGTGCAACATCGTCGTCGCCGAGAGCGCTCTCGATCGACTCGCCTGCGGTCTCGGTGGGAAAACGATGCTGCCACAGATCGTTCAGAACATTCCGTCGATGCTGAGCAATACCGATTGGAAATACAGGTATGCCGATGACGGTTTGAATCTACCGTATATTTTTTTTTTTTCGTGCGCTTCGAAATTTCCGCAAGCTCCCACGTGGTTTTCGTAAAAAAAAAGAGTAGAATTTCGACAATTTAACAGAGTTCGCTTATGAAGAATCGCCAATCGGCGATGAAATGGAATTTCATCGCTAGGAAGCACAGAAAAACTAGTCAATTTACAATATTTTTTCTCTTCATAATGTTAGGATGAAGAGATTGGTATTTTACATAGAATTGATACGTAGTCTTGTTGAGTTGGAGCTTTTTTATTGAACACTTGATAAACGATGAGGTTATTATTATGGAGGGTGTTAGGCTACTGCGAAGACGCGATAATCAGGGTTATTGAAAAAAAAAACATTTTGCAGGAGTGAGTAAGATTGAGAAACCGTTGGGACATTAATCGGTGTGTACGTTAACCCTCCGCGGTCGCCTGGGGTCAAAATGACCCCAAGCGCAACTTCAAGCCAGAATTACTATAAGTAGCGATAAGAGACATTTTTTCCTTATACTATTTTCCACTAGGGAGCTATTTTTCTTTCTCTGAACTATCGTTAACCCTCCGCGGTCGCCTGGGGTCAAAATGACCCCAAGCGCAACTTCAAGCCAGAATTACTATAAGTAGCGATAAGAGACATTTTTTCCTTATACTATTTTCCACTAGGTAGCTATTTTTCTTTCTCTGAACTATCATATCTCAAGAGTATCGCCGTAAACTTTAACGAAAAACAAATGAAAATTGCATATTGGGATCTTTTTTTAAGTAAAATGCTTTTTTATGCATTGATCCATTGCTAATTTTCTGCTGTTGTTTTAAAATTCGATAAAAATATAATATCGAGAGCGCCACATTCTAGAATATTCGAAGTAATATCCTGAACTTTTGCGAGTCATTCGGAACGATTCGGTGAACGCGGCAATCGCTTGAAACATGGCTGGGGTCATTGCGACCCCCTGTGACCAGCGGCTTACAGCCGGAACGTGTGGCCGCTTTAGTGCGGAACACCAAAGACTACGTTATTTTATCGTGCCACAGAAAAGTCAGCGATCTATTTCCCAAAATGGACTCTTTCGCGTTACATCTGTGGCAAATGAACCATTGAGTTTTATATCGATGGTCTTATCCCCGTCCTGGTGGATTCGACCGCCCGAGTGCTCTTTGGATACCAATGATATTCACGAGTTTCCGTCACTTCCGGCGCGGAACATATTTCATTGACGAACATTGACATTTGCGAAGTAATTCCACTCCTGGAATTCATTGATGAATTCATCGATGTCGACAAATGGGATGGGAACTTCATGTGAAGTTTTAAAATTATTTTACAGACACGCCGCCCTCATGGCCATTTCCGCCGTTGGCGAAGGTTGCCACAAACAGATGGAAGCAATACTGGGTCAAATCATGGATGGAATAATTCATTATCTGCAGGATAGCGTAAGTACGATTGAAAAAAAATGTTCTCGAAGTTTGAATCGCAATAATGCGATTTTTTGTTTATCATTACTTACCAATTATGAATTTATTATTATTTAAAGTCTTTAGTATCCGAATTTATTTATTCGTATTTATTGACTATTATTATTCAAATAGTCATCACTTATTATTATTGTTTCTATTATAACCATTATTATTATTAACTATTCTTATTATTTGGATTATCACTTTTCAAGATTATTCTTAATTAATAAAAAATGTCTCGATTTTTAAAAAGTTCGCGTAATTGCCACAGCTCGAAAATCGAGCGATAATAAATTAGGACAGTTGAAAATAATTAATAGCCATTGCACTCGCTACGATGCAAAGTTCAACATTGCGAAGAAAAAAAAAGATCTTTGGATTCCAACGTTGACGCGCTCGCTGACTCGCCGGAATTTTCTAAGCCCTGGACACAGGTCGGTTCTCGTAAAGATATTCCGTCGGTATTGCGTCACTGGCGAATCGAGCATTCACGTTATCATTGTGATAACGAGGATGTCGAGACCTACCTCGACGTAATTCCTGAGACACGATCTGTGCCCCTCCCCCCTCCATAAAGATAAATTATTACAGTCAATAGTGCATAGTGTATCCATGAAAGATTAGTATTTTATTATGAATACATTATACCGATAAAAATTGTTTTGCAGTGTAAGTAGACGATTCGTGGTACAATATTATTTTATCGTTATGTCGTATCAGTGGGAAATTCAATGTGTTGCAGTATGTGATAAATGGAGAATGGAGGGCAATACTGTTATTGTGATATTGCAAGGGGAAAATATATAAATTAGCGATGTTTGTATGTTCAGGCGTTACGCCTAGCTGGGAAAAAAGTAATTTTCGTGCATTTTTGGGGAAAATTGTGCAGGTTTTCCAATTTTTACTACTTTATATTTTTGAAGAGTAAGTTTTCAAGTCTCTTTTGGAATTTTGGCATTGAACGATATTCATAAATGTGGCAGACACTGCTGCTGCTCGGGAACAAATTATCCGAAACAAAAAAGCGCCTTTAGTTTTTGCATGAAATCATCTAGTGCTTGAACGAAGGATTTAATTGAATATATTTATATTTGAAAAAAATGGTCGCCGCCCAAAGTGAAAGTGTCGATTTTCGGACGCTCATTTGCGTTGCAAATAACCTCGAGATATGGTCACCGATTTTGAAAAAGTCGTTTTGAGATAAACGCGTGAAATGTATTGCGGGAGATCGTCGAAAACGTAAAATCGATATTTTCAAAAATTTCAACTAGGTGTAAGCTCTAAAAAACGATGCCATTAAAATTCGCATAGTTTATCCGCCTATTATTATTGTTTTTTTGGAAAGTAGTAATTTTCGGCTAAAATAAGTTGAGAAATGATTATATTTTTGCAAAAGGAAAATATCCCAATTAGCGACGACTTCATATTTTTGCTAAAGGGTCAAAAAATAAGTCAATTAGCGACGGAAACAAAAACGATGCACTTTGGCTTTCGCAAAGCTTGTCCGTTTATGATTATTTTTGGGAAGTAGAAATTCCGGGCCGCGAGACAGACTCCACAAATAAAAATCCTTTAAATATTTCAAGTATTTCCCGAGCATAAGGGGCCCTCCGACAAAATCACCGTGTGCCAAAAATCGTTTCATATACTGATAAAGAATGAAATAAAATCGCCGTATAAAATGAGGAACAAAATTTAACAAATCGCGTAGTAGAAAGTATCGAAATTTCGTAGATTTCGTAGATTTCGCTTAATCGTATGTTCCGTTATTTATTTTTAACCGGATCGCATCGACCGAACGTTTTCAGCATCCTCGTGTGCGATACGCGGCGTGCAACGCGGTTGGGCAAATGTCGACCGACTTCGCGCCGATCTTCCAGAAGAAGTTCCACGACAAAGTGATCCCGGGATTGCTGGCGGTCCTCGACGACAACGCGAATCCGCGAGTTCAGGCTCACGCGGGCGCGGCGCTGGTCAACTTCAGCGAGGATTGCCCGAAGAACATTCTCACGCCATATCTCGACGCCATTATGGCCAAGCTGGAATCGATTCTCACGACAAAGTTCCAGGAACTCGTGGAGAAGGGCACGAAACTAGTGCTCGAGCAGGTTTGGACTTTTATTTTTTTCACTTGCTTAAGGTATTCCTTTCACGAGCCCGAATATTTAACAATTAGCCGATTTTCCTCCATAAGAACTAAAAATACACTCCGGTATTGGGATCTGTCGAATGGCGGTACGACATCTGGTGGCGAATAATCAAAGTACATTCGGGGCAAAGCCGTCAATAGCAATTATACGTAGCCGTACGATAAAAGTATTTCGTTTCAATTGAAAACATAAAATCGGTGTAAATGAAATGCGCGACGTTTTCTCCGCGTAAAAACTCCCGAAAGGATATTAAATGGGCTGTGAAAGATTGCGAAAGCACTTCGAGTTCGAGTTGGAAGTCCGTTTCGACAAGTTTCCCATTGCAGGGAAACGCTTCGTGTCCGTGAAAAATTATTTCGGCAATGTACGAAATACCGATCAATTAGAAGCTTGGATGAGAGCCTCGAAAATAAAAAAAGTAAATTCAGACATGAAAGTGTACTCGTTGCAGTGTGCGACAGCGCCGGCATCGCAAACGTCGCTAATTTTACCACATATTAAAATGTGCCCTGCCTTCATAATACCTTCGCCTTCGACGAAATTGCGTTGCTTCGGATTGGTACCGGCCCTGCTCATGTCCTCCGCGAAAAGATATTTTTCGGTTTTTTCTTTTTTCCAAACTTCGACATGGGTTTCAGGTCGTGACGACCATCGCGTCGGTGGCGGACACGTGCGAGGAGCAATTCGTCGTTTATTACGACAGGCTCATGCCCTGCCTGAAGTACATCATTCAAAACGCGAATCAGCAGGAGCACAAAACCCTCCGGGGCAAGACGATCGAGTGCGTGAGCCTGATCGGCCTGGCCGTAGGACCGGAGAAGGTAAATTCCTACCGAAGCCTGGCTCATTAAAAGGCCGTCTCGCTTTGGACTCTAAAAAAGGCTATTTTCATGAATTTTTGATAGGTCGATATTGTCGATATTATCGATATTGATATAAACGTTGTTACTCTCAATAAATACACTTACGAAATACATTTTAAAAAAAAATATTTTTTCTAGTCACTATCTATAGACGAAAATGGTAGTTAAAAAAATGTCCTGCGTTATGGTAGTTAAAAGAATGCGCTATTGATGAAATGTCGGAGGTGGATCGTCCGAAACAAAAAAATCAAACGGTTTTAAATTCAGTTAAATTCAGTATGTCAATGCCTATAGCGCATATCATACGATTTTTTATATATGCAAAAATAACAATACGGCGGACATTTTTCGAAAAAAACGTAGTTTTTCACCGTTTTTGTCACAGCTATAGTTGTAAAGAATATGTGGTTAAAATTTCATAATGATCGGTTCAGTAGTTTCGAAGATTTTATCAACAAGCCGTCGAAAAACTTTGTTTCGAGAAAAACGCGTTTAAAGTTTGCTTGGGTTACATAAATACATAAAAAAAAACAGTTTTTTATGTATTTCGAAAGTGTATTTATTAAGTGTAACTTTTATATCAATATCTACAATATAGACCCATTAAAAAATTTACTAAAATAGAGTTTTTTAAAGCGTTGTACTCTCGTCCAGAATTATTTCCTCGCGCTCAAACTCATTGTTTTCCGTTTCCCAGTTTATCACGGACGCGAGCGAAGTTATGGACATGCTGTTAAAGACGCACACCGAGGGCGATTTGCCGGACGACGATCCGCAAACGAGCTACCTCATCTCGGCCTGGGCTCGTATCTGCAAGATTCTCGGTACGTCGAACTGCGAATGGAATTTCGAGCATCGCTGCGTCTTCCTCCGAATATCCACGATAAACGGCGTGTGTTGGTGATGTTGATTTTCAGGAAGCCAGTTCGAGCAGTACCTGCCATTGGTGATGGGCCCGGTGCTGCGTACGGCAGCGATGAAGCCCGAGGTCGCGTTGCTGGACAACGAGGACATGGAGGGTGTCGAGGGCGATCTCGATTGGCAATTTGTCTCGCTCGGCGAGCAACAGAATTTCGGAATCAAAACCGCCGGTTTGGAGGACAAAGCGTCGGCCTGTGAAATGTTGGTTTGTTACGCGCGCGAGCTCAAGGAGGGCTTCGCGGATTACGCGGAGGAGGTGGTGAGGCTGATGGTGCCGATGCTTAAATTTTATTTCCACGACGGCGTGAGGACCGCCGCGGCTGAGAGTTTACCGTGCCTCCTCGAATGTGCCAAGATCAAAGGTGAGAACGGATCGTTCGTTGAGTGTACATTCATTTTGCAGGTTGTTGCTACATTTTTGAAGGGCCTGGCCATCCGTTCCAGCATTGACCCGGGCCAATGCTGAAGAACGGCAAGCAACGAAAAAACCGACGACTCGACGACTAACGACGGATTATTCTTCGCAGGACCGCAATATCTCGAAGGCATGTGGGCGTACATATGCCCGGACCTGTTGAAGGCGATCGACACCGAACCCGAGGCCGGCGTTTTGCCCGAGCTCTTGTACTCGCTGGCTAAGTGCATCGAGGCGCTTGGACCGGGCTGCCTCGCGGCCGGCCCGATGGCCGAACTTCTTCGCATCCTCGACAAACTCCTCAACGAACATTTCGAGCGCGCGGTCGCGAGATTGGAGAAACGCAAGGACGAAGATTACGACGAGGTACACGTGACGAAACGAACGAGGATATCGGAATACGAAACGGGCGTAACGGAAGATAAAATTTTCTTCGTTTTTGTTCTCCATCCAGGTCGTCGAAGAGCAAATCGCCGACGAGGACAACGAGGACATATACACCCTGAACAAAATAGCTGACATACTTCACGCCCTCTTCATAACTCACAACTCCGCGTTTTTCCCGTACTTCGATCAGATATGCGGCCATTTCGTGAAGCTCCTCGCGCCGGAACGCACCTGGGCGGATCACCAGTGGGCGCTTTGCGTATTCGACGACGTTATCGAGTACGGTGGCCCCGAGTGCGCCAAGTATCAGGAATACTTTTTGAGGCCGATGATGGAATACGTGACCGACACGACCGCCGAGGTCAGACAAGCCGCCGCTTACGGATGCGGCGTTCTCGGACAATTCGGCGGCGAGGCCTTCGCGCAAGCCTGCGCCGAAGCTCTCCCCAGACTAATGAAGGTCATCAACGATCCGAAGTCGCGGTTGCAGGAGAACGTAAATCCAACGGAAAACGCCATATCGGCAGTTACGAAAATTCTCAAATACAACAACAAAGCTATTAACGTTGACGAGATACTTCCACACTGGTGAGTGCTTGAAAAGTTATTTGCGCGATTGTAAGCGTCAATTTTTCGACGGGTCTGCGCAGGCTTACGGCTAAAAAAATAACTAATCTTTCGTATTACGTAATACGCAATCGTATTATAGTGGGTTAAAAACCCGAAATGAATGATACTCGAAGGTCCGGTACAAACTTGAAGGGCGTGTGCAAGGTCAAAGTAACGCAAAAAATTTTTAAACAGAATTCTTTCATATACAGGGATGATAGGGTATGACACCCTTTTTTGAAAGGTGTCTCGATTTGATCCTTTGGTGGTAATAAACTAGAATTTTTATTTCTATTTGAAGAAATCGATAAGTGCCATAAAAATACATTTATATTTTACATTTCAAATTTCCGTGCGTACATGCTCGCCGTCGTGATGCTTCTGTTCGTGACGTCACTTGCATAGTAAACATCGATGCTACGTCAATTGTGAATACGTACATTTTTTTGCTTAAAAGTGAGACAATTTCCATCATTGGTATGTTGTTCCTAAACGTAAGAATGCTAGGGTAAAAACACCGGTAAAGTTGTGGATTAAAATGCCAATTGATAGAAATATGAGGAAGACTTGGTTAAAACTTGCGAGAAGAGATCCAAAGTCATAGTCAGAAAAATAAAACTCATTTGTTCTTTTTTGAAGTACAGATGACTATTTGAAAATTTGCTATTAAGGCCGTAAGTGATTCACTCGGAAAATTAATTACACATCTATTTAGTATGAATATCAAGCTGTTAAAAAATATACATTTTTTTTTCGATGTACAAAGTGGCCGACTGCTAATATTTTCTTTTATCTTTTTTTAGGCGCTTCGCGGCGTGACATTTAGCATCCACAATTTTTGACCTAGAACAAAAAACAAAATTTCTCGCCAACCTACATTAGAATACCTAGAGAAGTACGTACGGAATTTGAAAAATATTGTTTTATTTAAAAAGTTGTAGGTATTTGAACTTAAGAAATGAATTTCTAGTGAAAAATTTCGTCATAACTGCTCAGAAAATGAAAAGCTTTCGATCAATCAGAAATTCCGTAGGTACTTCTCTGCGAAACACAATTAGCAACATAACTTTTAAATTTGAAGTAAATCGAGTGAAAATTGTTGAAGTTTTTTGTCACGCCAATTGGAAAAAAAACTGTTTCGAAAAGTTTCGAGTAGTCGGCCATTTTGTACATCGAGAAAATTTTTTTTTCTAATAGCTTGGTATTCATAATAAATAGTTGTGTAATTAATTTTCCGAGTGAATCAATTTTCATAGGAAAAAAAGTTGTTAAATTCGCACATGATTTTATGCCCGTTACTGTGGCCTAAGGCCTTAACTATGACAAACGAGAATATATAGTTGTTGACGCTTTCTTTCACAGGCTAGAGAGTAATACGTTTACCGCTTTCTTTGTTTACTATTTCGATGACGTCACGTCGGTATCCATTATGGCGACTACCGTTTCGCATGTCCGTTGAACAGATAGAACAAGTTTTTTTTTAAATGAATTATAACATTTATTTTGTGTTTTTACAAATTAAAACCAACGTTACTAGATTGCTAATTGCGAAAAATGCCTTATACGTTTTTAGTATTTTTCTTACATCGAGTAAAATACTCTATCCTGCAACTGTCGGTAGCTCAGATCATGTCCTACTATGTGCTGAAATTTCGGTTTAGTAAAAGTCCCACGGTTTTCGAGTTTATGGGCTTTGTTATTTTTTGGAAAAAAAAAATCATCTGCTTTTGGGCTCTCGCATGCGATCCCTACAAATGCTATGAATCGACAATAACTAAACAACTTTTTAAAGTAATTGGCGCGATATGCGTAGTACATTTTTTTTTACATCGCAGGCTATCAAAGTCAGATGGTCGAATTGGTGTTTGTATGAAAATTTTGCGTAAGATCTTTTTTCTGAAGTTTCCTTAACATTTAAGGTTGAAAGGGAGACTTTTCTAGATAAAACGAATAACCAAGAGGATTTTTTTGAGTGGGTCAAAAGAAGTTATCCTTTGTAGAAATGGCACGTGAAGAACCAAAAGCAGATGATTTTTATCTCGAAGACCGTGGGACTTAGACTAAACTAAAATTCCAGCATATACGCAAAAATCAATGGATACGAAAAAAAATCTCTAAATTTTTAAGTGATTCTCAGAAGACTATACTTGGCGAAAAATTGTCGTAGAGCATCAAGGAAAAAAGCAAATTCAAGTTTGAAAGCCTCTAGTTTCGAGATTCGGAGGTCGAATACTTGCATCATTGACCCTTTCTGAGCAAGCTTAAGGAGATGAACGGAAAAAAAAAAATCATCATTTTTGCCTGTCTTTCAAGAGGTCCACGGGGTTGAATAATTTTTTTTCAGCATTGTCACCTTTGCGCTCGTCTAGCTTGATTCTTCCTCTTTAATTTGAGTGGTCGATGAGCTTTGTACAATGATTTTTCGCTGCGTTATCGTCGTTCAAAGCAAAAAAGACATTTTGACTTTGATAATTCATTACTCGGGAATTAACAATCGTACAGAAAACGAAAGAAGAGTTTTGAAAACTTTCAAGTGTCCTCTATAAGGTGTAATTATCATTTTCGATAAACAATTTGTTCGATGCAAGAACCTTGATTCAACAGAGGGTAAAAAAATTACGTTTTCACGGATTTTTGCTAAACTTGAGATAACACAAAACGGATAGGTTCGATTTTTTTCTAAGCTCAAAGCATCCCAAAGAAGCGCTCAAGAATTCAAACCGCTGCGATTTTTCTTTCGTTGTGATCCAAACGATCGAAATTGTTGCTTTTGCTAAAAGTCAATTAAAGGACACATTTTGCATGTTTTACTCGTTTCTTTAAATTGAAAATGTATTTTTTTTTCGCCAAAATCAATATTTTTTCGCAACAAAATGTTAGACATTGAAAAAAAAAATTCAAAACATTTGCGCGGCTCTGTAGAATTCATTGGCGCAGGGCTTGATGATTTTCTTTTGCATTCGCGAAGCCAGAAGGATGCAGGGGAAGCACGCCGCCCCTGAAAAATTCCGGCTACGCCGATGCCCCGATTTCGCGTGGAGTCTACTTCGCCTTGACGTACTTTTTATTTGTTCGCAAAGGCTTTCATGGCTACCAGTCGTGGTCGACGAGGACGAGGCGCCACACGTTTACGGATATCTCTGTGACTTGATAGAGGCTAACTATCCAGTAGTTTTAGGACCGAACAACGCGAATTTGCCCCGACTCATAAGCTTCTTCGCCGAGGCGCTCTTGAAGGACGCCGTAGCCGCGGATAATCCAGTGATGGGCCGAATTCTTAGTATTGTCAGACAAATTCAAGTGAGTATTCGTACAAATTTTACTCTAAAAAAAAAGAACATGCGTCTTTTTCTCTCGTTCTATTTTAATATTAAGAGGTTAGGCTACTGTGACGACTCGAAAATCAGAGTTATTAAAAACAATTTCACGGTCAGGCCACGTTGGAAATTTCGAGTAAATCCTTTCGTTCGAGGCACGAAAACCGCCTCAACATTATGTCGAGCTAATCTCGTGTATCTCGTGCGTTCGCAGAGCAACGAAACGATGTTCCAAGCGTGCATAAGCGCTCTGACGGCGGACCAGCAGAGGGCTCTTCACGAGGCGCTCAGCAGTCAACCGGCGGTCGTTAATTAGCATCTCCGTTAATAATCATTCAATTACCATTTCTTTTTCACTCCGATTGCAAGACGATGGAAGAGAAGAGAAAATGCAAAAACAAAAAGGAAAAAAACAAAGCAAAATACAAGAGAAAGAAAAACGAAAAACAGAGTGGGTTAGAACGAGAGAGTGAGAGAGGGAGAGAGACGGAAGAGAATAATCGTAGGTCCCCTGCGAGGCATCGCATTCGCTAAAGTTTCGACCGGTTCTGCGAACAGCTCCGACATTTCTTAAGTAGCTATGAACGTACTTAAGAAAGCGGAAGCTAACTCGTTCGTCTCAGCCTAATAACGATCCGGTCTCGCTTCATAGCCCCCCCCCCCCCCCCCCATCCCCCAGGCGCCTCTCCTCCCCACTCGTAGAACAGAAGACATTGAACGAGGGAAGAAACGGACAAAAATTGGCTAACTTCATCCGATCGGTATCGCACGACTGTTACTTGTTGATTGAATATTTTATATCTACGTATACACATATATATGAATATTTTTTGCCCCAAACTGGTATATCCGCCCTTGAGGGACTCGCCGGACGTCCAAACGAACTCGAACGAACTCGCTGCAAATCTCCGCGTACACCCGCGCCCCGAAACAAGATAAATAAATACAACCGGACGAGACGAGTCACGGAACAAAATCCTGCGAGCTTGGGTAGCTTGACGAAACGATTTTTTTTCCGTCTCTGCTTTTCTTCGTCTTGCTCTGGCGGAGGACTTATCAATGACGAGCCTGGAGCCGGCAGAAAAAAGTTCGAGTCGCATCGTAATGGAGGAGGGGGAGGGGAGGTGCCGAAGATTTTGGGAAGATAACTCGCGAATGCCTCATTCCTGTCGTTAGTGCAATCAATTCGCGAGAACAGAGAGACCCTCGAAATTGACAAAAAAAAACACAAAATATGAAAAATAAACCGGAAATGACAAACCCTGCGGGTGACACGTCGCTAATTCACGACGAGAAAAACGAAATCATGACTTGTCAATCTAGACGATCCCTCGAGCGGGATCCCTATCGTCCGACTGTAAAGGGCCGAGAGCACGACGAAGAAAAATTTCGATTGTTCCTTTTTTTTTACGACAGCCTCCTTATTCTCAAGTTTTTATAGTTTTTTTTTCTTCTCTTTTCGTTATCGCCGAGGGCGGTTCAAGGGAGAGGATCGAACGGTTCGGCAGCGCGATAATAATTATAAAATAAAATCTATAATATAATATATATGTTATAATTATATATATAATATGTCATTATATATGATATAATTATATACAATATATTATGATTATAAAATACAATTAAAATAATCAGCGCTTAGTCTCGTCGATTTTCGTTTACTAGCATCGCAAATCGACCCTAACATCGAGACTTCTCGTCGAACAGAAAAGTCCTCGAGTTTTTTTGCCTCCTTTTTCGTCACGCTCGCAGCAATTCATATTCACTCGAAAATTTTTGAAACGTCTCGACAATTCCTCGGCAGCGCGTCAATTATCCGCCCATAATTCTCGACGCGTTCGAAGACTCTCCTGAGATCGGGTGGTCATTTTTCTTTGCTTCCGGCACGTCGAATGGCTCCTAAAATTCTTAATTGAAAAAAGTAGAGGAAAAATCGCATTTACATCGACGCCTCGGTGTTTGCGTTCGAATTCACGGATTTGGGGGGATAGGGGAGGAAGGAAAAACGCAGAAAAAAGGAAAATTCTCCAGCTGGCTATTGCGCGACGAGCATGACATTGTGATTTAGATACTTTACGATTAAATTTTAGAATGCGATAAAAATACGTTATTTAATATGATAATTAATCGATTAGTGTTAACCGCGCAGTGTTTTGGGAGCTAGCGTGATAAATCGAAGCGAATAACCATCCGTGAAGATTTATATTTAACAGGCGACGATAATAAGAATAGAATTTAAAAAACGAACGAATGAGAAGAAAAAGGGGAAAAAACTACCGAATTTAGGGTTAAATTTTCGGTGGGGGGCAGTCTATGTTCTTTCGTTCGGATTTTTTTTATCGCTGGCCGCAGGAATCGAAAATGGACCGATCAAACCGTCTACACGAAGGGCAAAAATAATCAACTACTCGTTTCGTTTTTTTTTTTTTTGCGTACTGCGCGAACGGTCGGCTCCTATGGGTGTACAAAGTTTGACTGGAATTGACGAGAAAAATAACTGAAAATTCTTCGATCAATCGCCAATCGTTTTGTTTACTATTTATTTGTAAGACTATTTAAAAAAACGAGTACTTTTGGCAATAGCAAAAGTAAATGTATGACACACTAACCGCGCGGAGCAGCAAAAATGAGAATCGTGACGTAGCGACGAAAAAAGCAAAAATAAGAAGGTAAAGAGAAACGAGAATAAAATTGCGTTCTTTACGGTAACGCGACGAGAGCAACAGACGGGAAGAAGAAAAAACGAAATACATTTCGACTTGTGCGTCGTTGGATATTAAAATTGAAATAAAAAAAAAACGAACAAAAGGAAAACAGATATAGCGAACGATTATTACGAACGAAAGGATCCTTTGCTGCGAGAATATTTTTTTCTACGTATCAGGGAGCACGTAGATGTATGTATATTTATGTGTCAGCTGGAGTCACTAATGGAGATGAAACTTTTCCCTCGCTTAATTACCGAGATGACGACAACGCTGATAAACAATTTTTTTCTGTCGTCTGCTTCGATGTTTTTTTGTCTTTTCTATTCGGGTACTCTCAACACGTACGACAAAATGGACACGGAGATGGCGCGGACATTTTGCGACAGAGAAAAATATATTTAACGATTTTTCAAGTCCTCTTCGGTAAAAATATAGCGTATTTTTGTAGTAGTATTCGCCAGGAAAAAGTTGAGTATTTTGGGGGGGGAAAAAAATCAAAATTCCATTTGAACGGGTTCAACTTGTGGCCGGAAAAAAATTTCGTGAATTTTTTTTTTTTACATTTAAGAATATGGTTTAAAGAATCTTTTAAAATTTTTTTATTGAAAAATATTTATAATTGTAGATAGAATGGTTTGTGCATAGCGCTGTTTGAAAAACTTCCTTCGCCGTGACCACTGCTGCTCTGAAACAAATAATCCGAAATAAAAAAAATCGCACGCATTCAGCTTTTGCATGAAATTATCTAGATTAAAAAAAAATGGTCTCCGTCCAAAGTGAAAGTATCGATTTTCGGTGAATAAAACGTTCTATATTCGTTGATAAAATAACTATGCATCGAAGAATAAATTCCTTCGTTAAAGCACTGCTCTTTGGTATGCAAAAGACGCTTGTAGAATTCAAAGTTGATCGATGCAGTGATGGGATACCGCAGTCACCGGTAATCAAAAAGTCATTTTGTGAAAAACGCGTTTTAAGTTAGCGGGACCTACCCAAAAACGTCCAAAAATTCCTCAATTTTGAACGGATCGACTTAAAACTTTCAGGGAACATTTATAAAATGTTATATTTTGAGAGTCCGTCGAAAACTAAAGATCGATATTTAAGAAAATTCGGGTCCAGTTCCGAAAAGGACACACCTCCGATTAATTTGGAATTTCATGTACTTGTGTATTTTGACTCGCTGATGGCGAATATGATAGTGAAAATACCCGCAAATTTGATTTCCAAGGTCAAAACTCACAAAAACAGATTTTTCATAAGTTCTACTTTATTTCACTAAATGTTGGTCTCAGAGAAAAATGTTCCCTACAAAAGTTGTAGCCTATAAAAAGATGGATCTTTCATGTTCAGTACAGTTTTCGTCTAAAACCATTCTTTTTAGAGAAAAATTGGATAATGCTCCAATAAGTACGTTTTGCTAAACTCCATTAGTTTCGATATTTCTCCTACTAGTTTCTAGCTAAACTCCATTAGTTTCGCTAACATCCATTAGTTAGAAACCAATGGAGTTTAGGGAAATGTTCTTTTTGGAGCATTATCCCATTTTTCTCGAAACGGACTGGTTTTAGACGAAACTTGTACAGAACATAAAAGATCAACCTTTGTATAGGCTACAACTTTCGTAGGAAACACTTTTCTCTAAGATCAACATTTGTTACAATAAAATGGAAAAACTTTTTAAAAATCCGTTTTTTTTAATTCTGACGTTGAAAATGAAATTTGCGGGTACTTTCACTATCATATTCGTGATCAGCGGGAAAAAATACACGGAGACACCAAACTCCAAATTGGAGGTATGCCGTTTCGGAACTTCAAAAATGTCAACTATCTGTGAGCCTCCGACTTTCGACTCAGACCGAAACATTAAGGGGGTACACGTAGCGGTGCGAGAAGGAGAGAGAGATAAAGAGGGCTAGTAGGGCTGACGCATAACGTATTTTCCATCACCTTAAGTACGTCAATGTTCGATAGTTGAGGTATTCCTTTCGCAAAGGGCCGTATTTTGTGGGGGCATAGAAGGGCCCTTCCGAATCATCGGTAAATTGCGCTGACGCCTAATCAAAGTAAGTCACAATCTACTATACCCAACGATAAACTGAAATAAAAAATTGCCCGCAAATTAAGGAGATTTAGAATTTTTTACATTTTCTCTAAAGCGGCTACGAAAATTCTTCTGCTAGTCACATTTTTCTAAGTTTTATCCTTAATATTTTCTTTAACCATTCGGTGACCCCTTGTTTTTATTATCGTTGCGGAATGTTTAGAATTTTTAGACGCGTGAGCAGTTTATATCAGGCATTTAGAGTTGGTGTATAAAGTATTAGAAATGTGGCCAGTGTATCTCCATAAAGTGCCTTATACATGAGACGATTTTTAAGGCTAAATTCTTCGTTAAAAGCTCGCTAACTTGGCTTGAAATTTCACTAAGGTACGAGGATGTACTTTTTACTTCATTATAGACGAAAATCGGTGAATTGTTAAATATTCGGCTTCGTGAAAGGAAGACCTTAAAAAGGCTTGTTTCGCGCTAATTAGTGCCAACCGATAAAATCCAACAGAACAATGATCCATTATATACATATATTGGAACGATTGATCAACAGTTTATTGTTTCTGCGTTTATCGTTAACATTTTATATCCCAGCCATTATTTCTCTAACGTCCCGAACGAACGACCGAAAGCACGATCGCCCGACGTAACGTGTCGCGCATTCTTCTCCACGTTCTCCACCGATGTTGCGCCGGCGTTCGAGTCTGAGGTAAGCAAAAAATCGTGAGGCGATAGCTTATCGTCGATCGCCGTCTGGAAGGAATCTCGAGTCATAAAACAATCGCGTCCGCGACTCTCGAACGATAAGCGCGTATCGATAATTACACACACACACACATATATATATATTCAGAAATTACTTCCGGTGGGGGGTGAGCGCCTCCTCGCGGCGGACACGCGAGAACGGGATGTTTGACAATGAGCGTGTAAACAAAACTGGCTTCATTCCACGCACGTTTCGCAATGTCGCGTTTTTTGTTTGTTGTGATTTCACGTCGAGCGGCTAAAATTGTTTGCGCTTAATGACGAGCGCGAAATTGAAGAAGATGAGGGCTCAATGTTTCGAGGGAAATTTCGACAGCGTTGCATCTGGATATTGATGAAAATCGTACGGTCGTACGAGAATCGTGAGGATATGTAAGATTTTGCAGTTTTTACCCCCGATTCGTCGGGGTGGAGAATATAAGTGCATTGATTTCCGGGCGTGCGTCTGTCAGATTGATTTCCGGTAAATGCGCTTTTTTCATGTTGATTTCCGGTCAACACGCTTCTGCCACATGGACTTCCGGTTAATGTGCTTCTGCCACGTCTATGTCGGGTCAATGTGTTTCTGCCACGTTCATTTCCGGTCAAAGTGCTTCTGTCGCGTTCATTTCCGGTAAATGTGCATTTCCGGAAGTCACCCTGACTTCCGGTAAATGTGCTTTTTACACATTGACTTCCAGTCGAGGTACTTCTGTCACATTGATTTACGGTCAACAGGCCCCAGTCACATTGACTTCTGGTGCTTTTGTGACGTTGATTTCCGGTCAGCGTGCTCCTGTCACATTGATGGCCGATTGCCATGCTTCTGACGCATTGACTTCCGGACAATGAGCTTCTGACACATTGACTTCCGGTCAGCGTACTTCGGCCAGGTTCATTTCCGGACGATCCGCTTCTGTCATGCGCACTTCCGGTTCCGGTATACCGGAAGCCCACATGACCGATAGTCGATGATATTTTCTAACCGTTAATGACGGGTGTCTTCATCGTGTTCAATCACCGCGAACAAAAGAGGAAGTTAATCGAGCCGTGAAAATATACCGGAAGTCTAGCCAAATTTTTACAATGCGATATTAGTGTTTTTTTTCGATTGGTCGCGACGTTTCGACGGACCGCCCTTTAAAAATGCCTACATTCTTCACGATGACCGTTAGTCACGTATATGCGTGCGCGTGCGGCGCTGCGACGCGTGACGTCTGCAATCATCCGACATTACGTCATCGCGGTACAACGTGAGGCATGACAGCAGTCCGCTACGTCGCGAGTGACCGGCGCGCACTGTGTCGCGCAGCCGCTTCTGCAGAAATGTCAAATTGCTCGTTGCGCACGATCGTGTAAATCTGGTGGAACACTATTGAAAAGTTACGCTTTTTCGGACGAAATATTTGAATCTTGGTTCTCCGATGGTGACCATCGCTCGTTTGACGTTTGGCACTAAAACCACGATTTTCGAAGTCACATTGTGATATAAACGGCAAGGAAAAACTGTTTGCTACGACGCGTGTGTCTCGTGTGTGGCGTGACCGTACGGGGCATACGCATAGGCGACCGGCGCTACGAATTCTTCCCACCCGAGGCCGCTGCAAGCGTCTCGCGCGCTAATTTCGAATAAGGTATATATGTGTATATTTTTTTAGAACACTCGGCCTGCACGAGGCGCAATTTGTTGCATCGTGACGGTTGAAAGTTTTTTTTGCTGTTTTGGTGCTTTAGTTGCCTGGAAATGACGCAGGAATATTAATTTCTACAAACATCGATTAATATTATTTTATACACATTAATATCGATTATTGCTTCATTGAGAATTTGACTCGTTGCTTTATTTGTGAATTTAATCGACGATTCTGATCGTGGAGGTCTAAGAGTATCGGAAATTCGATCGATGTGTAACTGAGGTAACATGCATTAACGATAGTTCTTGTGATTTATTGTCAATATTTTGACTTTTTCGTTAACGTTTACGTTTCAATAATTGAGTGAAATTTCGGAAAAGTTAGGTAGAGTCAGGTAACATTAAGTTAAGTGCCACAATTCAATATTAAAAACTATCGCGAAATGATTGCAATTTGATTGAAAACAAATTATTAAAAATTGGGTCAAATTGGACAATTTAATATTGAATGCTTTTTCGAATATAATTGATCTTCAAATTGATTATAACTAAATTGACAAAATATAATTAAAAATAAGATAGAAGTGAAAAATCTCATATTGAATGCCGTTCCAAACATAAGTAATCTCAATATTGATTGCAATTTCATTGAAACAAAAAATAATTCCGAATATAATCAATCTAAAAATTGATTGTAATTTTATGGGAAAAAAATGAATTCGAAATTCAGTAAAGTCGAACACTTTCATAGTGAATGCCATTCAAATATAACTAATCTTAATACTGATTGCAATTCGATTAAACCACAATTAAATAAAAATTCAGTAAAACTGCACAATTTCATTTTGAGCGCAGTTGTTTATAAAAATAATTAAGATTGATGTAAAAAGTAACGTAAAATCTCATTTAAGAAATGTCAATTTAAAACCTCACTAAAAAAAGGTGGATTGAAAATAAAGTGTTGTTCGATTCGACTTTGAATGCTGTTTTTTCAAATGTTAAGTTGAGTCAAAATAATTATGTATTTAATTATTTTTAATAATTAAGTATTTAATTATTTTTAATAATTAAATACTTAATTTAATAATTTTGAAGAATCCAAACGAACTCAAACACGATAGAAAAGTTAAGTAAAATTTGAAAATTTAATTTAGAACATAACTTCTGCGAAATTAAATTTCTAAATACTCCAACAAATTTCAAGAGCCCGAACAAACCCAAAAAACGTATGTAAAGTTGAGTCAAATTCGACAATTTAATTTCGAACGGAATTTTTCGAAAATTAAGTTTTGAAAAACAATCACATAATTTTCAAGAACCCAAACAAACCCAAGCAGTGAATGAAAACTTGAGTAAAAATTTGAGAATTCTCTTTAAAACGTCATTTTCGAAATTAAATCTTTAAATACTCGAATAATTTTGAAAAACCCAAACAACGGAAGAAAAGTTACGTAAAAATTGATAATTTTATTCAGAACCTATTTTTTACGAATTGCAATTAATTTCACTCAATCAAATTGCCTTCTACTCATATTTCCATATTTCTCTCCTTTTTTCACATTATTTCATTCAGCAACCAATTTCCCGGCAACTTTCACAAAAGTCTTTCCCCCCGCGGTTTTCGAAAACTGACGATTTTGGAGCAGCGATATTGATGATAATTTCCGATAAAGCGCGAATAAAAAAGTTCGCCAGTGGGAGGAAAGATTGGGAGCATCTGTGCACACACGCCGTCAAATATCATAACTCGGCGCCCGTAGGGTAGGGCGCCGTACGAGCGTGACACCTGTGCGCACCGCTAATTCTATCGCAGCGATCAAGCCCCTAACCGGAACGTCATTATTATCGAAGATTTCATAACACGTATATTCTACGAGCTAGAGAAACGTAAGTTGCGTTCGAGGAAATAAAGAAATGCGGAAACGCGGTGTAGCTTGATGCGTTCGCGTGTTAGCCGCGCAGCTTTTTTCCTTTTTCGTTCGTTCGCAGTGTCGCCGCGAGCGTCTGCTGGGTCAGCTGTGTGTGTAGCGCATGGCGGAGCAGCGATGCGAGTTTCCCCGATATTACCGCGATCATCGTCGACGCGTGTGCATTGTAAAGCGTGAAAAGTCCCCGACCAACGCACGAGGGCAAGTTCGACACTCGAGCTTGTTTCTCGCTGTTCTCTTTCATTGTCGTAAGTTCGACGCGAAGTCCACTTTGCGCTCACGCCAAATGACGTCGCCCAAAATTTCGTCAATTCCCATCGCGTACCCTTTCCCTTCTGCCTCCCGTTCCCGTGGACCAACGAAACCAAAAATGTGGTGCCGCATTTTCGTTAAAAAAACGCGATCAGCCGCGTTTTGCTCAATGAACTTTGACTGGTCGATCGGACCCGCGAGACAGCTCAAAATAAACCATCGCGGATCTTTTTTTCCGCCGAAAGTGTGTCGCTCGTCTCGCTCGCCGTGTTTTCTCCTGCTCTGTTTCCCGATAAGTGAAAATTGCACCACGTGACGCGTACCGCGCGTGCGCGCGACAGTTCGACGGCCGAGAACGCCGCGTAATAATTCGAGAAAAAGACAAATATTGATGATCAAAAATATTATATCGCAGCACTCGAAACGTGTGTCGCTTTATCTTTTTGAAAAATTAAAAAACGAGTCGTCGATACTTCTTCACATGTCAGACGCGATTAAACGGTGAACCGCTGGTCGGTAAAATTTTTGAGGTTATGTCGCGCATTTTCCTCAAACGAAGGCTATGCTCCGCGAAAATATTCGTTTTCCTCCCCTAGAATCCAATATTTTCTTCCCAAAACTCTCAACTTTCTGTGCCCAAAAAAAAAAACGTTCGAATCCGTTTTTCTTTTTGTTCCCACTGCCATGAACAAAAAAGACAGCTCAACATTTGTTCATCGTCATAACTACCGAGGGCTGTTTGAAAACAAAACGCGTAAAAAGAGCTCACTCGAAATTTTGACGCTGTCAAGGAGACACGCGAGCCTGCGAGTGAAATAACTTTTAACGCTATTTGTATTTGTGCGCATCGGAGCGGCTGAGGAAAAGAAATATATCGTTTAACACGCTCGTAGTTGAATTTTAAATCGGTGGACGTTCCATCGCTGGCTGAGTTGATTTTTATTTTTTTTTTTCGAGCGCAGCTTTATACGCAACGCAGTGATTTTTGTTCTTTTTTTTCTCACGTTTTAAGTTTGTGTAAGAAAGTAACGTGTCGGGAAAGTCGCTTTGCCATGTAGGTGGTCGAAATATTAATTTGGGGTCCTTTTGATTTTTACTTATTTTTGTTGTAAAAAAGAATATTTATTTCTCATTACTTCATTATATTTTACTTTTATTTATCTGTTATTGCTATTATTATTACATAAATCAACGATTATAAAAGCATTGGAATAATTTTAAATCAAAATTACTGTACATTTACTTCACGCTTCTTTCCAAACGCGACGGAATCCATTTACGCAAAAGTATACTCGAAATTAATTTGGGGAAATTTGTCGCTCTGTTCGCAGTTTAACGAAAATTGCTAGAAAAAGAGAAAACTTGAAGCAAGTTCGATATGCCGAGAAAAATGGCCAAAGGAAGCGAAGACGTGTCGGAAACAATGTTGCTGACTGGCGCGAATGGGGACGGAATGTTGTGCTTGCGCGAAGATTCTCCGATACATCCGGTAAGTGAATTTAACGAAATGGATGTTTGCACCATTGGAATGCAAGGGAATTTTCCCATTTTTCGCTATAAAGATCCTCAAAGATCTAAAATCAAAATCTCTGTCAAAAGATATTGCATATAATAGTCAAAATATAAAGCAGAATTTTTGTTGCATTTAAACGATGCAATCTTTAACATCATTGGATTTTACGGTACGTTGATTGGATGAATTGTTTGAAGATGATGAGGTTGAGTGAATATGATACCATAAGAGTGGAACTATCATACCGGTAGTAATGGTTGGTCATGATGTGCGAATTGAAAAGTATTTTCATGCTCATGATGGTATTGGAAACCGATGCGACCAATTTTAGTAGAAATGTTGAGAAATATTGTAGTTGGATTTTGATAACTGGACGAATACAGCATTATAATGATGCATTACTATACTCATAGTAGGATAATAATATAGACATACTTATACAACTAATATATTAATAGAAATAAATAATATAATATTATAATTATCTACTACTGTAGTAATAGTAGAAAATAACATATAAAATAACATAACTGTATACTAAAATACCAATATACTAACCGTAGTATATAATATAAAATTATAATTATCTAGTACTACTTGTATTATACTATTTATGTATATACATGCATATATATACTAATACTTGTTTACGAAGGCTTGTTGATAATAATACCGTTGGAGTGCACTATAATTAGTGGTACAAGATAATTTTTGTATCATTCCAACAGTTTAGTCAGCTTTTGAAATACTAGCCTGGTATTGATGGTAATGCAACTCAATACTAATCATAGTTTTAGTTAATACTACTATTAAACGAATAGTCGTGTTGTAACATACTACAACAACAAAAAAACATGACAAAGTACCACTATAAATAATCGTCGTACTACAAAATTCCACTATTGACAATAGTAGTATTACCAAGTACTACGATTAAACATAGTCGTATTAGTGCGTACTACTATTAATAACAGTTATACCATTTATAACTAATACTTATACTAATAATAGTACTACTAATAACAGTACTACTATTAATAGTACTACTATTAATAATATTAAAAAGTATTAGTACTAAGAAGTATTAGTATTAAAAATTACTACTATTATTCATTTGCTAATAACACTATTGGCGATAGTAGTATTTTCAAGTACTACTATTCTTTATAGTAGTGTTTATGAATACTATTATTATTGCTACTAGTAGTATTTATAAATACTACTGTTATTAATAGTAGCATTTTTATCCTACTATTATTAATGGTAGCATTTTTATTTGCTATGCTGCTATTATTAATAGTAGCATTTTTATGTTACTATTATTATGAATAGTAGCTTTTTTATATTACTATTATTATGAATAGTAGCATTTTTATATTACTATTGTTATTGATAGTAGCATTTTATACTACTACTATTATCAATAGTACCATTTTTATATTACTATTATTATTAATAGTAGCATTTTATACTACTACTATTATTAATAGTAGCATTTTATACTACTACTATTATTAATAGTAGCATTTTTATACTACTACTATTATTAATAGTAGCATTTTATACTACTATCATTAATAGTAGCATTTTTATACTACTATCATTAATAGTAGCCTTTTTTTATACTCCTATTATTAATAGTAGCATTTTTCAACTACTGTTTATTAAAGGGAGCAGTTTTTGATGCTACTATTATGAATAGTAGCATTTTTTCATACTACTCTTGTTAAAGGGAGCATTTTTCGATACTACTATTATCAATCGTAACATACTTAAGGGGGGATTGTCTTTTTTTTTCGCAAAATTTACCGCATTTTGGGAATTTTTTTGTGAAGAAAGTATACAACGGAAAACTTGTGAAACTTGGCATATAGTTTTATTGATCTGTTTACTACATACAAAAAAATTTTTAAACAATTTCATCAAAAAATCTGCCTCCCACCCCCCTCGACGCGCGATGGTCCTTTTTTGATGGTGTGCACGATTTCAGCCTTCACGTTCATCCTGCAACAAAAACCCAAAAAACATTTTACTTTAGACACATATAGCTATCGTTCGATGAAGGGAAAAAAAAAAATTGACGATTTGGTGACGTTTTGAACTTGAAGTATCGATTTTTCGAAAAAAATTGATCGATTTTTTGTTATAAATAAAAAACTATTAAACGTATTGCTTTTTTGCTTCATCAAACGATAAAAGGATGTCAGCTGAGCATTCTGTCCAAATTTGAAGGCAATCGGTTGAATAGTTTTTGAGAAATCGTGCACACCATCAAAAAAGGACCATCGCGCGTCGAGGGGGGGTGGGAGGCGGATTTTTTGATGAAATTGTTTAAAATTTTTTTTGTATGTAGTAAACAGATCAATAAAACTATATGCCAAGTTTCACAAGTTTTCCGTTGTATACTTTCTTCACAAAAAAATTCCCAAAAAGCGGTAAATTTTGCGAAAAAAAAGACAATCCCCCCTTAAATTCTACCATTTATAATAGTAGCATTTTTAAACACTACTATTAATAACAGTGGTGTTTTTAATACTTTTATCGTTGATAGTATAGCATTAGTATTAGAAGTAGTATTTTCACATACTACAAATATAAATACTAGTATTTCTGAATACTACTATTATCAATAGTAGCCTTTTTCAATACTACTATTATCAATAGTAGTACGTTCAATACTGGTACTCTATTTTTAGAGAGATAAGTATGTTTGAGTACTACTATAGTATTATTAATAATCGTATCGAAAAGGCTGTTAACTATTAGCTATTGAAAAAGCTATTAGCGATTGAAAAAGACTATTAACGATATTAGTTTCTAAAAATACTACTATTAACAATATTACTATTCAAAAATACTATCATTAATAATAGTATCGAAAATACTACTATTAACAATATTACTACTACTATTAATAATAAAAAGACTACTATTAACAATATTAATACTACTATTAATAATAAAAATATTAGTATTTTTACTATTACTATTAAAAAAATTACTATGGCGAAAATAGTATTACAAAATACTATTACAAATACAAATACAAAATACAAAATACTATTACAAATTACTATTACAAAAATACTAATATTGTTAATAGTAGTATTTTTGAATACTAATATTGTTAATAGTCTTTTTTAATAGCTAATAGTTAATAGCCTTTTTAATACGATTATTAATAATATTATAGTAGTACTTGAAGATACTTATCTCTCTAAAAATAGAGTACCAGTATCGCTAATGCTTCTAGCACTATTTCCAAAATACAATACAACACCAACAAATCCTACATAAAAATAGTACCGGCCGAGCTAAAGAAAAAAGTACCAGTCAACACTATAATGATAACGGAGTTAGATAAGATCAATAATAAGTCCCCCCCCCCCGCCCCTTCGGGACGCAAACATCACACGCGTATCGCTGACGATCAATTAGCAGCATTGAACGCAATTTCTCCGATTTAGCGCTTATCCGACTACCACGCAATGCCGGCATACGTATTGCCTTGATAAACATTATCCGACTCGTTACGCGAACCAACGACAGACAATGTACTAGAAATGTCATTCGTTACTCGATACTCTACCAGCTGAATCGCCGGATCTCAAAGCGACCCCCGACTTCCGAGCGCTCGTAATCACCGCGGAATTCTTTTTTGCCTACCCGCATAACTCGTTCGATTCATCGCACGCGGACTCATCGGCGAATTAAAGTTCTCCGTGAAGTCTAGACTCGTCTGTTAGATGAGCTCACTCGTTTCTCATCATAACCATAACATAAAAAAAAATTTTCTTCAAACCTCCTCCTTTGACCCCTAAAAATTTGTTGTACGCAATGTTTCATCCGAGCAATATCTTCCGAGAAAAATCAGGTGTAAGATTAAAACGGGACACCCGGTATACGAAAGATTTTTTCTGAAGATCTGCCGATTATAAAAAATCAGATGTTCGTAGATTTCGGATAAAGATCCAAAAGAAAAAAAAAACGCCACAGTGCTTTAAGTAACCTAGAAATGGAAAGGTTGCTTGATTCGCAATTTCTCGTGCCACAGAAAGTAACTTTAAAGTTATACCCCCCCTCCTCCGATGCAAACTCCAACGTCATGGACCGGAGGCGACGTTGAACCTTGCATCAAAGACTGCAACGATTTATTGTCCATTTTTTACATCTTCATTTATTTTCCCATTCAAAAGTTTCTGTAGAATTTGGGTCGACGAATCTATAGTGAGGATTCTAAAAAAAATTAGCTATTTTACTAGCCTAAATCTGTCGAAAACAGTTCGAGAGAGTCGAACAGAATGAATTTGATTGCATTTCAGTGACATGCAAAAATATATCAATTCATATAATCTTTTATATATATATTTATATATATATATAATATATAATATAAGAAGATATATATATATGTATGTATGTATGTATAATTTTATATGACATAATAATAACAGAAATGTGTAAATGAAAATGTAAAGTACATTGAAGCCCAGCAGGACAAGAATCTTGAAAACAAAAAAAATTAACTTTTTAAACATCAGAAATGTAATCATCTTTCTATATATATATGTACGTGTACGTGTGTGTGTACATATCTGAATATTAAAATATATGACGTAATTATTATGATAATTATTAATACATTTGATATAATAAAAACACTAATAATTATATCGGCCTTGAGTGCCACTCAGCATTAATGATGATATTGAAGCTTACATATCGTTGGTATGCATCGTAAATATATACTTTTCCGCATTCCCGAATTTTTTTGGCACACTTAGGCTACGAAAGTCACTGAACTGATTTGAAAAATCCTGATAAAACACTCATAACCAAAAACTGCAAAAAAAAAGATTTCAGATGATGAAAAAAAATAGAGAAATGAAAAAATCAAGAAGAATTTTCGTTGCTTTCCAACAATGCAAACTTCAGCACCATTCGTTATTGCTCAGGTCTAGATTATAATCGAGCCTGACTCCCGGGGATAGGCTCGAAACTGAGAAAGTACGATTATTCTATTGTAACGATAATTCTATGATAACAATTATCGTGCCACAATGATAATAACAATTCTACATCGATAATTTAATAACGCATTATATATACGACGTTTATAAACTCGTCAATGTCTGAAAATTGCACTTTTTTCATTACTACATACCAAACACGTAGTTTGGGTTTTTTAATTTTGGGTTTTAAAATTTTAGGCAAAAAAATACGGCAAATGGTCGCACGAAAAAGATAACGCTTGATCGCATTTCGACGACGCAAGCTTCAACGTCGTTGGTAAGACGATACTCACGAGCGTATATCGAATTTCGAGGCACACTCTGGTTTCTATCGACGGCGAACGAACTTCGACGCATCGTTCTTGGCTGCATTCCCACGCTTTTGTTTTTCCGTCTGTCGTCCCGGCGCCGAACTCGTTCCCTCGGCACTCGGAACAACAATTTTTCCACCCCGCCCCTCGATATTTGCCACTTTTACTCGCTTTTGTTTTTTCGTTTTGTTTTTTAGTGCTCGCGGAGCAGCGAACGGACGAGCGACGAAAATGCGATTTTTCGTTGCGTCGTTGTCAGTCGGACACTGGACGCGAAAGGGAAATTGCGGTCGGAAATATCGCGTCTGTTCGGTTCGTCGAACGAAACGATTATTTGTCAAGATGGAGGCGAATTTTTCGGAGACTCGCGCGATTCCTGGCGCGCGGATGCGAAATTATCTCGGTCGATTGGAAAACTCGTTATCTCGGCATCGGCAAGGGGAATCCAATGTCCAATTGGAACGACCACCGGGTAGCTGATCGTATCGCGCATGACAGCTCCGAGCTTGGATCGTGCGAGATTCGCCGAAATCAAAAGTCACCCGGTGTCGTTCGCGCGGACCCGACGTGTCCGGGTTATCGGCGATTTCTGACACTTACGTTCGATTTTTTTGCACTCGAATTCACGCCGCGGCCACGTCGGTTAATTCCATCGCGGCGTTTCGCGACTCGTCGTTTTTTTTTTTCGCGTGGAATAATATTCGTTGTTGCGAAAAAGCAAATACGAAAAACAACATGACGTGGGGAGATCGAAAGGGACTCGATGAAAAAGTTCGCCGGCCGCGCATACGCCTGGCACGGGCCGGTCGAACGAATTTCCTCGGGGCAGCGGTGAGTCAGCAAGGGAGGGAAAAGAGAACAGAAGGCACGAGATTTTGAGTCCCTATGAAACATGTTGATGTTAATTGTTCGATAAATAGCTTCTTAATCGTCGTGAAATTTTTACACGACCTCCTGAATACTTCATGCGAAGACGTACCAAACTTTCTGAATTCTATCATTGCTTCAACCTCCTTAGGGGTTGGAATAAAAAATGATAAGGAAATTCGGAAAATTTGGTATGTTTTTGTATGAAGTGTTTAAGGCGGGATTCTACTTTGAAACCATGAAAAAAACGCTATTTTCGTGAATTTTTTCTGAGAATACTATTAAAGATATCGATATGGGGTTTAAACTGTTCAATACATACACTCTTTAAGTACATAAAAAAACATTTTTTAAATGTATTTTATTCATTTTTTGTACACGTAAAATATGTTTAAAGCCAACGCCTCGAAAAGCAGGTACCGTTGCCGTGGTCGTGAAATCTTCCCGACGGAAGGTCTGAAACAAAAAATCAAATAGTTTCATGTTCGGTATGTCTTCAGGAACCGACCTAACTAGAATATTTTATATACGTGCAAAATTAACAAAATGGCGGCTAAAATACGAAAAAAAATGCGTTTTTTTTGGGTCTTTTTTTGCAATAAAAAAATAGTTCTAATCAAAATTTTAAGTTGATTGTAGTTAGGTCGGTTGGTACACACATATAGAATATGTGTTCCAAATTTCATAAGGATCGGTTCAGTACTTTTTGAGTTATCACGACCACGGTACTTGAAAATGTCGTTTCGAGAAAAACGCGTTTAAAGTTTTGGTGAGTGATAAATCGTAGAAAAAATTATCTTACCCTCAATCAGCGATGCCTGGACCATATAATATGCCTTCGACGTGTTCCAGGTGGGTGTTTTCATCCAATTTAGCCTTTTCAAAGTTTCAAAGTAGAATCCCGCCTTAAGAGGTCGTGTTAAAATTTCACGACGATTAGGAAGCTCGTTATTAAAAAATTAACATTTTGTTGAGAACAATTTTTGAAAGAAATTAAACAAAAATTTATCAATAAACTTCGTTTTGTTTCCGTTGCTTTCAGTATATTGTAGATATTACAAAATTGAGAGGTCAAAAAAAACTTGTTGCAAAGTTACATCAGTTTCCATAAGACGACATTTAATTTGTGACTGTTAATTGTTCAATAACGAGCTTCCTAATTGTCGTGAAATTTTTACGCGACCTCTGAAATACTTCGTACAAAAAGGTACCAAATTTTCCGAATTTTTTTATCATTTGCGATTTGGGACTCAACATCCTTAAAAAAGTTCTCGGCTTTTCTCATCGTTGAGCTTCCGGTGTTCCTTTGGTGTTCCAAAATGTTTATATTTGGTTTCGAAGAAAATTGATCTTTTCTCAAGAGTGACGAGAACGAAACCCAAACAAAGTCCTTCCAAACCAAAACAAACTCGTCATAAGCCCAAGCGAGCAAATCCTTCCTAGACCCAAACCCAAGCAAACCCAAACCAACACTTCCTAAACCCAAACAAACGCTTTCTAGATCCAAACCACCCCTCACTAAATCCGAGCAAATCCTTCCTAAACGCAAACAACTCCTTCCCGAGCGCAAACGAACTCCTCGAAGCCAAACGAATCGATACTTCGTTTATAGAAAAATCGTTCACGCGTGCGGATTGTCAAAATAATAAAACAGAGTTTCTCCGTTTTATTATTTTCTCCCTACTCGATACAACGACACGACGATCGACGCACCGACAACAATAAGCCGGAAACGCACGCAACGAAAAGAAAATAATCGAAAAAAAAAAGTTTACTCTCGTTACGAAATAATTCTACGTACTTAATTCGAGCTTATGCGACACCGATCGTATATGCAGACTGCGAAGTCGAGAAGAAAATAAAATTTCATTCTTATGCCAGCTCGTGCAGCCTTCTAGCGCGTCTAGTCGGTGCGCGTCGTGTATATGTAACTCTGGCAGCTTATAAATATTCATACAACGCATTTTTTCTCTCTCTCTTTACTTCTCTCTGTCGACGACAAATTGAAGACAGGAAATTATCCTGCACTCGTCGTGTTGCGCCTCTCCAAAGTGATGCTCGTAAGAACAAGACTTCGTTCGGGGTTGAAAAGTATTTCAGAAAAATGTTTCTTTTTTTGTTTTCAGTCGATCTGCAAGGAAGCACCGTTCAGCGATGATGCGGAAGCCTGCACGGAAGCGGATGCCTGCGATTACAACACGAAAATCACCCTCAAAATGGCTCGAAGTGGCAAAGGTTCCATTTTTTTTCTTTCTTTTCTTTCCCGTCTCTTTTCTTCGTCCCACGAGCTTCGTGCGAAGATCGCGTTTGCTTTCAGTTCCCAGGAAGATAAGAGTGTACGCGGACGGTATTTACGATCTGTTCCATCAGGGCCACGCGAGACAACTCATGCAGGCGAAAAATGTTTTTCCAAACGTTTACCTCATCGTCGGAGGTGAGTTTCGTTGGGTTTGGGCTTGGATTTGGGGACATTGCTGGAGCAGGGAAAACAATTCGGTTCAATTTGTACGATCGCAGTGTGCAACGACGAGCTGACGCACAGTAAGAAAGGCAGAACGGTTATGAACGACGGAGAGAGGTACGACGCGGTGAGGCATTGTCGTTACGTCGACGAGGTCGTCAGAGATGCACCGTGGGAACTGGATGAAGAGTTCATCGAGAAACACAAGGTAACGCCTCTCGAGTACAACGGCAGCGCAAATAAAAAACAATTATATTCATCCTCGTTTGCTCGCGACCATTTCACCGGAAGTTCTCGGAGCTAAACGACTTCCGGCGATCTTCGAACTCCGGCCTGAAACCTTCGAGTACTACAATGCACTATGAATTATTGAGAGCCTGTTACTTCTACAAACTTCAGTAAAAAAAAAGAGCGAAATTTTATTTCAATAAATTTTAATACGCCGAAGAGTTCACTGAAATACGATGGATTTAGAATTTATTCAATTAGACCATCATTAACGTAACAATGTACGTTTGTTTCTACAATTACTGTATCTCCGCATTATCGAAAATATTCCATCAGTTTCACGTCGAGGGCAAAAGTTTCGTTTCCTCGAGAGACGGGGAAAAACGTCTCCGTTACGGCGAGTTTGATAAGATTTCGTCGTTGCTCGATTGCAGATCGACTTCGTCGCCCATGACGACATTCCGTACATGACCGACGAGGGCAAAGACGTTTACGAGTGGATAAAAGAACGGGGCATGTTCGTGGTGACGCAGAGAACGGAAGGGGTCTCGACGTCCGATATCGTTGCGAGAATAGTCAAAGATTATGACATGTACGTGAGAAGAAATTTGGCCCGAGGCTACAGCGCCAAGGAATTAAACGTCTCCTTCCTCAACGTACGTTTCCAAAAGTTACTACGGGCTCGAATCTCTTTTTTTCCACCGCCGACGTAAGACTGATCTAATCAGTGAACGTTGACCTTCGCTTCGGATTTCTTTGGGTTCCCAACGAAACGAGCCTCGCATTGACCTTTGTTTTTGAATCGTTAATGAAGAAGAAATTCAAGTTTTAAATGAATGTTCGGTAATTCATTAACCGTCACGGAATTACGGACACTACGAGAGCTCGTTATTCGATTTATTTTGGTCGGGTGGTTACGATTTTTGCATCGCACCGATAAAATCACGAGATACTTGACCCCCTACCGACGAAACAGTTAGCTCTCTACTCCCTATCGACAAAATCACTAGACGGTTTGTCTAGTGTCGGTTAAATCACTAGATGATTTGCCGAGTATCGACAAAATCCCTAGATTATTTGCCTTATATCGACAAAATCACTAGATTTATGTATAGTATCGGCGAAATCACTAGATGGATGCCTAATATCGGCGAGATCACTAGATTGTTGCCTACTATCAGCGAAATCGCTAAGTTAGTGTCTAGTATCGGCGAAGTGACTAGATTGGTGCCTAGTATGGTAAGATCACTAGATTGTTGCCCAGTTCCAGTGAAATCACTAGATTTTGCCCAGTATTGGCAAAGTCGCTAGATTTTTGTCGAGTTTCGGCGAAATCACTAGATGGATGCCTAATATCGGCGAGATCACTAGATTGTTGCCTAGTATCAGCGAAATCGCTAAGTACGTGTCTAGTATCGGCGAAGTCACTAGATTGTTGCCCAGTTCCGGTGAAATCACTAGATTTTGTCCAGTATCGGCAAAGTCGCTAGATTTTTGTCAAGTATCAACAAAATCACTAGATTTTGCCAAGTATCAACAAAATTACTACATTTTCCCAAGTATCAACAAAATCACTAGATTTTGCCAAGTATCAACAAAATCACTAGATTTTTCCAAGTATCAACAAAATCACTAGATTTTTCCAAGTATCGACAAAATCACTAGATTTTTCCAAGTATCAACAAAATCACTAGACTCTCCCAAGTATCAACAAAATAACTAGATTTTTCCAAGTATTAAAAAAATCACGAGATTCTTGCCAAATATCAACAAAATCACTATATTTTTTGGCAACTATCAACAAAGTCACTATGCTTTCGCCAAGTATCAACGACATCACTAGATTTGTGTCAAGTATCAATAAAATCGCTAGATTTTAAACTAATATCGACATGATCACTAGAGTTTCGCCAAGTATTATCAAAATCACTAGATTTTACCCCTATTTGAGGAAATCGCAAAAATGCCATTTGATAAAATCACTAGAATTTACCCACGTGCGATGAAATCGCCAGATTTTATTCCCTAGCGGAAAACCCCAGTAGGTTACCTCTTATAGGTAAAGTAACTAGATAATTGCCTTCTCATAGACAAAATCACTCGATATGTATTCTCCATCGATAACATCATTAGATTGTATCGCGTACCGACAAAATCACTAGGTTTCGACCCGTTGCCGACAAAATCCCTAGATGTTTACCAGTCACCGAAAAAATCACTAGATGTTTGCCAATTACCGAAAAAAATCACTAGATTTTTACCCTTTGTCCATTAAATCACTAGATTGTTGCCCTTCATCGATGAAATCTCTAGATTATAACGCTTACCTGTCAAATCCCTAGATATATATGACCCCCGGGAAAAGCCACTAGATTTTTACGGCTTATTGAGAGCCACTAAATATTTACGACTCACCAACAAATTCACTAGTTTTTTAAATCGATAGATATTTACCCCCATCGTCGTAATCACCACATCGTTAACCCCCTACCGAAAAATTACTAGATCTTCGAGTTCTGCCAATAAAAAATCACTAGTCTTTTACCCCTACTTATCGACAAAGTCACTAGATCATACCTCGTCGTTCAAAGACTGACGAATTTAATTGCGATTTAATAACGATGTAAAAAGAAACGTTGTGTGTTTACAGGAGAAAAAGTTTCGCCTTCAAAACAAATTCGACGATCTGAAGGACAAGGGCAAGCGAGTAATGGAGAATATCGGCGAGAGGCGTATGGACATGATCAGCAAGTGGGAGGAAAAGTCGCGCGACTTCATCGACGCGTTTCTATTGTTGTTCGGGAGGGAAGGACGATTGGTGGGTAACGTCGCGGACGTAGGAATATTTTTTTTACTCGCATCCTACGTGACGATCGTGATCGTCCTCATGGTTGTCGGCTTCTCGTACACCACTGGCCTTTGCATCAAGGGAATAAAATGCATGTTGCACTGAGTCCGGTGCATGGATTCCATTGAAACCCCGCAAGAGAAACGAAAAAGAAAAAAACGCGGACCGTTCCCTCGCGCGCCTGTATTATATATTTTATTTTCGCTTCGTCTCTGTCTCGTTTTTTTTTACGCCATCGTGTGTCCGCTCGTACACGTTCAATCATGATATTTATATACTCGAGAAGGATTATAATGTTCCTAGCGCTCAAATAAAAGAAAATGATTTTTTACATTTTTATGCGGCTTCGCTTGGTCCTTGATTCGTAGTCTTGTCTCTCTTGGCTTTCGTAGTTGAGCATGCGGTGTTTTTTCGGTTTTTTTTGGCTTCCATTAATATCTCATTCGCAGTAAGTACATGTTTTCCCATGACGATTCGTTAATGCAAACTCGCGAAGAAATAAATCCAATTAGGGGTAACGTGGGGTTTGAAGGGCAACGAAAACATATTTGCTCTTATTTCTTTTTAAATATGATTAAATCGTTATTTTATTCAAACTTTGAGCATCTAAAGGTACATTTGAAACATTTTTATACAGTTTCGAAGTTTTTCATTGAAAAACTTGGAAAATTCATAGAGAATTGGTTTTCGCAGACCCGTTAGAAAAAAGTATCCTCGCGGTCGTCGAAATAACTCGTGATCGAACGAAGGATTTCAAAAAAATTGAAATTTTATTTTTTCGGAGCGTTGCATGCAAAACGGTACGATTTTCGGTAAAGTCTAGACCATTTATCGCCTTGCAAAATAAGTTGTGATAAAAACAAATTCTTTGTTCAATCGCTGGTCCACACTATGTAGAAAAAGTGTGCAAAATTTCAACAAGATCGGTGCATTTATTTTTCAGAAATCCTGTCCACCGTCTTCGAACGTACAGTTTTGAGATAAAAGCGATTAACGTTTGAAGTAGGAATAAAACGGAGACTTTTTTTTAAACTTACGTGCAATCGTCCATTCCAGCCCCGTTGGGAGAATATTCTCGACATGTACTAATGCATTTTTTAATAGATTTTTTGAAATTCCTAAACTCATGTACCCCTTAAGGTATTCCTTTCACCAACCTGAACACTTAACAAGTAACTGACTTTCGTCTATAATCAAGTAAAAATGCAGCATACTGGTAAAATTTCAAGCCAAACTACCGAAACTTTTAACGCGTTACCCCCACTCGTAGCGCAAAAAAAGGCCTTTTTCATGAATTTTTTTAAAGAAAACTACAAAACTTTTTTAATCGATCAATATACCATCTTAAAGAACACATCTTGAAGAACTTTCAGTAATTTTTTTATTGAAAAATATTACATTGTTTAGTGGCAAATGGCCGTCAATGAAATAATGTTTTTATATACACGGTTTGCGGTGACCAACATTGCGGCGAAGTGGATCATCTGAAAAAAAAATGCGGATGGATTTAGTCAAATATAAGTATAAACTAGTCTTTAATCGAAGGATTTTAAAAAATATTCATTTTTCACAAAATGGCGGACAGTCAAAGTTAATGGTTCGATTTTAACGAAAAAAAACGGCCGTTTTTTGGCTGTAAAACGGCCATTTTTTTTCGAAAAAAAAATCGAACGATTAAAGACTACATTTTTATGTATTAAATAAGGCTGCAAAATTTCAAGAAGATCGGTTCATTAGTGTTCGAGTAATCTTGGTCACCGACTTCAGAAATGCCATTTTGAGAAAAACGCGTTTAAAGTTTCAATTTCAGTTTACACAAATAAAATATTCTTCTCTTTCAACGCTCATATCTCAGTCAATTTTGTTCGGATCGACTTGAAATTTTCAGGACATATTCTCAGATACTCATACTTCAAAAAAATGCAATAAAAAAAATCGATTTTTTCAAAATCGCAAGTGGGGGTAACCCCTTAAATGCGTTTTTCCCTGCTTTATCACATTTTTTCGTTTCCGGGACGCAGTCGACGATCTGGAACGAGAGCAAAGGCCGTTTGATGCAAGCGCTCTCGCCCCCCGCGAGTCCCAAGAGGGCCGGGAGTCCGAACGGCAGCAGTAGCAGCAGCATCAACGACGAAGATCAGACAAGGTACAATGGACCGCGCCGTGAATTGGCAAATAAAGAAAATACCGAATTATCTTTTTTTTTCTCCCGTTCAATGTCAAGCAAAAAAAGCAGATTTATCTCCACCAGCAGTTTTTCAAAACTTTCCCAAAAAACAAATTCAAAAAATGGCGTTCTCTCTGAACCTTAAGCGGCTACATCTAGGCTCTGAACCTTAAGGGGCCCTAGAGGGCCGAAAAAAATGGCCGAAGTCGGACATTTTTTTCCGGGAAGCGGATGGTAAAAACGAAACGCATTTTTTTTTATACAAAGGTACATGTATTGAGAGCCTTTAAATGAAAATCACCAAAAGACACGGAAAAACCGCCTCAGCGGCGAATCTAAGCGAGTGCGTGACACACGTGACCGAATTATTCCTCGAAAATTGTACGATTTGCGATCGTTGCGCCAACGTCAGTACCGAAAAAATTGTAGAGTACTCGAGTGTACTGATTTTCAATTGTTTTTCAGTCCACCACCGAAGAAGAGCGGGCGGTACGAGTTTCCCCAGACAAATCACTATCTGAGCGACGACTACAGTGACGACGACGAGGCGAATCAACACTCGAAGTGATAGCGATCGGAAAGAAAAATCGCCCGCGACTCGATTAATCTATGACCAAACTCTAGTGGGGATCGACACGAGTCCCTCAACAGACACGCGTGTCCTCGAATATGAAGATCAAGACGGATCAACACGAGGACGAAGAGGAGGGAGATAAATGATAATTTAAACGATGGAAGTGAGAGGAGATGCAACTTGTTATTTAAGATCGTACAGTATGCGCGATAGGCCTGTCGTCGCGTTATAAAACTAGCGAAATCATAGATTTGGGAGTACTCACGAGTTTATTGACACGTACAAAGACGAAAAATTTTCGCCCTCGCTCCTCTCCCCCTTCTTTCTCCGCTATAAATCCGCCCTAGCGAGGGGGGTGGGGGAGACACGTTTGCGCACGAGCATCGCGGAATTTCGAATAAAAATGTAGGTACAGATAGCCGCGTCCGAGTTGGATAAACTTAGGTTTAAGTTTCGTTTTGTTTTCGAACGTCGGGCTCGAGTTTATTTTGTTGGCCGCGTGCTCGTTTTTCCGCATTGAGAGCAGAGGGAAAACCTCATGATTTTGCGTCTGTTCACGAACGTAAATTCGCGAGCTTTTCCCGTGGACGTACGTATGGCGCTCCTGGTGGAGAAAGCGCGAAGCTGTCGAAACTCTTGGCCAGTAGCGTTGTGTGTACACAGCGTGGCGCATTTATCTTGAGACATCGAAAAAACTCAACAGCGAAGCAAATCGAAAAATCACGACGTATCGAGTAAACTCGAGGAGTAAAACGGCAACTTTCTTTTACTCGCCAGCAACGTCACTTGAGTGTCCAGCTTCGATTTTGGTGAAACTCTGAATGCGATAGAGCATTGAAAACTATAGACACGTGTTTTTTTCGGCGGAAAAACGATTTTGAGGGAGAAAACCACCCCTCACAGAAAGGCGTGTCACAAGTTGATTTAATTGTTTTTTCCCATACTACTATAGTGGATTTTTCATTGCTTTCCATTAGAAGAATTTTGGTTTTCTTTTCTTTCTTTTCTTTTCTTTCTTTTCTTTCTTTCTTTCTTTCTCTCTTTTCTTTCTTTCTATGGTCGACAGCTTGTGCAGAAAAAAAAAAGAATACGTGTCATTGGTCCATGGCATAGGCCCTTTTGAACCATCGGCAAATTACAGTGGCGCTAGATAAAAAGTCACAATCAACCGTTATACCCAGCGACAAACTGGGATAAAACGAATTTCGCGCAAATTTAGTAAATTTAGACATTTCTTCCGAAAAGTTCGCGGCTACGAAAATTCTTCAGCTAGTCACATTTTCCATGTTTTATCATTAATATTTGCTTTAAACACTCGGCGACACTGTTTTGATCGACGTTACGGAATCGTTGGAATTTTGTACACGCGTTGAGTAGTTTATATCAGGCATCTGGAGTTATGCAGTGCATAAATGATTAGACAGAAATTTGGCCAGCGCGTCGTCTCCGCAAAATGCCGTATAAATGAAGACGATTTTGCGAGTCGTGAATTGTCGTTAAAAGTTTGGTAACTTGGGTCGAAATTTTACCTGTATACTGGAATGTATTTTTACTTGATTATAGAAGAATATCAGTCAATTGTTAAATACTCGCGTTCGTGAACGGAATACCTCAAGTGATGTTCCTTGTCAGCGAACTTTTTCAAGGTGATTTCGAGATCAAACTTTTTTAAGTTTCGACCAAAAAAATGTATTTCAAACGGCATCTCGTTCTACGCAAGAAACGAGTTACTTTTGCTCGAAACCTTTTAAATCGGTCTTTATTTTCGCTTATTTTTTTTAAGCTTTTCATTTTCAAACGAAGTGACTTTGCGCTTGAGGACTTAGGTCTCCAGTAGGTTGCTGACGATTTGATGAGGCACGTTCACACATAATTTTCAACTTCTTGTGGCATAAAAAAGTGGCCTAATTAAAAAATGTTTCGGAACAAAGTTACCTTATTTTGCCTACAATAAGATGCTGTAAAAAATGTGGTGTACATTTTTGAGATATGTTGACCTTGAAATCACCACGAATAAAAAAAATTATTTCGCCTACTCCGCGTTCGAATCTACGCGATACATGGCCCGAGATTTTTCGATTCGCTCTTCGTAAAAATGACTTTCGTCTCATGATAATTGCGACGCCCTGTAAGCTTTACCCTCTCTCACTTTTTTCAACGCTGAATTTACGGACAAATTAGCGCTCGAGGAATTTCAGAGTCAAGCGGAGACGAGCTTATTTCGCCATCTAAAAAAGAAAAAGCGAGCACTTTTTTACGAAAAAATCTCCGGTTGACACTACGTTGCGTTACACTTGGCAACGATTGACCTAAAGCGCCATTGTATTTGCTCTCTACCTGCACTGTTCAACGAATATAAGAGGGTAAGACGAGGGCGAAGATTTCGCCCCCTCGGGGGCCACCGATTTTCCGATGCTTTTTGTCCGAACGAGACGCGAGTGAAATTCTTTGCTGCGCGGTGCAACAAAAAAAACGCGCCGAGTTACCGAAACTTTCGATTACGGAGCTTCGGGAAAACGAGCGTCGTTTGTTGCTGGGGGAGAAGTTTTTTTCTTCTTTTGTACAGACTCGCGCAACAGTGCGCGATTTGACGATAATTATGTACGCGAATACGAATATTTGCAATTGTGACACGTTGATCGAAGCGTTTTTATAACGGGCAGGAAAATAATACTCGAACGAAAGAGGAAGAAAAAAGAAACAAATAAGATGCACACTCGATGTTAATAAACATTTGTCTCTCGCTGCCTTTATTCTTTACTTGCTGTTTCCTCCGCGAGGGGCGCGCATTGTCACGTGCATAGGTAAGTCGAAAACAAGAACGAAAAAGCATCGGTTTTTTTTCGATGTAAAACATCGAAACGTTGCATCGCTGTTTTACGATGCATCGAGCAAAAACATCGATGTTTGCGATATGGCGCAAAACAAAACCTTGACGTTTTCTGTTGGTCAAAAGTACAAGACAGAATGCTGATAAAATCCGATATTATCCGAGGTTTTTCATTAAATTGAATTTTATTCGTGTCATATAAGTTTTATTTGTTCTAATCGCGATTTATTTTTGCAAAATTTAGATCACAAGTTTTCCGTTAGTATAGGAAGTAAGGCCCTCGATATTTCTTTTTTCATTGGGAAGGAAACGATTCTGTCTTCTGTTATTTTTTAAATTACAAAATATAGTGTGCCAGTGAGATGTTATGTACACTAGCGCCACAAGTAAATAACATCGGCAAAACATTGTCGCCACTGGTGCCATCTGTGCTTAGAGGCTTTGGTGTCATGTTGTTCTTTCCTTCTTCCATAGAAAGAGATAAAAATGATGTGAAGAAAGCCTAAGAGCCTACGGAGCCTAGAGACCCAAACATGAGTCAGAGTGCACAGTGCGTTGCGTTCAAGATCCGTTTGCTTGTTCTAAAATTCGATACATCGATGCGTCGTTAAGCATCGATAGTAAGCAATGTATCGGGTTGATTCGATGCATCGATGTTTTCGATGCATCGATGTTTTCGATATATCGATGTATATTGAGCACTCCTAATAGAGACAGGGATTTACGGGCAAAGCATGCCGTTATTTGTACATTTTTGTCAATTCATTTCGTCTTTTGTTCGAAGTTCTTTTCATTTTTAATATATATTGCTTATTGAATATAATAAACTGCAAAAACCATTTATGAAAATGACAAAATTCCACAGAATTCATGATTATTCGTTAACTTTTGTTTCCTTGGTCTGTTTATTTGTTGTGCTCGTTTTTTTTTACATGTACAAGGTCGACATAACCTCACAAATTTTCAAACGAAGTTTTCTCGCACATGGTCAAGTTTTTTGTATGAAAAACGAAGCGTTGAGCTCCGTAGAGTTCCCTAACACAGAGCTTGACGTTTTTTTTGCCTTAAAAACGATCAATCTTTGAGAAACCTCAGTTCGAAAATTTCAGCTATCTCTCTCGCACTTATATGTCACGTGGTACATCTTATATGACCTTCGTTATGTTTGTTTATTGTGATTGTAATTGTAATTAACTACGTAACATAATTCCCGATAGCCTAAATCTTTTTACAGACTTCAAACTGCGTTTCCGTCAGTCCTGAATTTACCAATAGGCTGTATAGGCAGCTGCGTAGGGGCGGCGGATTATAGAGGCACCTAAAGAGACCTAGGTAAATAGTAATGATTAAGATAGGAGGGGCCGGGCGGCACAAAGTCAAGTGGCCTATACTTAAGAAAAGTATAAATCCGGCACTGGTTTCCCTCCAAGATTAATCAAAATCCATCCGGTAGATCTTGAGTTATAAAGGAACATATACGAACACCACGGTTTTATTATTTCTAGAGAAGATGTATATACATGTACCGGATGTCCCATTTCAATCTTACATCTGATTTATCTCGAAAAATACTGCTCCGGTCAGTTGAGCATAATAAAACTTTTAGGATTCAAAGGGAAACGTTGAAAAGCAATATTTTTTCGTCCAAAATACCAAAAAATGGTATTCTAACCAAAAAATTATCAACGTTATCAAAGCATTTCTTGCAAAACTTAGTTTTGGCCGAAAAAATTCATGATCCCATTTTAAAAACATGTGAGCCATCTTAACGTCGTCATTTTGAATTTCGGACCGAAAAAGATTTTTTTCAACGTCTCCCTTCGAACCCTGAAAGTTTTATTGTACTGAATACTTTATCGAAGCAGTATTTTTCGAGATAAATCGGGTGTAAGATAAAAATGGGACACTCGGTATATAAACACACAAAAAAACACACACACACGTTCTACGAATATTTTTCATTCGATCAATTTATTTCGTGCGAAACATGAGAAACGGCGGCATTTTCACTTCTTCGTGCGATTCAAACAGATCCGCTTTAACCGTTCGCAGCGTCACGTGACCGTTCCCTCCACCCGAGCACGCCAAGGCTGTCATGGTCCACGTGACGCGCGCCGCAGCTCCCGCGAATGAACGAGAGCGCGGCGCGTCTCGCGTTAGGAGTGGGGGGAACCGATGAGTAGCCGCGCGGTCCCCTTGCACCGCACGCCCCTCTCGCGTAGTTTTCTCTTCAAGGGGTTTCCGACGTTGGGGCGACCCGATGGAGAACAACAAGAGGAGGGCATGAGAAGTGTAGACCGAAGAGTGGGGCGTGATTGCTTGACGGTAGGGGGGGAGCTGTCACTGTTCCGCCGCCACCGCGGCGCGGCGTAAAAGCGAACGAATTTTCCCTCAGCGCGAAGAACTCCAGAAAAAGAAAGAAAAAAATTCAATAACAAATTGCCGATTCGCGGCCGAATGTTCGGGGATGATCGCGCGAACAAACGAGCGTCGTGTTTTTCTCGCGTGAACGTTACCGAAAACGGTGAGCAGCAGCGCCGCAGTGACGTGCGGCGGCTAAGCGAAGGACTCGCGACGGAGGACAGAGCGAAAAGAAAAAAAAAGTGAGCGACAAGGCGTGCAGTGCAAAAGAGAGTCGATAGATCGCGGAACGAGCCGAAATTTTCTCGCTTGTAAAAATCCTACACAAAGTTCGCTTATTTGCCTCGTATCTAACCTCCCCACAGCGCACTCCCCACCCGCCCGCTTTGAGGCCCTCCGTGTGAGCGCCGCGCTCTCGTGACTTTTCATGCCCGAAAGTTGAAAATCAGTGTGTGCGTATGTGGTTTACCCGTGCGTCCGATGGGCGAGCGATGGATTTTAAATGATAAATACGAAGGCTCTGGTGTCCGTGGTCGCTGATAGCACGCGCGCGCCTCATCGTCGCGAGCGCGTACGCGCTCCGTAAACGAGCCGATCAAACCTTTCGTTTCTTTTACGTTAAAATATATATTAGCCCGTAACGCGCGCGCAAGCAGCAGCCCCGCGCCGCTGAGCACCAGCGTACGACGAAACAACGTTATTAAAGTGGCGGTGGACCGATGTTGTAACCAGACCGATAGGGGCCAAAATGGAAGAGCAAAGCGTTCACAGCAGTATCAGCGATATAAATAGTGAGGAGACGGTCAAGACGGAGCGTAAGTTTTTTTCTTCTCCGATCACTTTTCTGCCGTTTTTTCTCTCTCTCGCTCCGTCTCGCTCGCGCGTGTTTTCCGAGCGAGAGAGAGACGCACGTAGGTGAGGGGGGGGGGAGTGCGCAAGCCGCGTTTACCTTCAATGAATAATCCTTTTGTGCATTTCGCGAGAGAAAAAAAAACGAAACAACAACAAAGAATACAGAAGAATCCAAATATTTGCAAACCTGTCTTATCCTAACCTTACCTCGTCGGGCCATCTCGCGTACATCGTAAAAACCGTCACTCGCGCGTAAGGAAAAACTTCGGACGTTGGACGCCTTCCTGTCATTCCAACGATCTCTTTTGCCTCCAATTTTAACTCCACGCTCTTCTCTCTCTCTTTCTCTGTCTCGCATTTGTAGTCGTGGGTACACGCGAACGAAAGGAATTCGGCATTTCCCGAGAGGCTTTCGCGACCTTTCCTTTTTTTTCCTTTATATTTGGTTCCTCCTTTTTCTCCCTCTCGTCGTTTTCTTCGCATTCTCGGCCTTGACACATTCAGGTTTTGGGTAAAATTACGTCAGACTTGATCGACGATACGGCACGCGAAAACTTGCTGACCTTTTTTGCTTTACTCGAAACTCGAGAATTAACGACAAAGCAAAACAAGGCTTGTTCGGGCCCTAGAGATGAAAATTTTCGTTGCTGAACGTGAATTTTCGATGGACGGATCTTCGGACGAATTCGGTGCCTTGAAGCCATTGAAAAGTTCGTTGCCACATGTGGCACGTTTTGCGCTCGAATCGAAGCCGTACGGCGACTAAATTATGTCGGAATCTTGGATGTTCGACGATACCCATGTGCCGTCAACTGCGGGGCTGAAGTACCATTCGTTTAGGCCAAAAAGTGCCAGGCGCTACTTCCGTCTCCGCTGGAGCGTCGTAAGCTTCATAGCAAACGCTAAAAGGCATCCCCTTGAAATTTGCACGCGGCAGTGACTTCTTCCCTTCTTGGAATTCATGTCTTCGATCTTTTTCCCGCCTGCCGGAAAATAATTCATCCACTCGGGCCATTAGTCGATTATTCAAAGCGCCCGAGTTGCCCTCTTCCTCTCTGCGTGCTGTCGATGGGACAATAAATTTATCGCTTGGCACGATAAGCCTCAGTGACCAATTTATCTGCTCTGTGCAGCGATAAGCTCCGTACGCAATGTCTGCGACTTTATCTTCCAAAGACAATGGCTGCGTGCCACTGCAATGTTTCGTGAGACCAAATCGATGCAACGAGATGAACAAATAGAAAAATAAACATACAAAGTCCTCGTTCGGATTTTTCGGAGATTGCTCGATGGAAGTGATGCCTAGGCAATGTTCCAGTGGGAAAACCAACGGTCTTGAAATTTGCATCCCTTTAATGGAATGACATTTAATCCTCTACTTCCTTATTCCCTGAATTGGGGTTTTTAATCTCTAATAAGTATTCTATAGAAATACTCAAGGGACATCTGTAGCATGAAGATGGATGACGATGAAGTTCGCAACATTGAAATGCAATGCAAAAGCTTTCCTATTTTATTTGCCCGATTTCCAGTTCTGCCAAAAATGATTTTGGATAACAATAAAAAAGTTTGCATCATTGAAATGCAACAAAAATTCTTCTCGATTGTTATTTGAAATTTTTTTTGGAAGCTTTTGGTTATAAATTTTCAATAAGGATTCTCAAAAATGTTTCAGTGACTGTTGTAGCCTGAATGAGCCAAAAAAATTTGGCAAACCGAAAAAAAAACTTTGTTGCACACCAATGTTGCAAAGTTCAACGCCATGGAAATGGTAGAGTGGCTTGATTCCCAAATTTGAAGTCCCAAAAAAGTAACTAGGGAGCTGGTAATAAGAAATTCACTATATATATAATAAATATATATACGTATTATTGTATTTTAGGATCATTGTGATTTTTTATATTTTTTATACATCAGTTGTGTGTGCATGTATATATATACACATATAAACAACAATATATATATATACACACATATATATATATATATATATAATGTTATCATGTATAATAATAATAATTATTTGTATCTTTATATAAAGGAAATATTCTTTATAATCTTTATATAAAGTTCCTTTATAATCTTTATATAAAGGAATATTCTTTAAGGGCTTACAGATAGTGCAAATTTTTCAAAATAGCGTTTTTTTGTTTTTGACGGTTTTTATTCAAAATATTACATCTTAAAAATATTATCTGAAAAATTTCAAGTTCCATTCAAAATTGAGAGAGTTATAGAGATTTGTGGGTAGGTTCCACAACCGGCGAAATTTAAAGGCGTTCTGCTCAAAATTACTTTTTCAAAATTGGAAACCTTAATATCACAACAAACCCTCGACCAAACAACTTCAAATTTTACGAGCTTCTTTTACCCACAAAAAGTAGTGCTTGAACGAAGTTTTTTTGTTATCAACGAAAATAGAGCGTTTTTTACCGAAAATCAATACTTTCACATTGGACTGTGGTCATTTAATTTTTTTTCAAATTGAATCATTGAACATTTTTCAACCATTTAAAAAATCATTGAAAAATTTAATTGAATCCTTCGTTCAAGCACGATAGATCATTTCATGAAAAAAATAAGTGCGTTTGGATTTTTTTGTTTCGGATGATTTATTTCCAAGTAGCAGTAGTCCGCGAAGGATGTTATTTTTTAGTACAAAAATTGTAAAGAATACTTCAAACCATACGCTTTTATGTAGGAAAATACAAATTTGCAAACCTGCAGACGTTTTCCCAAGTAACGTTCACGAAAGTTCCTCTTTTTTTCAGCCACGAGCTAGGTATAACCCGTTAAGGGGCTTTACACAATTGTTCATTCTATGTATTCAGTTATTTTATAGTGTATGTATATGTATATTCATCTATTAACCTTATGTAGGAAATGTATATGAGTCATAATATTCATATAATATAATTATATATAAATTATATTATATATAATATAATTTATATGATTAAATAATATTATATCATATTTATATAATTCATTACATTATATAAGTACTACTACTCATATACATTTCCTATATAAGGCTTATAGATGAATCTACATATACATACACTATAAAATAACTGAATATACAGGGTGGACAGTTGTGTAAATAATTGTTTTTTTTAAATAATTTATCTTTTTTTAATAATAATTTTAAAAATAGTTGTTTTTTAATAAGAAATGTGGAATATAATATTTTATATATACAATATTGCACATTTACTATTATTTATATCTTACATTTATTATGTATATATTTATATATTTATATTACTAGTAACGTTACTAGTAACCGTACGTGCAAAAAAAATTCTGTACCGTTGGAGAAAAATAACATTATAATTTTATCATTGAACGATGTAAACTTCGAGTTCGCAAATACAAAAGCGCGTCACCTAGGAATTCCCCAGGATTTTCACCTTTTGTTTGCGCGGGCATTCTCGTTTCCCACGCCGCGTAAGGAAAACGCACACACACGCGCTCACCTGCGTGTTATATTTTCCATTTAACGTTCGAACGCGTAGAGGAAAATCGTGCCCGGTCGTACCGCTTGTTCGCGTATCTCCGGAACGGAACAATTGCAGTATTTTTTCTCATGCTTCTTGTCGACGTTCCTCTCGGCTTAATTAGATCAAATTATCCGGTGTGCGCGCACGTTAGAATAAACGAATTAAAACTCGTTTGGTCGGGGACGCGACGCGTCTGTTGGGCAAGGTCATTTCTCCAGACGATCCGGATAACGCACCGGTTCGATCTGCACGGTCCCGGAAATCGGCGGGGCTGCTTCCGGTTCCACGAACTCCGACGATCGAGTTATTTTTTAAATCTTTGATTTGAAAAAAACTGGTTGTTTTTTTATTGGATTTTTCTGAATTTTCCGTTGTTTTTTTCAATATTTGATTTTTTTTCAATTTTCCGGCGTACAAATTTTTTCGTTGTTTTCTAAATATTTTATTTTATTCAAATTTATCGTTGTTTCATAATTTTTCCGTTGTTTTTCTAAATGTTTCTTTTTCTCCAAATTTTTCGTTGTTTTTTGAATATTTGATTTGTTCAGTGTTTTCGTTGTTGTTTTTTGAATATTTGATTTTCTCAATTTTGCCGTTGTTTTTTTTTTTCAATATTTGATTTTTTCAATTGCCCGTTGTTTTTCTTAATATAATTTTTTTCCCGACGATCGAGTTATTTTTTTAATATTTCATTTTAAAAAACTGGTTGTTTTTTTATTGGATTTTTCTAAATTTTTCGTTGTTTTTTTTTAATATTTGATTTTTTCAAATTTTCCGTTGTTTTTTGAATATTTAATTTGTTCAGTTTTTCCGTTTTTTTGTTTTAATATTTGATTTTTTTCACTTTTTCCGTTTTTTGGATATTTGATTTTCTCAATTGCCCGTTGTTTTTCTTAATATAATTTTTTTCGCCGACGATCGAGTTATTTTTTAAATATTTCATTAAAAAAACCGGTTGTTCATTAATTGGATTTTTCTGAATTTTCCGTTTTTTTTCAATATTTGATTTTTGTCCATTTTCAGGCAATTTTTTTTAAATGCAATTTTCCGTTGTTTTGTGAACATTTGATTTTCAAAAAATTTCCGTTATTTTTCTAAATATTTTATATTTTTCAAATTATTCCGTTGTTTTTCCTAAATATTTCTTTTTTTTTCAAAGTTTTCGTTGTTTTACGATTATTCGATTTGTTCAATTTTTCCGTTGTTCTTTTAATATTTGATTAAAAAAAAAATCCGTTGTTTTTTTCAATATTTGATTTTTTCAATTACCCGTTGTTTTTCTAAATATAATTTTATTTTCAAATTTTTCGTCGTTTTTTGAATATTCAATTTTATTCATTTTCCGGTTGTTTTTTTTTAATAGACGATTTTTTCTCAATTTTCCGTTTTTTTTTAAATATTTGACGTTTTTATTTTTCGTTTTAAAAAATATTTTATCTTTTTGGATTTTCCGTTGTTTTTTTTATCTTCGGCGTTCGCTCAATGTTGTTTCTTTATTTATTGCATCACAGCGGCGAGAATACCGAGGAAAAAGCGGATATGCCTGGTCGGTGCGACCTGCGACGACGCGGCCCTCGGTGCGGCGGCACAACAATTCAGCGTTCCCGTTCTCAAGTCCGATTGCGGCTCCGAATACATCGAGGACACCACCTACTGCACGTATTTTATACTCCAACAGTTCGAGGGACCCGAGTACGATGCCCTTCACAAAAGTGCCCACAGGTGAACGAAAAAGAAGTTTCCTCGTCTCTCCTTTCGTCCCCGTCCCTCCTCGTCGTCATTCCGTCAATTTTTATTCCGCGAAAAATCTGGAATCTGCGCGCCGCTTGGGTAAAATTGCAACGTTGCTTAGTCCTCGAATAGAAAAGCATCGCAATCGCGGGCGAGAGAGGACAAACATTTTATTTCACAAGATCCACGGGGGAAACAAAAGTGTGCGATAATATTGATCCACTCACTATACTATATTTATAGCCATTTGCTCACGCGGCAATGTTGAGAGTGTGATAAGCAATCAAAATCATCTCCTCATTGAGATGCCACGTGAGTAATGCTCCGAGACGAATTTTTCTTTTTCAACGGATAAAATAAACGATGACTCACGGTAATCGGAATTTTTTATTCCGGATTTTTTTGTCACTCGTTACAGTCGTTATTTTTTGCCTCGCGTCGGGGATTGCCATAATTTGTTGTTGTTGTTTTTCGGCCTATCAACAGAAAATTCTTTCTCCCTGCTCGCGACAATGTTGAGCTTTTTAAGGAAGCTTTCCAGTGTGACAGCCCGAAAAATCGCTGTTTTTCGCGATTTTTTTTTCTAAAGAAAAAATAATCTAATCGGTCTGGTTTTTTTTGTATATTAATTGGGTATTGAAGAATACAAAACAATTTTTTAAAGATCGATTTATTTATTAATTAATATCTATAAAATGATGAAACAATTGTTGCAGAAAATGCACTTGAATGTGGTGTCCACGTTGGGGGTCACAATTTTGATCTGAAACAAAAAACACAAAAAGATTATTGATCGGTATATAATTGGGTTTCGTGCTATGGACGCTTTTTTTTTTTTTTTGCAAAAATGGCGCCGGTTTGAACAAAAAGTATCGATTTTAGCATTTTTTTGGCAGTTTTTTTTACAAAAAAATAGGAAGCTGTCAAAAAAAAAACAAAGCTTCCATAGCACGATAAACAATGACGTTAAGAATATTGTGTAAAAAGTTCAACTCGATAGCTTTAAAACTCTGCCCTCCAAGTTGGACACCGTTTTGAAAAATGCTGTTTCGAGAAAAACGCGTTCAAAGTTTCGCTGTAGCTGTAGCGCTCCGTTGCCTTCTTCCAAGAAATGCTGTACAGTAACCGAAATAATCTGAATTTCGGCATGAAAATTTCAGGGAATATTCGGAAGAGTGTATACTATTCGATAAAGCAAAAAAAAAAAAAATCGATTTTTTGAAAATTTCACACTGGAAAGCTCCCTTAAGTGGTCAGCCCACTGTGACGACGTGAAAATTAGGGTTTGAGAAAATTTACTTTGAAGACGATGGTGGAAAAATCGTTTATATGTACGTACATCAAGGCCTTAGGCCACAGTAACGGGTACAAAATCATGTGCGAATTTAACAATTTTTTTTCTCGTATGAAAAAGTGACGCACTCGTAAAATTCATTACACATCTATTTAGTATGAATATTAAATTCCGTACGTACTTCTCTGGGTATTCTAATGTAGATTGACGGGAATTTTTGTTTTTTGTTCTAGGTAAAAAATTGCGGACGCTAAATGTCACGCCGCGGAGCGCCTAAAAAAAAAAGACGAAAGAAAATATTAGTAGTCGGCCATTTAGTGCAACGAAAAAAAAAAAAATTCTAACAGCTTGATATTCATAATAAATAGATGTGTAATTAATTTCACGAGTGAATAACTTTTTCATACGAAAAAAAATATATATTCGTATGTATAGATATATGTAAGTATATATATATTTTTTTAATAGTGTTTTCAGTATAGATATACGCGTATGAATTCATATATAATTATTTTCAGTATCGATAATATAATTGGTATTATGTATTCAGCCATTATTGCCTTTCGGGCTTAAGTATTCGCAAAGTACGGGCCTAATTTTTCTATTCAGCAGTTCGTTCCATCCTATCTGCTTCTTTGCTACTATAGAGTTCATCCACGTTCGTCCTCACATCTCTACTTATCGTTTTTCTAAATGCTTTTTAATTTTAAGCCATAATTTTCATTTTATATATATAATTATAATTTATATTATAATAATTTAACATATATATATATATTAAATCCATAATTTGAATTGAATTAAATTATGGATTCGATATATAAAAAACTACTAGATCTTTTAAATATGTGGGTGATAATTATCATACCTGTATGCATTATGTTACGTCGTATAACTTTTTTCCATTATTCTACCTCTTGTCCACAGAATATTGGGACCAACGGCGTTGTTGCAGTTGGCGGAGAAGAAAGAGTCCTTGCCGAGTATTTCACGTCCTTTGTACACGCAAGCTATGCTCGGAACGGTGGTCGTCTTTACGGGTTTTCGTAAAAAGGACGAATTGGTGAGTCTTCGCGGCTCGGATACGTCCAAAGCTCAGGTCGATTTTCCATATTTTTTTCCGATGAGACGATCGAGAGGACGAGATCGGGATTTTACACACTATTGATAAATAATCTTGCCAAGGTCCAGCTTCTTTTTTCAATCACAAATATTGATTAGAAATAAAGTTATTGTTATTTCAACATGGCATCGAAGTTTGTACCGTTAGCAGGCAACGAAAATGCATAGTTTTTCGCATTCCCGAACGTTTTTTCGTTCAACATTTAAGCTGGAAAATTTTCTGAAGCGATTTTGAAAATCGCTTATAAAAAATGTACCACCAGCTACGAAAAAGAGATTCTAAGTAGCGAAAATTGTGAAATAAGGAAAAGATATTATGTTTTTTCATTTAAGTAGAAAAATCGTTGCGTTCCAACGATGCAAACTTCAACGCCATATTTAAAGAGTCTGCGTTTTACTACAAATATACTTTTACAGGAGTAATAAAAATTGCTTATGACCGGATGCTTTTTTTGAAATTTTGAGAATTACGAAAATGCCAAGTTGGAGAGAAAAATCGATTTTCGACGAAAAAAAAGAACGTTTATAATTTGAGGCAGTACTAGCGGATTGACTAATCAACAGAAAATCTATGAATGATAAAATCTAAAAGGGTCAAATATAATACATTTGGGTATAACAATAAACATTGTAAGGAAAATAATTATTTGAGAAGCGTATGCGATAACTGTGTATCGTGTTATGAAAATAAAGTGTCAAAATAGCAATCAAATTTGACTTGAGTTGTCACAGGCCGCCATTTCATAATTCTGGCAATATTCGTGGCAACGATGTACTCAGGTGCTTTCGATAAATGTTTTGTAAATACTGACAAAAAATGTGAACGTTTACAAAAAATCCGGTGAATTAAAAAAAAATCCACACCAAATAATTCTGAATTTTTTCGCATTTGAGACAAATTGAAATCAAATTCAGAATAATTGGATTAAAATTTACGCGCGTACATTTTAATATAATTGTCGTGAATTCGATTTTAATTTTCTTCAACTTGAGGAAATTCACAACTCGTATTGTGAGTTTTTTTATATTTATAATGTAATACTTGAAGCTCGCTACTTTTTTTGCAAAAAGTTATTTGCCTCGACGCAATGTTTTATCTCAAAATACGTAAGAACTCACTTTTGGTGTAAACTTTAATGTAATCATTGTGAATTTGATTTTAATTTGTCTTAAATACGAAAAAATTCACAACTTAATAAGTGAATTTTTTTTGTAATTACAATTTTTCGTGAATTTTTTTTTAATACACAGCATTTTTTGTGAATATTCACATTTTTTGTGAATATTCACAATTTTTTCTGTAAATTTATTTGTTTGTACGGAACATTTGCGAATACAATTGTATTTGTATGCATGCATGTGAATTCAAATAAGTGAAGTATGAATACATTTGTATATTTATTAATTTATTTAGCCATTCTCGCCTCTCGGGCTTAAGAATATTCCATCGAGTTACAGCGGTTACGTACTTTTATCTTACTCTTAATTCTACGTATAATCTTGTCTCTGCTTTCCTTCCCTCTTTTCCTCCATTACTACCTTCTTATTACAACTTATCGTCTTCTACCCTTTTTTTTACTTGTTTTCTCTTCGAATAAATTTGTATTTATATTCACATGAAAATCACGATGTGAATAAATTCGTATTCGCATTTATAAATAGAATTAATTTGTAAAGAGAAAAAAAAGTCATGCGAAAAAGGTCACACGATGGAAAATGTTATAAATCATGCTCTGTCATTTCGTACAGTTTCGAGAAGATCGCACGTGGTCAGGAAAAAAAGAGGAATAGTCATGAATTTTTTCTGGGAACACGTGTGCAGGTTTATTTTTCTTTTTTTTTTTTTTTTTTTATTAAAGGGTATGTTTTAAAGTATCTTTAACAATTTTTATATTGAAAAATATGGAAATGCTGCTCGTAAACTAAACATCCGAAATAAAAAAAATCATTCGGATTAAGTCTGCATGAAATGATCTAGTGCTTGAACGAAAGATTAGATCGAATTTTTTTGAAACGTTATATCTCGACAATCCACCGAAAGCCGAAAGGCGATATTTTCAAAAATTTCAACTAATCCCTCAAGCGTCGTTTTTGTTCCAGACGAAGCTCATCAACATGATCCACAGCATGGGCGGTAGTATAAGAAAAGAGATGGGCGTCAAGGTGACGCATCTCATAGCGAATTGTTGCGGCGGCGAGAAGTACAAGTACGCGGTGACGTTTCGCGTGCCGATAATGTCGATGAACTGGGTGACCGCGCTCTGGGACCGGAAACACGACACCAAGAGTTTCGGCAACAACGAGGAGCTGGTCAGTCGTTTTTTTCCCTCCATTCCGGAATTCCCTACGACTCTCCGTATTCCCCTCGCTCTTATCCCACAACTTGGCGCTCCTTCAACTTCCGGTTCCTCGGAGAGCCTCACCCGACGCGTTTCCTCATCGCTCGCTTTTGTCCCGCCAGATCGCGAACTTCAAGCTCAAACCTTTCGTCGGCGCGAAAGTCTGCTTCTTCGGTTTTCCCGAGGACGAGAACAATCACATGTGCGAAGTTTTGCAACAGCAGGGCGGCGAACCCACGGAAATCGACGATCCCAACTGCACGCACGTGGTAAGAAAAAAAAATCCACGAATAAATTGAGCCTTCGAGACGAAATCATCGTGTCCGTAAAAAGAGATGCTTATTTTCGAGTCCGACAACGTCGAATTGTTCGCGAAGCCGAGTGCACGTAATTTACACGTCGAAGTTTTTCACAGTACAGAGAGAAAGTTTAGGTATATTTATTTTTCTCCAAATGTTCGATCTTTGCCAGTTTCTTTTCTCTCTATCTTTGGCTTTGATTCGGACAAAGTTTACCATTCGGAGATAAATTTCAATGAGATTGACGTTCGCACCTTTGGAATGCAATGATAACGATTAGTCCTCGCTTCTTTAAATTTCTTTTTTCTGTTTTTCTCCGTGAAAATACCTCAACCACTTTTTACATTAAAAAAAAACCACGTTTAAAAAGAAAGTGTTTTGCTTGGAAAGAGACACACTATATGCTCACGAACGGAAAACGAGTAGTTAAGATACACCCTGTACATATAGTCAATACCCTTATGTATAAAACTAATATTTAAAAAATACGTAAGTAATAATAAACATACAAGTATATAATATATAATAATATATTAAATGATATATATATATATTATATCTTAAATTATTTATATATTTTTTATTTATATATTATATTACATATATTATATATAATAATATATTAAATATACATAATAATATTAATATTAACATGAATATAAAGGTTTATATTGGAAAAAATCGTTTTACAGGATGAACATCAATATATATATCGGGTGAAGCAACAACTATTAGCAGTAGAAATATTTTCTAATCTTTCAGACTGAGGAGAAAATTTTTCCTCTAAATGTTGCATGGTACGAAGGGCATCGTCAAGTGGTGGCTACGAGGTTCATCCAGGTGGAGACGTTTCCGAGATTTCAAGGTCACCTCCATTTTTAAAAATGGGACCACAGTGTTTCGTCAGAATTTTATCAAGTAACTGAGAATAAGTTCACACACCAAGTTTCAAGATGATCGATCGAGAATTAGTATGAAAAATCGGTAAAAACGAATTTTCTATGTTTTTAGCCCAAAATCGATTTACAAAAACGGTGCAAATACTTACTCCTATAAATGATGCGCAAAGCGACGGCCACCACTTTCAATCCATGCTTGCAATCTGATTCGCATTTATTGTGTTGTCTTATTTTTCATTGAAGAGAACGCACGTTATTATGGAAATGACGATCTTTTCTCTGATGTCCAAATCAAGTCGATAAGGTTCTCAGTTGCGACCAATGTTAAGGAAGCTTTCCAGTGTGACAGCCCGAAAAATCGCTGTTTTTCGCGATTTTTTTTTTTAAAGAAAAAATAATCTAATCGGTCTGGTTTTTTTTTGTATATTAATTGGGTATTGAAGAATACAAAACAATTTTTTAAAGATCGATTTATTTATTAATTAATATCTATAAAAATGATGAAACAATTGTTGCAGAAAATGCACTTGGATGTGGTGTCCACGTTGGGGGTCACAATTTTGATCTGAAACAAAAAACACAAAAAGATTATTGATCGGTATATAATTGGCTTTCGTGCTATGGAGGCTTTTTTTTTTTTTTTTTTGCAAAAATGGCGCCGGTTTGAACAAAAAGTATCGATTTTAGTATTTTTTTCGGCAGTTTTTTTTACAAAAAAATAGGAAGATGTCAAAAAAAAAAAGCTTCCATAGCACGATAAACAATGACGTTAAGAATATTGTGTAAAAAATTCAACTCGATAGCTTTAAAACTCTGCCCTCCAAGTTGGACACCGTTTTGAAAAATGCTGTTTCGAGAAAAACGCGTTCAAAGTTTCGCTGTAGCTGTAGCGCTCCGTTGCCTTCTTCCAAGAAATGCTGTACAGTAACCGAAATAATCTGAATTTCGGCATGAAAATTTCAGGGAATATTCGGAAGAGTGTATACTATTCGATAAAGCAAAAAAAAAAATCGATTTTTTGAAAATTTCACACTGGAAAGCTCCCTTAACGAAGCCGTACGACTTGCCTGGATTTTGCTTACAAGGAACATCACTCCGGTGTTCGTCTTTTCCGCCGATAAACGAAAATACGTGTCTAATAGCTTTCGATGCTTTATCACAAATATGAGTTGCAACAAAATCGAAAGCGGACAGTTTAGTGATGTTCCTTTTTATTATTGAGCTATCGAAACTTCAGTTAGAGCACGTTCGTTGATACAGACTGACGTGATTGATGACACAATACAATCAATGCGAATCAGATTGCAAGCGTGCATGGCCATCGCTTTGGGCATCTTTTATAGGAGTAAATTTTTGCACAGTTCTTTTTAATCAGCTCTAGACTATAAACATTGAAATATCTTTTTCATCGATTTTTTTATACTAAATCTCGAACGATCATTTTGAAATTAAGCAAACGGATTTTTGGTCCCTTGGCACAATTTTGAAAAAATAGTGGTCTCGATGCCTCCCTTCGAACTTTGCAGCTTGTGGAGAAAAAGTTTTCTCCCGAGTCCGATGGTTAGAAAATATTTCTACTGAAAACAGTTGTTGCCTCATCCTGTATAAATCGTATACAGGGTGTCCTGTCATGAATGGATGATCCTGCAACTGTCCGCAGTTCAGATAATGTCCTACTATATGCTGGAATTTCAGTTTAGTAAAAGTCCCACGGTTTTCGAGATAAAAATCATCTGCCTTTGGATTTTCGCATGCCATTTCTACAAATGGTCACATTTTAACTTGGTTTTGAAATAAAAGAATACTCTTGGTCATTCGTTTTATCTAGAAAAGTCTTCTATTTTACCTTAATTGTTAAGGGGTCTTATCACTTTAGACGCTATGAAAAGGCTATTTTCGTGAATTTCGTTGATAGGTTTACATTATAGATATTGATATAAAAGTTGTTACACGTAATAAATACACTTTCGAAATACATTTAAAAAAAATTTAATCTATTTATGTAACCCAAACGTACTTTAAACGCGTTTTTCTCGAAACAACGTTTTTCGACGGCTTGTTGATAAAATAATCGAAACTACTGAACCGATCCTTATGAAATTTTAACCGCACATTCGTTACAACTATAGCTATAGCGCATATCAAGGATTAAAAAATTTTTGATATTTACTGCTTTTTTGCCAAAAACTAAAAAACGCGTTCTTTTTTGTTTTTTTTTTTTTCGAAAAATGTCCGCCATTTTGTTATTTTTGCATATATAAAAAATCGCATGATGTGCGCTATAGCCATTAAGGTAGCCCTATCGCTTCGCACTAGTCATACCACTGACCATACTTGAGACCTGTACAATTTATATTTTTAACATATGCAAAAAAAAAAAATTGTGATAACTGAAATTAAATACTAAATTAAAGTATACATTACAAAAATACTTAAATTAAATACGAAATTAAGGAATATAAATAGCTGAAACATATTACATGAAAATTAGGTCAATAAGCGTATTTTTTTCTGAGCATTGGATTACTACAAGTGTTAAGTATGTAAATCTAATTATTTTCAAGAATCTGACGGATTCTCACTATTGTACACGCTTTTGTAGCGACCGGAAATTGGGTTTTTGTATGCCGTCTCAGGATTCCTTCACAGAGGTACACAATTTTTATATTTTTTCCTCGTTGTAACAAGGTCGATAACCGACCCTGGAATTTTACACAGACGATTGATAACATATTTAGTGAAGGTCAAGAAAAAATTATAAAAATCCTGTGAACTGAAGCCTGTCAATAGGACTACCTTAATCTACTGAATCTAAAACCGTTTGATTTTTTCTTATTTCGAATAATCCATCTCCGAGATTTCATCAAACTTTTATATCAATATCTATAATATAAACCTATCAAAAAATTAATGAAAATGTTATCAACGGAAAAGGCACCTAACGAAAACAAGTGAGAAGATGCCTTAAGGAATCTTTATGAAAAAAGATCTTACGCAGAATGTTCATACGAACCAATTCCAAAATCTGACTCCGACAACCTGCGGCGTAAGAAAAAAGTACTACGCACATCGTGCCAATTACTTTAAAAAGTAGCTTAGTTATCGTCGCTTCGTATCATTCGTAGATAGCACGCGAAAAACCAAAAGCAGATGATATTTTTTTCAAAAAGTAACATAAAGCCCCAAATCTCGAAAACCGTGGGACTAAACTGAAATTCCAGCATACGGTAGGACACGATCTGACCTATCGACAGTTGCAGGATTATCCATGCATAACACCCGCTATATGATATGATGAACAATTACTATTCCAGCGTCACACCCACATGAAGAGTTCCTTCGCGAAGGTCTTCGAAAGAAGCAAGAACCTCTGCGTCGAATGCTCTTTCCTCGTCGCACCCGAATAACCTTTTTTTCTCTCTCTTTCTCTCTCGCGGTGCAAAAACGAAACTCTCGCCAGGTGACAGATTTGGGAAATCAGCGGTGCAGAATATCGGACACGCATACCAACAGATTTTCGTATTTCAAGCGTACGACGGGCGAGTCGAGTCTGTTTTTCAGCAAGCTTCGAAGCGAGCCTTTCTCGTTCACATTTTACAATCCTTACACGAACACGATACCGCGCTCGTTCGGCTCGAGGGACGAGACGACGGAGGGCGGCCTGCTCGAGGGCGAGAGAAGATCGAAACGCGACGAAAGATCGACATCGATGTACGAAGTGTCGTCGTGGCGTGAGAGTCTCGTGGACGAGAAATCGATCGGTGGGAGCGCGACGAGAGAAGCGAGCGAAGATTCCGCCGTATACATGGATTGGAACAGGACGGAGATGGCGCGTTGCACGAGGGCGAAGGACAGCGACGCGACGTCCGAGGGTTATTACTCGACGAGGAACGAGAGCGACTCGGGCATCGACAGCTCGATGTCGACCGGTGTCTCGTGCGAGACGATCGACAGCAGCGGCAAAATACCCGAGACGACCCGTCAACTCGATCGTTCGGAGACTCGACGAATGCTCGACGAGGCGATTCCTCCCCTCATGGAAGTCGACTCGTCGAGCAGCGTCGATGATTCGTATCTGGGCGAGAAAACCAGCGAGTTCGCCACCACGGGCGAATTACCTCAGGTGGAAATGAAATCGGACGATGCGCCTTTGGATCGTAACAATCGCGGTGGCTTTTCGTCGAGCGGCAAAAAAATCATGACACCTCGTCGTTACGTGCGCTGGAGAAAGTCCAAATCTTGCTTCGTCATACCGAAAATCATCACGACCGGCGTCACTCCCACAACCGCCACGATCACCGTGACACCTGATTGTCCGAAATTCCCGAAGACTCGCTCCCATCCGAATCTCACGAGAAAACGCGATTCTCTCTTCTACTACTCGGAATCGCCGTTCAACGATTCGCCACCGCTCTGTCGCGCCACCGGAAATAACAACTCCGGCACCCTCAAACTCGCCTCGAATCTACTCGCAAAATTCAGCGAGATCACATTTCCACACACGTTCAAGCAATACATGCAAGTCAGCCCCGCGCGCAAGAGCCACGAGAAGTTACCGCCGAGACAGAAGTACACACCGCTGCCCAGTCCGCTCCCCGCACGCGCCAAAATACCCAGAACCAACAGTCGATGCGACGTCTCCAAGACGATACCGCGAAATTTCGCCGGTACCAACAGGAGCTACGAGGATCTTGGGAGGGTGAAAACTCTCGGAAGACAATGCGCGGAGCCACCGAGGACGACGAAACCCGACGACAAACCTTTCGTTGCGGTAGCTGGGTTTTTTTTTTCATTCTCGTTGCAGGCATCTCACAGGGTCGTTGCGAAAATTGGGCGGTTGACGGAAGTAGGCGCGAATCGACGATCTTGTTGATATACGTTATCCTCGCACTTCTTTACCGTGTCTTCGTTGCAACTAGTATTCCCTGGCTGAAAACTATAATTCACTGACAAATAAATTTGAATGTTGGCTCAAACTTGTCTTGAACATAAACAAAGCCAAGCAAGCGTAGAAAAAACTACAATTTATTGATAAATAAATATTAATGTTAGTATAAAACTCGTCTTAAATGCAAACTCCAAGAAACTAGCATTTACTGATAAATAAATTTGAATCTTCGTTAAAACTCGTTTTAAACCCAAACAAACCCAAAGAGTTTTAACTAGTTTTCGTAGTTAGTTTACGTTTGTTTCGGTTTACTAGATTTTCTCCGTTGGTACTAGTTTTTCCTAGTTAAAACTAGTTTTCCCTAGTTAAAACTAGTTTTTCCAAGTTAAAACTAGTTTTCCCTAGTTAAAACGAGTTTCCCTAGTTAAAACGAGTTTCCCTAGTTAAAACTAGCTTTTCCTAGTTAAAACTAGCTTTTCCTAGTTAAACCTAGTTTTTCCAAGTTAAAACTAGTTTTCCCTAGTTAAAACTACTTTCCCCTAGTTAACACTTGCTTTTTCTAGTTAAAACTAGCCTTTCGTAGTTAAAACTAGCTTTTCCTAGTCAAAACTAGCTGTCCCTAGTTAAAACTAGGTTCTCCAGTTAAAACTAGTTTTCCCTAGTTAAAACTAGTTTTCCCTAGTTATAACTAGCTTTTCCCTGGTTAAAACTAGCTTTTCCCTGGTTAAAACTAGTTTTCCCTGGTTAAAACTAGTTTTCCCTAGTTAAAACTAGTTCTCCCTAGTTAAAACTAGTTTATCGTAGTTAAAACTAGTTTTCCCTAGTTAAAACTAGTTTATTGTAGTTAAAACTAGTTTTCCCTAGTTAACACTAGCTTTTTCTAGTCAAAACTAGCTTTTCCTAGTTAAAACTAGCCTTTCCTAGTTAAAACTAGCCTTTCCTAGTCAAAACTAGCTGTCCCTAGTTAAAACTAGTTTTCTCCAGTTAAAACTAGTTTTTCCTAGTTAAAACTAGTTCTCCCTAGTTATAACTAGCTTTTCCCTGGTTAAAACTAGCTTTTCCCTGGTTAAAACTAGTTTTCCCTAGTTAAAACTAGTTTATCGCAGTTAAAACTAGTTTTCCCTAATTAAAACTAGTTTATTGTAGTTAAAACTAGTTTTCCCTAGTTAACACTAGCTTTTTCTAGTTAAAACTAGCTTTTCCTAGTTAAAACTAGCCTTTCTCAGTTAAAACTAGCTTTTCCTAGTCAAAACTAGCTGTCCCTAGTTAAAACTAGTTTTCTCCAGTTAAAACTAGTTTTCCCTAGTTAAAACTAGTTCTCCCTAGTTATAACTAGCTTTTCCCTGGTTAAAACTAGCTTTTCCCTGGTTAAAACTAGTTTTCCCTAGTTAAAACTAGTTTATCGTAGTTAAAACTAGTTTTCCCTAGTTAACACTAGCTTTTTCTAGTTAAAACTAGCTTTTCCTAGTTAAAACTAGCCTTTCCTAGTTAAAACTAGCTTTTCCTAGTCAAAACTAGCTGTCCCTAGTTAAAACTAGTTTTCTCCAGTTAAAACTAGTTCTCCCTAGTTATAACTAGCTTTTCCCTGGTTAAAACTAGCTTTTCCCTGGTTGAAACTAGTTTTCCCTAGTTAAAACTAACTTTTCCTAGTTAAAATTAGTTTTTTCCTAGTTATAGCCAGTTTGTCCTAGCGTAATGCTAGTTTTAACTAACATTCTAATTTATTCATCAATCAATTATAGTTTGCACTAGGAAAAACTATTGCAACGAAGGTCTTCAGTCAGAACTACTTTTCACTAGGGAAAATGCGTTTTAATTGAAAACGAGTTTTAACTGTAATATATATACACATTATTTTGTGATATTTTTGGATTACAAATCGCGTCATTCTAATTTGTTACAAAATTTAAATAAAAAACACGTACATACACATTTTGAAGAATTTTTCGAAGTTATTTCCACATTTATGCAAAGAAATAAGCAGATAATTTTTTATGATTCTCAAAAATGTGTGTATGTATTTATATTTTTGTGATGAATATGAACAGCGCGACTTGCTTGTTAATTTATCTATATCTATACATACAAACAAACAGGCAAATTACTCCATTTCGATTTTTTTACAAAAATAGTATAAAATTAAATATCCGAGAACATTGGTAATAAGAATTGATCGTATAAAATCCAAAATAAATCATGACGAAATTGACGTCAAATTCAAAATTGACTTTTTAAATTTGTTCAAACCTTTTTTAGCCGTGTTTGGTTCTGAAAATCGCCCAAATGAGATCAAGGACGTCAATTTGCAACGAAGAGGCTTTGGATAATAATAGAAGCATTTTGCGTTCGAAAACGTTGAACTCCAGCTCTGCAAACTTCCACGTCATAATAAATCTTCAATATGTGTGCACCTACGTGTACATAAATATATATATATATACATGAGTATGTATATTGTGCAAGATCGTTGATCCAAGTAAGGTCGAGTAGGTCGTACTGTCGAATTAAGGGTGCAACCTTAAGGGTGGAACGAGGAATTGTCGTCCATACGTAAATTCTTTTCCCCTGGAAACTTGTCCTTCCTCCTGTCGTACGGAATCGCACGTGTGAAGTGCGTCTCGAGGAACGCCGTTGGAAAACGTTTATTGGCATCGTTCAGTGCTCCGTTCCAATGTGTATCTAATCAATTGAATCCAATGAAAATAATCTTTGTGTTTGTGAAAAATCGTTGTGACGTGTCGTCCACGTAATTTTGTCCTGTCGGGGATGAGGGAGATGGAAGACTCGAACCGTCGAAAATCGTCATAAAGTTGGGTAATATCGTGTCCGCAGGTAGTCGACGAGTCCAACGTGAACGCGTTACCTGACTTGGCCTCGGTGCGAGCGCACATCGTCAAAGCCGAATGGTTCTGGACTTCGGTGCAAAACGAGGGGGCGGCCGACGAGAAGGAATATCTCTTCGAAGATGTGAGTATGAATATTCCACGAGGAATATCTCTTCATTGGGGCCATCCGAGGGAATTACGTTTGAGCTACTGAATGCAGGATTTTAGGTTCTGCTTTTTTTTTGCTCTCGGCGTAGAGTGCCAGTCGATAAAGTTCATCGGTCATTAATCAGCAGGGAATAAAATTCTAATCGCTAAAGATATTTTAGCTCGACAGGCCATTTTTCGTTCGTCAATGAACTTTTCTCTGTATCTTTTCAATTATCAATTCGTCGTTGAATTTTTTGGTCCCTAGTCAATTAATGATGAATTTGACAATCAATTCTTGTACTACGAAAAATTAGTTGTTAGGTTTTTCAGTTATTTCTTTTGTCATTCGGGCAGTTATTAATTTCTCAATTGTTTTTTGTTTTACGGGCAATTGTCAACTTCTCAATTTTTCGTCTTCGGACGAGTGGGAATTTTTCAATCAATTTTCTGCTCTCCAAAAAAGAATTGTCAATTTTACTATTTTTCTTGCTTCCCAGGAAGACAAATTGGTAATTCGAGGAATTTTTTTCACCCTCCGGGCAAGTGATAATTAATGTGAAAATCGTTTATTTGCAGTACCTCGAGTCAGTTTTGTCACCGACCGCATCAGCTCGAAGGGACAGCCAGCAGGCAGCAACGCCGAGCACAGCCTCGACGAGACGAAAGCGAAAGCGGCTTGCCGAAACGTTATCCAGTCTCCGGCAGAACGGCGCCGATTCGCCGGCAGTACACAAGAGGCGATCGAGCATCAGCGATGCTGGTCATCTCAGTGTCAGCGGTAGCTTCTTGGATTGCACAGCGAGTCCGGACAAGCAGTTGTTAGACGGTCAGTTCGTCCTCCAACGCTTTGTTCCCACTTTCGTCAGCGCTTCCATCCTCGCGACTTTTCATTATTGCTCCAGGGTTGTTGCGCACGTGGAAAACAGGGAAAACCGAAAAAACTCAGGGAATTTCTTTCCTCCCGGAATAATCAGGAAAAAGTCGGGGAATTTTGGAAATCCGAAATTTTCTCACAATTTACTTTTCGAAAGAGATAGAAAAAATGAAACCGACTTAAAAAAAGAACTGGACAGTACAAAAATAAATATTTTTGTATATCTTTGATATTTATATTATTCCTCATTATACACAAAAGAAAGTTACGTCAGTGCCAAATGTTGAGAATTGAAAAAACTGAAAACTAATTTACTGTACAGCTACATTTGTGAATTAATGTAAATTAGAAGCAAAGCTACAAAAATACGTTTGCATTCGATCTGTCGATACACAACCACATCATTATCATTCTACATGAGTATTTATATTTATTTTTTGTTTATTTTCACCGGCGTACAAACTTTGGTTTATTATGAAGAACAGGTTCTATATTTGCTTTTAATGCATTTTTTTTACCTTGTAATGTTTCAATTATGTTTCGAATTTCAGTTAAAACGAATAAATATCAATTTGATCAAATTTTCGTATATTCGGTCTTAAAAAAATTATGTTATCCAGTTCAACATAATTCTTCAATAGAAGGATCGAGTTGAGGATTTCCTTTGTTTCTTCAAGTCGGTTAAAAATGTTTTTTTTTTCACAAAAATCAGTGTGCTATTTTTACGTATATAATTTTCCCGCATCGTTTGTAACGTTTGCAGAAACTAATATCTCTCTAACTCGAAGAATATATGTTTGATGAAAAGAAAATGTTCTTTATTCGACGCTAATCTGGCTAATTTGCAAAACCTGGAAAAGTCAGGGAAATTCTGAGTCCGTAATGCGCAACAACCCTGTGCTCGTTATAAATCATTTCGACTTTCGACGTTTCCCGAAACATTCCCAAATCTTCCTTCGTCCTATGGTTCATTCGGCTCGGAGAGCCCGCAGGTTTTCACTAACGACCTTTTAACAACGGCAACCGAGGGTGCCATAATATCCGGCTGGAAAGAAAATTTATCCTCGATTCAAGGGGTTAGGCTACTGTGACGACCCGAATATCAAGTTCAGTAAGAAAATTTGTCGAAAGAAACTTCGACGTAACAAGTAAGATGATTGAAACATTGTTGGACATTTATTTCTATGGACGTTAACAAAGTTGGGTGCCAAATTTCGTTAAAACATATTAATGATCGAAGTTAAAGTTATAAATATAGTTATAGTTATATAAAATTTATAGGAAGCAAGTTTTTTTTCCTCAAAATAGATAATATTGGTCAAGACTTGACCTGGCTTGATTTTGTTATCGTGTTTCAATAATCGAGAGAAGATTTTGCAATTTTTTTCTCGATTTTTCGACTAAAAATGATTTGATCAAGGAGGTACGATCGTTACTACGAATCCAATTTTCGGATTTGAAATTTTTATACGATTTTGACGAATACTTTATGCGCCCATTGCCAAAATTTGAGCTATTTTGACCGTTTAGTTTTTTCTGCTCACGTATCCAACTAAACCCGTTGGAAAACTAAAAATCGATAGATTAGATATAATAGATATTGTAAAAAAATAAGAAACATCAATCTTCACCGTGTAGTTAAAGCACTACGTTACGAGAAACTTTCAATTTCCTCTTCAGTTCTGAGTTGCCAGAAGGGACGAACGAGCGTTCGTCATTTTCGCAGTAGCTTAACCCCTTAAAAAAAGGTGTTCCATCGTCTCGATTAATCAATTAACATGGACCATACGAGAGGGAAGAGATGCGATGTACAAACGGAATTGTGTTGGTTAACTGACAGATATTCCAGAGGTCGAAGCTGTCGCTACAGAATCCTCGAGAAAAAATCTCTCGCCCCGTCATCAGGTCTTTCTCGAGTTGGTACAAACCGAGTCGAATTACGTCGGTATACTCAGCACGATTATGACGGTACGTAAAATCCAATCGCCGCTACTGTCGAACTCTCGAAATTCAAAAACGTTCTTATTTTTTCTTGTCCGCGCAGTTGTTCAAATCGCCGCTCGAGGATCTTATAGAGACGAGCGGCGAATTGTTGAACAGCACCGAGGCGAAAATAATATTCGGCAATTTTCCACCGATCTACGAGGTCCACAAAAAAATGCTGGAGGAGCTGCGCTACAGTGCGGCCCACTGGGCCGAGGACGTCAGCATAGGAAACATTTTTCTCCGATACGCGCCGGATCTTGTCAAGGCTTATCCGCCATACGTGAACTTCTTCGAGAATACGAAGGAAATGTTGGATAAGTGCGATCAGAATAAGCCGAGATTTCACGCTTTTCTAAAGATCTGCCAAACTAAGCCCGAGTGCGGCAGGCAAAGCCTGAAAGAGCTACTGATCAAACCGGTGCAAAGACTACCCAGTATTAGCTTATTATTAAATGGTGAGTCATTTTCATTGAACTCATGGATGTAGTTCCGAAAAGCCCATACCTCTGATTCGTTTTGAATTTCGTCTACCCGTGTATTTTGACTCGCTTATTCGATTATTCGAGCCTTCGATTATTTTCAGATATTCTTAAGCATACGAATAAGAATAATCCAGACCATAGCGCCTTGGAACTGTCGATCAGCAGTATTAAGGAAGTTATGACGTACATAAACGAGGATAAGAGAAAAACGGAGGGCCAACTCGTGATGTTCGACATATTTAACGAGATCGACAATTGTCCGCCCCATCTGGTGTCGTCGCATCGCTCGTTCATCGGAAAATGCGAAGTTATGGAGCTGAGCGAGGGCCTGAGCGGTCGCGGCGATCATCTCGTATTGTTTCTCTTCACGGACACACTCGAGATATGCAAGAAACGTTCGAAGGCTTTCAACTCGTTGAAGAGCCCGAACACGGCGAACGGACTGCACTCGGCCAAGCTCAGTCAGGGCAAACCGTACAAACACATTAGGATGCTTTCGCTCAGTACGATAAAGAAAGTCGTCGATATTCGGGAGACTGACGGTGAGCCGAAAAAAACTACAATTTGCCAATTTGGGGAATTCGATGTACCCAGAGGCCCGAAAAGAACCAAATTCGGATTTTTCCTTGCGAAACGGTTGATAAAGAGAAACTCATTTTTTTAACACAAACCTACGTGTGTCGAGAGTCTTTGAAAAAAAAAATACAGAAAAGCAGCAAAAACATGGCCGCCATTTGTAAAAACAAAACATGGTGGCTCGAATGATCGTTGATATTTTCGTTTTCAGAATGTCAAAAGGTGTTCGCCCTGATGGTGCGAAGTAATCAGGAATTGAAGGAAAAATTATTTTCATTCACTATCACTGACGAGGAAGTGAACAAGACGAATTATCTGCGAACTTTGTGCAGACAAATGGCCAATACCGTTTGCAAAGCCGACGCGGTAAGTTCGTCCACGGAAAACGCGGGAATTTCCGATTGTGGAAATTGACGAGGCGGCGACGCTTGTAACGACGGAATTTTTCTCGTCGACTGTCGTCATTGTAATTTGCCTGATAATTGTTCACAGGATACTTTCTTAATCAGTCTTGATTCGCATCAACTTGAGATTGATACGAGTGACGTAGCCTTAGGTACATTGAGCAAAGCATTTAAGTAAGTAATCACACGTCCGTACCGCATAAGTTTCCTTTCTTCTTTTCCGAGCTATTCGCATCTCTTAGAATCTTCAAGCCCCAAGGGTTACTCGTAGTTACGTAGATGAAACTTTTGGACTTTTCTTTCCCTCGTTCTTCGTTGACGGACTGCAACCGGGGAGAATGAACGTAGGTGGATGCATACCGGGTGAGGCGACACCTATCAGCGGTAGAAATATCTTCCGAACTATCGGACTTGGGAGAAAACGTTTTCTAGAAAAGTTGCGCAGTTCGAAGGGGGCGCTCGAGTGGACGCTACGAGGTTCATCCGAGTGGAGGCACTTGGGAGATCATTCAGATAAAGTTTAGATAAAGTTTAGTTTGAAATTTAGATGAAAATTTTTTTATTCGATTAAATGTTTTATTCGCTTTTACCCGAAAAAATGACATAAGTGTTAATTAATAAACAAAAAAAGTTAAGAAAAACGCCGGTCGAGACTAAACTACTGCTACACTGTGTACCAAATTTCGAGTCAATCCGTGCATTAGATGTCGAGAAATCGCGTACACCATTTTGAAAAATATGCACTTTCGATGCACGCTTGCAATCCGATGCGCACTGATCGTATCGTTATATCAATCACGTCAAAATGCAACACAATCGCAAGCTAAGTCGTACGGTTTTGTTCACATTACTCGCAACTGAGAATTATATCAACTTGTTTTGGCAAGCACAGAGAAGTTTGTGATTTACGGAACAATGTATGTTCTCTTCAACCAAAAGTACTACGACGGAATTTCCGTCTGTCAGTACAGAATTAAATATTCCGGAAAATGTTTCTTCGTCGAGAGCAAGTCCATATGATCTTAAATTACGGAGAATGTCACAAAAATGAAACGCAAGCGGTGGTTGTGTATGCTGAGCGTCATCTGGTGCGTCATCCGCCGTCGCGTTGCACATTTGCCAGCTGAAAATATTAAAATTCCTTTTCGATCGATTTTTCATACTGAATCTCCATCGATCATCTTGAAATTCGGCGTGCGAACTTATCTTTTGTTCCTCGATAAAATTTTGAGAAAAATAGATAGTGGTCCCATAAAAAAAAATGAAGGTGACCTTGAACACTCAAAAGCGCCTCCACGTGGATGAACCTCGCGGCCACCACTCGATGACCCCCTCGAACTGCGCAACTTTTGTAGGAAAAGTTTTCTACTCAGTCTGATAGGTGAGGAAATATTTCTACTGCTAATAGCCGTTGCCTCGCCCGCTAGATCGCGTTGCGGAAATTCGCTTTGGACACGTTCAAAAGTGTAGGAATTTATTCGTCATTCCTAGATACTTTGAGCGTAATATTTCTGATAATGAAATAATTGGGGTTGCTCGCAAATGTTTTTTGAATTTTCATAAAAAATAAAGGTAATTTTTTACAGTTACTTTTGATTATAAAGTGACTTATTAATTATAGTTTACTTATAAAGTAAGTTTGCTTACGAAGAAGTTTACTTATGAAGTAAGTTTACTTACGAAGAAGTTTACTTGTAAAGTAAGTTTACTTACGAAGAAGTTTACTTGTAAAGCAAGTTTACTTAGGAAGACATTTACTTGTAAAGTAAGTTTACTGAGGAAGACATTTACTTGTAAAGTAAGTTTACTTACGAAGAAGTTTACTTGTAAAGTAAGTTTATTTACGAAGTTTACTTATAAAGTAAGTTTACTTACGAAAAAGTTTACTTGTAAAGTAAGTTTACTTACGAAGAAGTTTACTTGCAATGTAAGTTTACTTACAAAGAAGTTTACTTATAAAGTAAGTTTACTTACGAAGAAGTTTACTTGTAACGTAAGTTTACGTATGAAGCAGTTTACTTGCAATGCAAGTTTACTTACGAAGAAGTTTACTTGTAAAGTAAGTTTACTTACAGAGAAGTTTACTTGTAACGTAAGTTTGCTTAAAGAGAAGTTTACTTGTAAAGTAAGTTTACTTACAAAGAAGTTTACTTGCAATGTAAGTTTACTTACGAAGAAGTTTACTTGTAAAGTAAGTTTACTTACGAAGAAGTTTACTTGCAATGTAAGTTTACTTACGAAGAAGTTTACTTGTAAAGTAAGTTTACTTACGAAGAAGTTTACTTGTAAAGTAAGTTTACTTACGGAGAAGTTGACTTGTAAAATAACTTTACTTACGAAGAAGTTTACTTGTAAAGTAAGTTTACTTACGAAGAAGTTTACTTGCAATGTAAGTTTACTTACGAAGAAGTTTACTTGCAGTGTAAGTTTACTTACGAAGAAGTTTACTTGTAAAGTAAGCTTACTTACGAAGTTTACTTATAAAGTAAGTTTACTTACGAAGAAGTTTACTTGTAAAGTAAGTTTACTTACGAAGAAGTTTACTTGCAATGTAAGTTTACTTACGAAGAAGTTTACTTGTAAAGTAAGTTCACTTACGAAGAAGTTTACTTCCAATGTAAGTTTACTTACGAAGAAGTTTACTTGCAAAGTAAGTTTACTTATAAAGAAAGTTTACTTACGAAGAAGTTTACTCATAAAGTTAAAAGTCACTCTTAAAGTCAACTTCTAAGTTACTTTAGAAACGTAAGACTTTTTTTAAAAGAAAGTCACTTATCCAAAGAATTATCAAAATAAATAAATTCTTCAGTAGAGTGAGTCTCCTGAAAAAATATATATATATAATAATGATAATAAAATATTGAAAAAACGTTGCGCTCGGAAAAACCTTCCTGAACAATACTCTAGTATCATTCTCCCCAGGTTCGTGCGACCCGTCAATTGTACATAGCTACGTAGAAATTCCAATGATCGTAATACCGATATTTTTCCAATATCGCATAAAAATCAGCGATATCTTATCGGATATTGTTTGAAAACTGCCCGTTTTATTTCTCATACGTTGTTACGTATATGAGTAACTTATTTGGAAAAGTATTTACAATAATAGAAAGACGAATTGTCTATGAATTAAGGCCTTATATACCTTTGGATGGTTGGAAAACAAGGCTTTCTTTGGCATTTTCTTTTTAATACTCGTAAACCAATGCTCATAAAAGAACCATAACGAGGTTTGGAGAGTTTATTTTAAATATCTGGCTGTGCCTGAATACATTTTTTATTTTTCAAAAAAATACAAAATGGCGGCTCAGTGGCTGGTAGAAAGAGAACGCCTCTTTTTTTAAGCTCTCCATGGACGGAGTCGGAGACGTACATAAGCACCCAGAACAAAGAATAATTTTTCGTTATCTACACGAGTTTTGCTAGTGAGGTACACACGATTATTACAAAATATTGATTTTAGCAGATTTTGCACCGTTTCGAAACCAACGTCACATTGTCGACTGAAAAGTGGCCCTAATTTGTTTTTAAAAACCGTAATTATTAATCGATCGTGAAAATCGTGGGTACTGCGCTAGAAAATTTGTCTAAGATGCTACAGTTGGAATATGAAGTTAATCGTTTACAAATATAAAGGTATCTCGCCTGTTAAAGTTTTGAACTAATTTTTCTTTGGACCATATAATTCTTGGAATTCCTTTCATCATTCATGCCAATCAAAAAATGATAAATTTGTTTTCTTCTTCCAAAGGTATATAAGGCCTTGAATGTTTTTCCATCGCTATCGATGCAATCTATCTCTGTTTATTCTTTCTCGACATTGCATGTTGAAACAAAACAAATAATGGGACGACATCACGTTTGGTTGCAGGAGCCTATTTCATAATTTTTACCTGGAGTATATGGACCCGTATGTGTTCCTACTCAATAGCATGTGTGAAACCACGTTACATGTCCCACTACCGTCAGTTTTCGCACCAGGCTGATATTACGTTTTTTTAACTAGCTTTTCGTTCAAAAAACCCCACACCTCGCTTCTCTAGTTAAGAATATATTATTAAAAGTCGTTTTTTTTCTGTTTTTTTTTCTCTCGCTAATTTTAAGAGGTTAAATAAAAATTAATTAATTGTACGATGAATAATTTATCTTGGCACTCAACCAGTTCAAGAATTGTGACTTTTGTACATTCTCGTTTTCTCGGTTCCCTGCGTGTGGTTTACCATGATTAACCGATCTTCTTCTTTGCTTTTTTTTCGCCGATTTTGGTATCCTGCAACCGGATGACTTTTTTTTCTCTCTTTAACCGAGCACGCACGAGATTTCTCGCCTCGCGGTCAAGGGGTTAGGCCACTGTGACGATCCGAAAATCAGGCTTATTTGAAAAAAATAGTTTCGAAGGAACAAGTAAGATGATTGAAAAATCGTTTGCCCATTTATTTGTATGCACGTTAACAAAGCTGTGTACCGAATTTCATGAAAAAAACATTAATAATTTAATAAGTTATAAACACTGCCGTGAAACAAAAAAAAAACAGTTTTTTTTCTCAAAGTAGATAATATTGGCTAAGACTGCACCGAGCCTTTTTCGTTACCGTGTTACAATTTTTAAAAAAATTGAATTTCTTTTCGATTTTGCGAGGAAGAGAATTTTACACTTAAAAAAAAATTTAATTTTCTTCCGATTTTTCGAGGAAAAGTGACATTATTGTTAACTGGTGAAAAAAATGTTAGGAAGAAAAACGTTGGTCAAGACTAAACTACTGTTATATCGAACGAGTGTACGAAATTTCGAGTCGATCTGTTAATTAGATGTCGAGAATTCGTGTACACCGTTTTAAAAAGCATAGTTTCGAGTAAAACGCGTTTAAAGATTTACGAACAGTTCAATCTGCGATTCCTGCACCGTTTGTCGGACCGTCCCCCTCGATTTGACTCGCCACAATCGACTATCGATTTTTCTACATTTTCACAGTATCCTAACCTCTCGATCGCACGAGGTTTCACTACCGAGAGACGTTTGGTTGCTCACAAAGCAGCGACTTGGTTTGAAAGTGACTTTTCTTTTAACCCGCGCAAAAAAAGCGATTAAAATTCGTCCTGAATGAACAATTGACCGTCGCGTTAATCTCCTTTTCTCTCTAATATTTTCGGACCATTTCTATCTCGTTATTCGACTTGAACTGGTTTAACAAGGTTTTTCTTAAGTTTGGGAATTATGAATTGGTGGCAAAAATCCTCTTGTTTGTGAGAAAACTTTTCCTCCTTCGACGTTCGGCTCCAGGCTCGAAAACAATACACTTTCGACGCGTTCGAATTTTCGATTTTGTTCAATATATATTTACGTTGAAGTAAAAATGCGTTCTCAATGTGCTTTGTGATAATTAATTTTTCCTCGTAAAAACTAGAATTTACGAATAAGTTTGAATGTTTATTATAAACTGGTCTTAAATTCAAACCCAAAAAACTACAATTCGGTCTTGACCCAAACAAGCCCAAAAGTATCGACCCTCTTATCCCTAAGCTAAAAAAAAGGAAGGCCGAGCGTGTTCAACGAAGGAAGAAAATTTTTCGTTGCTAGTTGCAGTTTTTTTTTCTCGCAATTAAGAACTATCGGGGTTACAAGAAACGACGAGGGATACTGACGAAAAATGTTGTGCACAGATTCGCATCGCGTACGAGAATGAAAGTCGGGCGAGCGTTCAGCTTCAACAAAACGCCGAGCAAATTGAAGAGGGCAATGTCGACGATGATGTCGCCGTTCGGCTCGACGAACAGCCTGACACCGGCGAGCCAGCAGTTGGCCCAGATGCGATTGGCCAGTTGCAACAATATTAACGTTCGTTGATTGCATCATTCCAAACAGCATCACGCACCTCCCACACGCTTCTCTCTCCATCTCCTCGTTTCTCTCTCTCTCTCTCTCTTCTCTTTTTTTGGTTTTTCGCGCCTTTCGGTTTTCTCCAAGTTTCTCTTGCTCGGGGAGATTGCCTCGACGATCGAAAACGTCGCGCGTCGCGTGACGTTTTTTTTTCCACCGATATCCACTTCCGCTCTTGTTCTCGACTGTCCTTTTTTCTTCTTTCCCTTCGAAAACGACAATCTCCATTTTTTTACTCCGCCACACGCGTGTACTTGCAAAAATCAACGCTTCTCTTATCGCGAATGCCTCTGTTTGTTTTTCTAGCTTGCGCGTCGTTAGTGTCGAGGCGAGACTTTTGTTTGCTATTTTAACCAAGGAAATCGAGGCCCGTCTCGTTTCTCGCTCACGCGTCCAATTGCCGGGTCTTCTCGATAGCGCCGTCATGCATGCGCCCGTGTAACGATTGATCGACCGGAAAGAGTCTAGGCTAGCTGTAAAACGAGAAAGCAAATCCATCGTGTACGATTAACGCGAGCTTCTGTCGTCGTCGATTCTTACGATTACTGTCACGATTGTTTTTTCATGACTGTCCATTTTTGTCGAGCCGAAAACGACCGCGGCAAATACAGAAAAAGCGAAAGTACGGAAATGGACGGCCCGAGGTCACACGTGAGTAATGCGAACGAAGAGAAACGCACAGGAGATTAGTAGACACTTTGATAGTTGTAAAAATTTTGTTCTTTGCAAGAAAAAAAAAATCACCGAGGCACCCGCGCAGCTTTTTTTTCTTCCATCTATCTAATAAAATATTCAAGAAATAAGACACGTATTTTCTCACTCTCTCTCTCTCTCTCTCTCTCTCTCTCTCTCTCTCTCTCTCTCTCTCTCTCTCTCTCTCTCTCTCTCTCTCTCTCTCTCTCTCTCTCTCTCTCTCTCTCTCTCTCTCTCTCTCTCTCTCTCTCTCTCTCTCTCTCTCTCTCTCTCTCTCTCTCTCTCTCTCTCTCGTGCGAGCCAAGAGACGATTGCCACAATAGTGTCGCAGTGATATACATATATTTTTTTTTCCATCGTAAAAATGCATTGACCGTTTTCTTTTTCTTTCCGCGACTGCAACGTGTCGCAGTTTTTCGACGGGCTTGCGGATACTTTGCGTCAGCCTTCGTCATTAATTTTTCGTTGATTGCATCCTTTTTTTACCTACCCTCCGCCCACTATTCCCCGCCGGAATCCAGATGATTTGATATCACTGCTCAGGAACGAGAAAAAGACAAATGTTCTCGCGAAATTAAGTCGTACTTGTATTATTCAGCGAACGAATTACTCAGCGAAAAGTTCGACGACGGCGAATTCTTGTTCTCTTTATTTTCTCTCTTTGTTTGCCTTCTCCATGTTTTTTTTTTTGGTTTTTTTTTTCGATTAAAACGAAACGGTTTTTGCTACGATTTTTGTGAAGAATACATGAAATGTATTTGCTGCTTTTCTTTTTCTTTCTTTCGTTATTCCTTTCTTCGTCGATCTCTCGCTCTCTCTGTCTCTCTCTCCTTCTTTGTCTCTCGCGATACGATCAACTCGTCGACCCATAAATCGCTTTGGTGCTCGTCGAAGTTACGGATTCGTCGCGCAATTTTTGCTCTACTTGTTTCGTGGCCTTTGCGTGATCTCTGGTATGTGGGTGGTGTGCTTGTTTTGCACGAATACGTAATAATCACTTGCATGGCGTAGAAAAAATTAATTCGTATGGACTTGCGGATAGGAACGGTGCGCGAATTTCTGAGACTTTGGAAATTTGAGTACTAGATGGTCGTAGAATTTGAAGATTTGGAAATTTAATGGCAATATTTTGGACAGAATAATATATAAATATAAAAACGAATAAAAACATATATATATATATATATATATATATATATACATATTTATATATATATGCCAGGTGTAGAAGTATGAAACCGGAATTTCCCTATAGATGGCGCTAGCCATCACATTAGGGACCGTAAGACCGCTTCTGCAGCGCCATCATCTCCCTCTAACAGCTGACGAAGATTTTCAACACACACAACCCAAGTTCCCTACACCGGTATATTTTTCCATAACCTCAAACATGTCGAGTTTTGTGCCTCCGAACTACGATTTGCGGACAGCATTGCTTTTCTGTTATCATTTGAAGAAAACTGCTGCAGAATCGCATCGAATGCTTGTCGAAGCTTACGATGAACATGCTCTTGGTAAAACGGAGTGTTTCGAGTGGTTAAAAAAATTCAAAAGTCGTAATTTCGACGTGAGACACGAAGAGCGTGGGAAAGCACCGAAAAAGTTCGCAAACAACGAATTGCAAGCCTTATCGGATGAATATGTCAACAAGAGTCAACAAAGTCAACAAGAACTCGCGGTCAATTGAATGTCACGCAGAAAGTTGTCTCAATTCGTTTTTATCATTTTCAAACAACAGACATTTTGTAATTTTTACAAAAAAAATTCTGGTTTCTTACTTTTACACTTGGTATATGTATATATGATACATAGAACAATTATTACAGTAATTTTATTACTTTCAATATATGCTCGGCGACAATTATAAGGGTCCGGTGCAGAGCTTTGGCACCTGAAGAAAAAGGATTGCTCATGGCTTCTAAAATCTTTAAAAAAAAATACCCTGTTCTTGTGACGAGTAGTTATGCGCTAGACACATTTGAGCGCTCTGGAAAAAAATTAAAATTGCTTTTCAATTGCAGCAGAATGGAGATAAATAAGTTCGGAATACGAAGTACTCGTGTAAAACGTTTTTTTGTGCATCCGGTCATCGAGAAAAAGAAAACACAGTTGCAAGAGAGTTAGAACGGGTTGCATCCAGCTTGTGTTCGGAAAAAAGAGGATTTGGCGTGAATCTTTTGCGGGAGAACGTGTGCAGGTTTCCAATTCTTTTTTACACTAAAGAGTATGATTTTAAGGATCTTTTACAATTTTTGTATTGACAAATATTTATAAATGCGGTGGATCCAATGGTTCGTGCAACGCGCTGTTTGAAAAACGTCCTTTGCGGTGACCACTGTCGCTCGAAAACAAATCATCCGAAATAGAACAATAAAACGCATCTAGTTTTTGCACGAAGCTAATGCTTGGACGAAGGATTTAATAAAATATTGATTTTTGTAAAAACGGCCGCAGCCCAGAGTGAAAGTATCGTTTTTCAGTGAAAAAAAGCGCCTTATTTTCGTTGATAAGAAAAATTGCGTATTGAAAAAATTAAAATCCTTCGATCAAGCACTGCTTTTTGATACGTAAAAGAAGCTTGTGAAATTTGAAGTTGATACTCAGTATTCGGAAAACAAATTTGACGTTGATATTCAATATTCCGAAAAATTTTCCTAAATGTTTTATATTTTGCGAATCCGTCCAAAACCGAAACCCGATGCTTTCGAAAATTCAACTAGGTGTAGTAAGCCCTCAATGGAACTGAATTCGATTTAAGAAAGCATTCTTTAGAAGTCCCTCGTATCCGGAATTCAATTATTTTCCTTCGGCTGCACTCAAAATGGAATTTAGATTTTTCTCCAGAGTGCTACATTTTTTTCTAGCAAATACTACTCATCACAAACAACGATAGATTTGTTTCTAATTTTCAGTAACCTTTTTTGAAACATAATACTTTGAGATTCCTTCAAAAACCAAAAACCCACATTGTCGAACAATTCAACTAGGTGTAAGCCCTCGACAGAATTGAATTCCATTTAAAAAGAATTTTTCGCGAAGTATTTCGTATTCGAAATTTAGTTATTTTCATTCGGTCCCATCCAGTCGTTACAACCGGTTTTCACTGTATACATTACTAGTGACCTACGAAAATACCTAGGTGGTTACTTTTATCCAACCGTCGACAGCGTGGATCGCGTCCCTACGATTTATTTGTCACCGTCCTTTTCTTTCGCTCTCTCGTAGCTCGTAGCAGACCCAACGAAGATCTTGAGGAAAAAAAAAGACGTCTTATTGCGTGTGTATTTCCAGGAGCTGGGCAACGGTGGTTCAGGTTCGCCGTCGCGTGACGAGGTTCTCGTTGCTCCAATGTCGGTCCAGCCGACGAGGAAGGCAAAGTGCAGTTCCCTCAGTATGGCCTCGCTGCGAAGGTTGTAAAATGATGTCAGAAAAACCACAAACGTCCTTGCAAACAATCAAACATCGTCGTACACGTCATAATCACCGCAAAGCTGTTCCCAATTTCGTACGCGCTCGCGCTATCGAGAGAGAGTACAAAACATTCATCTCGTTCTCACAGCATTTTTCGCTACCCCCCCCCCCCCCTCCCGCATGTCACGCGTTTTTCCTCGTGTCAAATGTCTCGTGCTAATTTTTCGCGTTCTGTCCGCGATATCATGGGCCTTTTCGAGGTCTCGCCGTTCTTGTGTGCCTCGCGGAGATCGCGCTAGCTGTTTAATCGACCGTGACGCGTTACCGAGTCCCTATAATACACGCCATGAAGCTTTGTACGAAAAGATCGTAGGGTACCGTGATTCTTGAATTCTTTGTCGCTCCGAACTAAGAAAAGTAAATACGGAATTACTAGTGAATGAGAAAATTGCTACATATATATTTGGCGGAATAAAAATCCGTAAATTCCAAATAAGATGCCTGAAAAAAAACATTTTTTTTGATGGAATTTCGTTTGCCGCTTTTAAAATCATTTTTGAAATTTTAACATAGTTATATACATAACATATTGAACATATTTGAAATTTTGGCACACTTCAAAAACGCGTTTTAAAGCGCCAAACCTTCGAAATGCTTCAAAACGCTTTAGAACGCATTTTTACAATTTTAACATACATATATGTTAAAACTTCGTAAATGTATGTTAAAGTCTGAAACGAAATTCCATTAAAAAAAAGTTTTTCAGGAGTGTTTTTTATTTTGAATTTATGTATTTTTATTCTGCCGAATACATGATAACATTTTGATTTTTATTTCATATATTATAGTATAGTGTATTCTGTGGAATATATATTACAATATGGAATTATTATTATTACATATTTATATAATTTTTGTATTATATATAAAATATAAAATTTATAGGTAAAAAATATACTAAAAATAATAATAATTCCACAATATATATATCACTAGTACACTAGTAAACCGTAAACTTAATTAGGGAGTTACTTTTTGGGGATCACGCGATTTACCCTATCAAAAAGTTATGGTATGCATAATTTGTTATGTGAGCTCGTTCCATCCATGTCCTTCTTTCTGTCTCTCTCTTTCCCTCGCCCTCTCGTCTTTCCTGATGAAAGAAAATAAAAGGATACATCCTTGGCGTTGCACGAATCGTGTCGCGAGTGCTTGTGTTTCTTGCAAATAATTTGGTCGTTGCTTCGATTGGCTTGACTGACATTTGACAGCGTTACGATCGAGCACCCGATTGCGTCTCTTCGCGTAGAAGGACGGCGGAGTTTCGCAACGGGTGGTGAGGGGGCGGCACTGTGTCGTTCCCAATCTTGTACAATTGTCAATATAATTTCTCGTCTCTGTACCTCTTTCTCTTCCTCTCTCTCTCTCTCTTAGTCTTCTCTTGCTTTATTTCGCGAAACAACGACAAGCCGCGTGTGATGATCCGTCTTTGATACCGAATCGTGCCTGAAATGCGTTCCATTGTATACAGGGACGGTGACGCGAGGCGGAACGGTGCGCGTACCAACTTGTAATTATAAATGCCCGGGCAATGTTCGTTCGCGTCACCGACCAATTTATTATAAATATATTATATCTGTCCCCGCGTGTGCCAGGCGAGAGCGACGGAAGGGAAGAAAAGTGAGAAAAGCTGGTTCGAAGCGCTCCGCTCTCGTGTCCTCGATCCTTCGATTATTGCCATTCGTGTATTAATCCATTTAAGACTGTTGGCGTATGCCGGTTCATCGTCGCCTTTGTATCGTCTCACGTTTTTAACATTACTGCCGTTGTACATCCTCATTTTCTCGACGCGTCGATGCTCGTTACGCATTGAGAGAGAAAGCATTGTTTCACGCCTGTAAAATATTTCAATATTACTTTATAGCTATCATATTATTATTATTATTATTATTATTATTATTATTATTATTATTATTATTGAAAATTATTGAAAGAACGTCGAGAAAGAAAACACGCTTTTGTATAAATCGCATCTGTGTATTCATTTTTTGTTTTGTTTTTCTTCATACGCCATTACTAATACCTTGTGCAGTAACCAGCCGCCCGATGTTTCATTCGCCTACTTCGACTAATATGGTATTTTGCACCCCTTCTTCGAAAGGTGTCGCAATTTGGTCCCTTTGGTGGTAGTGAACTACTAGAATTTTTCATTTCTATTTTATGAAATCGATAAGTGCCGTAAAACTGCATTCGAATTTTACATTTCAAATTTCCGCGCGGAAACGCTAGTCGCCATGCTGCTTCCGTTCGTGACGTCACTTGCATAGTAACCAAGGACGCTGCGCCAATCGCGAATGCGTAAATTTTTTTTGGTTAAAAGTGAGTCACAATTTATATTGTTGGTGTGTTGTTCCTAAATGTAAGAATACTGGTGTAAAAACACCGGGACAGTTGTGGATTAAAATGCCAATTGATATATATATGAGGAACATTTGGTTAAAACTTGCGAGAAGAGTTCCAAAGTCATAGTCCGAAAAATGAAACTCGTTTGTTCTTTTTTGAAGTACAGATGACGGAAAATTTGCAATTAACTATGACAAACGAGAATGTATAGGTGTCGACGCTTTCTTTCACAGGTTAGAGAGTAATACGTCTACCGCTTTCTTTGTTTACTATGTCGATGACGTCACGTCGGAATCCATTATGGCGGCCAGCACGTTGCGCGTGTTTGTTGAACAGATGGAAAAAGTATTTTTTTAAAATGAATTATACAATTTATTTTGTGTTTTTATAAATCAAAACCAACACTATTCGGTTGCTCATTGCGAAAACTACGTTTATACATTCTTAGTACTTTTTGTTACATAGAGTAAAGACTGCGGCTAGCCGTCCGGTTGACGGACGAATAAGCGTATGTTATTCGTCCGCATTGCAGCTCAGTTCACGCTGTACAACGCCCCAAACAAGCAATCCCAAACACAAACAAATCAACGCAAAAAACAAACTCAAAATAACAAACGCCAACAAACCCAAACAAATCAACCCAAAAAACGCAAACAAAACCATACAAACGCAAACTAACCCAAACGAACCAAACAACCCGAATCCAGACAAAACTAAACAAACCCAAACACAACCAACCAACCCAAACCAAACAAATCCCCACCCCCGCCCAAACAAACGCAAACAAAATGATAAAGATTTTATTCGGATGGCTACGTGTAAGTTATTCTTCCGGATAGTTTGTTTAACAATTTAACACATTCTATCCGGACAGTTATATATATATATATGTTATTCGTCCGGATACTAGCTTACACGAATCACGGGGTCTGTTCGTTTTAGCTACACTTTTCTACACTTCTTACACCTCCAGTGGACTTTCTATTACTGTATCTGGTAAAAGTGTAGAAAGTGTAGCTAGCGCGAACAAACCTAATACGTACGCCTACTGGAAATTCGCCGTGAACTAAGCCGCTATCCGGACGAATAACATACGCTTTTTCGTCCAATAACCGGACGGGCAGACACTTCGTAGAGTAAAATAGCTTGTTGAGGGAAGACGAAGCAGCGAAAAATCTAAAAAGGAGCGCTGCTAAATGTTTTTTTTTTTAATATCATTATTCGTGCTGTCGCTTTTCCGCGTTTTTATTTATTCCAAACTGCAAATCTTATTTATGAAAAAACACTCCACCTATAGGAAAGATTCGGCAACTCTGTGGATTGTGATCGCATTATTTTGTCCCCATTCGATTCCAGACGCCTTTCGGCTCTCGGCCCTTCGGGGATTTGCTTGTTTCGCCTTCCTGGCCAATTAAAAACTCATTTGCAAAAGCTTCCCCGAAGTTTCTTTTTTCTCGTTTCTCTCGTCTTTCCTCGTGTCGCACGCTTCGACGATTCGCTCGAGTCTTCGAGGTGTGAATAAGCCGAGAGTTTCACACAAAGAGCCCAAAACAAACTCTCCTCATTACGGGAGGCAAAAAGATTGGAGAAAAAAATCTACTTTTCCTCTTCTCCAAACTACACGACAAAACGATCAAATAAACTTTGAAAAAAAATAATGGAAGAATGCTTGTTTCTTCGAGTTGAGGACACGCGAGAATGGTTCCCAAACTTGATCGTCCACTAACGTTGGTACGGCGTCACGCTTCGACCAGTCCTCACAAAGTCGCTGGAAAAAGTCCCTAGTGAATGAGGAAAGATAATCGAGATATAATTATAATAATAAATAAAAATAACAACAATACTCAATAAATGTCGAAAAACTATTTATTATCATTATATATTCTTATTCTTTGGGTATATATATTTGGGAATATATATATATTTATTTGGGAATATATATTATCATTATATATTCTTCCTTATCTACTAGGGATTCGTTCTAGTTACGTCTCTAGTAACTTTTCCACCAGTATTCAAAGGTAACTTGAAAAACTTTCCGGTAAATGAGAAAAGATAATAATGAATATACCATAATGATAATAATAATAATGACGTAATTAAAAAAGTAACGAAAATATAAAACATGGTTTTTGTATTATTAGTGATTACCTATTTATTATTGGTATTGATTGATATTGATTATTTATCACCATATTATTATTATTATATATTCATTATTATTCTTCCTCATCTACTAGGGATTCGCTCTAGTTACTTTTCTAGTTCCTCTTCCACCACTTAAAAAAAGTCATTTGAAAATACTCCCTAGTAAATGAGGAAAGATAATGAATATATAATAATAATAATAATAATAACAATAATAATAGTAAATAGGAATAACAATACTAAATGAATATTGAACAAATATTATTTATTATCTATTATCATTATATACTGGGGATTCTTTCTAGTTGCTTTTCTAGTTCCCCTTCCACGCCTTAAAAAAAGTCACATGAAAATACTCCCCAGTAAATGAGGAAAAATGATAATTAATATATATTTATCACAATAATAATAATAAGATATAAAACATTTTTTACATTATTTTTGCTCATTTATTATTTTTTAATAATTATTATTATTATGTATTCGCTATCCTTCCTCGTCGACTAGTGATTCTTTCTAGTTACTTTTTGGAAACACGTCTATATTACTAGCAACGTTACTAGGAAACCAAGGGAGTACTAGGGAGTTGTTTTTCGAGGATGATGAATTTTGGGACAAACTTAGCCTAACTCAAGAGAGACTAATACTTCAAAAAATTAAAAATACATATAAAACATTTATTATTATTTTTACTCACTTATTTATTTCTTCTAAATTATTATTATATATTCGCTATCTTTTCTCATTCACTAGTGATTTCTTTTCTAGTTCCTTTTTGAGAATACGTGTATCTATATTACTAGCAAGGTTACTAGTAAACCAAGGGGCTTGTTTTTCGTAACCCGCGTTTTAATAAACTAGGGAGTTGTTTTTCGATGATGATGAATTTTGGGATAAAATTATAATTAGCCTAACTCAAGAAAGACGAATCCTTCGATCGTATGGTGCAACAGAGAGAGTGTGAGAGAGCAAAGCGTGACGAAAATATCTCGATTTTGTAATTCCTGTGTCTCTTTCAATTACTAGAAACTGTTCGGCGGAGGTGATGCAGGACAAGGCGAAGCTCTGAGACGAGGGGATGAGCGTACGCGATAAATCTTCATCGATGTGCTCTAGTTACTTTCTTTTTTCCCTTGCAACGAGGCTCCTCGAGGAACGTCACGCTGCGCCGCGACGGAAAGAGGAGAAAAGAGCACTCGCCCGTTATGCCGAACGATGTGAAGTTTTTTTTTTTCATCGTCGACTCTTGTACAGTGGCGGAAAGCGAATTTTTACGTAAATTGTCCGGGAAGGAGGGAATTTTTCGACGGTGGGATGAAAGAGACGAGGAATAAAAAAAACAAAGGAATAATCGTATAATTTATCAGCGCTTCGTATCGTTATTTATTGGACGAAATAACGATATCGTTGTGTCATAATAATACGTTTTTTCCTTCTTTTCGGTCTCGTGAAAAATACGACAATAATTGTGGCCCTCTTTGATCCCAATAAACGTCGCTCGGTGTTGCGGAATTACGCCGACCGAAAGTCAGCTCACGCCAAATATGGAACGCGATTGAGAATCTTCGTTTATTTTTTGTTCTCCGGTTGTTTTCTTTCTGGTTCCGTGCGAGAACGAGGCCGTGGTCGGTGCGTCCGAAACAACGTTACGCGGAATGGGGCTCCGTGCGCGTATACCCAAGTTTATCCAAGTTTTGGTCCCCGCGGTGAAATAACGTTGAATTATTCAGGACGCGGATGAGCTGTAGCGCGGACGGCGAACTTTGTGCCAAGTGCCATAATTGTGCCTGTGTAGATGTTGAACGAGAATTCTTGCTGTTCACACGCACGTACAAACAAACACACAACACACACACACACACACTCTTACACGTCATTGTCAAAACGTTGAAAGAGCTTTTACAACCGAATGAATACATTACGACGCGAAACGCCAAATGTTATTGTACAAATGTGCCAAGCAAAAGTGGAATCGTTTCGGCTGTGTGCAAGGGCGAATGGGAAATATATATATGTATATGGGGCAAAGTGATTTTGGAGGTTACATTTTGGCAAAGTCCGCACGTCTGGCGATTTTGAGGATGGTGATCGAAGTCGAATGAGGTGCAAAATTCGCCATATAGATATATGGTCTTGAAGTTTGCATCGTTGGAACGCAACGAAAATTAATTCTTCCTTGATAACATTTCTTTTCGGACGATTTAGGTTATGAAAATCACTCGAACGTATTTGGGTATTTTTATAACTGATTTACAATCTCAAGTTGCGAGACGAATGTTTCGAATAACAATGAAAATGGGTCAGAGGGACGAAAAAATCGTTGCGTTCCAACGATGCAAACTTCGACGTCATAAATAGACCGGGTGAGGCAGGAACTTGGGAGAAAACTTTTCGCACGAAAGTTGCATAGTTCTCTCATAGGGGGTCTCGAGGGTGGCTACGAGGTTCATCCAGGTGAAGGCGCTACCCAGATTTCAAGCTTACGTTCATTTTTTCAACGGAACTACCATTTTATTATCAGAATTTTATCAAGAAACTGAAAATTAGTTCACACACCGAATTTCAAGATGAGCGGTCGAGGTTTGGCATGAAAAATGGGTAAAAAATGAATTCCAAGGTTCCTAGAATGAGTGAGAGAAAACGTTGCGTACACTTACTCTTGTAGAAGATGCTGAAAGCAATGGCCAAGACTTTCAATGCAGGCTTGCAATCTGATTCGCATTGAACATTTTACTCTTACTTACTTACTAGTAAGTACTTAACTTACTGACGTAACTTGCTCACTAGTAAGTAGGACTAGTCTTATTTACTAGTAGTTACTTAAGTAAGACTAGTCTTACTTACTAGACTTACTAGTCTAACTCTTCATTGACGAGAACACACATTATTATGGAAATGACAAACTTCTCATCGCTTTAGAAGACAAGAAGACAGTACGGAACTACTAAAACCATCGAAATTTCGCTATTATAGACTTTTTATACCAAATCGCGATCGATCATTTTTAAATTTAGTTTGTGAACTTATTTCCAGTTCCCTGATTAAATTCTCTGGTTAAATTCAATCGGAGAATTCGAATTCTCTCTGTTTAAAAAAAATTCCTGGTTCGATTTGAAAAAAAATGCAGGTGACTGAAATCTCTGAAGCGCCTGCACGTGGATGACCCTCGTAGCCACCGCTCGACGACCCCCTCCGAACTATGCAACTTTGTGGGAAAAGTTTTCCCCAAAGTCTGATAGGCGAGAAAATATTTTTATCGCTAATAGTGGTTGCCTCACCCTGTACGCAGGGTGACAATTATACGGTGGCCATGTGTTTTTCAAGGGTGCAAAGACTTTGCAACCCGCTAAAATATACCTAGTGGTTTTTAAAGTCCTCTTCTTTAAAAAAATGTAGCCTTTTTTTGTGCAAGCAGTATTCGCCAGAAAAAAATATGAGCAGTATAAGAAAAAATCAAAATAGTATTTCCAATTCAACCGAATGAAAATGGGTAAATTCCAAATACAAAAAAATTGTGAAATCTTGTTTTTTGGAACTTCATTTCGTTTGACGCTTTAAAATGCATTTTTGTTTTTTTTCCTCGAAGTTCGCATGCGCAATAAAAAGTATTTCAGGAGTGTTTCGTTTCTGGAACTTAATTATCTTTATTCTGTGGCACTCGAGATGGAATTTGGACTTTTTGTCCAGAGTGCTCTATTCTTTTTTGGCAAATGCTACTTATCAGAAAAATACGCTATATTTCTTTTTCGAAAAGAAATTTTCAAACCATTATATTTGAGTAAAGTTGATAATCAACACATCTGGCTGTTTTGAGGATGATCCTTGAGATCCAACATTTTCGAAAATTCTTCATATAAAAATACATACATACATACTTTTATATATACATATATATATATAATACACATGTGTCACATATTTTCGAATGTTTATTTAAATAGCAGTCGTTTAAATACTAGCTTCCAAAAAATATATTTCAAAAAAGATTCTCAATAGTCCGATCAGTCTTAACCAAAGGATCCTAAAATTTAAGTACATCACAATTGAATTCGCGATTTTTTAAATTTCATTATTAAAAAGAAGGATGGCAAAGTGACATTCGAATGATTACCAGGGGCTTCGAGATTTTGCTCTATAAAAAAAAAACATCGCTTCGCCTACACTACTGTCGTATAAAAAGAAAAAAACGAAATACTTTGCATTGCAATTGTCCGAAGTTTCGGCTGCTCGTGAAAAACGCTTGAAATATCAACGGAAATTGAGTTCCAAACGTGACCTATATCGGGGCTTGTGCACATTCGTGACGTGCTTAGTGTGAAAACGGGACATTCCTGCAATTGGTCGTAATGGGCCGGAAACGAGAGATTATTCGGCACTATGTGTTTTCCCATTCTCCCGGCGCGCGAGGAGGCGCCGTAATGGAAAGAGGGTTGAGAGTGGGGGTGGAAGAGAAAAAAAAACAAGGGGCAAGCCCAAATATCGAGCTTGCCAAAAATCGCAAATATTTTGTACGTACACGAGGTGAGCAGCAGGCGAATAAAATGGGACTTGTACGCGTTACGTAAATTTTTTTTTGCTGTTTCAAGATTGGTTGAAAACTTGTTAAATTATTTTTTTTGTCGTGTCCAAATTTGTTAAAAACTGCTTTTTTAAATAAAAACACAGTTTTTAACTTGTTAACAATAAAAATTGTGAAATTAATTTTTTTTTCTGTTTCAAAATTGGTTAAAAACTTGTTAAATTAAAACTTGTTAAAATTTTTTCTGTCGTGTCAAAGTTTGTTGAAAACTGGTTTTCTCAACAAAAACGCAGTTTTTAATTTGTTAAAATTAAAGCTTGTTAAATTATTTTTTTTGGCTGTTTCAAAATTGGTTAAAAATTTGTTAAATTAAAACTTGTTAAAATTTTTTCTGTCGTGTCAAAATTTGTTAAAAACTGGTTTTCTCAACAAAAACGCAGTTTTTAATTTGTTAAAATTAAAACTTGTTAAATTATTTTATTTTCTGTTCCAAAATTGGTTAAAAACTTGTTAAATTTTTTTTTCTCGTGTCCAAATTTGTTAAAAACTGCTTTTTTAAATAAAAACAGTTTTTAACTTGTTAACAATAAAAATTGTGAAATTAATTTTTTTTCTGTTTCAAAATTGGTGAAAAACTTGTTAAATTAAAACTGGTTAAATTATTTTCTTTTGTCGTGTCAAAATTCTTTGAAAACTGCTTTTTAAAAAACAAAAACGCAGTTTTTAACTTGTTAAAATTAAAATGTGTTAAACAAATTTTTTTGCTGCTTTAAAATTGGTTAAAAACTCGTTAAATTAACACTTGTTAAATTATTTTCTTTTGTCATGTCAACATTTGTTAATACCTGCTTTTTAAAATAAAAACGCAGTTTTTAACTTGTTAAAATTAAAACTCGTTGAATTAATTTTTTTTTGCCGTGTCAAAATTTGTTAGAAAACTGCTTTTCAAAGCAACTTGTTAAAATAAAAACTTGCCCAATTCATTTTTTTGCCGTGTCAAAATTTGTTGAAAACTGCTTTTTAAAATAAAAACGCAGTTTTTAACTTGTTAAAAGAAAAAAATTTGTCGTGAAAAAATTTCTTAGAAAATGGCTTTTTCGCTTGAAAAAGCAGTTTAAAAAACAATTGAAGTTTTAGAGCCGGTTTTGATACACAATATTTCGGCACCTAATAAACGTGTGCTCGAACAAGACATCACAACAATAAAAGTTGACGTAATGTGGACAAGTTCGATTTTATTCGCCTGCTCCTCAGTTATTAACTTTTCCAGCGATCGAGCCTTTTTTCATGCGAACTAGCTTGTTTGTTTGCAAGAGAAAGTTCAACTTTTGATGGTTCGAAAGAAAAAAAAAAGTTGCGAAAAAAAATATATGTAAAGGACAGAAAATAAAAATTTCGAAGGAGCTAGTAAAGAATTTTTCGATTGCTCGTGCTGCACGAAAAATGCATCGAGTGCCAAGTGACGTAGCGAAGAAAAAAATAAACATCGGAGAAAAGCGACGCGATCGTTGCACGCACCAATGCCTAAAGTTGTACAATAATCGTTGATATGCGGAAAAAATATCGTGACGAATACGTGACGAGTATCATAAGCTCTCCGATCGAACACAAAAAACGTTCTTTTTTCACAGGGCTAGTTTTATGCATAAGCGTGCCGAGGGCTTGGATTTGATTTTTAAAAAAGGTAAGGAAGGTTCAATTGGGGCCGGGTTGAAATTTCGAATTTTGAATTATCAAAATATGCTCAAAATTCCGAAAAATACTACCTCGAAAGATCAAAACGCCGAAAGAATTTTTACACGAAAGACCAAAATTTCGGAAATCTGAACACCGTCAAAATAATTTGGCTATGGAAGTTTTGAGAGTTTCAAAATTTCGATAAATCGACGAATTATTTGAAGAATTTTTTTTTTTTATATTAAGGCCTTAGGCCACTCCAAAGGCCGAAAAAATTGGCTTTTTGGGGATTTATTTTTCAGAAAAACCACAGAATAAATCTAGATTACAAAAAAAGGGTGTTTATCATACATATCAGTGACTGCATACAATCATTTTTTTTTAACGATTAATTTCAAAATGGCGGCTGTGCAGCGTCTTTGCGATGACGTCTCCGTTTTTCCAGCGTCCACGACCGGACAAACAGCTCCAGTAATTTTTCAATTTTAATGAACTAATGAATTTTTTTCGATTATATATAATAACTGCTACAGAAGTACGTAGAATTTTTTCGATATATCGATTTTTGGCCAAACGGCGCACTTCTAAAGTGGAAAGTGAAAAATTTCCCTAAAAAATCGTCAGATAATTGTTAATAACAAATGAACTATGCAATATAAAAAAAAAAATCCTACGTACTTCCATAGACGATATATTTTTCACGCTATATTCAACATTTCAAGTGAATCGGTTGGAAATTGTCTGAGTTTATGTTTCCGGCCAACGTCAAACGGAGACGTCATCGCAAAAACGCTGCACATTCGCCATTTTGAAACTAATCGCTTAAAAAAAATGATTGTATACAGTCACCGATATGTATGATAAACACCCTTTTTTGTAATTTCGATTTATTTTGTAGTTCTAAAGAAAAAAAAATCCTCAAAAAGCATATTTTTTCGGCCTCTAGAGTGACCCAAGGCCTTAAGGTAGTACGAGCGCGCAATCTTGATTTCTATAGATTTTGTTCAAATTTTAACCAGACATTGTTCATATCATTATGCATGTTTCAGTGAATTTTCAGAACAGTCGACTATTTAGATTGGGAGATAATGGATTTTAAAATTGCAACTTTTAACACTGCAGAGTCTGCATTGAAATTTACACAGAATAATTTTCCGTAAAAAATATTTGTCCCCTATAATAAGAAGAAATATGGCAACACCGCAGCACAGTATTGTTCAATATTTCGAGAAAAAAATAATTATCGTGCTCCTAAAGTTAAAAATTTTGTCATAAAATAATATTTGCATTATAAATATTAATATTTTATACTGTTTATGTTATCTTTATTAACAAATAAAAGTGTTGGTTTATTCATAATTAATTAGAGACATTGTTCGATTAAAAGTTACTTCCAAATAAAAATTTGTGTCGTATTATTTTAAATATACCGCGCAAACTCACGTCATTGGATATGTGGAACGATGCGGTGTTGCCATATTTTTTTTTATTATAGGGGACAAATATTTGTTACGGAAAATTAATCTGTCGAAAATTCAATGCAAACTCTGCAGTGTTAAAAGTTGCAATTTTAAAATCAATTATCTTCCAATCTAAATAGTCGACTGTTCTGAAATTTCACTCAAACATGCATGACGATATGAACAATGTCTCGTTGAAATTTGAACAAAATCTATAGAAATCAAGATTGCGCGCTCGTACTACCTTAAGAATTGATTTTACGTCAATTTTGAAATTTCTCGAGATAATGTTATACGTTCTACATTATAGTTGACTGCATCTATACTATCACAAATCTATACTATCTATACAATTGTCTAGACAAATTTCAAAATTTAGGTAAAATCACTTCTTAATAATAGAAAAAACATTCTTCAAATAATTCGTCGATTTATTGAGAATTTTGAAACTTTTGAAACTTCCATTGCCGAATTATTTCGACGGTGGTCAGATTTTCGGAGTTTTTATTAACACTTGTTAAATTATTTCGGTGTTTTGATCTTTCGGGGTAGTATTCTTTCGGAGTTTTGAGCGTTCGGATCATTCAAAGTTCGTAATTTCGACCCTCATCTTGAATTTCGGAACATTAAAATTGGGAATTTTAAACCGTTGGAGCATTCAAAATTTGGAACTTCAACCCGCCGCCGTTCAATTACCGAGGCAACAATAGCCATTTTTCGAAAAAAATGCCAGGGAAGAATTTACACGCAACGGATAAAAAATATTTATACAAAAAAAAAACTCCCCGGAACGAATTTACAGTCAACGAATATAGAGCAATAATTGTACTGAAAAAAGAAAACAAAATTCGCCGGGGAAAAATTATACTATTTGATAAAAAAAAACTCGCTGGGAAGAATTTATACGCAACGAATATAGAGCAATATTTGTGCTATTCGAAAAAAAAGTCCCCGAAGTATTTATACTTTTAATGTTAATACTTTTCGAAAAAAAATCCCGAACAAAATTTACACGCAACAATTATGAACCAGAACTATACGCTTCGAAAAAAAAGATAGGCCAAAAAATTTATATGCAACGAATTTACAGCAATATTTGTGCCATTCGAAAAAAAATCCCCGAAGTATTTATACGCACCCAACATGGAAGATTAACATCGTCTCTGGCGAGGAAAAAAAAAATTACATATCTGTCACAATTTTTTTACAAAGCCAACGCAAGAATATTCGATTCGTACCATAGGGAAAAACGGGGAAAAAAATATGTGCCAAGGATCACCACAATTGGCGCATAATTCTTTTCCCCCGGGTGAGATGGGGCGATTTTCGATACACGTCCGTCGAGATATTTCTACATTGCTAAAAAAAACCTACCGTAGCGATTCATTTTCATAACCACTCGCCTCACGCCATTAAAAAAAACATACTTTACGATATTTTGGAAAATTAATCACGAATTTGAAAAAGAAAACAGGATTTTCAAGTGCATTGCTGCAATTTCAGTATTGCGGAAATATATCCATACATACTTTTTTTGCAATAAAAGATTCGGTATATTTTTTGCCACAAAACATACGAATTACACTTTTTTTCCAAACAAAAAAATTGATATATTTATTTCTGCGATAAAATATTTGTTTTATATTTTTTTTGGTATAAAAAAATCGATTCACATATTTGTTCTTGCAATAACAAATTCGAAACTTATATTTTTTTGCAATTTCAGTATCGCGAAAATATATCCATACATATTTTTTTGCAATAAAAGATTCGGTATATTTTTTTGCCACAAAACATACGAATTACACTTTTTTTCCAAACAAAAAAATTGATATATTTATTTTTGCAATAAAATATTTGTTTTATATTTTTTTTGGTATAAAAAAATCGATTCACATATTTGTTCTTGCAATAAAAAATTCAAAATCTATATTTTTTTGCGCTAAATAAAAGATATATATATATATATATATATATATTATTGCAATGAAAAAATATGCTGTGCACACAGGCACAGTTAGACACAGAAAATATTTTCCCATTTTTCCATCCACCAGTTCGTTTGATCAACTTCATTATTTTTCGATTTTTCTTCTTTCCGAAAATTCATCTTTTCCGCCCTCTTTGTGTCCATGCATAAGAGATTCCTTCTCCGTTCCATTTTGCCAGCCCACGAGCGTTCGATTGCACACGAAGCTTCGCGTACACCAAGTGTCACTCGGTCGTACGACATTGTTTTGCATTCAGGCGATACCTCCCTCCTCCGTTTATTTATAGATTCGAGTGTGTACAGAAATAATTCCATAGGGTCTTCTGCGGAAGGATTTTTGAGTGCGATGAATGCGAGAGTGAACGAGGTCTTCGTCTGAGTCGTCGACTCGTCAGATCACGAAGAGTAATTTACGACAGAGTAATTTTTCGTACGCGCGATTTTTAATGTTTCCCGGCCGAAAGTTTGCCCGGATTTGCATTCATACGTTGCGTCCCGAAACTGTGCGAACTGAGAGACTACCTCGATCGTGCACACAGCTAAACCCAAATAAGCCCTGGCAGCTGGACTGTAAAACTGCTGGTACAGTTCTGTAAATGAATCCTCGTCTACGATGCGAAGGAGTTAAAGTATGACGGGCTTGAAAAGGGGGTGTGACAAAAGGAACATATCAAGTCTCAAAGTTGGGCGAAAATAAAATCGCGCGAACGATTTTTTACGATTGACGCCTGCATTACTGTAAATATTTTTTAGTTACGGCTTTAGTTAAAGGGACGCGAACGTACACGCGCGCAGACACGCAGAGTATGCGGTACACGTGTACGATGTAATATTTTAAAATAACATTGAAAGTGTCACGCATATATATATATATATATATATATATATATATATATATATATATATATATAATTTCGTTAAATTCTGCGTCATAATATCAAGTGTATTTATATTGTACCAATAGTGATGATCAATTGTAAAAAAAAAAATTTTGAAGAACTTTAATATGTAAAAATGAAAATAGCAATGGTGTATTTTTATTTATACCTCTCTGTTATTTCTTTGGTCTACTATATTCCTTATATATATTTTTTTTTATTGGTTCGTTCCAGTCGTACAGGGCTTTCCCTTTTTACGAGCCCCAATCCGTCTTGATTTCGTTCTAAACATTTATTTCTAATTCTAATAAAATATTTTTCACCCTTTGGATTTTTTGGGTTCAGTCAGAGTGGAAAATGAAAACGTCTGGTGTTTCAGATCAATGCGCTAGACGCTAGATTGTACGTCGTGGAACAACTCCGGCTGAAACTCTCCCCGAAGCAACTGTCGTGCAGCTTGAATAATTTGAGTTTTTTTTTGTTGGAAAAAAAAATTTTTATAATATGTACATTTTTAATTACGTAGCATAAATTACGACATAAAAAATCTTGAAAATTCGCTTATTTCCAGCTGCCTAAAAGGATATCCCCCCTTAAACGAAGAATTTTATTGTGCCCCGTTCAACGTTCGTAATTTTCTGCAATCGTTTTTGATCTTACACGCGTGGGGCCAATCTCTACAGAGGATAGGAGGACTAGCGTCCATCAGTGAGTTGTTAATTTTCGTGAGCGGGCGAGTGGAAGAAGCTCTTCGCTCTGTGGCGTCTGCACCGCGAATGAAGTCGCGGAGGAACAGGAGAAGAGCGTCGAAGAGCGCTGGGTGCGCCACTGAACGGCGGAGGGCGCAACCTCTGCTCCTCTTATCCGACTGCGTGTGAATTTTACTGGTGATTCTCTTTGTACGGAAAATTGCCACAAAACGCAGGAAAATTGCAAAAATATAGAAAAATAGTAAAAAATATGAACTAAAAAACAGAGTATTTTTTTAAAAGCTGGAAAATCATAAAGGAATGGAGAAAAATTGCATATACAGAGTGTCTTGTTATGAATGGATAATCCTGCTACTGTCGATCGGTCAGATCATGTCCTACTATATGCTGGAATTTCAGGTTCGTAAACGTCCCACGGTTTTCGAGATAAAAATCATCTACTTTTGGTTTCTCGCATGCCATTTCTACAAATGTTAACTTTTTTGACCCCGTTAAAAAAAAATATTCTTGGTTATGTTTTATCTGGTAAAGTCTCCTTTTTAACCTTAAAATAGTCCTATCGCTTCACACTAGTTACACCACTGATCATACTTCAGACCTGTACAATTTATATTTTTGAAATATATGCAAAAAAAATGATTTGTTATAACTAAAATTTTCCATTTGTAAACTGTTCAATGAATGTTCATACTTAATTAGAAAAATGAAAAAATAGTCATTCTAACGATTCACGTAGTATTTCTAGGTTTGATATTTGGCAACATTGGTTCTATCTTCGTCTCTTTTTACTCGTTCAGGCGAGTTTAACCTTCATGCTCTTCAACGTCTATGGGTCAAAACAATGTCAGGTGCGGGAAATGTAAAGCATTGTATTCGGGCCACGACTGGTAAAAAAGCGTGGAAAATTTGTGTCGGCGAAATAAGTCGGTTAAAAATGTGTGTAAATACGAATGAGTGAGATGAGGTTACGACTACAGTCAGCTGTTGCCTTGCTGTCACATCTATTTATCGTAGCAAGTGGTAATAAATCCAATACCGGAAGTTCAAATTAAACTTGATATTACATGAAAATTAGGTCAATAAGCGTATTTTTTTTCTGAGAGCATTGGTACATTGGAACATTACTACAAGTGTTAATTATGTAAAACTGATTATTTTCAAGAATCTAACGGATTCTTACTATTGTATACGCTTTTGTAGCAACCGGAAATTGGGTTTTTCTATGTCGCCTCGGGATTCCTTCACAAAAGTACGCAATCTTTATATATATTTTTCTCTGTAATAAGGTCGATAACCGACCCTGAAATTTTACAGAGACGATTATCAATATATTTAGTGAAGCTCAAAAGAAAAATTATGAAAATCCTATGAATTGAAGCCTGTCGATAGGACTACATTAAATGTTAAGGAAACTTTATGAAAAAAGATCTCACGCAGCATTTTCACACAAACCAATTCGACATTGACACATTTGACTTAGATAGCCTGCGATGTAAAAAAATGTACTACGCATATCGTGCCGAATGCTTAAAAAAATTGCTTAGTTATTGTCAATTCACGTCATTTGTAGAAGTGGCATGCGAAAAACGAAAAGCAGATTATTTTTTTCAAAAAATAACGTAAAGTCCAAAATCTCGAAAACCGCGGGACGTTGACTAAACTGAAATTCCAGCATACAGCAGGATATGATCTGACTCGTCGACAGTTGCAGGATTATCCATTCACAACAGGACACCTTGTATGATGAAACAAACAGAATTTTTTTTTTAATCAGAAAAATCGTAAAAAAATGGTCGCAAATAAATTTATATTGATAAAAACGAAAAATAATTGAAAAATCGGAATAAAATAAATTAAAAAATACGTAAATAAATAAATATATCAACATATAAAAGTATACGAATGAGACAAGGAATAAATAAACAGAGATAGGAGAGAAAGGGAGCGAGGATGGGACAAAGGCCATCTAAAGAGAATTTAAACGTGACGAGCGGCAAAGGAGCTCAGCATATACGTTCCCGCATTGACGATACCAAACGCGTGTCCTTTTCCACACGAAGTTTTTTCCGGACTTCGATATCGTTGACAGACGTGTCCGGCCAGTAAACTCATCCGCACACGCTCGACGAACAATTTTTTTGTTTTCTTCCCTCTCCATCTCGCTTCCCCGCGGTCCTTTTATCCTAACCCCTCAAGCCTCGAAAATGGTCCCAGTAATGCAGCATTATTTTACGACACTCGCGCTACAATAACATGCGAATTTTCTGCAATAACGAGGAAAAATAAATTGTTCCTCGCCTCACGTACCTGTGTATTTTTTAATTGTTTTTCTTTCCAATTTTTTTTTTAAATAATTTTCCAATGGAGATCTCGGCGAAAAGAATCCCGAAAAAGGCAAAAATGGGTGAAAGGTAAAAAATACAAACTAAAAAAAAACAAAAAACTGAAAAAATGCCGGACAATTATAAATAAATGCAGAAAAATTGCAAACGAAGTGCGGAAAAGTTGCAGAATAGTTGCAAATAAAATGCATAAGTATTTGCAACCATAATTCCGAAAAAAGCAGCAAAATAATTTCGAAAAAATGCAGAAGAATTGCAAACAAAATTCAGAAACGTACAGGTCACTTTTGTTTGGGTTCGTTCGACTGCGTTTGCATTCAGGCGATATTTCTGTTCGTAGGAAAAATTGCAAAAAATGCCGAAAAATTGCAAAAATTTAGGACAAAAGTAAAAAATACGAATTCCGACGAACAAAAACCAAGACAACGTTAAAAAGAAAGAAAATTATTCAAAAATTGCAAACACAGTGTTTAAAAAACGAATTCTAAAAAGACAGAATGGTTTTTAAACAGCAGGAAACATTTTTTAAATAGAAATAAAGTGCACAAAAATGGCAAAAAATGGCAAATACAACGCAGCAAAATTCCGATAAAAAAAACAGGAAAATTGCATAAAATGCCAAAACAAAAGCGAACAAAATCTTCCATAATAAAAAAAGTTACACGTTCGTTTTCGAAAAGTATTTGATTTGCGTTGTGACTGAACCGAGAAAATTGGGCTGAGATCTCATGGCTTCGTGCAAATGCACAAAAGTTCGATCCGCTGCAGACGCTGGTCCATGAGAGAGTGCGATAAAGAAGTGAGCTTTTTGGCTACCGAGGGGGTGGGAGTGGGGTGGGAGGGGGGAGGGTAGGCAACGTTATCAGAATGGTTAGTAGCGACACCACAGCAGCAACGGCAGAAGCTCACATTGATTTTCACAGGGGTTGGGGGGTCTTGAAGGCCGTACCTAGAATGGAAGCTGCGGCCTTCAATTTCATCCCACTCTCGCCTTCCGCTCCTTACGCTCTTACCGCCCTTTTGATCTTTCTCTCAGACTCTCGTTTCACCCTCCCTCTCTCTCCTTGTTTCTGTTACCTTGCCTACCCCTTTCTCATTTTCGTTCTCTCTCTCTCTATCCATCTCTCTTTATATATATATATATATATAAATATATACACACACATAATAGCTATATAATATAATATATATAATAATAATATAATATATGTGTATATATGTATGTATGCATGTATGTATGTATGCATGTATGTATATATATATATATATATATACATATCCACCGGCTGCAAATGCTTTATTCCCTCGCTAATTCGTTCCTTCCGCTTCCGCTTTTCTCGCGTGTCTTCCTGCTCCGTTTTTATACCTTTTTGAGTGTTCCGGAGTATGTGTGTATGTACTACAGCCGCTCCGAACCCCTATGAACGAATGGTTACGTGCAACGCCACTGCAGCCTCCGCTGCCCCTTATGATGCATTTCGTTTTTTCCCTTATTTGTTCCTGATTTGTGATAATTGTACCGTTCGGTAATAAATTTGCTCGTTGTAATGCGTTGATTTACTGCTCCATCGATTAATGATGATGATTGTTAGGAAATGGGTATAAAAACGACGGTGGTTTTAATATTTTATAAAAAAAAAAAAAATATATATATATATATCGATAAAAAATGTCGAAACATACCGTCGTTATGTTTTTATGTTTTATATATATATATAGGGTCCGGTGTGCAGATTTTGCGACCGGCAAGAATATGATACTCAATGTTTTTTTCCAAGTCCTTTTCGAAAACAAACTTACCGTATTTTGCGATGAGCAGTAATTGCTAGAAAAAATTGAGCATTCGGGAAAAAAAATAAATATTCCATTTCGAGTAGAGCAGAAGGAAGATAATTAAGTATATGCCAAACACGAAACACTCCTGAGGAATTTTTTTTGTGCATCTTACGAACGGGAAAAAAAATTATCAAAGATGCATTTCAAAGTGGATGAACGAAATTTCATTCCATTCGAAAAAAAAAACGTTTTTTTTGGGAGTGTTCCGTATTCGGAATATAATTGTATTCATTCTACTGAACTTAAAATGGAATTCTTATTTTTTTCAGAATGCTCCTCTTTTTATGGTGATTCATCAATCGAATGTCGAGTGAATGTCACGCAGAAAACCGTCTCCATGCGTTTTTATCATTTTCAAACAACAGACATTATATATATATATATATATATATATATAAACCATTTATCGTTAAGGGGTTACCCCCACTTGCGATTTTGAAAAAATCGATTTTTTTTATTGCATTTTTTTGAAGTATAAGTATCTGAGAATATGTCCTGAAAATTTCAAGCCGATCCGAACGAAATTGACTGAGATATGAGCGTTGAAAGAGAAGAATCCGCGAATTGAAGAACTGAAATTGAAACTTTAAACGCGTTTTTCTCAAAATGGCATTTCTGAAGTCGGTGACCAAGATTACTCGAACACTAATGAACCGATCTTCTTGAAATTTTGCAGGCTCATTTAATACATAAAAATGTAGTCTTTAATCGTTCGATTTTTTTTTCGAAAAAAAAATGGCCGTTTTACAGCCAAAAAACGGCCGTTTTTTTTCGTTAAAATCGAACCATTAACTTTGACTGTCCGCCATTTTGTGAAAAATGAATATTTTTTAAAATCCTTCGATTAAAGACTAGTTTATACTTATATTTGACTAAATCCATCCGCATTTTTTTTCAGATGATCCACTTCGCCGCAATGTTGGTCACCGCAAACCGTGTATATAAAAACATTATTTCATTGACGGTCATTTGCCACTAAACAATGTAATATTTTTCAATAAAAAAATTACTGAAAGTTCTTCAAGATGTGTTCTTTAAGATGGTATATTGATCGATTAAAAAAGTTTTGTACTTTTCTTTAAAAAAATTCATGAAAAAGGCCTTTTTTTGCGCTACAAGTGGGGGTAACGCCTTAAGTGTGGAAACAGCATTGGCGAACGAAAATCCTACGGATTTTTTAAACACCTAGGGAAAAGTTGAAAAAATTCCATGCGATAAGCGTATGACAGAGGGAATTTTGCTGGCTTTATTCTTCATACGGATGCCCAAGAAAGAATATAGTATGTCACGAGTGCAAATGAAATTGCCTGGGATTTGTCAGACTCGTGTGATATCGTGATTCAGGCTGAACAATAAACTTCAGCGATTTGGGAGGAAACAGAAGTAGGTACGAATATACGTCGATAAGCTTTTACTTTTTTTTGTGGATGGATGAAGGGGATGAAGAGGAGATTTAACGAAAGGGGAGAGCCAAAGAAGAAAAGAGAGAGAGACAGAGAGAGAGAGAGAGAGAGAGAGAGAGAGAGAGAGAGAACTGAGACTGGAGGACTCCACGAGCGCACAGGAATTAAAAGTCTGCTGTGCTTAAGTTCTTATCACCGGCCACAGACTTCCGAGCACTTGAAGACTCACGCCATCCAACTGTATTTGTTTCTTTTTTTTTTGGTTTTTTTTTATTAGAATATAATTTTCCCCAGCCAGGCTTACGTGTCGCTTTCAACTTGCGCTTGTCGCGATAGCTGGCCTAGCCGGATAAAGGTAAAAAATTCTCGAGCCTCATTGGACTCGTCTCGAGTACGATAATTCGCGACCGAGATTCCGAGGCTGCAATTGATGAATTAATGGTACGGAGTGCTTTACGAAAGAGAATAAAAGATATTGCGAATCGAAGCTTGAAAATAGGAAAAAAAGAATACATGAGAGTGATTGGATTATTGGCGACGTGGGGAGAAGAATCGATTGCGAAAGAAAAATAATAATTATTTCTCTGTTATCGAGAATCGCCGATTATTAAATTATTTTGTTCTTAAGGGTCAAGCATGAGATTGACATTTTTTTAATACGATTTTTTTATTGCAGAGTTTTATAGCCGAGGGTCAAAAGTTTAATTTGCAATTAAGATTTTCTGAAAATTGAAAAAAAAAATGATTTGGTTACGACGATTTTTATTATGAAGGATCAAATCGCCCACGACGCCGGACCGCTTCGCTGTGATTCCTTTTTCTTCTGCGTTTTTCTCGAAAATATGTGTCATTCACTTTAAATTCGTGCAGAGCATAGCTTATAACATTTCCTATCGTATGACCGGACGGGTTTTCGATATATTTATTAATTTGTAAATAACAAATGATCAAGGTTGTTTTTTTGTCGAAAATCGAATTTTTTGTCCGAGAGCTAGCCATTTGTGTAATTTTTAAAATTTCAAAAAGTATCCGTTCGTATTACATTTTTATTATTGTACGAAAAGTATTTTTTTAAAATAAAAAAAGTCCTTTTAAAAGTACTTAACAAAAAAAGTAAATTTTTCATTCAACATCGTCTTAATCGACCTAACCACCTGTACCGATTTCCCATGCAGCAACGACCGTATTTTCTTTCAATAGTAACACCATTGCTTATCAAAAATTTTCAATTAAAAAAATCTCTAACCTGGCAAGACTATGTATCAATTTTGTGTAAAATCCCGACCTTTCCATCCCAATGTTCTCATCAGAGAAAATCATTAACTCTTTAAAAGAGATTAAAATATTACATATTAATTTAATATTTAATATTAAATATTGATTTAATATTTAATATTAAATATTGATTTAATATTTAATATTAAATATTAGAAATTTAATATTAATATTGAAAAATTTAAATTAAAAATTAAATATTCGATTGCACACTTCGCTACGAACCTCTGACTGCATGTGGGGTCGTTCTGACCCCACACATTCTCCAGACCGGTGTATTTCGGTAGATATACATTTTTTCTTAAGACGTTTTTTTTCTGGTCAATGATCCTTATTTTATGGCCCAACATTTTCGGTTATTTTCGGTTACATATTCTAATTTAATTAAAAATCGAGTGCCCGAACATTCGTTCAAAGTGGATGAAAAAGATCGTAGGATCAAAGTGACCCAGTGTGCAGTCACAGTGTTAAATACCTGTTATTCGAACCCCACGTTTACGCAGACTCACCAAGTGCATTTCAAGTACGCCCTAACTGTGCGATAAATCCGAAATTGCTCGAGAGAATAAAAAGAACGATTATCATAATTTATATCTACATAGACAAAATGAATTCAACTATATCCTCTCAATCCGCGATTTTTAAATCTTTTCGACGATTTCGATCGTCGTTTCTCGATCGATTCTGTTTTACTCGTGTTTTACGTCTCGGATATACGACGTTTTAATTAATTAGCGAAAACGACTGATTGAGTCCTGCGAGAGAAAACGCGGACGTATATATATCGAGAGCGACACACACACTAGCAATTTTATTGAAGCGGCGAGGCGCGGGGACAAAATTCAAGATTTCTTCGGAGTGGGTGATTTTATTAGTGGCAACTTTTTTTTCCATTTTTTTTTCGCTATAGTTAGCCGCAGTTCGGGAGATCTAATAATCTTCTACTGGAGAATCGGACGACCCTAATTAATGAGACACTTCGTTATTCACTCTCTGCCTTCTTTTTGTTCTATAAATTGCTCGGACTCAGTCGATAACCTTTCGCACTTTCTTTCCGTGTCCCCCTCTCTACCTTCTCGACTCAATTTCTTTTCATCTGTTTACATAGAACTATATATAAACATATATACGGTTATGTGTATATATATATATATATATATATATATATATATATATATATATGTGTGTATATATATATATGGTAATCCACGTGAATCCGGTAGACTTTTTCCCTGACCCCGTCAATTTGATAAATTTTTTTTACATTTTTCGGAACAACCCTTAGCTAAATTTTTTTTATTTTTCCGAAAAAAACGCCCCGATTTAAAAATCTGAAAAAATTCCCAAAAATGCGTGATTATATGTAAAATTTTCCAAGCTATCACCCGCAGTGGAAGTATGATTTCTTCTGTGCTGAAGACGACTTCAATTGAAATTAATAGCAGAACTTTTTGACTGCTAACTGTTCAAGGTCCATGATTGTGATTTGGTTATTCAAAAATGGTCAAAAAAATTCATTGTGGGTATCAAAATATTTAAGTATCCGCCCGAAGTAAGCGGTGATTGAATTTTTCGAATTTTTTTTTAACCTTTATTGCTCAGAAAGCACAGAAAAAATCATACTTCCACTGCGGGTGATAGCTTGAAAATTTTTACATATAATCACGCATTTTTGGGATTTTTTTCAGATTTTCAAATCGGGGCGTGTTGCTTTTCGGAATTTTTTTTTTATTGACAGGATTGGCTTGAGAAATGTAAAAAAAAATCAGGCTGTTTTTCAGTGTCAATGGAACCAGATAAAAAAAATAAATCGAATTGGCGGGGGTCAGGGAAAAAGTCCACCGGATTCACGTGGAATGCCTCATATATATATATATTTTTTTTTTTTCGTTTTTTCTCTTATTTTCTCCTCACTTTTCGTTGATTGCTGTCGTTGAAGTTGACTTCGCTCGCGGTTTTTTAAAAATATTTCTTTTCCATCATCCTTCGCGAGCGAATTAATACGTTACGGTTTGTTTGAGGATTCGACAATTGCAACTACTCCGGCAGGCACAAGCCCCGCGTTTATTTTTTCACCAGGGAAAAAGTCCGAGAGGCCAACGATCTTGCATTAATTTTCCATGTGGTAACTATGGAAAAGACGAAGGCTCTGTTTTTCGTTCTGCTATTGACTTTTCGAGAACCTAGACTTTTGAAAATTAAACATTATGATGAAAAGCGTCGGGTGGAATTTCGTTCGAACGGTGCTCCGTTTTTGTGATAATTATTCGGAGTTAAATTATTCTCGGAGAACGGCTAATTCAATATGAACTTTAATTCGATGGGGATCCGTCATCGTTGTTAATTATCGGAGTATAACGGGCGTGAACTCTTAATGGAATTATCGCCGATTGATGGCAGGTTTTCTGTACTGGGTCATTTGACGATGTATGCTTTCTTTTGGTGATTAATGTTGGAACGAAAATGTTATTGATGTTGACATGAAAAGTGGGATCTGAATGGAAGTGAATTTTTATTGATGGTATAAAATGCACGGTAGAACGTTATCACGATCTTATGGACGATGCTTTTTTTGGGATTCATGTTGTTTGGGTTTGTTTGTTTACATTTTAGATAAATTTGAAAAAAATTATCCATGCACGAAGGCAAATTTCAATGGGTATCAAAAAAAGAAAAAAAATCGATCAGTAATCAAATTTCAAAGCGAACACTTATTTTTACTCTCGAATAAATAAATAAAAATCCATCGAAAATAAAATTTGAAAGAAAATACTTTTTTCCACTATAGGAAGCATAAAAAACCATTGAAAATTAGAATTGAAACGAAACAGTCATTTTCTCTCCTCAAAAAATAAAATAATACACCAAGAATCATATTTTGAAGGCAAACACTTTTTCCACTATCGACAAAACAACACCATCCATTAAAGATGAGGTTTGAAAACAAACACTATGTTCCTCTCACGAAATAATAACAAAATCCATCAAAAATCGAATTTAACAGCAAACACTTTTTTCACTAGCAAAAAATTTTTAAAAGCAATCATAAATCAAATTCGAAAACGAACACTTTGTTTCTCTCTCGAAAAAAATGTGAAGATCGATGAAAAATTAAATTCAAAAGTAAGCACTTTTTTCACTATCGAAAATAATGGAACTACCATTAAAAATCCAATCCGAAAGCCATCACTTATCGCTACCATCGGGCATTTTTTTAAATCTATTAAGGGTTTACCCCCACTTGCGATTTTGAAAAATCGTTTTTTTATTGCATTTTTTTGAAGTACAAGTATCTGAGAATATGTCCTGAAAATTTCAAGTCGATCCGAACAAAATTGACTGTGATATGAGCGTTGAAAGAGAAGAATCCGTTCTTCGTGTAAACTGAAATTGAAACTTTAAACGCGTTTTTCTCAAAATGGCATTTCTGAAGTCGGTGACCAAGATTACTCGAACACTAATGAACCGATCTACTTGAAATTTTGCAGGCTTATTTAATACATAAAAATCTAGTCTTTAATCGTTCGATTTTTTTTTTCGAAAAAAAATGGCCGTTTTATAGCCAAAAAACGGCCGTTTTTTTTCGTTAAAATCGAACCATTAACTTTGACTGTCCGCCATTTTGTGAAAAATGAATATTTTTTAAAATCCTTCGATTAAAGACTAGTTTATACTTATATTTGACTAAATCCATCCGCATTTTTTTTTCAGATGATCCACTTCGCCTCAATGTTGGTCACCGCAAACCGTGTATATAAAAACATTATTTCATTGACGGCCATTTGCCACTAAACAATGTAATATTTTTCAATAAAAAAATTACTGAAAGTTCTTCAAGATGTGTTCTTTAAGATGGTATATTGATCGATTAAAAAAGTTTTGTAGTTTTCTTTAAAAAAATTCATGAAAAAGGCCTTTTTTTTGCGCTACAAGTGGGGGTAACGCCTTAAAAATTAATTCCGAAATCGAACACTTTTTCTCACGTTCCGTACGATTGACTCCAGACCTTGGATAAACGATACAGCTTTGGGAACCGAAGATATTCCTATATTTCGGATTTCCCGGCAATGTAGATTTTTCACCAAACGCCAGCAGGCTGATTAGTCGTCATGTGCAGCGACGTATGGAAGATCCGGCGGCAACTTTACACGATTCCACGCGAGTGTGATTTTTTTGCTCTGCGAAGCAGTTACGTCGGTTCATGTATTCCATTACTTGGACTTCGTGATTTTGAAATTCAAATGTGCTTATTCTTTTTATTCTTGCGGGGATCACGTCGCTACCGCGAGTCGACCATGCACAGAAACTCCCGAGATTCGAAAGCGCGCTCGCGTTATTTCCATCTTGCCGTCAGTCCTGTTCGAGTCTCGAGGACGTATACCATTACCTTTATCGGGGAATCGATTTCTGATATTCGGCGAGAAGACGGATACTCGGGTATCCCGAAAGGCTTTTCTCAAGACTCAGATTAAACGGAGTCACCTTCGTTTACGTTGGGTGGAAGCTAGTGTTAAAAATACACGTTGAAACGTTTAGCTAAATTATTGTATCGGTATAAAAATAATTATTTTTATTTTTCGAATAATATATCAGTTCTTATAGTTTTTCGTACGGCCTGGCAGACTTTTTGATCCCATTCCATTCGTTTTTACACCACACTTGACACTTTATTTCCGGTTCGTGGGAGCCCCCCCCCCCCCCCCCCCCACTGTCGATGGTTCCCTATGGCCCTATCGTATCGAGGTATGGAAACGACGAGGATTTTTTGCACAATGAATATACGGGGTGTTGGGAAGGTCGATGCAAAGCCTTAAGGATGTTGAGTCCCTATGAAACATGTTAATGTTAATTGTTCAATAAATAGCTTCTTAATCGTCATGAAAATTTTACACGACCTCCTGAATACTTCATGTAAAAACATACCAAATTTTCAGAATTCTATCATCATTACTTCACCCTCCTTAAGGGTTGAAATAAAAAATGATAAGAAAATTCTGAAAATTTGGTATGTTTATGTATGAAGTATTTAAGAGGTCGTGTTAAAATTTCACGACGATTAGGAAGCTCGTTATTAAGTGCCACCTTTGCTGCATGATCAAACGGCGTAGATGGATCTGATTACCCGGGTCATTTGAAATGAACAATTCCTAAATGTACTTTTCGTATAATAATAAAACTCCCGTATGACTGAATAGTTCTTGATATTTTGAAAACTACGAAAATGGCAGAATGTAGAAAAAAACGTTCAATTTTCGACCAAAAAATCGACTTTATTAATTTGTTATTGACAAATGAATAAACAAACGAAAAAAATCATTCGGGACCATAGAAAATGTTATAAACTATGATCTGTCGGAATTTGAAGTGGATCGGATGAATAGATTTTGAGAAACGACTTACATTAAAAAAAGGCAATCGAAAAAGGGCAAATTGCAGCGGAGTGGTTTGTTCTAGTGCAGAGGGCGATTTTCCTCTTGAGGGAGGATGCCACTGTGACTGGCATTTTTTCCATTATTTTACTAGATTATTTATTTGGGATTTGGGGAGAAGGTACGTTTATTGAGCCTACATTGAACTTATTTTGTGTAAATTTTTATTGAAAAAAAAAAATAATGACATTCAGGTTCAAATGAAAGTTTTACTATCTATATAAATGTAGTTCTCGCTGGACGTAGTCATTTTTTCGAAAAAAAAAATCACAAGTTGGTGAGTGTTCAAAATATGTGTCACCTTGGCGAAATTTTTACACATATTTGGGGCTTAAAACATACTGAATAAAAACACGCCTACTTACAACGATAACATCTGTAATTACGGAAATTTTTGTTTTTCAAAATTGGAAATTGAACAATTATAGCTAGAGTTATGATTCCTGCCGGGTCGAGAAAAGTCGTTTGGAGAAAAACGCAAATGGACGTTTACCTGCTACCTGCTGTCACTAGATGGTGTGTAACTTGATCACCTTTCGATATTGTAACTTGAAATTTTTCGAACGTATTCTTGAATACGTATACTATGAAAAAGTGCCAAAAAAGCGATTTTTTTGTCTCGCCTCAACAAAAGTCGTCATCACTCGGTCAATTTTTGGCGTTTTTACAAAATTGCTATAGCAAATTGAAGTTGACACCCTAGTCTATAAAACTGCAATAATAATGGTATTTTCGAAATTTCAAGCTCATTCAGGCCTCTTAAATTGGTTATTGCGGTATTTAAATCCCGTCACTCATTGCCAGTGATATTATATATACCCTTTTTTTGTATCCGAAAGCCTGAAAAAAATGGTCTCCCGTTCTCGACGCTCCATTTTTCCATGAACCGAACACACGGTATTGTTGCTTTTTTTCGTAACGTTTCAACAAGTTTTCGCTGTAGCACGCGATAAATTTCATATGCGGATGTGCAGACGCGTCTGTGTCACCCACGGGAATATAAACCTTTCGAATTTGAGCCCACGAGAAGGCCGGGGGATCTCCACGCTTGCGCTTTTACCGCGATAACAATGAAGAAACGATGACGTTCACGTGGGTCGAATGCAGCGCATAAGTCGGAATATCCATGACATTCTTTTTGATCAGGAAATGCGGATTTTTTTCTTCATATATTATCTCGGTATCTTTTTAAGGTGAGTGCCTAGATATATATTTTATTTCAGTAGCTACACATATCGGGATACTCATACTGCTATATATATATATATATATAATAAATAATAAATAAATATTATTGAATAAATATAAATAATAAAATATAATATATATATATATATAATATTATTTTATTATTATTTATCATTGTTTTATATATATATATATACAGGGTGTCCCATTTTAATCTTACACCTGATTTATCTCGAAAGATACTGCTCCCATCAAGTATAGAGTGTGATAAAACTTTCAATATTCAAAGGGGGACGTTGAAAAAAAATCCTTTTTGGTCCAAAACTCAAAATGGCGATGTTAAGATGGCCGACATGTGTTTTAGAAACGAGATCATGAATTTTTCACCAAAACATTTATTAGATCAAAACTAACAACTTTTTTGGGGAAAGGTTTTTGATAACGTTCGTCATTTTTAGGTTAGAATACCATTTTTAGCCAAAGTGACGAGCCGCGCAGACCTAACCCTTGTTTGGGTTATCGAACGAACCCACACCCACCCACGCACACACACGCATACTTAGACTAGGGATGCTGAAGACTCTACCTCCTCGTGGTACATGGATAGCGCTAAAATAGTAAAAAATGGCATTTTAACCAAAACGTTATGAACGTTATCGCAAAGATGGCCGATATGTTTGTCTGACTTTTCCGATACTTTGCCTACAAAAGTTGTCAGTTTTGACCTGATAAATATTTCGGTGAAAAAAGTTCATGATTTTTTTTTTTTTTAACATGTCAGCCATCTCGACGTCGCCATTTTGCATTGTGGACCAAAAAAGATGTCTCTTAACGTCCCTTTTTGAATCCTAAAAGTTTTATTATACATAATACTGGATCGAGGCAGTATTTTTCGAGATAAATCAGGTGTAAGATTAAAATGGGACACCCGGTATATATTACAGAATATCATGAGACAAAATAATTGTTAAAAAAAATAAACACTATTAAATTATCAATAATATTATGAAATATATGTAAATGTCCTTGTATAAAATCCTAACCTAATTATTATCAAATTTCATTTTGAAGAAAATATATATTTTCATGTTTCTGTGAAAATGTAATTCTTTTTATGATCTTCAAGCTATTTACGCGTGTCTGTGTGTAAGTGTATTTAAAAAAAAAATAACATACCGATAAAAAACCTACTGGATGAGTACTAAAAGTTAAAACACAAAAGGAACAGTCTTGCACTGAAAAGATCGCAAATTTCTGCCTCGAAAATATTTCGAATCCTCGATGTGAAATACAACGTTGATCATGGTATATTTTCGTTCGACCTCTGTAATACAACGTGACTGGTGAATTTTTTACATTAAAAAATGTGCTCCGCCTCGTGATTATTTTCACGTTCTTTCGATATTTTTTTTCTTTCGCTCCAGGGTAAAAGTACATGTCCAAATAGTTGTACGTCGAGAGCGAGGATAACGTTAGCTGAGCGTGCGATATGCGAGGTAAAAGCACGGAACAACGAGATACGAAAAAAAAATCTGAGTCTCTCCGCCCGTGAGAATATACAGGGTGATTCACAAATATTGAGACTCCCTTTGCGAGCTCGTAGGGCGTGTCATTGCGAGCAAAACGCGTTTTTTAACCCCAAAATTGTCGTGCGATCAAAATTGACCGAGATATTCGCGTTGAAAGTCCAAGTAGTAAAAAATGCCACGGAGTAGCCCACGCGTGTAACGTGCAAGCCAGATCGAGCGTGATTTCGAATCCAACTTCGGACAACTGAATACCTTTGTTTATACTTTTTTTTTGGCTTAAAAGTACTGAACACTTGGTTGGCAAGACTTGGTTGGCAAATCGATAATATAATTTAACAATTTTCGTTTATCATTTAATAGTGGAAAAAAATTACGCGTGAACAACTATTGTGCCCAAGTTGTCTCAACGTCGAACTTTGAACACAAATATCTGAGCCAATTTTGGTCGCTGGAAATGAAAAAAGTGTTTTTCTCGCAATGATACACCCTCGATGTTCACCAACAAAATCCTAATAGTTGTGAATCACCCTGTATATATTTATTTAGACATTTTTTTTCAACTATGGAGTACAGGTGTATATATTTCAGTGCTTATATTTATCTACGTGTATATATATATATATATATATATTCTATTTAGGCACTATCGTTGAAAAAAATAGTACTCTTTCCTTCTTTGCATCTTTCTCGTCTTCTGTATATAAACGTAGCAGGACCAAGGGTTGATTGCAAACACCATCTCCGACACTCCATTTCCAGCGGAACACGAGGTAGATACCAAAGCCGTGGTACTTTTGCGGCATTTTTTCACCACGTTTTTCAGTCCCCAGTAATTACGATATTTTTTTTTACAAAAAATTTCCAATAATCTTTCCAGGATCTGCTCGAAATTACTAAAAAAAAAAGGAAATAAAAAATCTTCGTTGCGGCTTGATGCGATACACGAATGAATTATTTTCTCTCGGCGAATCGCACGGACGTCGATACGAAGACATTGGGTGGGAAAAGTGCAAAAAGCGTTTTTCACCGAACCTAGTCCTCCGGCGGTACACAATCCAGTCACGGTTCTCATCTATATTTTTTTCTTTTCCTCTTTCTCTCTCTCTCTCTCTCTCTCTCTCTCTCTCTCTCTTCTTTATTCAACTCGACGCACGCTATTTTCTCCGGTTATTTCTTCGCGACAGTCGCATTGCGAGAAAGCAGCCACTTTTCGATGTTCGCGATGACGAAGAAAGAATAAAAGAAACTTGTGATTTCGCGATAGGAATAATCTGGATGAGACTGCATATATGAAGATTTTCTTTTTCCCATTTCAGTCCTGGTATATTGAATAAATTCTGCACTTCTCTAAGCTATGTGTGTGTGTGTGTGTGTGTGTGTGTGTGTGTGCGTGTATATATATATATATATATATATATTTATATTATATACAGGGTGGATCAATATTATTAGCACCTTGGATATCTTCGAAATTATAAGGCTGACACAAATATTTGCTGAAATGAAATTGCACAGTACGAAAGGGGCCATCTGATAGCGATAATAGTTTTTTTTGCAGGTGGAGGTACTTCGGACTTTTGAAGGTCAACTCCATTTTTTAAAATGGATCGGTATGTTTTTTTTTATATCATGAAAGGGGAGCTCAAAACGAGTTCAACGACCTATAACACAATGTCATTGAAGGTCATAGAAAGTACAGAAAGGCGATAATACTTACAGTTTCGGTAGTAAATAAAATTACTACGTTTATAGTAAGTGTTCGAAATGACGACCATCATGTCAATGGAACATTGGATTCTTTTTTTAAGCGATAAGGATTAATTCAATTTACGGATAAGAAGCATATCGACTTGCTCTTCAATCGGATACATTGTACTCGATTGACCGATTTATCGATACTAATCTTATCATGTTTATCTTATCCTGCAAACTTATTAACGTGTCCTTGAAACAGTGCTTATTTTCAGTGAAGTTAACCGTAAGTATTATCGCCTTTCTGTACTTTCTATGACCTTCAATGACCTTATGTTATAGGTCGTTGAACTCGTTTTAAGGATGTTGAGTCCCTATGAAACATGTTAATGTTAATTGTTCAATAAATAGCTTCTTAATCGTCATGAAATTTTTACACGACCTCCTGAATACTTCATGTAAAAACATACCAAATTTTCAGAATTCTATCATCATTACTTCAACCTCCTTAAGGGTTGAAATAAAAAATGATAAGAAAATTCTGAAAATGTGGTATGTTTTTGTATGAAGTATTTAAGACGTCGTGTTAAAATTTCACGACGATTAGGAAGCTCGTTATTAAAAAATTAACATTTTGTTAAGAACAATTTTTAAAAGAAATAAAAAAAAATTTATCAATAAACTTCGTTTTGTTTCCGTTGCTTTCAGTATATTGTAGATATTATAAAACTGAGAGGTTAAAAAAAAAAACTTATTGCAAAGTTACATCAGTTTCCATAAAACAACATTTAATTTGTGAATGTTAATTGTTCAATAACGAGCTTCCTAATTGTCGTGAGATTTTTACACGACCTCTGAAATACTTCATACAAAAACATACCAAATTTTCAGAATTTTATCATCATATGCGATTTGGGACTCAACATCCTTAAGAGCAGGTGGATGAAGTTTTATCCGGGTCGAATTGATCTTATCCACTTATCAACCCAGTGTGTCACAGCCGTGGCCAAATATACGTATGTCGAGGAAGGGTTAAAAATGAAAATGAATATAAATTTAAGTACATATACAAATATAAACATAAATGTAAATATAAATACACACATAAACATAAATATAAATAAAAGTGGAATAAATTAAATGAAGCTTTTTTGAATTCCTGTAAAGTCTTAAATTTGTTTCGGTCAGGAAGTGCAAATGGAGAAAGTTCTTTTGCAGACTAGGGTTTTAATTTCAATTGGGAACAAGGATTTCGGAGAAATTCGAAAAACTGACCGAGTCGAGACGAAGTTCTTCTCGACTTCTTTTTATAAAACAATTCAAGTCGTATTTCAAAATGTATTCATCCGATTCACTTAAAATTCGGACACAACATAGTTCATAACATTGTTCATTGTATGACCGGATGATTTTTTAAAACGTCTATCCATTTTTTAACAACAAGTTATAAAACTTGTCTTTTTGGTCGAAAAATCGAAGCTTTTGGCCACAATTCCCTATTTCCGTAATTTTCAAAATTTCGTGAAGTATCCGACCACACGAATGTTCTATTATTACACTGAAAGTACATTTGTTATTTTAGCCTTCAGATGAGTCGCCAGAAGCACCTACATTGATTGGCCATGCAGTACCTGCGGTTCTATCTTCAAATAATAATAACTTCATTGTTTATCAATATTGTTCAATAAAAACAAGTCTCTATTTTAGCAAGACTATGTATTCATTCCGTGTAAAATTTCGATTGCGTCACTCAAATTTTCTCATAAAAAAAAAGTATTGACAATCTAAGACAAACTAACAGAAATGAATGGAATAGTCTTAAGGCCTTAGGCCACAGTAACGGGTATAAAATCATTTGCGAATTTAACAATTATTGTTCGTATGAAAAAGTGATTCACTCATAAAATTAATTCGAGTAGTCGGCCATTTTGTACATAAAAAAATCTAACAGCTTGATATTCATACTAAAAGATGTGTAATTAATTTTATGAGTGAATCACTTTTACACGCGAAAAAAAATTGTTAAATTCGCACGTGATTTTATACCCATTACTGTGGCCTAAGGCCTTAAATTAATCATGGAATCTTGGAATTAATCTTCCAATAGTTATAACTTTGTCGTTTATCAATATTGTTTAATAAAAAAAATCTCTAACCTAGCAAGATTATCTATTAATTCCGTGTAAAATTTCGATCGCGTCACTCCAATTTTCTCATAAAAAAAAAAGTATTGAAAATCAAATACACACCAACAGAAACGAATGGACATTTTTCTGTTGGATTTTAGTGATAAGACACACATATCCAGAAACGCAGGCATTGGTGATAAAACCGAACGGGTTTATTTGTCTTCCAACCAGCAGGACCACAGGATCCGCAGGGATCGAAAGATATCTGTCTCAAGGTACACATACAGCCATAACATTTTTCGTGTGTAAGAGAGACGAGAGGAACGAGGAGCTTTACGTCTATACTCGCCTGTACAAATCCCATTTGGGTGTCCTTGCGCACACATCCTGAGCCATAATGGAGAGAAATTTGCGCCCCTGATATACTAATATATCCACAAGCCCAGTCTGCTTCCACCAAAATGTAATGAACTTGGTCCGGTTCATCCGGCATCGTTGCGGTACACGATAAACAAGAGGCACGTTCGCGCAAACGCGTCCTATAATCAGAACTGCGAATCGATCGCGAATCGTGCCCGTTTCGTATATAACGATCGACCCTACAATCGTACATAATTCAACAACGTTCAACAAAATAATAGCAATATCGCGTACCACTTTCCATACCATTACCGAATACTCGATAAAGCAATGGCAATATTACGTACGTGAATTGCCATATGCCTTACGAAAATAAATACACGTCATTTCGGACGAAAAAAAATCGGAATTTCTACTCTTCCCTTTTTTTTCTTCATTTTCGTACTGGCTGTGCGGACGAGCGTAGCCGTGAGAAAAAATTCGCGTTTTGCCTCCGCGAAGAAATTTTCTCGGGTGCAAGCAATCCTGGAGGGGGAGGGTATAAAATGACAGGGAGAATGTCGACGTGAAATAACTTTGACGTAACGATCTTAAGGATGTTGAGTCCCAAATCGCAAATGATGATAAAATTCTGAAAATTTGGTATGTTTTTGTATGAAGTATTTCGGAGGTCGTGTAAAAATTTCACGACAATTAGGAAGCTCGTTATTGAACAATTAACATTCACAAATTAAATGTTGTTTTATGGAAACTGATGTAACTTTGCAATAAGTTTTTTTTTGACCTCTCAATTTTATAATATCTACAATATACTGAAAGCAACGGAAACAAAACGAAGTTTATTGATAATTTTTTTTTATTTCTGTTAAAAATTGTTCTTAACGAAATGTTAATTTTTTAATAACGAGCTTCCTAATCGTCGTGAAATTTTAACACGACCTCTTAAATACTTCATACAAAAACATACCGAATTTTCAGAATTTTCTTATCATTTTTTATTTTAACCCTTAAGGAGGTTGAAGTAATGATGATGGAATTCTGAAAATTTGGTATGTTTTTACATGAAGTATTCAGGAGGTCGAAGCTATTTATTGAACAATTAACATTAACATGTTTCATAGGGACTCAACATCCTTAAGAGTGACAGACAACTTCGTTTTAATTTTTTGAGACATACGTATACATATTTTCTGATGATATATCTATATTGATCGTGATATCGGTGATACATTAATATATGACCGTGATATATCTATATTAATTTTTGCATACCATATCTATACTATGATATATCTATATTAATTTTTACATAATTTTTACATACATTACGCACGAATGTGTGTGTGTGTGCGTGTGTGTGTGTGTGCAACCCTCCGCAGCGTCAAGGAGGCCGCATGGTGATAAAACTGTCACAGGTCTGAATAGCGATCGATCCCTAGACCGTCGACGCGCGTACGCACATGCCTTGACACTTGGGTCGCCTTCGATGTTTCCCTCTTGTCCGCCTCTTGCACGGAATCGATTGATACGGGCAAAAAAATTGTGTCCTGCTCCGAGAGCCAACCTATGTATATGAGATGTCCTACGGTAGAGCCGCAGCACTTTTGTCGTAAGATATATATATATATATATATATATATATACATATATACATTCATTACAAAATTTAAGGGAACCGTAAAATTTCAAATTTTTTAAATTGATTTTTGAATAGCTGTACGTTGGTGGAAAATAGTCGTATCGTAAAAAAAAAAAAAAAATAATGGGTTTTAAAGTTTCAAGTTTTAAAGCTTGAAATCTCTAGTTTACGAATCTCGCCGGTAAAATCTTTGTTAAGCAACACGCTCGGCGTGAATCTAAGAAATAGCGCGAGGCAAACATGTTTGAATTGTTTTTTTTCAAAATTGTCCACGGGCTGAACATTTTTTTTCGAGCTTAATTAATACTGTAGCCCACCCCACTTGTAGCGCAAAAAAAAGGCCTTTTTTATGAATTTTTTTAAAGAAAACTACAAAACTTTTTTAATCGACCAATATACCATCTTAAAGAACACATCTTGAAGAACTTTCAGTAATTTTTTTATTGAAAAATATTACATTGTTTAGTGGCAAATGGCCGTCAATGAAATCATGTTTTTATATACACGGTTTGCGGTGACCAACATTGCGGCGAAGTGGATCATCTGAAAAAAAAATGCGGATGGATTTAGTCAAATATAAGTATAAACTAGTCTTTAATCGAAGGATTTTAAAAAATATTCATTTTTCACAAAATGGCGGACAGTCAAAGTTAATGGTTCGATTTTAACGAAAAAAACGGTCGTTTTTTGGTTATAAAACGGCCATTTTTTTTTCGAAAAAAAAAAATCGATCGATTAAAGATTACATTTTTATGTATTAAATAAGCCTGCAAAATTTCAAGAAGATCGGTTCATTAGTGTTCGAGTAATCTTGGTCACCGACTTCAGAAATGCCATTTTGAGAAAAACGCGTTTAAAGTTTCTATTTCCGTTTACACGAAGAACGGATTCTTCCCTTTCAACGCTCACATCTCAGTCAATTTTGTTCGTATCGACTTGAAATTTTCAGGACGTATTCTCAGATACTTATACTTCAAAAAAATGCAATAAAAAAAATCGATTTTTTCAAAATCGCAAGTGGGGGTAACCCCTTAATAAAGTAATAGTTATTTAATTGAGTTATTGAATAAACAATACACGACACCCCTCCCAAACGAGGGGTGTCGTGTATCAAGAGCTGCTGAAAGCGTCGTAAAGCATCACTGGGGATGATTATCGACTGCAATTGATGCGTTTGAAGCGAGCTATGCACGGGAAGAGACCGGAATGGGAGAATCGCCACAAGTCGATTTTGCAGCACGACAACTCCAGGCTGCATGTAGCACAACCGATTGAGAATTCCTTGGAAGAAGTCAACTGGGAGATCCTACCCAAACCGCCATATTCCCCAGACATAGCTTCCTTCGATTACCATTCGATCCGATCGATGGAGTCAGCGCTCACGGCTCAGCACCTCACCTCGTACGAACGAGCCAAAAATGTCTAGATGATTGGATTGCCTGCGAAGAACCCAAATTGTTTCTGCGTGGAATCCGATCGTTGGCCGGAAGATGGGCCACACTTCGAATGGACCAGTTTGTCGATTTTCCACCGAACTACTATCTTTTATGTCGCTCGAAAAATGGACGGTTTCATATTTACCCACCTAATGTAAGCTACCATTATGTCTATAATAAAAGCACTTAGGGCAATTCTCCAGCCTGGGCCACGAGGCAATTTCGTTCCTCCAATAAGAGAATCCACCGGGTCTCGTCTCTCGAGTCCTACTCTCATCATTTCTTCACAAGCTCACGTAAGATAATCTTACCTCTAGATCCACGTTTCTATCTACAACCCGATTTCCTCACCTCCCTGCTGCTCTCAAGGGATTTTCATAATTGCATTGCGGATGAATCTCGTCTCCCTTGTTTCGCCGAGCTCATATTTTTCATTGAGTCTTCCTTCGCAATGACACACGTACGTGCGGAAAAACTTTGCTATACGCACCCAGCGCGATACTCGGTCTTCTGAACGGAAAATAAGAATCAATTTATCTCTGCGAGCGCGTGCTCGTGAATCGTGGATTCTTGAATAAGGTCAATCGACGCCGGCATTTTTATTCGGGTGTAAAAGATCCTGTGGAGATGCTAACATTTTAAAATTATATTCCGCATGATGATGGAAAGATCTTTTTTTAAACCAGTGATAACTTAAACCTTCTTAAGGTTTAGAAAGGCCCAAAATCTCGAAAACCGTAGGACTTTTACTAAACTAAAATTCCAGCATACAGTAGGACATGATCTGACCTATCGACAGTTGGGATTATCTATTCATAAGGGGACACCCTGTATATTCATATAATAACATTGCCGATAAACTTTCACGAGCCAGATCCAACAACGTGCGGTTGAATTGTCGTAACGGCACGGAGAGAATTTTTAAGTAATTTTTACTGTGAAATCACAGTAACTCGGTGACAAATGTGCAATTCTTCAGGTTTTCAGGAAATAAATTATAAATTTTCATGGAAATGAATCAAAATTTACTTTTGCGTAACAGAAATTTTAAATATTTTCCAGAATTTTTACTGAAATTAATAGTAAAATTTCATGAAACGTAAAGATTACGACAATAAGTTAAAAAAGTGCTAATATAAATGAAATTTTTCAGTGGAACATTGAGAAATTTGCGTGTTTTCCATAAAAATTCAAAAAAGGAAGCCGAAATTTTCCGTGCGTCCACCGAAATTTTACGTTCTTTATAGTAAAATCAGTTAGGGCTAGGTCGCCTGACCGTACGCGTGAGCTCTGTGTGCGAGCGTGCGTATACGTGAACGCAAGCTGTGAGACTGTGCTTGTGTATGACGCAGTATGACGAGCACGAACGACGCCGACCAGCGTTGCTTAGCAACAGCGGTACCGCGCATGCGCATTATAGTACGAAGCATGGGCCAAGAAAGCCTCGTGGTCTCGTGCAGTCTAACGTGTTCTACGCAGTTCTACGCAAGAAAACAAAGAAACGTGAAAAGAAACTTCAATAAAGGACGTCTACAATGGTACGGAAAGATGATATGCTAAAATAAGTAGCAATCAAGAACACAAATGTTCAGAAATACAGTATATAGAGTATTTATTTAATCATAGGGAATTAATTTTTCGCTAGGGATTTTAGAAATTTCAAGTTTGTCCAGGTTATTTTTACTGTAGAAACTTGGAATTTTTGAGGCAGCCCATTGTTAAAATTCTACATGAGAATGTGTCAGAATTTTTACTGAAAGAAATGTAAAAAATTATGCTACTTGCTTAAATTTTTACATGAATGAAAGCAAAATATTAAAAGCTAGTGTCAATTTTTGACTATGTGCACATTTGTCACCGGTTTCAAATTTTTTATGTAATTTTTACGGAGATTTCACCGTAAAAAATACTTGAAAATTCTCTCCGTGTGGTGTACATCCGTTTGACAGCCCGTGTTACCGACTATAAAAAGGCACAGCATTTACAAGCATCAGTGGTTTTAACTATCAAGAATATTGAAAGAACGGCGAGTATATGGGCGCGGAAATAAAAATTCGTCCCACTGTGACGCATCCTTATCATTGAACGATGTTCGAAGGTGTCTTTATCGTCGAGTTTATCGGCTGAGCTTGAGAAGATCGAGGGCCTTGCCGGGGCAGCGGGAGGCGGGAGGGGGGGGGGGGAGAGAGAGAGAGAGAGAGGACATCGAGGATGTTTTCTTGAAAGTTCCAATTACCGAACATTCCGTAAAGTTGTGACACGCTATCCGAAAGAATCGTCGCGCGCGTCCTCCGGTAACGAGAGACTCCCCCGCGGATAGCCCCCCCTCGTCCCCACTCTTCCCGTCTCTCGTATACTGCTTTATTAGCGAGACAAGAGTCTGGTGAGACCGGAGAATCTTGACGTTTGACAAAAAGAAGAAATCCACGGGCACGAGAAACTTTATTCCGCGAGCGAGATAAATGACGGAAGAATCGGAAAACCTGGGATAATTGTCGATAATGAAGTAATATTGATTGTCAGGCCGGACAAAGGGATGAAAAAATTAAAATCCATACCAGTAATTTAACAAGGATAGCGAAAAATAATACGTTGGAAATTACTTTTTTTTAGCGAGGCGGGATACTTCCGTGACGAATTGAAAAGTACACTCGAAGTACACATATTGAGGGATATATTAAAAGAAATTCAAGTTAAAATATTGAAAATTGATCAAGTTATATTTGAAACGACTTTTCTCGACCTGGCCAGAATCATAACTTTAACTATAATTTTCCGATTTTCTATTTAAAAAAAACCAACATTTCCGTAATTGCGCTAGCTATCGTTGTACATAGCCATTTTTGAAAATTTTATATTTATTTCTTAACCACCCGAATATAAGTAAAAATTTGGTCAGAATTACACTTTTTTTTAACACCCGCTATCCACTTCATTAGTGGATTTTTTATCTACGAAAAATGGCTATGTACGAGACCTCTATCTAACGGAGGCAGTAACAAAGGGTGCATTTTACCCCAATAGCGTTGTTAATTGTTTATTTTATAAAATAAAAATTGACATCAAATCAGTTCAATGTAAGCTTAATAAAATATCTTTCTTCCAAATCCAAAATAACTAATCTAGGAGACAACAAAATTCGGAAAAATGACCTTTTGTGGTGTCCCCCCTCAATCCAAAATCCAATCCAAAATCGTTTTTGCCTCCATATGAATGTTTGCTACATATACCGATAGTCCAACTAATTGTTAATTGTTACCCAATCAATTAGAAATGGCTAAAGAATATTCGCACACATCGCTTCACTCGTATAATTCTGTCGAAAAATAAGAATATTTTCGCAATTTCTTTTTTTGTTAATAATATTTATGATTAACTATTTAAAATTATCAATCCTAAACGATTTCAAATAAAAATTTAAGAATCAAAATAATAATCATAATTGTAATGTTACTATAATCGATAACCATTTAAAAAAAATTTTAATAACAATTTAGTGTTAATAAAAATAATAATAATTATTATAATGTTATTGTAATTAATCAAGTTTATCAATATCTATACCAAGCGTCAATGATGATATAAACAACGTGTTCTAATAAAACTCCCCAAAAAGTGCACAGAAAAAAGCGAGGTGTCCATATATATACTTTTCTTATCTACTGCACATCTAATTGTACGTAACCATCACGACAATAATAGGTGATCATTATTTTCCTAAAGGAGTAACCGGTTGAAGCGATCTTAGTGAAACAATGATTAATTCTAGAGCTCTTGGGGGTTGTAGGCGCCTGAGCCACGGAAAGGATCAATGGGAGCAATTTCGCGATGCTCTGCAGAAAAAAAAAACTTAAAGAAAAGTGACGTTTGTCATAGGGATATCGGTTTGGGAGGCCATTGTGAATAATCCTCGCAACGGGATTCTCCAAGCTTCGACGAGAATAATATATATCTATACATGGGTATTGTATGTCTGCGGGGTGAATCGGAAGTGAATCACTTATAAAGTGATTTACTATAAAGTTATTATTTGTAAAGTGAGAGTGAGTGAATCACTAAATAGATGTGATAACTTTTATGCGTGAATCACTTTTTCATACACATTTTTTTTTTAAATGCTCATATGATTTTATACGCGCTACTGTGGTCTAAGGCCTTAAGGGGGGAGATAACTCTATGCAAGGAACAAATTTGCAGATTTTCTGGATTTATTTTTAAAGGAGACATTTCTTCATCACTTTCGAGACTTTGGGTTCGTTTTATTACTAGTTCTAGTTGTGTCGTGGTATTTTTTATTTTGATGATTCCTTAAAAATGGGGAATGTATGGCATGGTCTTCTAAACTGCATCTTCAAAACGGGCCTGACGTATAGCTAGAAAACTAATCGACCGATTCTGATGAAATTTGGTAAAAATTTTTCTAAACTTGTTGTCAAAAACATGACCTTAAATTTTCTTAAAAGTAGAAAAAAAGTAGTTTTTTATTGCAAAATGAAGCCATTTTTTAAGAAAAATTCCATTTTTTGTTCCAAAACGTACCATTTAATCGATTTTCAACATTTCTCAGTTTTTCTTGGTTCATATTCTGCGTATGGGTGTCAATGAAATAAAAATCTTCGTTGAGTTTTTTTTTTAGGTTAATCGCACCGACGCTACGTGTCACGTCGTCTGATGAAATTTTTCGCAACTCTTTTAGAAGATCTCGCCATACCTCCGCCATTTTTGGAGGATTAATTTAAAAAAATACCATTTAACGGCATTTGACATTTGGTGGAAACTCATATATGCGATCAAGCATTGAAAACTATTAGACACGTATTTTTTTGTTAACGGTGGGAAAAAGCTTTAAAGGGGGGAAATAACCCCACAAAGCAAGCATATCATCCCTTAGTTTAATTTTTTTTTCAATACCCCTGTAGTGGATTTTCCATCGCTTTATATTTAAAGAGTTTTGGTTTTTGTTCCATTCAGATCGGCGGGCTGCTTGTGGGCTAAACTGCAAAACCACCCCTCGATATGCCTTTCTTTGAGGGGTGATTTTCGCCCCGTTAAAACTGTTTTTCCGCAGATCAAAAATCAGGTGTCTAATAGTTACCAATGCTTTATCACATATATGAGTTTCAACAAAATCGAAGGCCACCTAATTGATGTTCCTTGTAAGTCTTAAAAATGATGAAGTAATCCTTAAAAAAACACGAAATTCGTAATTTTTTCCTAGTTTTAAGGGGTCTTTTCATTTTACACACTAAAAAGGCTATTTTCATGTTTTTTTTTGACAGGCTATATATTATAGATGTTGATAAAAAAGTTGTTACACTCAATAAATACACTATCGAAATACATAAAAAATTTTATTCAAATTTATTTAAGTCACTATTTATAGACGAACATGGTAGTTATTAAAAAGTCCTAAAAAATTGTAGATCTGCGCTGTGATGAAATCTCGGAGATGGATCATCCAAAACAAAAAATCAAACGGTTTCAGATTCAGTATGTTAATGGCTATAGCGCATATCATACGGGTTTGATATATGCAAAAATAACAAAATGGCAGACATTAAAAAAAAACAAAAGATAACGTGTATTTTTTACCATACTCGGCAAAAAATAGTAAATATCAAAATTGAAAAAATCCTTGACATGCGCTATAGCTATAGTTGTTAAGAATATGTGGTTAAAATTTCACAAGGATCGGTTGAGTTGTTTCGAAGATTTTATCAACAAGCTGTCGAAAAACGTTGTTTCGAAAATAGCGCGTTTAAAGTTTTTTTTGGGTTATATAAACACAGAAAATTTAATAAAATGTATTTCCGAAGTGTATTTATTAAGTGTAATAACTTTTATATCAATATCTGTAATGTAAACGTATTTAAAAAATCACGAAAACAGCCTTTTTTTAGTGTCTAAAGTGAGATGACCCCTTCAGGTATCTGCCCCCTTAAAGATTGAGAATATCTGACTCTCTCTCTCTCTCTCTCTCTCTCTCTCTCTCTTTCTCCTTCTCGATCGATTTATCGACTTCTCATCAGGCAGCAGGTCATCGACACCCTTAACGCCAGCGTTCAATCAATCACCCTGGTCTACTTATCACTTTTGTAGTGCTGCATTTTCTTTTTCTCCCGCTACAGAATATAGTGTGTCCTGCGCAGCGTCTCGGCTATCCCATGCGGACTCTGACATCGGATACTGCGTATAATCAGGGAGCCATTTTCTCTCGAAAACACCCCAGGGACTCATTTCCGTCCGAGAAACTCGAATATGAGAATAATACTCCTTTGAGACCTCGAAAGAAAGAAAAACAAAAACCGTTCTCAATTCGCGACTGTCGATAATTTCTTGCGGAAAGTCCCGGAAGCGAGAAAAGTCTCGCGTAATCGTGATGGATTGCGGGAAGGAAAATTCCGTTGATTATCTTTGGAATCGTCGTTTTTACGAGACGCAAAAATTTGGAGAGAAAATCCGAGGGGATGTTTCGACAAAGAGGATAGAAATTTTTTTATTTGTTGAGCTTCCGAGTACTTGGTAGGGGAAAAATGGTCGAAAAATATCACGAAGTGGCTGTGCAACTGTGCGGTAAATTTTAATAAATATAAAATGATTTTTGAGTCTCTAGTGATCGCTGCCACTGAAGGAATACCTCAGATTTTCCTTGTCTGACAACGCATCGACTTTTCTACTGGCGAATGAATTTTTTTACTCTTAGAAAATCGAAAGCGGATTCCAAGGAATAAAAAAATCGATTTACGAAATATATTTTGTAAAGTCATATCTAATGTCGTATATATATATATTCATATGTTATATTACATTTATATATTTTGAAAAAAAGTATCGATCAACATTTTTTTTCAACACATGAAACCCACCGGATTTGCATCGCGACTAAAAAAAATACTCATTCCATCAAAATTGTTTTTGAAAGTAAAATAAAATGGTTTAAAATAACATAATATAAATCACTTTGAAAATTTATGAAGCTATAACTTTTTTAAATTATTTATTCTGGGTTTTCTAAAATGATTTAATAAATATTAAAAAAAAAATTGTTCGATCATTTTTTTATATAATTTTAAATATTTTTTATAAATTCTAAAAATTCATCATAAAAATATTAATGAAGAAAAAAACAAAATAAATAATTTCAAAAAGTTATAAAAATTGCTTCACAACTATTCAGAATATATTTCATTCAGCATCGATAAAATATCAATTTTCCTCAAAAGTACAAACATTGCAAAATGTATCGATACAGATATACAATATAACGTATCGATATTCTAAATATATTTTATAAAAACGATTTTCCGTCCGTCCTCTTGGCATCCACTTTGCGAAAAGCGGTGAAAAATATTCGTCAGTAGAGCAGGCACGCGTGTGGTCAGACACCACAAATTTTAATTTTTCCCCCCCATTTTCCAAATGGAATGACTGATATAAAAATACGATAAAAATGATCGAAATGCTTCAATTCGATTGGTTTCACAAAAATCAGGCTATTTTTTAAATCGCAAATAGACAACCCTCTCCATCGTCACGTGTCCTTTCGTGAGCAGTCTTAGACCGGAAATAATCGTGTATGCACAAACGAACGAGTAACTCGACTGTTCGTCGACCGCGTTCGAGACATCCGGAAAAGTTTGAACTGCCTTCCGGCGTGTATAGCCGCGTTAACTTTCCGCTTTGACTGTACCACCCTTGTACGCTCATAACTCACCCCCTAATGGATGATCGTGTTGTTCGAGGGTATATCCAGCTCGAGCCTCGATAGGAAGTCTCTACTCGGCTGTGGGCTCCCACCCCTAATACCTTACCCAGTTCGAACATCAGACGATTTTGCGAGGGTGGCTCTCGCGCACACTTTGCCTTGCTTTCGTCTTTCCTCTACGCCTCTGTCTCGTTTAGCGTCTTCACTCTTGCCTTCCACCCTCTCCCCCCCCCACACACGTATATATGTACAATAAATATAAAACAGGTTTCCACTCGACCCTCTCGCCTCCCTCAATCTGTTTGTGTTTATCCGTCTATATCCTCTCCTCGCCCTTGTGTACCGATCCCAACCAATTATCCGCGACCTATTTTATCTCCCTTTCTAAACCTTTCACCCAGTCTCGTCTGTTGCGTATTACAAATCACTATAATACAATAGCTTTGTGTATGTGGCTGTACATACGTCGTAATGTGACTTTGGAGACCGAGCTCGGTGGCTTTTTTGTATATATGTGTATGTATGTATGTATGTATGTATATATATATATATATATATATATATATATATATATATATATATATATATATATATATATATCATGTCCACGTAGGTTTGGGCTTCTGTCAAAATATCGAAATCCAAAAAATCCAAGACTTTGTGCTTTTGGTAAAGTAAGCTTATAGTTATAGACGGTCATAAGTTTTTTTGGGGCGAAGGTACCTTCAGGCAAGGAAAAAATTGCTGATTTTCATAATTTCTTTTTGTAAAAGGGAAGATTGCTTCACTATTTTTGAGGCTCAAGGTAAGTTTTATTATTTATATATATTAACTTTTTAAGGCAGAACGGCAAAGAATGTCCATCGTACATTATTCGTTGGGACGCTGACTACATGAATTTTGTATTTATTTATTTGACTATGAATTATTCATGTCCACGTAGATTCGGGCTTCTGTAAAAATATCGAAATCCAAAAAATCCAAGGAGGTTTTGTTTTTGGTAAAGTAAGGACATTGTTGTAGACTTTCATAAGTTTTTTAAGGGGGAAGATACCTTAAGGCGAGGAAAAGTCTGCTGATTTTCATGATTTCTTTTTTTAAAGGGAAGATTGCTTCACTAGGTTTGAGACTCAAGGTACGTTTCATTACTTTTTGGCTGTGACATGGTATTTCTTTTATCAACGAAGGTTTTTCTTTCGTTAACACTCATACGCGGAATGTGAATCGAGAAAATGTGAGAAATATTGAAAGTCGATGGAATGGTACGCTTTCAAACAAAAAGATTGAATTTACCGAAAAAAATGTAATTTTGCTTTTTGAAGATGGGTGAGAGTATAAAGCATGATAATCAACGAGAAAAATAATTTTCTTGGACATGCTGAACTTACGGAACTGCCTCAAGAGCAATTGCTATGGTAACACACTGGACAGTGGGATTGAGATGAAGGTGCCTGATACTTTTGATCAAGCGTATGAATAATACAATAGATGAATAAATAAATAAATAAATGAACAAATGCACAAGCGAACAAATGAACAAATGAACAAACGAACAAATGAACAAATGGAAAAACGAACAAATGAACAAATGAACAAATGAACAAATGAACAAAGGAACAAATGAAAAAATGAACAAATGAACAAATGAACAAATGAACAAGTGAACAAATGAACAAATGAACAAGTGAACAAATAAACAAATGAACAAATGAACAAATGAACAAATGAACAAATGAACAAATGAACAAATGAACAAATGAACAAATGAACAAATGAACAAGTGAACAAATGAACAAATGAACAAGTGAACAAGTGCACAAATGAACAAATGAACAAGTGAACAAATGAACAAATGGATAAATGGACAAATGAACAAATGAACAAATGAACAAATGAACAAGTGAACAAATGAACAAATGAACAAATGAACAAGTGAACAAATGAACAAATGAACAAGTGAACAAATGAACAAGTGAACAAATGAACAAATGGATAAATGGACAAACGAAAAAATGAAAAAATTAACAAATGAACGAATGAACAAATGAACAAATGAACAAATGGACAAATGGACAAATGGACAAATGAACAAATAAACAAATGAATAAACAAATAAACGAATAAATGAATGACTGAATAAACTAATAAATATGTACATATACAAAAGCCCACATTGCTATCGAGCACGAGATTCGCATAATTATATTAGGCGATGTTGGTCTAGGTGGGTGCTCGACGATAATTATATATATCTGCACCCAATTGAAAGCGTAACTCGGTGGATCCACGACGGGGTGAAAGAGTTTTGGAGCTCGATGTCAATGCGGTAAAGAAAAAAGGGTGAATTACCGTTCCTCCACGGGAGCCTAGCCGGTGAGTTCCGGACTCGGTAGGGCGTCCACCTTGCACAGTAATTGCAATTGTGTATGATTAATCGATCGAGACCGACTACCGTCACGAATTGCGGAGACACGCAGCTGGCTCTCTCTCACTCACTCACTTTCTCTCTTTTTCTCTTCTCTCTCTCTCTCTCTCTCTCTCTCTCTCTCTCGCTCTCTCTCTCTCTCTCTCTCCATCCTCTTTCCACAGCACCAGCGAGTAGCTGCTCGGTTTGGATAGGCGTTGGGCTATACAATCGTTAATTATGGAACCAGTTGATGGATCGTCCGTGTGGAAATCGTCCCGACCGGAGTGAGACGCGCATTTACAGCCCAACGTTTCGCGATCCGCCAATTTCTACATCCGCGTCGAGCTTTGTTTAGTTGTTCTCTCTCTCTCTCCCTTTTTTTTCTCATTCGTTGACCCAAACTCAAATGTCTCGGAAGAATTATTGTTTCAGCCTTTTCCGATGGCGTTCATTCCCACGGAGCAGGAAAATAAAACGTGTATTTCGCTCGCTGAGATTTGCCAGGCTGATTTGGAGTCGCGAAAAAATTTATTGCGGACTCGGAGATTTTTTTGGATCGTTTGCTCTTTTTTTGCTGGTACGCTACTGCGCGATTCCACATCGATAGATGATCGTACGATGCGACGAATTTGGAGACACACAAGCCAACTGAAACGTACTTGATTTTTCGAAATTGGGTATTTGCCTTTTTTTTTTAATTTGGAACAAAAAAACGATGGTGCTTGAGGCAAATGAGCTCGACTTTGGGTTTGAATAACTTAAAGATTGTTCCGAATATCCAAAAGTTGTCATGTGCAACTGGTGTGACCATTCTTTTTTGGAAATATATTCTTTGGAGCAAATATTACGTAATTTCAGTATACGACGTGCAATTTTATATTTTCCAAAGTTTTTTTTTCGTTTTCTATATACATCGGATTTACGTAAAGTTGGTTTATTTTACATTTTCCATATATTTATATATTTGATACATTTCTTTATCTACTTACACACAGAAATATAAAATATTAGTCGAATAAGATTTTCCACCTCTACCATGCTCCATCCACCATCAATTAGTGCCTCGTTTTCACTAGCGCCATCTCCGTCCGTGTAAACTTTTTTCTCTCGCTGCCTCTCCGGTTTTCCCGCCCAGCTCCTCATTCTCGGATCTACCGCTTTTTTTTCTCAGCTTTTCTTCCTGATCATCAGCCCCGGAGAAAGGGGTGAAAAAAATTCGCGCTTGCACCTCTACCTCATCGTATTCTGTTCAATGTTTCGTTGGTGTATTTTCTTTCTTGTTCGTTTCTTTTTTTTTTTTTGCCGTTTGATGCTTTTTCTTTTGACTGGTCGACGGTCTTTTCGCGTTTGCTTTTCCCGTGATGGTCCGCAGGCACGTGTGTGGATGTGTGGGGCGTTTGATAGTGGAAATGGGTAAATGGTGAAGGGAGGGTGAGGGGAGTGAAAAGATAGATAGAGGCAGAGAGAGAGAGAGAGAGAGAGAGAGAGAGAGAGAGAGAGAGAAGAGAGAGAGAGAGAGAGAGAGAGAGAGAGAGAGAGAGAGAGAGAGAGAGAGAGAGAGAGAGAGAGAGAGACAGAGAGAGAGAGAGAGAGAGAGAGGGAGAGAGAGAGAGAGTTCATCGAATATTCTCTTTTTGAAGCTTTGAGCGCTAAGCCATTGCATTTCCGATAAGTTTTATCAGCATCTCTACGTACGAATGAAAAGGTGATTTCGAGGACATTTGTCTTCGAGTCCTCATAGTACATAATGGTCCCCACACTCAACACTACGTAAACGCCAGTGTCTCCAAAATCACCTTTAGATAAATGTCAGCATATTAATACGAAGGAGATTTCGAGGAACATCCAAAATCAACGATCCTTTTTTCAAAAAGATTCAAGGACCTTTCTCAAAAGGGCCAGATGTGCCGATAGTCAACATCCCATGGATATAACGGTTTCAAAATATCCGCTCCCTATATTTTTATATATATATATAGGGTCAAATGTGCCGATAGTCAACATTCCATAGATATAACGGTTTCAAAATATCCGCTCCCTATATATATACATGAGCAAATTAAATATCTCCTTCCTGAGCCCCATAAAATGAATCCTGCGAAGGTCCTTTTGGCTCTGTCAAATTCTTTCGCACAGCAACGGTGGCACTTTGTTCAAATAAATAATAGCGTCATTGTTGATCAATACTTTTAACCGAAAAAAAAACTTCAATTTGGCAAGGCCAAGTATCAATTGTGGGCAAAATTCCGACCTCGTCTTCCCAATACTCTCACCGGAAAAAAATATTGAAAATCGACTTGTTTTTTTGGCCCCAAGCTCACGCAGTCTTTTCCCCGAAATGCCTAACGACACCAGCCCTCACAGTTTTGCTGGAGGCGAGCTTTCTTCGAGCTTTCTCCGGCACAGTAGTTTCGCGTCGCCTCCACGGTATGACTGCCGTATTTCTCTTGACTCCCGGAAGACGATCGCTATTTTCATTGCTGTACGTACCAGCCGCGTTAGATCACCAGAAACGCGTCGCCAATGGTCCACCAGAGTGTGAGATGGAGGGTAGCAAACTTATCTCATGAATATTTTATGGGATCGAACGGGAACGCCCTCAACACTGAATACAATATATATATACACACACACATACATATATACACACATATATATATATGTATATATATATATATATATATATATATATATATATATATATATATATATATATATATATATATATATATATATATATATATATATATATATATATATATATATATATATATATATATATACATATGAAGAGACATTTTCCGTGGTCACACTGTTTGCCCGAAATGCTTTTCACTCCGACAGAACACTCTGTGGCCTTTCTACCACTATATGTATATTTCTCTCCATTTCTTTCTCTCGATTTCTCGCTCCCTCTCGATCCATTTCTTCTCTCTATGTGACACAGCCCCGCATAGCGTTGCCCCCCTTCCCCATTAATTTTGTTTGTTGCGAATTTTCCAACCGATCGACATATTTGCAGCGTCCGCGGATATATAAATAAATAAAAAAATAAATATAGATATATGTTATATATACATATATTGTATACATATATTGCACTTGGAAACGTCCCCTACCGGGTTCGCATAAGTTTGGGGCCTAAAAAACATGTCGATTTTTAATCTTTTTTTCTGATACGAGTATTTTGATAAGATAATTTGACATGGAATTGATACGTAGTCTTGCCAAGTTTGAGCTTCTTTTTTAACAATAGATGTTGATAAACAATTAAGTTATTTTTTTTTATGATCTCGAATGGGAAATATAAAAAATGTGTTTTTAGTACAGTGATAAAACTTTCGTATCACCGGACACTTTTGTTAAAATTATGATAATTATGAAAATGGCAAACGGTAGAAAAAAAGTTTGACTTACGACCAAAAATGCAAGCTTAATAATTTTTTTCTATTAACGAGTGGATATACATATGAAAAAATAATTTGGTCGTACGATCGAGAAAGTCTTTTAAAATATGTTTTATAAGGGAGTTTCGAGAAAAACGCAAAAAAGGGTGTACCGCAGTGGGCGAACTGCCCCCTCACCAATAGTGGCCTAGCTTCGTCAAGTTTCCGAATTTTTACGAAATCTTTGTTGTAAATACAAGATTAAGAACGCAGGCTATAAAACCATGCAATAAAAAATGGCGTGTAATAAATTTCAAGCTTCCGCAGATCTCTTGATACGTGAATGACTCTTCTGAAATGAAAAATTGAAAAATATACTTTTAGTATAACAATAAAACTTTCGTATGACCGGATACTTTGTTGAAATTTTGAAAATCACGAAAATGACAAGCTGTAGACGAAAATTTCGATTCTCAGGAAAAAAATCAACTTCAATAATTTGTTGTCAACAAACGAATAAGCATATGAAAAAATAATTCAGTCATACGATAGAAAATGTTTAAAAATATGCTCCATCCGAATTTGAGATGAATCGGACGAATAGATATTGAGATAAAACTCACACCGTTGCGTAAAAAAGTTTTAAAAAAACTCGCAAAAAGGGTGTACCGCAGGAGCCGATTTGTTCCTTCACAAAAAGCCTCCTAACTCGGTAAATTTTTTCAATTTTTTCCAAACTCTTCGTTGTAAATCAAAGTTAAGACCCTAGGCTATAAAGCGACGCAATAAAAAAGAGAATTTAAAAATTCCACGCTTACGTACACCTCTCGATACGTGGATGGTCCACGAGTTGAAACGAAAAAAAAGGAAAGCCAACGAAAAATGAAAGCTTCGTGAATCCGTCGATAGGGACGCGAAACAAGCGAGGCATGGACACGGATAAGGGTTTGTATCGAATCGCCCTCGAACGCGAGCCCGGAAGATTTCCGTGTGTTTTATCCGGCACTCCATACACCACTCGCGATATTCTCCCCTCGGATCGTTTCACGAGCAGCCCGCGCACACACATTCCTCATCGAATTACCGTCAATACGTTTGTCTCTGTTCCGCACATGGCGACCCTTTGTATTCGAATTTCGCAATATCCTCCGTCCTACGAGACCCGGTGGGAAAAGCGCAACAATGTTTCGAAGTCATTTTCATACGAATGGTGTATAGGTAGAATGCTGAAATTTCGGGTTGGGTTCCCAAACCCGAAATTTTGCACAAACCTTCCTTTTAATATTTTAAGACAACCCTTAAGGGGGCGTCCATAACTTACGTAACGTAATTGGGGGGGGGGGGGGGGGGCTCATTGGCCTGGCGTTACGGTCTACGTACGTAGGGGGAGAGGGAGGCGGTCGAGATCTGCGTTACGTCACGATTTTAGAACTGTCAGAAATACGAAAATTTCGGCATGTTCAAGTTTTTAAATTGAAAAATTTCAAAAACTCGACTTTTTATTAATGTTTTCGAAAGTTTTTCTCATTTTACCCTTTTTTGTCGAAACAACGTTTTCAAAATCTAGCTCCATCGTATCTCTAAATATAATAAACCGATTCTCTTGAAATTTGAACCACATATTGTAAATATGATTCGCAACAAGATGCTCCTCGATGGTTTAGAAATTTCGGTTTTTACTCTTTTTTTGCGAAAAACTGCGAAAAAACCCGTTTTTAAAAACTTTTTTCGTTTTTCATCTGCCATTTATTTATTTTTTGATACAAGTTCATATCCGCGGGTCATTTTGTAGCTGGTGTCATACTGCCTCTTATGGACTTTGATTTTTTTGTTTCAGACACGCCGTTGCCGAGTTGTGATGGAGCTACCTAGCCCACCTATTTTTGAGGTGGTACGTTAAACTATAGTTTTTGTACTTAAAAATGAATAAAAATGAATAAAAATAGTTTTAAACTGTTTTTCAAGACTTTATTTATCAAGCTCAACAACTTTTATATTTATATCTTTTATAAAATCCTAAACATTAGTAACATTAGTTATTAACAAATGAGTCCTTTTTTCTGTCGTAAATTGGGTTTTTACTTTAAATGCTAGCCAATTACACAAAAATTCATATTTTCAAAATTCCCTTTTTTTTGCATTTTCGTATTTCTCTAGCTATACTTATGTAAATTAATTTCGTAAATTAATTTAAAAAACAATAATTTTTGAATAATTTTAAAATATGTAAATTACTTTCGTATTTCTCTAGCTATACTTATGTAAATGAATAGAAATATTTTTTTCTCCAATTCAAACGTGCCGCAGAGCGTCTTAAATTCAACATACCTCGCGAAAATGACTTCGTCATGATTTTGTATGATATTTGAATATGATTTTTTTTGTTCATCAACATCAATATCATTATCCTCTTACTTGTCCTTGCATTAAAATATCGCGAAAAATCACTCAATTTTAGACGGTTACAGTGGTGTAAGCCTCTAATTAAAAATTAGCTCGTTACGATATTGTTCTCAAAGAACAATACCGAACGTCACCAGCTAGTTTTTAATTAATTTGTTTGGGTTTGTTTGTGTTATTGTTGTACAGAAAGTCGTAACGAGCTCTTTTTTAAATAATTTGATTTAAGGGGTTATGCCTAGTCGTAAAAGTTGAAAAATCACTTTTTTTAAAGCCAATATATATTTGCAGTACATCATCTGATAAAAGTGGCCTGAAAATTTCAAGGTCATCGGATCAACGTTGACAGATTTGTAGGCTGTTATATGGACGCCCGTCGGAACGCTCGGAGCCTCGTCCGAAAGCTTAAACGCTTCTTTCTCGAAAGTACGTTTTCATAGTCGGCGAGCAAAACATCTCAAAATTAGATACGGTTGTTCACAAAGGCATTGCTCATCGCAAAAGACGTTTTCGAAAACTGCTTCCCGGACATCGGCTGTAAATCGATTACGATTGAATATTTTTACACAAAAAAAAAAAATACGGAGCGTTCTTCAGATGATACTTTTTCAAATATCTAATTTTCGTAGAAATGTATCTTCACGATTCTCTAAAAAAAATCCCAAAAGTGAGCCATTTCTCACTGTTGCAACTAGGCATAACCCGTTAATAACAATTATAATAACATAATTTAATCATTTTCCTCCTCTGCCCCCATCTGTTAAATATTTTCAGTTGTATAAAAATTCGAAATATCAGCGACATGAAAGTATTTTTCTCCAAAAGTGCATTGTACTAACCCCAAAAAGAGGGTTCCTATTCTCTAGGCTTTCTAGTTTACGAACTTCCCGTTGATTTTAGGGGCCCCAAAAACGGAAAAAGCACGATAAAATTGCTCATTTGTAAAACGAGTTATTTTTCAATTACGACGGAATTAATTTCTTCGTCCACGCCCGTACTTTTAAGATATTTTCAGTCATATAAAATATGAAATATGTGCGACACGCAGTAAAATAGAATTCCAAAACTGCGTCGCACCAAGCCTAAAAAACGGGGTTCCTATTTTCTGGGGATTCTTGGACCTTCCGGTGGTTTTAGAGGCCCCAAAAGCGACAAAATTACGATAAAATTCATTATTTGGGAGAAAAAAAATTAATTCAACGTGTCAGGGCCGTTGGACCAGAGTGCAAAGTTTTTGCCGTGTCCTGACGTGAAAAATTGCGTGAGGCATTTGGCAAGTAGTGAGTACGGGTCGACGTGGAATGACGGATTTCAAATCGATTTGCACGCGAAAAGCGAACGTCGACGACCGATAACTTTTTCAAGCGGCATCACGAGACTGCTGAGCATCAGTTATTGTGCAGCTCTCTCGCCCTCTCTCGCCCTCTCTCTGTCTCTCTCTCTCTCTCTCTCTCTCTCTCTCTCTCTCTCTCTCTCTCACTCTCTCTCTCTCTCTCTCTCTCTCCCTCCCCTCTCTCTCCCGCTCCACTCCCTCCTGTCCTCTCCCTCCCTTCTCTCCTACCTTGATTGACAAGAGATGATTGACTTATTACGGCAAGCGTCAATGCGCGGTGAGCTTTCGTCACTTGGACTCGCGCTTCCGTTCACTCCAATTTCGGATCACCGTAACGTACGCGTTTTATTCGCAAAAAGAACAAAACCAAACGACGACACTGAAGGCTTCGGTGATTTCCGCTGTCGAGCCGCGTTGGCGCGGGACAATACTCGGATGGGTGACCGCCGAGTCCCGACGACTCGGCGACAATGCAGCCGGTAAGTTATCGGCACAGAGTTTTTACAGTTTCCCCGTGCCTGAGCAACGCAGTGCTTAGGAACGCGAGACGCATTGCTACAAGCCGATCTCGTACGACATTCGGATGTGGTGTAATCGCGTCATTGTGCTTCGCGGTTGGACGTCAACCGATTTGCGGTCTCGCGTCAGTCTCGCGGCTAATTATACGGCGAAATCGAGCGGAATCCGAGAGGGGTAGTCGTGAGACAGGGGGGGGGGGGTGAGAGGGAGAGAGAGGGAGAGAGAGGGAGAGAGAGAGAGAGAGTAGGAAGGGATGAAGGGAGAGAGCGGAGAGCTTCATCGGCCAGTATAGGTATAACGCGTTATACGATAGTGCGAACCGAACAAGACGACGTCGCCGTAGAATTGAGCTTTGCTGTCGCTAGTGGTGCCCTGTCGGCGCTGGTCACAATCCATCAACGTCCTTCGTATGCAACGCTTTAGCCCGATGAGTCACCCAGGACGTCATTAACGTCCAAATATATGGGGTAGGGTCATTTCGAAGCCCTTCGACTTCGAGGATCATCCTCATTGTAGCTCCCGCATGCTCAGCGTTATATAAATCCCAATGTCTTCAAAACCACCCTTACTTAAATGTAAGCATGTTTAGGCAGAGGTCGTTCAAAGGGCTTTTGCCTAAATATGCTTTAGGCAAAGCACCTCCGACCAAATTGCTTACTTAAATGTAAGCATATTTAGGCAAAGGGCCCTTACTTAAATGTAAGCATATTTAGGCAATGGGCCCTTACTTAAGGAAGCTTTCCAGTGTGACAGCCCGAAAAATCGCTGTTTTTCGCGATTTTTTTTTTTAAAGAAAAAATAATCTAATCGGTCTGATTTTTTTTTTGTATATTAATTGGGTATTGAAGAATACAAAACAATTTTTTAAAGATCGATTTATTTATTAATTAATATCTATAAAAATGATGAAACAATTGTTGCAGAAAATGCACTTGGATGTGGTGTCCACGTTGGGGGTCACAATTTTGATCTGAAACAAAAAACACAAACAGATTATTGATCGGTATATAATTGGCTTTCGTGCTATGGAGGCTTTTTTTTTTTTTTTTTGCAAAAATGGCGCCGGTTTGAACAAAAAGTATCGATTTTAGCATTTTTTTTGGCAGTTTTTTTTACAAAAAAATAGGAAGATGTCAAAAAAAAAAAGCTTTCATAGCACGATAAACAATGACGTTAAGAATATTGTGTAAAAAATTCAACTCGATAGCTTTAAAACTCTGCCCTCCAAGTTGGACACCGTTTTGAAAAATGCTGTTTCGAGAAAAACGCGTTCAAAGTTTCGCTGTAGCTGTAGCGCTCCGTTGCCTTCTTCCAAGAAATGCTGTACAGTAACCGAAATAATCTGAATTTCGGCATGAAAATTTCAGGGAATATTCGGAAGAGTGTATACTATTCGATAAAGCAAAAAAAAAAAAATCGATTTTTTGAAAATTTCACACTGGAAAGCTCCCTTAAATGTAAGCATATTTAGGCAAAGGCCATTTGAAGGAATTTTGGCCAAATGTGCTTAGGCAAATATGCTTTGCCTAAATTTCGCGAAGGACCGTCCCACACGGAAAGTGAACTTTGGGAAGGAATTGAGGACCTCGAAAGAGGATGTGCTGGACTGCAAAAACTAGGGGTGTTTGACGTCTGTTCAAAGTATGTAGAAATAACACAACGTAAAGGCGAGACACGCGATGCCATATTGATTCTACACACTTATGCATTTGGTTACACTTAATGCGTTAAAATTACACACTTAATGCGTTAAAATTACACACGCGAGTGTGCAATTTTTACGCGTTAGATTATTACACACCTTCGTAGCTGTCCCCATAAACAACACGCTTATTGGAACACACATAAAGCAAAATTTCAAGAAGATCGGTTCATTAGTGTTCGAGTAATCTTGGTCACCGACTTCAGAAATGCCATTTTGAGAAAAACGCGTTTAAAGTTTCAATTTCAGTTCTTCAATTCACGGATTCTTCTCTTTCAACGCTCATATCTCAGTCAATTTTGTTTGGATCGACTTGACATTTTCAGGACATATTCTCAGATACTTATACTTCAAAAAAATGCAATAAAAAAAAAACGATTTTTTTCAAAATCGCAAGTGGGGGTAACCCCTTAAAGCCCCTCAACGGTGTTGTGATTTCCGATTGGATTAAACGCGTCGATAATATCACGGGGTTCAGAGGTTCGAGTGGATTGCTCCAATTCTGACGTTGGCCAATAAAATGGCACTATCCCGCGTTTCCGGTTGAACGACGCTGATCGGTAAGGCAGACACTTTTTTCCGCGCTCCTTCCATCATTCGGGACTCCAACCCTTCCACCCGCGCCGGGGCTGCAGCGGGGTGAACGATGAGCGAGGGATGGGGCGACATCGTCGAGGGTTAGAGGAAGGCAATGGAGAGGGGCGGGGTTACCATTCGAGTGAGGAAAGGAACGTAAGCATGACGGGGGTGGCTTGACGCGTGACATCGCATGGACTCACCCCCCCCCTTGCGGGGCGCCGAACCTCCGGAGTGTCCAGCGAGAGGGTGGAAAGTCGTAAAAAACGAGAGCGTGCGTATACGGCTCGCGGTGGGGTGGCAGGCCAGGGGGAGAACAAAAAACGAACCCTCATACGAAATTCCGAAGGAAAAAGTCCGGGAAAGTTTGCTTCGACTTTTTTTTGCCAACGAAACTCGGCCGTTTGAATACGAAAATTGGGTCGTGGTACAATAATACTTTTCTCGTAACATCGATGAAAAATATCGCGGTTGCTCGGGGCGGTTTTCTTCCCAGACCAATTTTTACCGCGGAAAATAAAATTCGGTGGGCCGTCCCATTTTATTGCCAGTTGAAAAAAAAATCGCGCACAACATTCACAAGGAAAAAAAAAATGAAAAAAAATCAGAGAATTAAGGAGCTACGTTTACGTAGGTGGGTAAAAAAATTCGATTTTCCAAAAATATTGTTTTTCGTTAGTATCACCTTTGAGCTATATGCCCTGAAAATTTTATTGAAATACTCCTAGAATCACTATATAGCGCTGTATAGCAGCCACCATACTTCCAACTTTAAAAGCGTTTATCTCGAAACTCTGTTTTCAAAGTCGGTGGACATGATATCTCGAGAACCACTTGATGGATTGTTTCCAAATTCACAGGAGATGCAACAAAGCGTATTTAAAGGTCGTTGACGATCTCACTTTTCCAAAATCGATCTCGATTTTTTAACGGTTACGTGAAAATGACGACTTTTTTCATATATTTTGTGTGCTCGAGTTTCAATTCGTCGCCACATTGTTTAAAAAAACGATTTTGAAAATCGACGATCGTCAACGACTCGTATTTATTGTAGACTCGAATAATCCGTTTGGTTTTCAGATTTCGGATCGACCGTATAAGCTGGATAGTGTCCACCGCCAAACGTCACGAAAAAATGTCATCATCTGCCGGCGGTTTTTGATGTTTTTCTGGATTTTTTTGCTGATTTTTTTTAGGCTCAACCTGTACCTTTGGGTCAAACAAAGCATTTTTTCATCACCAACCGTTTCCCAAAAAAAATCCAAATCTGGCCATTTTTTTCGAGCCGAGGTGGATGTAGCCCCTTAAGGAACAAGCCGACGGAGTTCTCGCGGGAGTTTGCAACCGCGACCTCCCTTAAGTACTCTCTCCTCCGCTAATTGCTCATTTCTCGACCAACTCGACGACATTTACGATCGAAAGTTTCCCCTCACTTCGCTTTTGACGACTCTTCAAAGATACCCCCCCCCCCCCGCTCTTTCCCCTGGTGGGAGGCGAATCAAGTGGGAGGAAATGAGGACCCGGAGATGTATGGGAAAAATAAACAAATTGGATTCACGAGGAGTGGGAGGGATGCAACTTTGGCTTGGTCTTGGGAAAAGTGATTGACCGATCGGGCCGAACGGAGACAGTGATTGGCACCCATCATTTGTGGTTACAGACGTTTTGCTCCGGCCCTCTCGTTCTCCCGCTCTCCCCCACCCTCTCCGACGAGGCCACGAAGAATGCCAATTTTTTTGGATCAAGGCCAAAGACCTATCTCCCCCTAGCCAATATCAACCTTGCTCACTCGTATTTATAATGCACGGAGGGCTCCTAAATTCTGGTTCGTGTCGACATTCGGAGAACGGTACGTGCGTCGCCAGATGTGTACACATATACACACAGGTGTCTCAAACCTCACAGCTATTGACCCTATAAGCAAACAACGGAAAAGGCAAAACTGTGTATTAACGTATGCAGTTGCGCATAACAATATCTTTGTGCGTTGTTATCCGTAAAAAGCCCATCTCGATACACAGGGTGTACCACTCAAGTGGGCACGGGGAAATATCTCATGGGAAATGTAATTTAGGAAAAAAAGTTTCGAACAAAAGTTTCGTAATTTTACGGAACAAAAATCATGACGTTCATTATTTTTTATTTGATCCCAATTTTCAAGGTTATTTCAAGGTCAACTTCAGTTTTTCAGATACGTGTATTGTTCAACTTTGTGCAATGTTATCAGTGGAGAGCCCATCTCGATATACAGGGTGTACCCCTCAAGTGGGCACGGGGAAATATCTCATGGGAAATGTAATTTAGGAAAAAAAGTTTCGAACAAAATTTTCGTAATTCTACGGAACAAAAATCATGACATTGATTATTTTTTATTTGATCCCAATTTTCAAGGTTATTTCAAGGTCAACTTCAGTTTTTCAGATACGTGTATTGTTCAACTTTGTGCAATGTTATTAGTGGAAAGCCCATCTCGATATACAGGGTGTACCACTCAAGTGGGCACGGGGAAATATCTCATGGGAAATGCAATTTAGGAAAAAATGTTTTGAACAGAAGTTTCGTAATTCTACGGAACAAAAATCATGACATTGATTATTTTTTATTTGATCCCAACTTTCAAGGTTATTTCAAGGTCAACTTCAGTTTTTCAGATACGTGTATTGTTCAACTTTGTGCAATGTTATCAGTGGAGAGCCCATCTCGATATACAGGGTGTACCCCTCAAGTGGGCACGGGGAAATATCTCATGGGAAATGGAATTTAGGAAAAAAAGTTTCGAACAAAAGTTTCGTAATTCTACGGAACGAAAATCATGACGTTGATTATTTTTTATTTGATCCCAATTTTCAAGGTCATTTCAAGGTCGACTTCATTTTTTCAAATAGGTATATTGTTCAACTTTGTGCATTGTTATCCGTGAAAAACCCCATCTCGATATACAGGGTGTACCACTCACGTGGGCACGGAGAAGTATCTCGAAAGGAATGCAATTTAGGAAAAAATGTTTCGAACAAAAGTTTCGCAGTTCTGGGGAACAAAAATCAAGACATTGATTATTTTTTATTCATGGAAATTTCTTTTTCAAATGGTTTTTCAAATGGGAATGCGTATTTTTTACTTTTGATTCATTTGTTGCGTGGGAAAATGGGTAACTTTTGTTTGAAACTTTTTTCCCTTCGATCTCAATTTTCCGAGATATTTTGCATATTCAACCAAATGGGTAGTCAATAAAGTGACATTAAGTAGTAATTTAGTATTTTCGTGTATATCAGGCAAGATATTCATTAAAATATTGAAATATTTTCACGAATATAGAAAATATCTCGAAAAATTGATATCAAAGGAAAAAGTTGTACACAAAAGTCATCCACTTTGCTGAACAAAAACAATTCTGAAAAGAACAGTGATTTCTTTAAAAAAATGAAAGTTGACCTCGAAATTTTGAAAATTGCCGAAGAAAAATATCCAACATTATAATTTTGGTTTTCTGGAACCGAAAACTTTCAATTATTTTTCGAAAACAAATCTCTCTCTCTCTCTATTTCAATATTTCGTTATGCCAATTGAAGTGGTATATTTTGTAAATAAAAGCAGTGACTTAGAAATTCAAAGACGATCTTCGATGACCGATTGCCCACGCCAAAACTTTTGTAAGAGCATCTCCAAAATGAACGATTCGAAAAAAAAATGGCGACGTAATGGATTAAGTGATAACATCACCCTAGTGGCAGAAAATAATGCCTTACTTTGACAGTTTATTTTGGGAGTATGAAAAAAGCAATAGGATTTCTTTCGAGAGGGTTTGTTTAACACACATTGAAGTATCAAAAAAAATGTATTGCTTTTCATCCGAAATGGCGGCGAAATAGCCCATCTTGAAAAACGTGTTTTTTACAAATAGCTCCACGGGAAGCACGGTTTTCTCGTAAAGTATAAGACCTGGAAAAAAAACAAAAAAAAAATTAATATACATATTATTAGCTACGGGAGTACGTAGGGATGTTTTTCGTCAAATTTGGAAAAAATGGCGCACTTTCAAAGAAATAAATCGATTTTAAACCCAAAAAATAAGCAGTGAATTGTTCGTGAAAAAAAAGTTTACATTTAATAAAAAAACGGCTCATAGAGAATGTCATTGTGAAGCTACTATCAAAATTGCGAATCGATCCATGCAAATAAGGTGTTCGAGTAATCCGCCCTCTGAGTTGGAAAAAAACTGGTTTCGAGAAAAACGCGTTTAAAATTATACGAGCACTTAAATCCTTGAAACAAATGTTTACCCTTAAATGCCTGCACCATACATATGTCCAATTGCACATTGTTTGTATGACCCCGAAGTATTTTTTAAGCAAAAAGACCGATTTTTCCCAAATCCTAAATTGGTGTTATCCTTTAAGGCCTTAAAGGATAACACCATCCTTTAAGGCCTTAGGCCACAGTAACGGGTATAAAATCATGTGCGAATTCAACAATTTTTTTTCTCGTATGAAAAAGTGATTCACTCATAAAATTAATTACACATCTATTTAGAATGACTATCAAGCTGTTAAAAAAAATATATATATATTTTTTCGATGTACAAAATGGCCGACTACTAATATTTTCTTTTGTTATCTTTTTTTTCAGGCGCTCCGCGGCACGACATTTAACATCCACAATTTTTGACCTACGCAAAAGACAAAAATTCTGGTCAATCTACATTAGAATACCTAGCGAAGTACGTACGGAATTTAAAAAATATTGTTTTATTCAAAAGTTGTAGGTATTTGAACTTAAGAAATGAATTTTCAGTGAAAAATTTCGTTACAACTGCTCATAAAATGAAAAGTTTTCGATTAATCAGAAATTCCGTACGTACTTCTCTGCGAAATGCAATTAGGAACATTACTTTTCAGTTTGAAGTAATTCGAGTGAAAATTGTTGAAGTTATTTGTCACGCCAATTGGAAAAAAGCTGTTTCGAGAAGTTTCGAGTAGTCGGCCATTTTGTACATCGAAAAAAAATATATATATCTCCTAACAGCTTGATATTCACACTAAATAGCTGTGTAATTAATTTTACGATCGAAACACTTTTACATGCGAAAGTACGGCTTTTACGGCTAAGGCCTTAAGGATGTTGAGTCCCTATGAAACATGTTAATGTTAATAGTTCAATAAATAGCTTCTTAATCGTCATGAAATTTTTACACGACTTCCTGAATACTTCATGTAAAAACAAAAAATGTTCAGAATTCTACCATCATTACTTCAACCTCCTTAAGGGTTGAAATAAAAAATGATAAGAAAATTTGGAAAATTTCGTATGTTTTTGTATGAAGTATTTAAGAGGTCGTGTTAAAATTTCACGACGATTAGGAAGCTCGTTATTAAAAAATTACCATTTTGTTAAGAACAATTTTTAAAAGAAATTAAAAAAAATTTATCAATAAACTTCGTTTTGTTTCCGTTGCTTTCAGTATATTGTAGATATTACAAAATTGAGAGGTCAAAAAAAAAACTTATTGCAAAGTTACATCAGTTTCCATAAAACAACATTTAATTTGTGAATGTTAATTGTTCAATAACGAGCTTCCTAATTGTCGTGAAATTTTTGCACGACCTCTGAAACACTTCATACAAAAACATACGAAATTTTCAGAATTTTATCATCATTTGCGATTTGGGACTCGACATCCTTAATTCGAGTCCTCAAAACAGCCAGAAGTGCCGAAAGTCCACATTCGCTGCACGAAGCAGCTTCAAAATGTTTTTTTCTTCGCCTAAATATACACCCGTCCGCATCTCCTTTGCTCCGAGGCGATTTACCGCAGAGACTGTCAATCGCAGTAAGGACGGCCAATCACTGTGTCGCCTCCGGCGAGACGGTCTCGTCCGACGTGCCCACCAGACGGGCGCAAGTCGAGGACACTTATCGCGCGGCGTTCGTGGTAGTTGCGACCTTTTTTTTTTGCGGATGCGAGGCGATATACGGGGTTGGCTTTTCCGATGGCGACGGTGGGGCGATCCTGCGCGTTGGAGGGATGCTGCGTGAGCATCAGACGGCACAACCCCACCTTAGCGTCGAAGAGAGCCCATATCGGCGAACGAGCAGTGAGAGCCAGGCCGCCGCCATAGCCGCTCCCCGGGCAACACGAGAGGAAAATTCTCCCATCCATCCCCCTGACTCCCTCCCCCCTGTGTGTGTGTGCCTTTAGCGGAAACGCGCGCGCGGTGACTCGACGTTTTATAACCTCGTTTCTCATCATCACTTCTCACGGCAGCGTCTCTCTCTCTCGCTCGCTTTTTTTTTCTCGCCTTTTCCCTCTGCACTTCTCATTGATTGTTGTCCATTTTTGTGGCTGTGTGTGTGCGTGGTTTTTTTTCGTTCACTTGGTCGTCTTTGACGGTCATGGAAAGTTCGTTGATTCGAGTGTCGAGTGAAGCTTTCTCGCGGGCCTTTTCGCTGAGCTTTCGGCGAGCTTAAAGCTTTCTCGAATTTTTTCTCATCCCGGTGGGGCCTCTTCCGAGAGAAAAAGAAAGAGAGAGAGATAGAGAGAGAGAGAGAGAGAGAGAGATCGTACTCTCTCTCTCTCTCTCTCTCTCTCTCTCTCTCTCTCTCTCTCTCTCTCTCTCTCTCTCTCTCTCTCTCTCCCCCTCTTTCGTCGTTATAACCGGACCAACATCGTCACACGCTTGTCGCGATCAACCGAATCGATTTAAAAATAGCTCGGAAGTGCGTCACGACTCGCTCGAAACATCGGCCCTCGTCTTATCATTATTTATTCATTGATTCAGAAATTTTCGTCAAACTTTCCACTCTTCGCGAATTTTTCCTTTCGAATTTTTCCTCCGCTCTGAATGTCGATTTTTTATCCTGCCTATGTATTTTTTTTTCAGCCGAATGCTTTCCGTTTTTTCGACGGCGTGGTTTGGATTGGGGTATTTTTTCTTGGCCACGATGGTTGCTTGGGCACGAAAGAAGAGGGGAAGAAAAAATGGGACGGAATTATTATATTATTTTTTTTCTTGGGAATAATTCGGTGCCGCGACGGGGGAGAATGCACATGTGAAATTTCCACACATATATGTATATATATATATATATATATATATATATATATATATATATATATATATATATATATATATATATATATATATATATATATATATATATATGTCAATATATATGTATACATGTATGTACCGGTGTGCTCGGTTGAACGCGCTCGCCGCATTTTGCTGCTGTTTTTCCTCTCCCTCTCGTGTTTCGCCCCCGTCTGACCATTGCGTCGACCTATCTACTGAAATAGTGGAACGAGGCGTTTTCGATCAGACCGTTCGCCTCGATCCTTCCCAAGGGGCTTGCACATCGTCCTTAAATATTTTTTTTCCCCCTCGTTTCCAATTTACGATGTTGTTTCTTCTTTTTCGTCTGCCAAGGATTCAACAATTTTCGTTCAACTTTTTGCCTCGTTATCGAGGGTGGCTTTGGTCGCGGACTTTCGTATCGCATTCGATCCGAAAGACGTCGCACGAAAAGAAAAGTGAAACGTGGGAAGCTCCCTCGACACGCGCGCGAGCTCGGTTATAAATAAATCGATATAAATATAAACAACCGTGACAGAGAGAAATATCGAGAGGGACGAAGGCTGCTTCGTCACGCGCAACCCTTCGAAAGCTTTTCTGCACGCTTCTTTTTTCATTTCTCAATCATATTTTCCGCTTCCATCTTGCGGATATTATCATTGTCGTCTACGACTATCGAATTTGTTTGTTTTTCCGCGTTTTTGACGTTTTCTCCGGCCCTCTCTCCTTCGGCAGAGTTCTCAAAGTGGACGAGCGAAAAAGAACGGAAAAAAGAAAGTTCGAAGGATACTCGGGAGTATTTGAGGTGACGTGGTGTTTCGTAACGATGATACCGCAACGTGGAAAACTTTCGTCCCGGTTTCTCGTGTTTTTACGGTGAAGCTGTTGTTGTTTGTTGTTGTTGGATTTTTCGCCTCGCAACGTCGAGACGAGTGTGCGCGTGTGGGTGACCGAGGACGTTGCGCGGTGCAATTTTTCGTTCGGCACGAGCTGAGGGGGGGAGGAAAAAAGGAGGAGGAAAAAGGCAGGAGAGGAAGAGCCGGACGGTTTGTCGAGAATCGTCGAATTCGGGGCCAAAGTATCGGGGTGGAAATTTCGAGGGGCTCGAGCCTCTTGTCCCGGCAAATAGAGGAGAAAGGGAGCGAAAGAGGGCACGGTGAGGTTAGAGGGGGTGGAAGCGAAAAAAAAGGAAATTGAGCGACGAGCTCACTGGATCGTGTTCATTGTGTGGGTGTGTGTGTGTGTGTTTGGGGGTGAGTGAGCGAGGGAGAGTTTTAATGCGATCTCGAGTAGAGGATACTTTGGCTGGCGACCCCGACGATCATCCCCGTCAACGTGGCACCGCCAGCGGACCGAAAGGGCCCGAGTGAGAGACCGCGAAAAAAAAACTTCGAACAAGCGGAACGAATAAAAATGTGCTCGTCGTGTAGGGAAGAAAAACAAAAAGGGTAGAGAATAATAAACGTCGGGGTGGAAGCGAAGAGGAAACCGGAAGTTGACGAAGAAAAACAGTGAGACCCCGAGCGTGGGTGCAGAGTTCCTTGTGATCGATGAGGGATTAAGTAATTGCGCGAACCGGAAGGAGAGAGAGAGAGAGAGAGGGAGGGAGAAAGCCTCAGGATGCTGCAAGCTCCGGGACAAGTCGAGAGATCTACAACTTCTAAGATCTATCTCTAAAGTTCCCAGACCTCGTCGTCCTTCAACGAGGATGAAGGAAACTTCCCAAGGAAAAGCGCAAGCTTGGGAAAATAAATGTGAAAATTCGAAAACAAACGTGAAAATTCGAAAGCAAATGTGAAAATCCGAAAAAATCGGAATTTTCAGTCTCCGATCGACTACGTGACTTTGCTCACGGAATGGTGAAGATCCGAGGGCAGGTTGAGCCAAGGGTGAGCCTCGTGCTTGATTTTGGGGTTGCGCGAGGTCGTCGGAAAATTTCGACAATTACTTGGGCAGGGTAACAACAAAAAAAAAAAAAAAAAAAAAAAACACGGAGGACGCGCAGATAAGCGCAATTTGCGATACGTGCCGAGTCCTGGACTTCCACGGCATACGGAATGAGCCGGGATTTCAAGGTCGAGGGTGCAGTGCGCCTCGTGGGCCAAAATTTCAGTGTCAAAGTCTCGTTGCTGACGTAAGAACGAAAAAGGGAGAAAAAAATCGTCTTTGATTTCCGGGAGAAATCACGAACGACCGTCGCCCGCGGAGGAGAGACGAAAAGCTCCGTGGATCTTCTTTTTCGAGCATTCATTTTTAAGGATAAAGCGAGGATTTTCGTCGGACGAAACTTCGGCGATTTTTTGGCCGAATATTTTTCCGCGCTATTTTCGTCGCTCGGATGATTGTTTTGGTAATGCGAGTGTACGATTTATCAAAGGGATTTACGGACTGAGGGATATCCTCGCATTCCTCGCTCTCTTCATCCCTTCGTCCTGCGCAATTTACCCCCTCGCCGGTTTTATTTCGTTTATTCGTCACGGCGTTTTTTTTTTCGGCCGTCGCGGATTCGTTCACCTTCGCCCACGAGCCGCTCGGGTGGTCGTTGTACTCGACGAATTCAGCGAACGCGCTCGACGAAACTTTACGAACGTCGAGGGTCCATCGGCGCGCGTGCTTTTTCGTTTTTTTTTTTTTTTTTTTCGTTTTTTCGTCCTTTCCAACCTGCACGAGTGTTTTTTTTGCCAAGTGTACGAGTGTTTTTTTTTCTCTCTCTTTTCTTCGTGTATCTCCGTGTGCGCGTTTGTGTACAAGTGCCACGGGCGAGTTCGTTCGCGTGCGTGAAAAAAGTTCGTTTTGCTGTTGACGCGACAAAAGTCGTCATGGGATTGTCGTCACTTTCGTCGATGGGAAGCATCGACGGCTTTGCTCTCGAAAAATCGAAAATTCGATGAAAGACGGAGATTCGATTGGTGACCGTGAGTACGAGAATAAAGCACCTTGTTGCTTAGCTTGCATCGTTCTTCGCATTTGTTTCTCTCAAAACTCTGCACACACGTGATGGCCCGAAGAGTGACGTCCGAAAGGACTACGTGTCTCGTATCTGTACTTTTATAGCAATTTTATTTTTCTCCTTTGCGCACGTACTTTCCTCGCGATTTTTCTCACCTGCGTTGTTGTGAAGTGCACTGTTGAGCAATAAATAAATTGCCACGTGAACACTCACTTAGAATTTGCCTAAGATTTTGATAAAAAAGAAGACTTTGACGCTTCAGATTCTGATCAAAAGTTAAAAAATAATACGTTTGGGAAGGGTCAGTCACTAAGGTTAAGAAAAACTTATACAAGTTTAAACGACTCCCAATCGGTAAAAAAAACGTCGGAGAGAAAAGTACATACACAAAAGAGGAAAAAAAAACAAAAAGTAATGCCACGGGAATACTCGTGGAAAAAATGGAAAAATGCTTTTTTCTCCGAAACTAGAAATGATCGTGGAACGTATGGATAGGAGGCGTATAGATTTTCCTTTTTGACGTCACTTTTCGAGTCACCTTCCATAAATATAAATATATATATACACACACACACACACACACACACACATATATATATATATATATATATAGTAGGCAAAAAATTATTTGCATTCGTCGCTTTAAAATATTATTCAGCACGATTATTCAAATTATTCAAATATAAATAGCGTATGTTGATGTTAATATAAATAATTCATGGCGATGGAAATTCGCAGACAACATGCAGAAAGAAGGAAGGTGTACAAATACTTTTTACCCACGATATATATATGTGTGTGGGTGTATGTGAATGTGTGTACATTATAATATATATATATACTGTTATAAACATATATACCACATTTAAAGCATACATCAAATATATCATTCCCATATGTTATTCAGAGGTCAATCCACGATTCAAATTTCCACCGACTGGCTCGTTGATTTTCTCATCCGAGCATAGTTCGAATATGTAGTACGAACAAATTATTCCCTGGTCCCAATTGTTTATTCCATTTATAAATAACTTTTCCCGGATGTCATCGCTATTCGATGAAACACTGGGTATCATAGCACTCTCGGCTTGCGCTTCACTGCTATAATTACGTATGAGCTTTTTCGCGTCCTCGACCCTTCTCGGCAAGTGGTTAAAAAAAAGTTGATAGATATAGGAAGGGAGATTAAAAAAAACTCGACAGCTAGGGCGACGGAGAGGGAGAGAGAGAGAGAGAGAGAGAGGGCGGGAGGGGGCGAGAGAGTAAGGGGAAAGCGACATAATGATCGGAGAGAAAGGTCGTTCAGTATAAGTGCACACTTTACATGATGACACGTGTGTGGGTGACTTTAACGTAGCACGTATTCTTGATTCTCAAAACAATAATAATAACGATAATAGTGGAAACGGTTATAATGTACAACATATTATAAATAAAATATATGTATTACATGTATTTACATATAATATACAATATATATATATATATATATATATATATATATATATATATATATATATATATATATATATATATATATACATTAATGTACATCAAATTTATGAAAAAACTTGTAAATGGTAATAGTAATAATAATAATAGTGGTAGTGAAGTGCTTGTTGATAACCCAACTCGGATCACATGAGAACATTTGGTATCAATTAATTTACTATCGTATATACATCGCATATTGCGAAGGGCAATCGATCAGGGTCCTTCAGCCCTGATAATAATAATAACACCCTCACAATATTAATAACGATAAGAATAAGAGTTTTATTATTAATAATAATAATAATATAATAACAATAATTCCAAGGGTAATGAAAAAAATAATAATATTGATAACGATGATGATCATCATCAATGAAATAATTAAATGATTCCAAGAGTCATGATGATAAAAATAATAATAAAATAATCATCATCCTTATTATTATTATTTCGTTTTTTATACCATTACTATTAATGTTACCATTAATATTGTGGGGTTGACGAGGATGATAATAATAAACCTTGTTATGATAATTTTGTTTTCTTCGATATGATTACTTCTAATATTGCGGGGTGGTTATTAGTGATAGGTGGTTCCACCTGTATAGCCTTGCGGATTTTTAGAACCTCCCGTCCATTCTTCAGTTTCGTTTTTATTCTATGGTCTCTTACAACGGGCTATCTGTTTTTTTTTGCCTCTCTTCACTTTCCATGGTTCTACTTATTCCTATTTTTCCTCGATCCTCTTTCTTGCTAGCTTCCCAATCGGTTTCACTAACTAAAAGATTTCTTCAACTATTTCCTTCCCTTCTAGAGCCCTGATCCACATTGCTATCTCGCCCTTCCGTTGTTCCGCCCATCGTTAAAATTTCTTTATCACTTTATCCTCAATTTGTGACTTTCATTCACATTTCCATATGTACGACAGTGTCTTCTTTCTTTTTCTTCTTTTTTTTTGTCTTCTTTACTGGACATTCTGCATCTCGTATTCCTGAAACTTTTCTTCTTTTTATCATACGCCCACACCTCATGCCCTTGCCCATATTTTTCTATTTTCTTCCCTTATAGTTTATTTTCCCCAATACTCCTCCATTTCCGTCTCTCTCCTGCTTCCTGACTTTGTATTCAATGCAGTCTCCTGATACTCTCAATTTTCGTCCAATTCTGCCCTTACTGTCTTCGTCTTTCATCCCTCTTTGTTACTCCTCCTCAGTGCGTTTTATATCTGTCCCTCTCCGGCCTGGTTCATGGCTTCTTCCACTTCTCTTCGTGGGGTTATTATTATGATTATAACCATCGTCGCGATGTCAATTATGTTAGGGGGGCGATACCTTTAGGGGAGGAAAAAAATTGCTGATTTTCATGATGTTTTTAAAGGAAAGATCTATTCATTTTTTTTTTTGAGACTTAGGGTATGTTTCATTACCATTTTTGGCTGTTACATGGTATTCTTGAAGTTTATTATCGTTTAAAAATTGTAGAGGTATAGCACGGTCTTCTGAAAGGCTTGCAGCAGATTTGTCAGTTTGTTTGTCAGACGGCGTGACACGTAGCGTCGGCGGGATTAATCTGATAACAAAACAACGAAGTTTTTTTTTCTTTTAACACTCGTACGCGGAATATGAACCAAGAAAAAGTGAGGAATGTTGAAAATCGATGAATCGGCACGCTTTGAAACAAAAACATTGAATTTTCTGAAATAAATGGCTACATTATGCAAAAAAAAATACTTTCTTTTTCATTTTCAAGAACATTTAGGGTCATGTTTTGCACGATAAGGTTAGAAAGATTTATATCAAATTTTATCAGAATCGGCCGATTAGTTTTGTAGTTGGCGGTTTTGAAAATGCAGTTTAGAAGGCCCGTGCCATACCTTAGCCATTTTTAACGGGGTATTCCTCTCCGGAAGCCCAATTTGACGGGTCAGAATGATGCATTTTTTTCTAGTAATACTTCGGTTGGAATAAATTAATTTTTTTCCCAGCATCTTGTACACATGTTTGTGGTTACAATTTAATTTTTTCGATAGAAAATCTTCCAAAGTGTACGTGGTGCTGCAGTTGGCGTTGCAGTCCTCCAGCGGCTAGGCCCGAAACGGCGGGATCTCTACCAGGCTCGAATTTAATCTGAAACGAAAGCAAAAAACATTTTCTTCGATATATCCAATTGGCTTTAGGTTAGGGTTAGGGTTAGGGATCCACTTTTCGAAATTTCGAGAAACACGAAAAATGACAGCTTCTCCAAAGAAAATTTCATTTTTCTCTTAAAAAACAGTATACTGAAGTCATTGTTATTAACAAATGGTTCATCCAATTGAAAAATGCGATCGTGAACCGAAGATGACTACTGTTTGAATGCTGACTCGGCAAATTCAAGTCAATAGTGTGAAACTTACTCGACTTAAACTTAAACTTAAACCCGACACTCATCGTTCCACTAAAATAGGTGTAACTTCGTCAACTTTTTGAATTACAGGGTCCGGTTGGTCTCAAAATATTCTTGAAAGTTCACACTATACCGATATGCAAGAAAAATGATTTTTGAAGTTTCCAGAGAGGGCTACCCCCTTGAAGATAAAAATAATACCATGCAAGATCCGCAAGTAGTAATAAAACATCCCCCAAGTCTAAGAAATGCTGAAGAAATGTTTCCTTTTTTTAAAAAATCATGAAAATCAGCAAATTTTTTTCCTCGCCTCTTCTCCCTTAATATACACTTTTCGCAGCAATGCAAATGGCTAAATAAGCCCAATACAAAATGTCGCTCGCAGCCCGTTAGCTCGCAAAAAAATTATGTAAAATCTGATATAGGGGAGACCGGGGCAAAATGGTATAGCGGGGCAAAACGGTACCGGGGCAAAACGGCACTGGGGCATAATGGGATCGGGGCAAAATGGGACAGAGAGGAGTGGAATATCAAATTGGGGCAAAATGGGGCACACAGTCATTAATGCATTAATAGACTACACCAAACTTGCGAAGATTCTAACCGAATGATAAAAAATTATTATTTAAACAATTTCATTAACAATTAAATTGTTCGAATCGAATTGTTACGCCAAACAAACCCGTTTTGCCCCGGTCCCATTTTGCCCCGGTCCTATTATGCCCCGCTATACCATTTTGCCCCGGTCTCCCCTATTTGGAAGCCCTTGGAAAATATCGATAGATTTTTCTGCGATTTCGACACGGGCTCCTAATTTTTGTTCTTCCCTCGACCGACTCTGTGCCCTTGATTCCCAAAGTGTATTCCTCTTTGAAGATCGTGTACGTACGCACAGCGAGAACGAGGGAAGTTGGGTGAGGGGTGGGGGGGTGACGCAGTAGGGATGCTTATTAATTCCAAATTGAAGAAGAGGGAAAAGGAGGAAAAGTGCTTTTTCTCCCTGTGGCTGCTTTCGGTCGCTTCTCGCTCGCGTATTCACCACGACGATACATAAGGGTGTCGTGAGGCTTAACTTCGGTGGGCAAACGTTTCTTCTCACGCCAAATAATCTTTTCAATGTGCGCCCAGCGTGGGATGAGACACACAGCGGGATTGAGAGCTTGATGAGCACACGGGAAATTGGGTTCAAGGGGATGTGCGTTAAACTTGAAAATTCAAAGATCCTCCTTCACTCAAACTTCACGAGACTCTCTTCGAGCCGTATTTTCGGATGATACATTCTTGGAAATTTGAATAGGCCCGCGGGGTCAAATGTTGGCCATTGATGTTTTAAGGATGTTGAGTCCCTATGAAACATGTTAATGTTAATTGTTCAATAAATAGCTTCTTAATCGTCATGAAATTTTTACACGACCTCCTGAATACTTCATGTAAAAACATACCAAATTTTCAGAATTCTATCATCATTACTTCAATCTCCTTAAGGGTTGAAATAAAAAATGATAAGAAAATTCTGAAAATTTGGTATGTTTTTGTATGAAGTATTTAAGAGGTCGTGTTAAAATTTCACGACGATTAGGAAGCGCGTTATTAAAAAATTACCATTTTGTTAAGAACAATTTTTAAAAGAAATAAAAAAAAATGTATCAATAAACTTCGTTTTGTTTCCGTTGCTTTCAGTATATTGTAGATATTATAAAATTGAGAGATCGAAAAAAAAACTTATTGCAAAGTTACATCAGTTTCCATAAAACAGCATTTAATTTGTGAATGTTAATTGTTCAATAACGAGCTTCCTAATTGTCGTGAAATTTTTACACGACCTCTGAAATACTTCATACAAAAACATACCAAATTTTCAGAATTTTATCATCATTTGCGATTTGGGACTCAACATCCTTAATTAATCTTTCGTTTGTTCAGCGTATTTAATATATTAATATATATGTGTGTGTGTGTGCCCGCAACTTCGATCGCATGTATTTAGGTAACGAATTTTAAGGCCATATCGTATTGAGGCCTTAGGCCACAGTAACGGGTACAAAATCATGTGCCAATTTAACAATTTTTTTTTCGTATGAAAAAGTGATTCACTCGTAAAATTAATTACAAATCTATTTAGTATGAGTATCAAGCTGTTAGAAAAAATATATATATTTTTTTCGATATACAAAATGGCCGACTACTAATATTTTCTTTTGTTATCTTTTTTTCCACAATTTTTTATTTTTTATCCACAATTTTTTATCCACAATGTTATCCACAATTTTTTACCTAGAACAAAAAACAAAAATTCTCGTCAATCTACATTAGAATACCTAGAGAAGTACGTACGAAATTTAAAAAATATTGTTTTATTCAAAAGTTGTAGGTATTTGAACTTAAGAAATGAATTTTCAGTGAGAAAATTTCGTTATAATTGCTCATAAATTGCTCATAAAATGGAAAGTTTTCGATTATTCAGAATTTTTTTTTCTAACATCTCGATATTCATACTAAAGAGATGTGTAATTCATTTTATGAATGAATCACTTTTTCATACGAAAAAAATTGTTAAATTCGCACATGATTTTATACCCGTTACTGTGGCCTTGAGAGATTTTTTTTACCAAGGTCACTATGGAAAACCCTTGTTCTATATACCTTGAGGGATCTGCATAAAATTAGGGATCAAAAATAGGTCGGATTTCATTAATTTTTCCTGACAAGAATATTAGGACGAGTACATCGGAACTTTACACACATTTAATACGTACTCTTGCCGAGCTTGAGTATTTTTTTCATTGAAAAATATTGATAAACAACGAGGTTATCGTTCTTCAAACAAGGTGCCGCTGTTACGACACGGCCAATCCGTAGGTGGGGCTGGCCACTAGGGTAATCCGAAGTGAAAAATAAAAACATGTGCTTTTAATACGATAAAACATACGACCGAATACTTTATCGAAATTTGAAGAGAAAAAATGTATTGCAAGCTGTAGACAAAAATTGATTTTTGACAAAAAAATTATTTCAATAGTTTGTTATTAACGAATGGGTGAACATATGAAAAAATCATCTAATAATATCATAGAGAATGTTATAAACTACGCTCTGTCCGAATTTGAAGATAAACGGACTAATAGATTTTGAGTTACTACTTAAACCGTTTCGTAAAACAGTTTTGGGAAAAACGTGAAAGAAGAAAGAGACAACGACAGCAGGGCAGTTCACAAAAATCCTCATAACTCGCTCGATTTATTGATTTTTCACAAAACCTTGTAAACTAAAATTGGGACCCTGGGTTACAAAACGATCCAACAAAAAAAAACACTATTTTTCAAATTTCAAGTTTACGCAGAGTTGTTAAAGCGAAAGTAGGAAATACGTAGTGCACGAAGAGGCAGTCCGAGCAACGTTTGAAATAATCCAATGATCGCCACGCACTCAATTGCATTATAGTCTCGGACCATAGGGGGAGAGAATCGACGAACGCTCGATATTCGAAGCACGTTTCTTCTTTTGCAGTCTCTCCAACGATACGACACGCTTCGGCGACCCTGTGCTTCGCTTATACATATCCCACGCATATACACACGTTACGGGGGTCCGTAAACCACAAGATCGAATTTCCGGACGTCTTGAGCACAAACTTTGGCTTCGTTACGTCATTAGGCTGCGGTTCCATTGTTCCCGAGCGTCGCGCAATACAAAGTTACGCCGGAAACAACAACCTCAATTATACTAGAACAAAAAATTAGCAATTCGTGTCACGCCTCACTGTAAACCCAAACAAGCCTAAACAATAAACGTTCTATGTTCATTCGCACGCCCTAGTGCAATCTCACCATCCCGATGTTTTTCACTTTTATCCGACACTTGTCACTACACTGTTTCCAGTTTTTAAAGATGTCGAGTCCCAAATCGCAAATGATGATAAAATTCTGAAAATTTGGTATGTTTTTGTACGAAGTATTTCAGAGGTCGTGTAAAAATTTCACGACAATTAGGAAGCTCGTTATTGAACAATTAACATTCACCAATCAAATGTTGTTTTATGGAAACTGATGTAACTTTGCAATAAGTTTTTTTTTTGATCTGTCAATTTTATAATATCTATAATATACTGAAAGCAACGGAAACAAAACGAAGTTTATTGATAAATATTTTTTTATTTCTTTTAAAAATTGTTCTTAACAAAATGTTAATTTTTTAATAACGAGCTTCCTAATCGTCGTGAAATTTTAACACGACCTCTTAAATACTTCATACAAAAACATACCAAATTTTCCGAATTTTCTTATCATTTTTTATTTCAACCCTTAAGGAGGTTGAAGTAATGATGATAGAATTCTGAAAATTTGGTATGTTTTTACATGAAGTATTCAGGAGGTCGTGTAAAAATTTCATAACGATTAAGAAGCTATTTATTGAATAATTAACATTAACATGTTTCATAGGGACTCAACATCCTTAAGAAAGAAAAAAACATAATCAGACTCAAGCAAACCCACACTTGTCGCTGCACTATCTCCGTCCTTCAGATACAACCCAAACAAACCCACACTTGTAACTACTCTGTTTCCAGTTCTTCGGTAACAAGTCAAACAAACCTAAAGAAACTCACACTTGTGATTACACCACGTACCGTTATTGAAAAGAAACCCAAACAGGCTCAAGCAAACCCACACTTGTCACTGCACCATTTTCAAGCCTTGAGACGCAACCCAAACAAACCCAAACAAAACTACACTTGTCACTGCACTATTTCCAGTTCTTGAGAAAAAACCTAAACGGAACCAAACAAACCCACACTTGTTACTACACAGTTTCCAATTCTTGAGAGACAACACAAACGAAACCACACATGTCACTACACTATTTCCTGTTCTCGAGAGATACCTCAAACGAACCCACACTTATCACTATGAAATTCGCAGTTATTGAGAAACACCCCCGGAGTGTTGCCCACAGCCACTTGTTTCCCAACGCACCGCCGTGTCGCATCAGCGCACGAGGGCACAGGGAAACTGTGGAAAACCTGTGCCGATGTGAGACTGCAATATTTGTACCGACCGTTGTCCTCATAATCGGAAACTCGATAAAAATTAGGTTGACTGGGTGGTCACCCATCCGGGTATTGGCTCAGACCCAAGCAGCTCCGAGTATTGGCTCAGACCCAAACAGAGAGCAGCTTGACACGGAAGACCGAACCGATCACGGGTTCGCTTCTGCCGGCCCCTCGTTCGCCATCTTGTGCAAAAAATATTCCGTATTCTCTTGTTTTATCGTAGCTGTTCAGGCTTTAAGAATAGCGTGCAGTGGAAGCAAAAGTGGAAAGAAAGCGATGAGAGAAAATTTGTCTTAAGAAATATCGAAGAGAAAGGTACGTAAGAAATTTCCCAGAGGAACAGGAACTTTTGCGATATCACTGTAGCGCAACCACAAGCTCCAACTTGTATATCGTGCTTTTCTATTCTTCGGTTGCAACGCAGCTGTATCTCGATATTCTCGGCTATTTGTTCCCTGTATCGAAAACATTATTCGGTTACGTTCGTAGCTCATGCCATATGCGCATGTACTTCCTCCACCCGAGTTTCTCTCTCTCTCTCTCTCTCTCTCTCTTGCTCTCTCTCTATCTCCTTTCTCCTCGTTCGAAGCGCAAAACAATTCGTCATTGTCCGCGGACAAACGAAATACACCCGGAAAATCCGTCAAAACGAATTGAGCATTTGGGAAAGCAGACGTGCGAACACGCGAATATTTTCACGACCTTCTGCACGTCGTCGGGATAATCCATTATTCAATTAACGCAATTGGATGTACCGTATTTTTTGTGCTACCGGAGCGGTGATATTTTTACTGATTTTTTCCCAATCCCGGCTTGACTATTGAGCTTGCCGATTATTCTCTTGCCGACGCGTCTCTTGCCGATTCATCTCTTGTCGATTATTATCTCGCTGATGATCCCCTCGTCGATTATTCTCTTGCCGATTAATCTCTTGCCGATTATTCTCTTGCCGATTATTCTCTTGCAGATTATTTTCTTGCCGATTATTCTCTTGCCGATTATTCTCTTGCCAAATATTCTCTTGCCGATTATTTTCTTGCCGATTATTCTCTTGCCGATTATTCTCTTGCCGATTATTCTCTTGCCGATTATTCTCTTGCCGATTATTCTCTTGCCGATTATTCTCTTGCCGATTATTCTCTTGCCGATTATTCTCTTGCCGATTATTCTCTTGCCGATTATTCTCTTGCCGATTATTCTCTTGCCGATTATTCTCTTGCCGATTATTCTCTTGCCGAATATTCTCTTGCCGATTATTCTCTTGCCGATTATTCTCTTGCCGATTATTCTCTTGCCGATTATTCTCTTGCCGATTATTCTCTTGCCGAATATTCTCTTGCCGATTATTCTCTTGCCGAATATTCTCTTGCCGATTATCCTCTTGCCGATTATTTTCTTGTTAATTATTCTCTCGCCGATTGTTCTTACCCGATTATTTTGTTGCCGATGGTTCCCTTGCGACTTATTCTCGCCGATTATTAGCTGGCTCTTGACTATTGACTCTGTGGATTTTCTTGACAATGTTTCTCTCACCGATGTTTCTCTTGCCGATTTTTTTTTCGCCGTTTCGTCTCTTGCGGATTATTTTCTTGTCAATTATTCTCTCGCCGATTGTTCTTACCCGATTATTTTGTTGCCGATGGTTCCCTTGCGACTTATTCTCGCCGATTATTCTCTGGCTCTTGACTATTGACTTTGCGGATTTTCTTGACAATGTTTCTCTCACCGATGTTTCTCTTGCCGATTTTTTTTTCGCTGTTTCGTTCTCTTGCCGATTATTTTCTCGCTGATGATTCCCTCATGAATTATTCTCTTACCAATTATTTTCTTGCCGATTATTCTCTCGTCAACTATTCTCTTGCCGATTATTCTCTTACCGATTATTCATAATGGCAAGGATATTTATTTCAAAAGTGATTGAAAGTTGCAAATGAAAAAATATTGCCAACAAGCAAAAATGTTACTGCAAATATTCATGCCCCCCACTACGTTCAACAATGCGCACTTCTTTAACCCTAGGATTGTTCCAATCATCCCGAGCAATGGAGCAATGCATGGGGAGAGTAAAAAACACCAACAAACGACACCCAAACAAATTCGCCAGTATTCCTTTTCAATTTGCCGGCGTTTCTTTTTTTCCTGTCATCTCGAAATCGTTGAATTTTCCCCTCGTCGTTTTTCGCTCCCCTTACGCGTTGTCTTTTTTTCTCCTTTTTTTTAACGGCTCAATTCCGCATCAGCGGAGATCCCGCGGGGGTGAAAAACCAGCGGCGGTACGTTTTCCTTCGCGACAGCCCGAAACGCTCCGACGATGGGGGAAAGATTTTGGTAGCGTTCGTAGAGCACAAGTTTTAATTTAATGGTCGACATAATTCGAAATTTTTCCACCGAACGGGGCCGCGGCGTAATATTGCCGAGGGGGAGGGGAATAATTCGTCGTCGAGGATAGCCCACCCCTTCCCGGAGGCGAAGTACGAAAGGGATAAGAAGGATAAAATAGGATTAAAGCGTCCGCAAGCGTGAAGCTCTCTCGTTTCACGCAAGGAATTCGGCATGACGGCCGAGGGAAGGGGTCGGTCAGACCGTCAACACGGTCGAACGCCGAAAAGGCAGAATTTTTTTTTTTTTCGTTCCATCGTAAGAACCCGGGACTCGACCGGCACGTAACGGCTTGGTATAATTTGTGGGCTTTACTCGGGTCCTTTCCCTTTCTCATTTATCCGCGAGTTCCTTGTACGTATATTTTTTTCGCCCTTCCCTGCCCCCCATTGCGTGGCTTTTTTTTATCGTCGGCCTTCTACCTACGTTCTCGACGGGACGGAATTTTTTTTCCCGAAAATTCCTTTGGTCAAGGCTGATCTAATTTTTGGGAATTTCTTTATCCGAATGGAGAAGGAATTGCGAAATTATTGAGATTGGCCGCGGCCAATACTCGGATGGGTGACCGCAGGGATAAGTGTACAAAGTGAGAGCGAGAGGGGTCGCGCGGCAAGGGCAGATGAATAAGAATTGATAATCAAATAAGCCAGATCAATTAAGATAATTAACGACGCAATTGTGTCGTTTCCGAGGAAATAACTTCGCGATCGATAGATTTGGAAATTCGAGGCATTTCGCTCTCAATTATACTAATTGGGAAGGGCCGTGTATTAATTTTCATTTCGATGATGCCCAACGTTGACCATGCTGCTATCATCAAAATAACGGCGTGCTCTCGGAATAATGAAACAAAATCGTAGCCACCTCTCACGGTGCTCCTTTTTGGATCCCAATATATTTTTTTTTATTTTTATTTTACTCACCCCGCCAAATTATTTTTGAACTTTTTCTACCATTCCTGCGGGGTGGACAAAAAACGAGGTAAATATTTCGACTGCGGCCACTCGTGTTAGGGGAGGGGGGGGGGGGGGGGAGGGGTTTGGAGCAATTTCAGTCGACCCTAGACGCGGGTCACGAAATATTTATCGCGCAACGTACAAGCTGTTTGGACCTCGGCGAGGTGGAGTTATGTGTTTTTTTCTTGCACGGGAGAAGGTAGTGAAAAGTTAAAAAAATATCGCTAACGACTCTCCGATAGCATAATTAACTAAATCTCTAAATAACATACGATAAGAACTGTCAGTAAGTTGAATAAACAAAAACAAAAATAAGATCTGCCGGGAGTTAATCGACTGTGGGTGGGGGAGACTTTTTTTTAGAATTTATTATGCCCTCAACGCCTGAAGGCTCCTCGCTCTGTCCTACCGAGGCTTACCAAAAATTCCTATAAAAATAAATTAGAGACAAGTGCGACTACGAGATTCCGAAAAATTCATGGGGAAAAAGAAACTGGAAGGAAGCAACTATACGAGACATCCTGAACGTTAAAAAGAAAAGAAACTAGTAACTCGAAAGAATACGAGGCTTTCTGAAATTTCGGAAAAACGCTGGAAACTCGAGAAATTACGAGGCTCCCTGGAAATTCGTAAAAAAGAAGATAGAAGCCAGAAACAGTCTGAGGCTTCCCAAAAGTCTTTACAAAAGTAGCTAGAAACTAGAAAGAATACGAGACTTTTTGAAATTCCTGAAACAAGAAACGAGTAACTAAAGAGAGTATGAGGCTTTTTAAAATTCCGGTAAAACGTTTGAAACTAGAGAAAATACGAGGCTCCTTAAAATTCTCAAAATAAAGAAGATAGAAGCTAGAAATAGTACGAGGCTCCCTAAAATTCTTTAAAAAAAAACAGACGCTATAAACTAGAATATTAGAGACTCTGAAATTCCTGAAAAAAGAAGTTACGAACTGAAAAGAATACGAGGCTTCCTAAAATTCCTAAAAAAATTATCTAGCAAGAATACGAGGCTTTCTAAAATGCCTGAGAAAAGCTGGCAGCTAGAGAGAATACGAGACTTTCTGAAATTCCGGAAAAACGTCTGAAACTAGAGAAAATACGAGGTTTCCGCTAATTCCTAAAATAAAGAAGATGAAGTTAGAAAGAGTACAAGGCTCCCTAAAATTCATTAAAAAACAGACGCTAGAAACTAGAAAATAAGATACTTTCTGAAATTCCTGAAAAAAAACTACGAACTGGAAAGAATACGAGGCTTTCCAAAATTCCTAAAATAAAGAAGATAGAAGCTAGAAAAGGTACGAGGCTTCCTAAAATTCCTAAAAAAAAATCAACTAGTAAGTATACGAAGCTTTCTAAAATTCCTGAGAAAAGCTGGCTACTGGGAAGAAAACAAGGCTTCCTAAAATTACTAAAAATAAAAATAAAATCGAACCTAGGAAGAGTACGAAGCTTCCTAAAATTTCGCAAACAAAAACTAGAAATAATGCGAGACTGCCTAAATTTCCTACGAAAATTAAGAAACTAGAAACCAGAAGCAATAACGAGGCTTCCTAAAAAACTGAAACCTACAAACAATACGAGGCTTCCCAAAATTCCAAAAAAAAACCAAATCTTCCAAGATTTCGTGAGATACTCGTTGAATATTTTAGGTAGCGTGGAATTTTTTTTATAAACAATTCAATACGAACTGTCATCGAAAGTTTCGTTCTTCCAGCTCGATTAATTAACTTTTTCTCTCGATATCTACAACTTTTTGCTCTCTCGTTCGCCTCTTTTCCTTCTATATAGCATTCCGCTGTAATCCTCCGGGGATCTCGTGACGTTTCGTTTTTTTTCCAACCACGAAAGGAAAACCTTAACGAGCGCTTTCGTCGCTACGTTCATTCAACCCGGTGAGCCTTTCTCCCTTTTTTTTTTATCCGCGGCTCTCGTCGAAACGACTTTATGCACGATGGGACGAGAGGACTCAGCTCACGAAAAGCGCCCGGTAAGAAAATCTCCGGTGACTTCGGTCCTCGCAACTCAGCGCGAAACGAAGTTTCGATCGAAGTCGCGGCGCAAAAAGTCTCGTTCATGTATACAGATATAGTTACGGTCACTGCACTGGGGCTCAGAGAGAGAGGGCAAAGAAAATTCGAGACGTCGTTGGGGTCTTTCTAGGCTAACGCACTTGAATTAATCGAAATGAGTATTCCCTGACGATTCATCCTCCGCTCCCCTTTGCTCCTCTCGGTCCCTCCCCCCACGATCTTCCCCCAGCACTAACGACGTTTCTAATTTCCTCTTCAATCAGGTACTATTGATTCAAGCCGATCGAACTCAAGTTCTCCTCGGGATTCACGAGAATTACATGGCGCTACAAACAACGCCTGTAACAATCCGGATAAATGAGTCGCAGGAATGACAGACCGTAATGCCTTGCTCGGGTCGACTGTCATTAACGAAGGATGGAAAGGGATCGCAGGCCTCGGGAGATCTCACGATTAAAATAGGAGGCAATAAAGAAATCGAAAAACGTGAACTCGTCCATCAGTGATTACCACACAGCCGAATTATTGATCATTCTGTTGTTAAGGGGGGATTGTCTTTTTTTTCGCAAAATTTACCGCTTTTTGGGAATTTTTTTGTGAAGAAAGTATACAACGGAAAACTTGTGAAACTTGGCATATAGTTTTATTGATCTGTTTACTACATACAAAAAAATTTTTAAACAATTTCATCAAAAAATCCGCCTCCCACCCCCCTCGACGCGCGATGGTCCTTTTTTGATGGTGTGCACGATTACAGCCTTCACGTTCATCCTGCAACAAAAACCCAAAAAGCATTTTACTTTAGACACATATAGCTATCGTTCGATGAAGGGAAAAAAAAATTGACGATTTGGTGACGTTTTGAACTTGAAGTATCGATTTTTCGAAAAAAATTGATCGATTTTTTGTTATAAATAAAAAACTATTAAACGTATTGCTTTTTTGCTTCATCAAACGATAGCTATATGTGTCTAAAGTAAAATGCTTTTTGGGTTTTTGTTGCAGGATGAACGTGAAGGCTGTAATCGTGCACACCATCAAAAAAGGACCATCGCGCGTCGAGGGGGGTGGGAGGCAGATTTTTTGATGAAATTGTTTAAAAATTTTTTTGCATGTAGTAAACAGATCAATAAAACTATATGCCAAGTTTCACAAGTTTTCCGTTGTATACTTTCTTCACAAAAAAATTCCCAAAAAGCGGTAAATTTTGCGAAAAAAAAAGACAATCCCCCCTTAATTAATTGTTATCATTTTCAATAGATATTCCTTAGGCTGTTATTATTAATAATTCTTCGAAAACTATCTATAACTCTTTTCGTTTTCAAAATTTCGTTAATTTGTTCTGAATCTAATTTAGATAAAAATTTATGGAAAAATCGATTCGAAAAAAGGTTTTTTTTTTTGATAAAGTATATTTTTTTAACTTACTATATCAAGCATATTTTTTAAATCATATTTCTGATAAATTGACATACCAAAATATCAAAATTTTGTTTTGAGAAAAACTTGATTAAAACGTTTAATAACAATAAAAATGTTATAAAGTCGAATTCAAAAGAACTTTATCGAAGAATGTTTGAAAAATGTGTGTTCGTTGAAGAAGAAAACAATTCGTTCGTGTTCCTTTTTTTTTGTAAAGAATATTTTTTTAACTTACTTTATTAAGAATATTTGAAAAAATATATTTTTTGTAAATTGTTATTATTATCAAAATGTCGAAATTTTATTTTGAGAAAAATTAGATTAAAAAAAGTAATAATAACATTTTTATAAAATAAAATTTAATGAAACTTTATCAAAAAATGTTTGAATAATATGTGTTTGTTGAAAAAGGAGACAATTCGTCTGTATTTTTTTGTGATAAAGAATATTTTTTTAGCTTACTTTATCAAGAATATTTAAAAAAATATATTTTTGTAAATTGTTATTATTATTAAAATGCGTCGAAGCTTTATTTTGAGAAAAATTAGATTAAGAAAGTAATAATAATAAAATGTTTATAAAATAAATTTAATAAAACTTTATCAAAGAATGTTTGAACAATATGTGTTTGTTGAAAAAGAAGGCAATTCGTTTGTTTTTTTTTAAAGAATATTTTTTTGACTTATTTTATCAACAATATGTAAAAAAAAAATTTGTTATAAATTGCTATTATTACCAAAATGTCGAAATATTTTTTTGAGAAAAATTCGACAAAAAAAGTAATGAAAATAACATTTTTATAAAATTAAATTGAATAAAACTTTATCGAAGAATGTTTGAAAAATATGTGTCTGTTGAAGAAGGAAACAATTCGTCTGTGTTTATTCGCTTGGCCTTACAGGAATCTGACGCGCCCGAAGTTATCAGCCCCTGAAAGTTTTTCGGTACCCATAACGCGGATTTTACTGGATTTATCGCGTTCGTGAGCCTTCTTGATATGAGCGTATATAATGCGAAAAAGATGAAATATGCTCCTTTTCATGAGTGCCGAATGTCGAGGGTAGGTATTGAAGTACTTTCGCGCGGTTTAGGCAGGGCGAAAAAATGAATTATGCGAGTCAAGTTCCAGGACATTAATAACTAGAGAGAGGTGTATATATTGAGGTGGTGACAACAAAATATCCGTGAAAAAAATTGTTGCAAATGTAAGTCTATAGATCTTTTATGAAAAGTGGCGCATGCTATTTTTGCCCTTCTTTCTAATTTCGGCGCAAAATCATCGTTTTTTAGGTCTTGAATAAAAAGAATATTCAGAAAGTGTGCCCAAATGTCGATAAATATGAAATTCGTCGGAAAAATTAATTAATTTAATTTTGAGATTGCATAGGAGCGCGACATTTCCTTCGATTATTTTCTTTACTATATATACGTAAATATATATGTTTTAAAAATTCCAGTTTATTCGTTTGGATATTGATGCTATATCTAGCATTTTTTAAATAGATTTTTGTACAATTGAAAAAATTCTAGTACCTTTCTATTAAAAATGATAGTATGCTAACTTTTTTAGGTACGAAAACGATAAAATTAGTATTTTTTTCTTCCTCATCCTAATCTGTGTACATATATACAGATAAATTTCTGTGAAAAAAAGCTGCTGCAAAAATGAGTCTATAGATCTTTTTAGGGAAGCAGCGCAGGCGATTTTTCTAATTTGGGCCCCCGATCGTGGTTTATCAGGTCCCGAATAAAAATAATAGCCACAAAATGTATCTATACTCGATAAATATGAAATTCGACCGATAAATAAATTTATTTAATTTTCCAATTGCATAACCGCGCCTCATTTTGTCCGAGAATATTTTTTTTGACCGTCAATAACAAGAACAATAATAATAATAACAAACTAATCTTCCTATAAAACGTAATTTCATATTTATCAAGTTTAGACACATTTTATATGTGTCCGAACTCGATAAGTATGAAATTCGTCCGATAAATAAATTTATTTAATTTTGCGATTGCATAAGAGCGCCTCATTTTGCCCGAGAATATTTTTTTTGATGGTGATTAACGATAATAATAATAATAATAATAATAATAATAATAATAATAATAATAATAATAATAATAATAATAATAATAATAACTAACTGACTGACTATTTTTACTATAAAACGTAAATATATATGTTTAAAAAATCTAGGTCCTTTATATTCTATATCAATATTAAAAAAAAAATATTTATATATATATTTTTATATTCATTTTATTTATATTTTATATTTTATATTTAGATATTTTTAATTTATATTTATATATATTCAAAAACGAGATGAAAACGAAAAAAAAATACTGTCTTTTTGCCCTACCCTAATGTTCGTGTCTTCATATATATATATATATATATATATATATATATATATGCGTGTATTCGTATATACGGGCACCAACGTTCCTACTCAAAAAGGCTCCTTATTTCTGACTTTCTCATTCCCTCCTACTCTTATGTTCCTCCATTACTCGGTGCGGCTCGGAAGTTTTCACTTGCCTCCTATCCTATTCTTAGGCAACTCGGCAAAAATAAAAACTTGGATCTTTCTTCGTTCGCCGTTCTCGTATAACTTCCGTTTAGACACCCCACGGGCAATGCAGACATGAGTTTTAATCAGCGAGATGCTGCTCGACGAGAACGTCACTTGAGGCGAACTGTGTGACCAGATGGCGAGAGAGGAAGACAGAGGGAGAGAGGGAGAGAGATAGACCGAAAACGCAAGACAGAATGGAGGACGTGTCAAGACAGTGAACTTTAAGGCATTCGAAGCTTCCGGAGGGCGAAGAAAAAAAGGGTTCTCGAAAAAAATGAAAAAAAAAAATTATGAAAAAATGTATTGGTGAAAATCGATGCAAAGTTGATCAATTTTTTCTTGCTGTCAATTTGAAGATATGTCGCGAGCTGTCATTTCTGATGAAGGTTAGTTGAACTTTAGTTGATTTTTTTTCAATTTTAACTCGTGGACTTTTCTCCTGCTCGAAAAAAAATTGCCACTGAAACTTTGTAATTATTTAAATTACATTAATTACATTTGAGTTATTATAAAGTTTTGGTGACAAATAAACGTAATTACCAGTTTTGATGGCTGATTAATGTGATTACCTGAATTACATTAATTACGTTAATGCACTTTACATTAATTACATTACTGTAATTTAAGTAATTACAAACTTTTGGTGGCAAACCTTTTTCGAGAAGGAGGAAAATGAAGGAGTTAAGGCCTTAGGCCACAGTAACGGGTAGAAAAACATGTGCGAATTGAACAATTTTTTTTCGTATGAAAAAGTGATTAACTCATAAAATTAATCACACATCTATCTAGTATGAATATCAAGCTGTTAGAAAATGTATATCTTTTTTTTCGATGTACACAATGGCCGACTACTCGGCCAGTGATTTTCGTATGAAAATCACTTTTTCATACGAAAAAAAATTGTTAAATTCGCACATGATTTCATACCCGTTACTAAGGCCTAAGTCCTTAAAACAGGGAAAAAATCAACCAAAGTTCAACTAACTTTTTTTAGAAATGACAGCTTGCGAGATATCTTTAAATTATCAGCAAGAAAAAATTCATCAGCTTTGCATCGATTCTCAGCAATACATTTTCCCATTTTTTTTCTTTAAAAAAATTTAAAATACATTAATTACATTAATGTAATTTAAATTCAATCAGCGATTGAATTAAATGCATGTTTACTAATAAAGTATTTTAAGTTAAATTACCTTTACTTTGACTTTAAGTTAAATTAACTCAACTTCAACTTTAAGTTAAACTTTAACATGTTTACTAATAAACTACTTTACGTTAAATTTATTCAACATTAACTCCTGCATCTGTCTGTTCCCGCTTGAACAAAGTTTGGTAAAAAATATATATCAAAAACGTTTGAAACCCAGTATAAGTCATTAATATTACGAATGGTCCTTTGCAGTTTTTTTTAAGGGCTTGTAACGTCATTTGGAAAATGTTATTTTCAGCTCTTTTGACGGAGCTTTTTTGGTGCGTAAGATTCGCCCTAGCTCGTTCAATTTTCATTGCAATTTACCTCTTCGCGCTTTTTGTTTACGTTTCACTTCTCGAGCCCGCGAGTCTGGTATAGAAATTCCCGTTTGCTGGAAAAATAAATATTTATTTTCGACGCTAATTTACGAAAAAGCGGTATTACGCAGCCTGCCCCCCCCTTTCCCTGCCACGCGTGATATTTACGAGAATTTACATGCGGTATGCATCGCGAAACACGCAATTTTATCGGAGCAAGTGGAATTTTCGCTCCCGTCTGTTTTGTGTATTTTTCCATCGACGTATACTCGATGGCACTTTTCACGTGAAAGTAAACGAAACGCGATATGTTATTACAAAAATACGTATGCGAATTTACATTGCGCTCGTGGTGAAGCACAGTTGGCTGGGCTTATCCGCGCTGCCTTTCGACTATTTAGGATTTTGCATCTCGCTGCAACTGTCGATGGGGTGCACCCGACTGGACGACGCTTGGGGGTAAAATTCCGGCTGTCGTTCGTTGTCGATGCGAATGATGATTTGTGCCTTTTTGAGGGCTATCGTCATTTTAGTCGAACGTTGATGTCACTTGACGATTGTCGATTGATACTCGCTAATTATGCAATATAATATTATTAATTTTATATAATGAATGAAATAATTAATATAATTAATAATTGAATAAACATAATTAATAGACCTTAATTATCTGATATAATATCATTGATGAAATACTCGTCAATTATTAAATCCTCGTTGAGTAATTGATACTCGTGATTCATGTCGTATAATATTTATCAATAATTGTTAATTATGTAAAATATAAAACGTGGCCATTCGAATAAAATCATGTATCACTATGTGACACAATTTGATAATGAATAGATTATCAATTAACTGTTGAACGAGTCTCAAGTTGATGTGATAATGTATAACAAAAAAATTGTCACACTTCGAACAGCTCATTTAACTTTCTTTTAATTTTCGTTTACATTTATATGGTTCCTTCGAAGGGGTTTTACGACTCCTTCACTTTTAGCCCACATTTGTCACTTATAAACGTTGTTACAAACACCCAAGGGTACGGATAGACAGAGAGACCACTTTTTTTAAATACGATTTTCTTCCTTCTTTTTTGTAATATTTACGATTGCTTAACATTGGAAATAAGAAAAATCGAAAAATCACCCTTACGGTTTTATTCTATGCAGAGAAGATGGGTATATATATATATATATATATATATATATATATATATATATATATATATATATATATATATATATATATATATGTATATTAGGCTGGCACAAATTTGAGCTCTATTTTTTTCTTTGTTCTCAACATCCAATTGTCTTCTTCAAAGAAAAAAAAATTTAAAGGTCGCTCAAGCTTTCCAAAAATTCAAATTTTCATTAAAAAATTGATTTTTATTTCGTTCGCTTCTTACCCATGAATTTTACGCTTCATAATTTTTAAATTCACTACGCGAAAGCTGTAGTCCGTCAATGAATATTTGGTGGCCGCTCGAGAGCTTCAAAATTTTCAATTTTCGCCATTTTTTTTACTCTTCTCACTCATAAATTCGACGCTTTGTAAAATTTTCAAAACAATTAATTGACTTTCTTTAGAAGCAGGATTTTCGTATTCACCTCACACTACTAACCCAAGAACTATAATCGTTGTTCTCATAAAATAATTCTTCGAAGCTCTTGCCCGTAAACAATATTATAGGTCCCACGTTTTATCGGGTTAGAAGTGTGAGGTAAATTGTAATAATCCGTTTCTGAAGAAGAAAGGGATTGATTGTTTTAAAAATTTTACAAAGTGTTAAATTTATGAGTGAGAAGAGAAAAAAAAATTCGCGACGATTGGAAATTTCTAGCTTTTGCTTCTAGGCTAGTGCTTCCGCGAGCTTAATTAAAATATTGTGAAGCATAAATAATTAATATAATTATGTTAATTCATGGGTGAGAATTGAACGAAAAAAATCTATTTTTTAATAAAAATTTGAGTTTTTCGGAAGCTCGAGCGACCTCTAAATATTTTTTGACCGCTGGCATCTTTCGCGATTTTTTTCGTCTTTTAAGTAGATAATTGGATGGCGAGAAAGAGGAAAAAAATAGAGCGCGAATTTGTGCCTCCCTTATATAAATATAGTTTCTTAGTGCACTAGGGCATGGAATCAGCAAGGGGGCACAGGGAAACTGTAAAAAAGCTGCACCGATACGCCGGCTAAATTTTCACTGTGTTGTCAATTGGGTTCACGTTCGTTCACTCGGTAAAAATGGCGGCCCAGCCCGGCGGAGTGGAAGCCGCGGTGGAGCGGTCACCCATCCGAGTATCGGCCTCGTCCACCGCAGTAACCTGCGTGATCCCAAATCCTTCCTTCTTATCATCATTATTACTATTGCCAACGTCCCGGTGCACAAGTAATCCTCTCGCCATGAATAAATTTCCCATCCTGGTCCCAGTAGATGTACTATTTACCCACTCCATTGGCCAGGTCGAAATTATCGCGCCTTGAATAATAAAATATTCGCTTCCTCGATTGGACAGGAGTTTTTCGAGGTGGCGACAAACGCTCGGACAATTACGTATTTACCATAGAGATTCGAAGATGTACTTCGTTAAATCTTTCCTTAAAGTCCCGAGGGTCAATATGCAATTGTCCAAGGGGTTCTCGCCATAGCCGTGAATTTTCCTTCGATTGGGAAAGCAAATATTTCATTATTCGACCGACGACGAGAAAGACTTCGCGATAGAAATTAATTGTGAACAGCGAGCTTGCTTGGAGGATTTTTTTTTCATCGATTATTGCCATGAGTTCGTTTTGTATACAGCATTTTTTGTCCATTTTTCAAAAGGCATCCCTCGTTGCTTTCACAATCGAAACAATAGCCATTTCAGCGTTAATTCAAGTAGAATTTAATTGGATCGATATTCCAGCCGGTTTCGAATTAATTGGAATCAAATTTCGATACGATTTAAAAAAAATTGGTTTTAAGCTTCACCCGGAATAAAACAAGTTAACGATATACATTTTTCCTTTGTCTATATAAATAATTATTTGAAAACGAACATTCCTGCAAATGAGCGGTTGCGAATATATTCGAAATCAATTTTGCAATATTGCGTGCATCGTTGTTCGCAATTTTCATCGTATTTGCATTTTCAGTCGATGGGACTAATCCTGCGGTCCAATATCGAGCGCATAGTGGAGCACCGAAGATTATATATCGGGTGTCCAAATCGGGTGTCCAAATAAATATTGATTTTAGAAAAAAAAGTTTCGGGCATAATTTGAGGGGTTTATCAAGCTCTACATTTGGTTTTCGCAGTTTTTCTTAAGGTCGAGGATTCCCCAAAATAACGTTTGAGGACACTGATTTTTTAAAACCTGGATCCGTCCAACAACAATTCAAGTTTAAAGTCTCAATAAGGTCCTCCACATCGTTTTCGAGGGGAAAAAATGCAAAGTGGAACTTCCGGGAACATCGAAGCTGATGCTTTATCGAAGATGTTCACGGCTCGGAAAGATCGGTATCCAAGATTCATCAATGAAAAGCGTGGATGTCACCTCATTGCGCGGTGACGTCGACGCGATTTGGAGATCGACTCCACTTTTTTAAGAATGTTGAGTCCCTATGAAACATGTTAATGTTAATTGTTCAATAAATATCTTCTTAATCGCCATGAAATGTTTACACGACCTCCTGAATACTTCATGTAAAAACATACCAAATTTTCAGACTTCTATCATCGTTACTTCGACCTCCTTAAGGGTTGAAATAAAAAATGATAAGAAAATTCTGAAAATTTGGGATGTTTTTTATAAAGTATTTAAGAGGTCGTGTTAAAATTTCCCGACGATTAGGAAGCTCGTTATTAAAAAATTAACATTTTGTTAAGAACAATTTTTAAAAGAAATAAAAAAATGTATCAATAAACTTCGTTTTGTTTCCGTTGATTTCAGTATATTGCAGATATTATAAAATTGAGAGGTCAAAAAAAAAAATTCATTGCAAAGTTACATCAGTTTCCATAAAACAACATTTTATTTGTGAATGTTAATTGTTCAATAACGAGCTTCCTAATTTTCGTGAAATTTTTACACGACCTGTGAAATACGTCATACAAAAACATACCAAATTTTCAGAATTTTATCATCATTTGCGATTTGGGACTCAACATCCTTAAAAGGGAATTCCGAGTGTCCAATTTTCAGTTGCTCATCCGATATAGCGGGCAAGGCTCGCTATCGGAGCGGGGCTATACGCTATTGTGTAAAAGGAGAGCTCGTATCGAATAGCTGCAACGAGAGCCGGATAGAAACGAGCAAGAATATCACGTCTGAAGCCATGCACCCCCCCGCCCCAATACTTCCCTTAAGCTGCACCGAGAAGCTGATGCTCTCGACGTTATGTAAATTTCCCGATAATTCAGAGCGTTTTTCATCTGAGACGAGCAGCAGCTCTCACATCGTCGGCGACGCCTCAATTTGTCTCTCTCTCTCTCTCTCTCTCTCTCTCTCTCTCTCTCTCTCTCTCTCTCTCTCTCTCTCCCCCTCTCTCTCCCGCTTACGGTATTTTCGAGCTCCGTCCCGACGCCGACGACGCCTTTTGCCCTCTCGACCGATCGATTCTTTCACATTTGGACTCGAAACACTCTCTTTTAATCTTCTATACTTGCACTTTGCGTCTCTGCGAATGCAATTGAACGAAATGCATAATAACAGGGTCATTGAGGTTGTTGCTTCAATTTTCTTACGTATGCTCACTTTCGTTATTTGTCGAATTTGTTTTTATCGTAAGGTCCTAATGGTATTATCAATGTTGGTTTCCAATGTTTATTAAAAAAAATCTTATCTTCAATGTCTGTTTCAGCCTTTATAATTTTAATTGATAATTTTTTTCTAGATCCTTATACGAAGCATTTTTTAAATTTCCGATGCTCATTTTCTTTGTTTTTTCATTTACTATGCCTACTTTATTTTTTTTTTATTTCCAATGCTCATTTTCCTTATTTTTTTGTTCCCAATGCATATTTCTTTTTTTCTCATTTTCAATCCTTATTTTCCTATTTCCAATGCATATTTTTCTATTTTCTTTTATTTCCAATTCTTCGTATGCCTTTGCGGGCTTTTACGATCCCATCCCTTTGACACCCTACACTTGTCACTTTACTATGTTCAGTCCCTGAGCATCCCCCCGAGTGTTGCGCGCACCCACTTCGATATTATCAACATTCTTGTTTCGTTTCTAGTAAAGCCCAACATTTTTTTATTCCAATTGAAAAAAAAGTATCATTCGTTTTTGACGTTTGTTGACGATACTTTTCGCTTTTACGCGACGTCGCGTTTTTTTTCCACCGCGAATTCGAGTTTCTCGTTTCTGTAGATTTTTATTTTCGGTCTCGAGCGCGAAAGGTCGCTAGGAAAAAGAAAATCGGAGCTTCGAGGAATCTCGTTGAAGGTATATAGCTCGCAACAATTGCTGGAAGGTTTTATGCGAGAGCCCGGTCGACCCGGTTTCTTCGTGAAAAAAAGTGACTGCCAAAAAAAAATACATGAATATTTACCCAATGAGGGAAATATAAGATCTTCGTGGCCTAAACAACGGCACGAACGACCTCTTTTTTTCCATAGGGACTCTGATCTGGGTCTCTGCATCGCAGATATCAACCCCTTGTGCTTGTTCTCTCTCTCTCTCTCTCTCTCTCTCTCTCTCTCTCTCTCTCTCTCTCTCGGTCTTCCCATCTTCGAATTCCGGCCATTCAGTCCCAGGCAGTTTCGTCTCGTCTCTTCAGGACGACCCACCGTTTTTTGAATCGCCCCTTGCCAAAGTCTCTTTCTGTAAGACCGTAAGATCCTTGGAAAAACTTTCCTCTCGGCGGAAAGTACACCTTTCGAGCTGCAAAAATATTTGGGTTCGGGAGCGTGAGGTATATCTCCTCGATATCGTCGATGTAAGAGCGATTTTACGACGTATGTTACCAATATTAAATGAAAAAATCCGCGTGTTCCGAATTTTCTTTGATCAGATGTCATATATATTTATAAAACTGTTTTATTCAATTTATAAAGCATTGAGCTGGTGCTAGTTTTTGTTTACCGGAATCTTCGAGCCTCTCTTTAATTTCTCGGGGACACTGTAGGCCGACGTAATTGCCGATGAACATATGGTAGATGGATATGTAGAAGATGAACATAGTAGGCGAACATAGTAAATGAACACACTAGATGAACTCACTATATGCACATCGTGAAACATACCATATCGACATGACGATAGTGGATGAAACCCAGAAGGTGAATCTGCTTAGAAAAGAATATAGTAGACATTGTGGATGATCAATTTAAAATGGAACATGGTAGATGGGCACAGTAAATGAACATAATCGATGAACATAATAGTTAAACACAGTAAATGAGCATACTAGATAAACATAGTAGATGATCGCAGTAGATGACCACCGTAGATAAAAGTAGCAGACACACGTGGTGGACGAACATAGTAGATGAACGCAGTAAATGAACATAGTAGATAAGCATAGTAGATGATCACTGTAGATGAACACCTTGGATAAAAGTAGCAGACGCAGGTGCAGGACGAATATAGTAGATGAACACAGTAAGTGAACATAAGCATAGTAGATGAACACAGTAAATGAACATAGTAGATAAGCATAGTAGATGATCACTGTAGACGAACACCCTGGATAAAAGTAGCAGACGCACGTGGTGGATGAACATAGTAGATGAACACAGTAGATAAGCATAGTAGATGATTATTGTAGATGAACACCCTGGATAAAAGTAGCAGACGCACGTGGTGGACGAACATAGAAGATGAACACAGTAGATAAGCATAGTAGATGATCACTGTAGATGAACACCCTGGATAAAAGTAGCAGACGCACGTGGTGGACGAACATAGAAGATGAACACACTAGATAAGCATAGTAGATGATCACTGTAGATGAACACCCTGGATAAAAGTAGCAGACGCGCGTGGTGGACGAACATAGTAGATGAACACAGTAAATGAACATAGTAGATAAGCATAGTAGATAATCACTGTAGACGAACACCCCGGATAAAAGTAGCAGACGCACGTGGTGGACAAACATAGTAGATGAACATAGTAGATAAGCATAGTAGATGACTATTGTAGATGAACACCCTGGATAAAAGTAGCAAACGCACGTGGTGGATGAACATAGTAGATGAACACAGTAGATAAGCATAGTAGATGCCCACTGTAGATGAACACCCTGGATAAAAGTAGCAGACGCACGTGGTGGACGAACATAGTAGATGAACACAGTAAATGAACATAGTAGATAAGCATAGTAGATAATCACTGTAGACGAACACCCCGGATAAAAGTAGCAGACGCACGTGGTGGACAAACATAGTAGATGAACATAGTAGATAAGCATAGTAGATGACTATTGTAGATGAACACCCTGGATAAAAGTAGCAAACGCATGTGGTGGATGAACATAGTAGATGAACACAGTAGATAAGCATAGTAGATGCCCACTGTAGATGAACACCCTGGATAAAAGTAGCAGACGCACGTGGTGGACGAACATAGTAGATGAACACAGTAGATAAGCATAGTAGATAATCACTGTAGACGAACACCCTGGATAAAAGTAGCAGACGCACGTGGTGGACAAACATAGTAGATGAACATAGTAGATAAGCATAGTAGATGCCCACTGTAGATGAACACTCCGGATAAAAGTAGCAGACGCACGTGGTGGACGAACATAGTAGATGAACACAGTAGATAAGCATAGTAGATGCCCACTGTAGATGAACACCCTGGATAAAAGTAGCAGATGCACGTGGTGGATGAACATAGTAGATAAGCATAGTAGATGATCACTGTAGATGAACACCCCGGATAAAAGTAGCAGACGCACGTGGTGGACAAACATAGTAGATGAACACAGTAGATGAACATAGTAGATAAGCATAGTAGATGACTATTGTAGATGAACGCCCTGGATAAAAGTAGCAGACGCACGTGGTGGATGAACACAGTAGATAAGCATAGTAGATGCCCACTGTAGATGAACACCCTGGATAAAAGTAGCAGATGCACGTGGTGGATGAACATAGTAGATAAGAATAGTAGATGATCAGTGTAGATGAACACCCTGGATAAAAGTAGCAGACGCACGTGGTGGACGAACATAGTAGATGAACACAGTAGATGAACATAGTAGATAAGCATAGTAGACGATCACTGTAGATGAACACCCTGGATAAAAGTAGCAGACGCACATGGTGGACGAACATAGTAGATGAACACAGTGGATGAACCTAGTAGATAAGCATAGTAGATGATCACTGTAGATGAACATCCAGGATGAAAGTAGCAGACGCACGTGGTGGGCGAACATAGTAGATGAACATAAAAGATAGGCATACTAGATGATTTCTGTAGATGGACATCGTAGATAAAAGTAGCAGACGCAGCCAACGGATAACCATAGTAGATGAACAGAGTAGATGAACATAGAAGATAAGCATAGTAGATCGTCACTGTAGATGAATACCCTGGATAAAAGTAGCCCACGCACCCGGTAGACTAACATAACAGAAGGTGATAGTAGATGAACATAAATATTACATGACTACAGTTGATGAACATAGATTCATCGAACTGTGTTCATCGAATGAACATAGATTCGGACCACATCCGAATCTATAGTATGTTCTTTTTCTATGTTTATGCACTATGCGCATCTACCTTGTTCATTTGCTGTGTTCGTCAACTATAGTCATGCAATATGTTCATCTACTATGTTCTTCAATTATGTTCGTCGTTCATTGCTCATCAAGGTACGATAAGATAAGTGTATCGACTATGATAACCTCTCATGTTCATCTACTATATCCATGTTACGTGGTAAAATGGACATAGTAGATGAACATAAGGGATTACCATAGTCGATGAACTTATCTTATCGTACCTTGACTCACCGCAGCCTATCTTATCGTACCATATTGTTCCTTCCACGCCAAACAACTTTTCAATGAAACTTTTCGTTGCTATCATTCCGCGACGAACCATCACCTATTCATTGACTTTTTTACGAGAGGTCATTTTTTTGACCGGCTGCTCATGCGTATCGGGAAAACCAGCTCCGTTGACAAAACCAACTGTATCTGCAAGGGCTTTATCGAAATTTTGTCGTGTAGTCGTGTCGAGTTGGCCGTAGAACGGATGCGGTACAGCGGGGGGCGTCCACCTGCCGTGGACGCATGTCAAGGGTGGCCGCATGTCAAGGGTGGCCGCATGGGCAGGAAGGAAAAAGCGTGGTCCAGCGACGAGCGGTGGCTCATGAAAACCGAAAAGAAATATGCTTTGAAAACTGATACAAACAAAACAGTGCATTCCGAGGTACGGAAAAAACTGTTCTGTTCGAAAAATCTGTGATCGAGTGTGAATTTTTTTCACGAGTATTTGATTGAAGTTTATACTTCTTAAACGAATTTTACCGTTCATGTATGTTGAGGATTTTTTTTATATTGCACGAAGTGGTGGAATGTTTGTTTAGCTAGAACTTTGTCGAAAAAGGGCGGTTCTCCGATGCTGCCCGGGAGGTACACAAAAATTAGAAAGGCAAAATCCGCTCGGCTGCGCGATCTGATTAAGAAATAAAGTTCATTAGGATTAATTGGATATGAGTAGTGAAGTTGTATTTAATAAAGCGGGGCAAATTGATTAATGAAAACGAATGATACCGGAAATAATTAATCGGTATAAAATGAACATCCAGCGATAAACCGTGTAATGAATGAATAGTAAATGAAGATTTACTGACAAATCGAGTAATAATTACATTATCAATGACACTGTAGCGATAAGTGAATAAATTAATAAAATAAATGAAAATCTTGTAATAACTCGAGTAATAAATGAATAGTGACGAAAAATCTCATGACAAATTAAGAACTAAATGATAAATAAAAATCTTGCCTCAAGCCAACAATTGAATGACAAATCAAAATCTTGTGACGAATGAAACTAATTGATGAATGAAAATCTCTTGAAAAATTAAACAATAAACGAAATCTCGTGATGGATAAAAAATACTAACCTGGGGCGAATTAAAAAATAAATTATGAATAAAATTCTCGTGACGAATGGCGAAATATAGGATAAATCAAAATCACGTGAGCAATGAAAAAAAAAATATGATGAATGAAAATATCGTGACGGATGAGAAAATAAAAATTTAGTTCATTCTGGACGACTGAATACCGTTTGGATGTTTCGATAAAAAATTTGAAAAATATTTTCATACGTCGGACATTGCATATGCCTCACAGTGACCGTTGGGGTCGTTGACGTGGTCTTTTTCGAGGGCGCCACAACTTCAGACGCTCAAGTCGGGCGATGTCGTTTCAGTCGCCATGGTAACGCTCTCCAACGTTACATCTCTCGTACACCGTACAGTTTTGCCCCCATAGAGTTCACACAAGGACACCACCCTCCGACGAAACAATTTATATCGAAAAAGCCTCGTGTCCATATTGATTATTTTGCAGAAATGGCCAACGCTGGGCAAAAATAATTCAGCGACGATACGAGAGCAAGCTTTTTGCGTAAAAAATGACCCGACGAAAAAGAAAGATTCAAATTGTAAATTCAACAGCTCTTAGGCGGTTAAGCCGCTTGGCAGTTTATGCAGCCAATCCGCTTAAAATTTTATCCGCCTAATTCGGCTTAAGTGGCCACCGTGCTTTTTAACGGCTAATTAATGCACATTTCCGCAAATAAGCGTATGCGGGTGCATCGAGTTAATCAAGATTTCGCGAGGCTTTCAGCAAAACGAAATGGAGATTCGCGAATTTATCGGACTCACGAGTTAAAAGTTGTCCCAACCAATTGGAGTGAGGTGACAAGATCGTGCCAACTGGCAAGGAACATGACTAGGGTGCCCGTGATTTTGTGATTTTTAATATTTTTTCAGAAGCCCTGCATCAGAGAGTTATATTTTTATCTCCTGAATGCAAATCGTATGAAAAACTTTGTAAAAACTGAATGTCTTTGAAATTCTGCCAAAAATCGAAAATTAAACGGAGCTCGATGACTCGAACGGCATTTTCAAGGGAAAATTATTACGAAGAGAATGAGCATAATGTGGGGTTCAAAATCAAAAGGGGAAAAAAATGATCGGCGATTCAGTGAAAGTGCTTTTTTTTGGTCGAAGAGGAAAAAAATGTTCGATTAACATTTTTTTTGTTCATATCAATGTGATTTGACCCTCTGAATACGAATTAATCATTAATTTTCCCCGCAACCCTCAATTTTGATTAAAAATCGTCAAAAGTGCGCAAAAACACGTTTTTTTCCATTTTGCCGTCGGCATTTTGAGCTTGTGGCGTAAACTCGGTGATATTCGTAATTGGCGGAAAATTTCCCGTAGAGAAATTTTCACTTTCCCATAGGGAAAATTTCACTCTCTCATAGGGAAATTTGGACTCTCCCTTAGTGAAATTTTTACTCTACCATAGGGAAATTTTTACTTTCCCATAGGGAAATTTTGCATTTCCCATAGAGAAATTTTTACTCTTCCATAGGGAAATTTTCACTCTCCCATAAGGAAATTTTCACTCTACCATAGGGGAATTTTTACTTTTCCATAGGGACATTTTGCATTTTCCATGGGAAATTTTCACTCTTTCATAGGGAAATTTTCCCTCTTCCACAGAGACATTTTCATTTTCCCATAGGAAAATTTTGCCTTTCCCATAGGGAAATTTTCTCTTTCCCATAGGGAAATTTTCTCTTTCCCATAGGGAATTTTTCTCTTTCCCATAGGGAAATTTTCTCTTTCCCATAGGGAAATTTTCTCTTTCCCATAGGGAAATTTTCTCTTTCCCATAGGGCAATTTTCTCTTTCCCATAGGGAAACTCCCTTACCCATAGGAAAATTTTCACTTTCCCAGAGGGAAATTTTCTCTTTCCCATATCCGCTTGAAAAGGTATAAAACGAAAAAAAAATTCGGTTCCCTTGGCCACTTTCTCAAAATTGCCTCTCGCGAGGACCTAACATCCTTCTTATCGGAAACTTGCGTTGAACCGCCCATCAATACCTTCATATATGAATTATTATATACACAAATTGGATTCTTCTCCCATTTTCCCTTGCAGGTAAAAAATGATTTTCCCTCGCAGATATTGGCCTACAAATGTGGCGGGAATCAGAGTAGCGAAATGACCACGTTCCAATTGATTTTCAATTTGTTACCTTTCCAAACGAAGTTGTCACGACCTGCCGCCCCTCATTGGTATCCGACCCACCCTTGCTTGTCCCAGAGGACTTTTCAGTGGCTCCGCGATGGTATTGGAAACCCGATGATGAACAATTACCCATGGTACATGAGTCCCGAAGTACATCGAGTCCGGTTCAACGGGCTGATAGTTTCCATTTCGCAGTTCGCGGTCTTCATCATCCGTATGATGGAATTTAATGCTCCCAGCGACATAATTCCATCTTTGCACGAAAGACGGACAACACTGGGAGCCGGAGCCACCCCCGGAGCTTCGAAACCAGTTTCTCTAGTCGTATATGCCTGAATGGCGAGCAAAATCCTCGCCCCGAGTCCTTCGTCGATTGTTCACTCTGTCGGGAACAGTCGAGGGCTCCGGGAGCTCATTTTGCTCGTCTATTGGGGGTGTCTCTGTCTTTTGCTCATTTCTCTTCGTGGGATCCTCTTTATCGGCGATTCTCTCCGGCCCATCGTCATTAAATCTCTCTCTATCTTTCTCTTGATGTGCTCCGCATTCGAATCGACCAACCGACCGGAATTGAACTCCCTGTGACGTCAAGCCCTGCGGTCCCGGCTTCTGTTTCGTGACAATCGCATCAAAGCTTGTTACACAGACCCTCCCGACCTATATCATCATTTCGCGCTACGAGTTCACCGCTCTCGTCGAATACTCCAAATATCTTTCGTACCTATAGTCCGTTGAATTAATCCTGTTTGCCGCGGGCCCCGATGAAGAGGGCCACTTCGTTGCTCGCGTCCGCTTTCACAAATAATTCCCTGCTAGAGGACTCACGATCGACCTTCTTGAGTAACGGAAACTGCTTGCATGCCTGATAAATATACGTTACAATCAAACCCGTTTCCCCTGGTAAAAACCAGTTTCTGCTGAACGCCTTCGTTACGACTGGTCTTTAGGAGTAAAAACTTGAATTTACTGATAAATGATTTTGGCCGTTGGTTAAAACTCGTCTTAGCCAGCTTAACTTTTTTAGTAAAGCTTTTCGCTGGTAAAAACTAGTTCTTGCTGAACGCCTTCGTTACAACTGGTATTTAGTAGGAAAAACTGGAATTTACTGATATTTACTGAATTTATTGATTTTACCGAATTTACTGAATTTGCTGAATTTACTGCATTCACTGAATTCACTGAATTCACTGAATTTACTGAATTTACTGAATTTACTGAATTTACTGAATTTACTGAATTTACTGAATTTACTGAATTTACTGATATTTACTGAATTTATTGATTTTACCGAATTTACTGAATTTGCTGAATTTACTGCATTTACTGCATTCACTGAATTCACTGAATTTACTGAATTTACTGAATTTACTGAATTTACTGAATTTACTGAATTTACTGAATTTACTGAATTTACTGAATTTACTGATATATTGGACGTTGGTTAAAACTCGTCTTAGCTAGCTTAACTTTTTTTTAGTAAAACGTTTTCCTAGTAAAAACCAGGTGTTTTACTGAATTTACTGATATATTGGATGTTGTTTAAGACTCGTATTAGCTAGGTTAACTTTTTTTCGTAAAGCTTTTCCATAGTAAAAACCAGTACCTGCTGGACGGCTTAGTTACAGCTAGTATTTACTAGGAAAAACTAGATTTTGATGATACATCATTTTGGATGTTGGTTAAAACTCGCCTTAGGTAGCTTAACTTTTTTTAGTAAAACTTTTTCCTAGTAAAAACCAGTTCTTGCTGAACGCCTTCGTTATAGCTGTTATTTACTAGGAAAAACTAGATTTTACTGATAAATGATTTTGGATGTCGGTTAAAACTCGTTGTAGTTAGCTTAAATTTTTATTAGTAAAGCGTTTCCCTAGTAAAAAACCATTTTTTTGCTGGACGCCCTCATCTACTAGGAATTAGTATTTACTAGGAAACACGAGATTTTACTGATGAATGATTTTGGATGTTGGTTAAAACTCGTCTTAGCTAGCTTAACTTTTTTTTAGTAATGCTTTTCCCTAGTAAAAACCAGTTTTTGCTGAACCCCTTAGTTACAACTAGCATTTACTATAAAGAGTGGAATTTACTGATAAGAGATTTTGGATGTTGGCTAAAACTCGTCTTAGCTAGCTTAACTTTTTTTAGTAAAGCTTTTCCCCAGTAAAAACCAGTTCTTACTGGACGCCTTCGTTACAACTAGTATTTACTAGAAAAAACGTGGAATTTACTGATAAATAATTTTGGATGCTAGACAAAACTTGTATTATTGTTAGCTAGCTCAACTTTTTTTTAGTAACGGTTTTAAAATTTGATTTAACACATATTGACCCAAACGAATCCAAACGAAGTCGTCTTAACGGGAAAAAACTAGTTGTAACAAAGAGAATCAGTCGGAAGTATTTTCGAATGAGGTTTGGTTGAGTTTGTTTGAGTTTGGAAGATCGTTCAGGCTCGGAAGGATATCAAGGTACACCAACGATCATTTAGAAACGGTTGTAACTGATTCTATTCGTTATAACTAGTTTTAATTAACATTTGAATTTATTTATCGGTAGATTCAAGTTTTGACTAGGAAAAACTAGGCGTAACAAAGGCGTGCAGTGACAACTAGTTACGTCCAGGTTGAAATGTTGAAAATGGCAAATCTACCCTCTCCTATATTCGTTTAAAACTTTCGGCAGGTTGGTGGAAATTCTTACATAAGATATTAAGATAAATTCTTACCCACCAAAATCTGTCTCTCTCTCTCTGGTTCTGCCCATCTTTCCTTTTAATATTAAGCACGCCTCGTTATCTCTGCATTTTGATTTATTTGTTCATACGGATTTTCCTTTTGTAGTATTATGGTTTTTTTCATCTTCGATATTTTGTTTCTCGGAGCCAATGATCGGTTAAAACGAATGAAGAAATTTCGAAAATTACCCACAAGGCCTCGTTATTCGTAAGTCCTTTTTGTTCGTTCGTTTATTTCTTGATTCGTTTAGTCGTTTGGGTTTGTCCAGTGTTGCGTTCATTCGTCTAATATAAACGTGATGTTTGTTTGTTTGTATGCTTATCCATTGTAACTGTTACTAACGACATAGCCGATTGCTCAATGGCTTAAATCATACCCAACACTCTAAGCTGCGTTTCCGTGAAAGATTCATCGAAATCGATTCAGGAGTTCTCGAGTTATGAATGCTCAAGCAGACGAACAAATTATTTTTAAAATTCGATTTTTTTACTCGTTCTAGTCAGGATAAACGATCAGTAAAAAAAAATGGTTGCACAAATACGAAAATTACGAACAGCTTTCAAAATTCTCCCATATGTTGAGAAGCTAGGCACCTGGTACGTGCCCTCAGTACGAGGGCACAGGGAAACTGTCGAAAACCCGCGTCGATACGAGCCAGCTGTACTTTTACCCTCAGTTAGGTTCACCGTCGGAGAGTCAGCAAAACCGGCGTCCCACCCTGTAGTCCGAATCCAAATCGCAGTGGTCACCCATCCGTGTATTGGCCCGGGCCAAGGCCGCTCGGGAGAAACGTTCATCACTGTCCGCTTATACGTGAAATTCACTCGAGTACGACGAAGAGCAGGATATCGTTGAACAGGATGCATTTCCTTTGATCAGTCTCTCACGAGTGAGCTTGCAAACGAGCTGTCGTGCAATTTCATCCCTAGACCCCTACACTCCTCGCTGCCATTTCTAGTGGTAACGGTTAATTATGAGAGGGCCGAGTACCTGAGCCACTGGAATTGGTAGGCCGCAGGGGACGAGCCACGGACCCGTATATCTCTCTACACGCAACGATGTTTCGCGTCGAGTGAAACACCACCGTCAAATATTAGGCAAGCCCTTGATTCAGTTACACGTTGTATTTTGCGATGCATCATGCGAGCCCAACTTCCGCCCGAAAACGATCAACGTTGCTCGGCAATTCACTCGACCATGGTCCAAAGACAAATTCGGATCCGTGCATTCCGGAGGGGAACCGAAAGATCAACGATTTTATTTCCGGTATGATTTTTTTCACCTTTGATTCGATCGCAGCAGCTTTGATTATATCGATTTTTTTTCGTGGCCCAAACGTCAAACTTCCATCATTTTGGGAACTTGACAACTCGAAAATTGAACACGAAATTGGAAAATATTTTTTACTCGAGATGATATTGAGCCAATCTTGTTTATAGTGATTTCATTTTGTCGATTTTTGTGACAGATTTTTTTATGTCGATTTTTAGGGGTTTCGCACCGTTTGAGGGTTTCGACAATTTGCTCGCTACTAACAAGGAACGTCCCTCGGCTGTCGTTCTTCGATTTTGTTGAAACTCGTGTATTTTAGGAAGCATTGAAAACTAAGTGACACGTATTTTTCTTTATCGGCGGAAAAACGGTTTTAAGGGGTGATACCAGTCCTCAAAGAGAGGCATACCAAGGGGTAATATTGCTTCACCCACAAGCAGTCGACTGATCGCAATGAAACAAAAATGAAATACCTTCTGATCCGAAACGATGCAAAATCGACTAGAGAGTCCACTAGAGAGTGCAAAAAATAATAATTAAGGGGTGAACCACTCCTATTCGAGGGCTGCTTTCGTTCCTAGAACCGGTTGTCCTCCGATAAAAAAAATACGTGTCGCTTACAAGGAACATCCCTCAGGTGACACCCTTCGATTTTGTTCAAATTTGGATATGTTATAAAGCACCGAAAAGTAAGCGATACGTATTTTTTTTTATCGGCGGAAAAACGGTTTTAAGGGGTGAAACCACCGCTCGAAAAAAGGCATCTCTAGGGGTAATATAGCAGTTTCAAACACAAGGCGTCCAGCGATTTTAATGAAACAAAAACGAAAATTCTTCTAATCCGAAGCAATGAAAAATCCACTATAGTGACATTACAAAAAAATTAAGGGGTGAAGCACCCTAGAGATGCTTTTTTTCGAGAAGTGGTTTCACCCCTTTAAACCGTTTTTTCGCCGATAAAAAAAAATACGTATCGCTTAATTTTCGGTGCTTTATAACATATCCAAATTTCAACAAAATCGAAGGGTGTCACCTGAGGGATGTTCCTTGTTAGTTTTCAATGCTTTATAACATATATAAGTTTCAATAACATCGAAGGACGACACCTGAGGGATGTTCCTTGTAACTAACGTTAAAAAAGGGCTTATCCATTATTTTCTGGCGCACTCAGAGGGCGGACTTTTTATCGACGTTCCAGTTTTGGTTCTTCCGGAAGAAGGAAGAGAGGTTTTTAGAAATTGGAATATAAGAGGCGTGCAAGTTGCGAATGGATTTGCGAAGATTCGTCGATGGCCTCACCCATTGTTTTTAAAAAATTTTATTAGATCACGTGCGAGTGGGAAAATAACTTTTTGCGAGGTGTTTTTTTATGGTGGAGGGTTCTTTTTTCGTGCGACCAAACCCAGTCAAAAAATCGCACCCGAATTGTTTGTAAATATTTTTTTTTCCAGAAATGGACTTTTTCTTTGCGTACGAACAAACCCAAACGAACCCAAATTGTTTACAGACGATTTTTTTTTTCGTATAAAAGGTTATTTTTTTTCGTATTTTCGTTTTGTAGTAATAAACGCAAACAAAAGGAGGCACCTGAATCGTTGGCAGAATTTTCTTTTTTGTCCGAAATGTGTTTTCTTTTCGTACGAAAAACCGCTAAAACTACAAATTATTCATAGATTTTTTTTCGTATAAAAAGTGTTGTTTTTTTTCGCGTTTCTTTTGTGCATAGGACCCCAGATGAATTTTTTTAACTGTACAAAAGTTGTTTTTCTTTTTGTACGACCAAATCCAAACAAACCCAAATTATTCGGAGATTTTTTTTTTCGTATAAAAGGTATATTTTTTCCGTATTTTGTTCAGTACGAACAAATCAAAACAAACCCAAACGAAGGCACCCGAATCGTTTCCGAAACTTTCAATTTCGGTCAAAAGCTATTTTTCTCCTCTGCCAAACGAACCCACCCAATGAAGCCATTCAAATCGTTCGCGCGAAATTTGTTTTACTTTTTGGTCAAATGAACCCAAACAATTCCAAACAACTGAATCCATCCGAATATTTTGCAGATTTTTCTCTTTCAATTCGATCACGGCGACGTATCTTCGCCGACTTTTCACAATTTCCGTCATACACGCTCCAAGTACGAAGTCCCCGTCAACATTCCCTTTTTTTTTATTCTCGAGGCGCTGAAGGAAAAAAAATTTCGGAAATTAGAAGAAAAAAAGTCCGAGACAGAGACGAAGGGTCGTTTGAATCTCATTCGCTCGAACGCTCGTGGAATATGTAGTCAGAGGGGTGAAATAGTGCCTGGAAATAATAAGTCGAATATAGCAAAGCCGACAGTTCGATTATTCGAACGAAGGTCTTGTAGAGCTGGTTTCTCCGCCTCCTTATCCTGCCCCTCTTGTCGCAACTTTTGTAATATCCACATATAGATTGCCTACGTCATGAAGTAAAGCTCGCACTATTCGTGACCGAATAATGAGCACGTGTCTACAGCCCATGCGTGTGGTTCCCTCCGTTAGCTTATAGAGTGTGTCACTCTCAGTCAAACGCTTTTTTAATTAAGGCCTTAAGTCACAGTAAGGGGTATAAAATTATGTGCGAATTTAACAATTTTTTTTCTCATGAAAAAGTTATTCACTCATAAAATTATTTACACATCTATTTACTATGAATATCAAGCTGTTAGAATTTTTTTTTTTCGCTGTACAAAATAGCCGACTACTAATATTTTCTTTTATCTTTTTTAGGCGCTCCGCGGCGTGACATTTTGCATCCACAATTTTTCACCTAGAACACAAAACAAAAATTCTCGTCAATCTACATTAGAATACCTAGAGAAGAACGTACGGAATTTAAAAAATATTGTTTTATTCAAAAGTTGTAGGTATTTGAACTTAAGAAATGAATTTTCAGTGACAAATTTCGTTATAACTGCTCATAAAATGGAAAGTTTTCGATTAATGCAATTAGGAACATAACTTTTTAATTTGAAGTGAATCGAGTGAAAATTGTTGAAGTTATTTGTCACGACAAATGAAATAAGCTGTTTCGAGAAGTTTCGAGTAGTTGGTCATTTTGTACATCGAAAAAAAAAATTCTAACAGCTTGGTATTCGTACTAAATAGATGTGTAATTAATTTTCCGAGTGAATCACTTTTTCATACGAAAAAAAATGGTTAAATTCGCACATGATTTTATACCCGTTACTGTAGCCTAAGGCCTTAATGAATATGATAATTTGATTGTGAAAAATCGTTGTTTTTCATTTCATTCCATGTATAATGCATGAAATATTAAATTTTATTGTCAAAATGGTGTCAAAGTAACCCTTAAGGCGTCTTGTCAGTTTAGACGCTAAAAAGAAGGCAATTTTCATGTTTTTTTTGACAGGTTTATATCATAGATATTGATATAAAAGTTGTTACCCTTAATACATACTCTTTCGCAATGCATAACATTTTTTTTAAATTTATTTCAGTCACTATTTATAGACGAAAATGGTAGTTAAAAAAATGTGTAAAAAAGTCGTAGATCTACGTTGTTGATGCAATCTCAGAGATGGACGATCCGAAACAAAATATCAAACGATTTTAGATTCAGTATGTTAATGGCTATAGCGCATATCATACGATTTTTCATGTATGCAAAAATAACAAAATGGCGGATATTTTTCGAAAAAAACGTGTTTTTTCACCGTTTTCGGCAAAAAAATAGTGAATATAAAAATTTGAAAAATCCTTTGATATACGCTATAGCTATAGTTGTAAAGAATATGTGGTTGAAATTTCATAAGGATCGGTTCAGTAGTTTCGAATATTTTATCAACAAGCTGTCGAAACGTTGTTTCGAGAAAAACGCGTTTAAAGTTACAGCGGAGCAGATGAACGTGCTCAGGTAGTAAAGTGAAAATCACACAAAAATACAGTTAGACTCCTCCGGTCTTGATAAAATTTTAGTATGATAAATTTGCATATGTATACTTTCGAAAAATGTTATAAAAAAGCAATCGATCTTTTGAAAATTGTAAAGAAAAATTGTAAAGAAAACGCCATAATCTCTGATACAAATTGCATTTCAATGCCTAGTCAAAGAAATCCCACAGTCGAGGTTACTTTGACACTAAAGAAATATATATAAAATTGTGTGGAAGGGTGGGGCCCCCACCGTGGGGGTTGACATTTGTATACATTTGATAGCTAGAGGACACATTGTTGTATTGGATCAAAAAAGATAGAATCCAGGATGTTAAAAAAAAAGTTACCTACAAAAAGCTTCCAAAAGCTGTTCAAGGTAACCCAATTTTTACTCTGCCATTCTTTACTACTTACAAGGAACATCCCTCAGGTGACACCCTTCGATTTTGTTGAAATTTGGATATGTTATAAAGCACCGAAAAGTAAGCGATACGTATTTTTTTTTATCGGCGGAAAAACGGTTTTAAGGGGTGAAACGCGCCCTCGAAAATAGGGGTGTTTTTCGTTTTTCGTCGATAATGGTATCGTTCTCATCTCCAATGTATAGTACATGAAAAAATAAACATTGTTGCAATTTGAATTTTTTTTATATCTCATAGCGTTAAAACGTTATCGACGAAAAACGAAAAAACATCCCCATTTTCGAGGGTGCGTTTCACCCCTCAAAACCGTTTTTCCGCCGATAAAAAAAATCCGTGTCTCAAAATTTTTGATGCTCTATCACATATATGAGTTTCAACAAAATCGGAGGCGGACACCTGAGGGATATTCCTTGTTAGATTTCGAACGCAAATGTCTCGGCCAATTTTTGTCGTGGGACAGTGAAAAAAAAAGAATATTTTGCCCGGAAATACTTGCTCTATATGGCAAAGGAAACCCTAATAGTTGTGAATCAATCGTTTCTGAACCAGCTGCTATAGCAGCGAACGAAACACCGCGCAGCAATTCTCCCACACCAGAGTGTGCAGATCTTCCATTTACTCGTTTCTCTCCAACCATCCATCATACTCCGAGGATTCTCTCGCCCGTTTATTCCATCCATGGAATTGATGCACCCTTACGATCGACCCGTCTCGTGTTTACACTCTTGATTCAGATGTTACGTATCGTGACAGATACTCCGGATAATTGATAACACGATTGGCAATCGATATAATTTTTTTTTTCAATATCACACCAACAAAATTGATGAGTATTTGTTAATATATATTGGGTCTAGTGGAAAAGAGAGTTTTATTTTTTTATCGTTCTTTTCGTCTTGACCGTAAGAAATATTGGATCTTTTTGTTTTTGGGGCTGATGGGCGAAGAGTGGATAATTATTTTCGATTATCGGTGGTAACACGAGAAAAATGAATTTTTCATTCGGAGTATATTTATTATATTCGAAATCAATTTAAATAATAGTTTATTATTCCTATATAATTGTGCCTGCAAAGCTTTTTATTAAGAGGGATTCAAAGGTAAGACAAATTATATGGACCTTGACATTAAAAGGTAGATCCAAACAAATCCAACAGACCCGGACAATGGTTTAAAAATCAGAATAATTATACGAAAGATCCGGATTTTTTTTCACACGTCTCATTGCAGTAATTAATCTTTGTAATCAAATTCCCTTGTCAAAATAAAATAATATTGACTTTTTTATATTAAATTACAATCCAAATGGAATCGTACTGCCAATACGCTTTATTAAGAGGGATCAAAATTTGAGGCAAATTATATGGGCCTCGAAAGAAAATCGGAGATCCAAACTAACCCAAACAGATCCGAACGACGGTCTAAAAATCAGAAAAATTATATAAAAAATACTGATTATTTTTTCAGACGACTGATCAGAGTACTAAAACGTCTTCTACTCAAATGCCCCATTTTTATAAATAAATTAATAATGCCGAAATAAAATAATAATGCCTTTTTGAGAATAAATAACATTTTTCATTTCGATTCCTATTGCGTACTCCTTTTCGGGCCCTCTTCCTTCTCTATTTCCGGTTCCCGAGAGACCCCCTAACAAGGGAAGGTTACGAGGTCAACCTCTCCAATTTCGATGAAATTTGGCATGCTTGTAGAGAGGGAAAGAATAGGCGACGCGTATTTTTTTATATCTGCGGAACACGATTTTTAAGGGTTGAGCCTTACCCTCGACAAATTTGAAAAATCTCGTTTCGAGAAAAACGCGCTTAAGGCGTTACCCCCACTTCAAGCGCAAAAAAGGCCTTTTTCATGAATTTTTTAAAAGAAAACTACAAAACTTTTTTAATAGATCAATATACCATCTTAAAGAACACATCTTGAAGAACTTTCAGTAATTTTTTTATTGAAAAATATTACATTGTGTAGTGGCAAATGGCCGTCAATGAAATAATGTTTTTATATACACGGTTTGCGGTGACCAACATTGCGGTGAAGTGGATCATCTGAAAAAAAAATGCGGATGGATTTAGTCAAATATAAGTATAAACTAGTCTTTAATCGAAGGATTTTAAAAAATATTCATTTTTCACAAAATGGCGGACAGTCAAAGTAAATGGTTCGATTTTAACGAAAAAAACGGCCGTTTTTTGGCTATAAAATGGCCATTTTTTTCGAAAAAAAAATCGAACGATTAAAGACTACATTTTTATGTATTAAATAAGCCTGCAAAATTTCAAGAAGATCGGTTCATTAGTGTTCGGGTAATCTTGGTCACCGACTTCAGAAATGCCATTTTGAGAAAAACGCGTTTAAAGTTTCAATTTCAGTTCTTCAATTCACGGATTCTTCTCTTTCAACGCTCATATCTCAGTCAATTTTGTTCGGATCGACTTGAAATTTTCAGGACATATTCTCAGATACTTATACATCAAAAAAATGCAATAAAAAAAATCGATTTTTTCAAAATCGCAAGTGGGGGTAGCCCCTTAACTTTCGATTTTACACCTACGAACGGTTGCTCTTTAGAAGGCTGCCATTCGGGGAGTATTAGAGATACGACCTTGAAATTTTCACAGGATATTCTCGAAAGTATAAACTATCGAAAAAGGCAAAAAAAAAATTGATTTTTCGAAAGTGTCACACTGGTATGGCCCCTTAACGTCCAATAGGTGCCTCCACAGGCGAAGCGGCAAATCGAACGCAGAAACGAAAAAACAAGTGTGATCTCGATTGTTTCAGGGTGTCAGGACGTTCCGGAGGGACGACCGACAGAGGGGAAAAAAATTGGGACGTTGCCGTTCCTCGCGAGTGCAAAAGAAGATTTAGCCTCCACGAAGGACGCATGGAAAATGAGCGGTCAGCTCGTGGACACTTGTTGCACGTGAGGGCGGCATCGAGGGGTGGAAGAGTCCGGTTGTTGCGTCGTCGAGGTACAAGACGTCGCCGGATAAGAGGCAAGGAAGGGTGCCGCGGGAATTCTTCCGCGAAAAAATCGGCCATCGCAGTGTCCGCGAATGATCGTTGACCACTCATGACCCAAAAGGGCCCAAAGTCGACAGCGCGAGAAGGGCCAGCGAGCGAGTCAGAAGGACCCGAAGGTCAGTGAGAGCGAACGAAAAACGAAGAAGAAAAAACAACAAAAAGGGCACAGGACGAGAAGTTGAAATAAAATGAGGGTTGAGTCATCGGCGATTAGGTGACAGCGGTGATCATCGAAATGTCCAAACTGACGTTAATCAAGCAAGTCCAGTTGTGTTCACCTCGCGTTGTTTCTATCGCGACCGAAAACAAAATTCGCCCGATCGCGTTGACGAGGGATCATCGAAGGGCCGAGTGCGGAAAGGGGGAGGAAGAAACCGCGCAGGGCGGCGAGGGAGTCGCGGGGGGCGGAAACGAGAGAGGCGAGGAGAGGGAAACGTCGCCGGAGACATAGAGAAAAGGGCGGAAGGGAAAAAGGGCGCGCGGAGAGAGCGAGAGAAAAAAAGGGCCGAAAGAGAGTGAGAGAGAGAGAGAGAAGAAGAGAACAAATTCATAGGAGCGAGAGGGTGAGAAAAAGACAAAGAGAGAGAAACGCATAAGGGAGAAAGGGAGAGAAAAAGGGCTAGGGTTGAAGAGAAAAAAGGGCTAGGGTTGGAGAGAAACAGTGACAGAGGACGAGAGAGAGAGAGAGAGAGATCGCGAGGGTGGAAGAAAAGGCAAGGACAAAGAAAATCGTCCAAACGCTACGACCCCTTGAAATGAAAGGGTCAACCTGGTCCCGGTGACATTGGCCGCATCCGGTCGCGGCCTTCGCTACTCCAAGCCTCCCCCCAACGAAACAAACTTTTGTCCTCTTCCCATTTGTCCCTCTTTGACACTGGAGTGCTCGTAAAAAAAAACCAAGTTTCTTACTCCGTTCGAACTTACCCCAAGCAAACCCAAACAACCCCAAGCGACTAGACAAGCGTAAGAAAACCACAACAGCAACGGAATCGACAGGGTTGAATATATCGTCGTGATCGAACCAGTGAAGTGCCGATTTCGCGAAAATTTCGAGCATTTGAGGGGGGTGGTTGCGAAGGGTGGAAAAAAAGGGCCGGCTGCGAGGACGGAGGGGGCGCAGCGGCGACGGCTACCGAAAGGCTGGATTACCTTCGTGGAATGTCTTCGGGCGCCAAGCGGCTGGTTCAGTCGCTTAGGGGCCGTAGCACCGGAAGTGGAAGACCCGGGGGTGTCGGGGGTGGCGGCGGGGGTGGTAGAAGCGACGGTGACGGAAGTGGCGGCTGCGGTGGTGCCGCGAGCACGAGCGCCACGCGTTTGTTCCATTACGACAGCGGTCACGAACTCGACGAAATATCGGTCGTACAGGGGGTCGGGTCGCGAGGGGGCGCCGTCAGCGAGGGCCCACCGACACCCGCTACACCCTGCAACTGTTCGGCCGTTAAATACGGAAGTGGACAGACCCTTTACAGCATCGCGGGCTCCGTGCCTACCGCACCTGCCGCGACTATACACAGAAACGCACCTGGTGAGTCCTATTTTGTATCTCACTTTTTTCTACTTTTTTTTTGTTTCTTTCACGCGTTCGTGAGGGGGCTGTCGAAGTTCTCCAAGTCATGATTCATGGCTAGACTCGAGAATCTTCAGACGAAGATTCAAGTCCATATTCATTGGTCGAATTCTTTTTTTTTTATATTTCTCAAATTTGGGAGTTTTTTGCTTTAAGGGGGCAGGCACCTTTGGGGGAGGACAAAATTGCTGACCCTCGGATTTTTTGTTGGAGGGAAATACTTGTTCGGCATTTTTTAGACGCAAGGCCTTAGGCGACTCTAGAGGCCGAAAAAATAGGCTTTTTGGGATTTTTTTTTCAGGAAAACTACAAAGTAAATCGAGATTACAAAAAAGGGTGTTTATGGTACATATCAGTGACTGTATACGATAATTTTTTTGAAGCGATTCATTTCGAAATGGCGGCTGTGCAGCGTGTTTGCGATGACGTCTTCGGTTTTCCAGGGTCCACGGCTGGACAAACAGCTCCTGTAATTTTTTTATTATAATGAATCGATGAATTTTTCTCGATTATATATAATAACTGCTATAGAAGTATGTAGGACTTTTTCGATATATTGACTACTAAAGTGGAAAGTGAAAAATGGTCCTAAAAAATCGTCAGATAATTATTAATAACAAATGAACAAATGAAAATGCAATATAAAGAAAAAATCCTACGTACTTCCATAGAGAATGTATTTTTCAAGATATATTCAACATTTCAAGTGAATCGGTTGAAAATTGTCGGAGTTATGTTTCCGGCTAACGTCAAACGAAGACGTCATCGCAAAAACGCTGCACAGTTGCCATTTTGAAATTAATCGCTTTAAAAAAAGGATTGTTTACAGTCACTGATATGTATGATAAGCACTCTTTTTTGCAATCTCGATTTATTTTGTAGTTTTTCTGGAAAAAAATCCCCATAAAGACTATTTTTTGTGTGTTTTTTTTATATAACTTTTGGCGGTTACGTGATGTTTTTTTAAAATTTGTCTTTAAAGAGGGAATCGGTATGGGAGGGGGTTACAAACGGGTTCCGGAGAATGTTGTCAGACGGCGTGACGGGTAGCGTTGGCGGGATTGATCTGAAAAAACGTCAACGAAGATTTTTCTTTCGTTAACACTTGCACGCAGAATATGAACCAGGAAAAAGTGAGAAATATTGAAAATCGATCAAGCGGTGCGCTTTGAAAGAAAACGATCGATTTTTTTTTAATGGTTACATTTAATTTAAAAAATACTTTTTTTTCGGAAACATTTTGGGCCATGTTTTAGACAAAGAAGGTTAGAAAGATTTATATCAAATTTCATCAGAATTGGTCGATTCGTTTTTGGGCTATACGTCATGGCAGTTTTGACAATGTAGTTTAGAAGACTGCCATATCTGCCCCATTTTTAAGGGGTTAACAGAAATACTATGCAACGTTAAAGAAATCTTTCATTTAAAAAGAGATAATGAAAATCAGCAAATTTTCTCCTCGCTTAAAAGTGTCTCCCCCCTTAAGGGGTCGTGGAAGAGCAAGTGATTCAAAAGTGTTCAGACGTGATTGAAGAAAGGCCCGGATAATTATTTGGACCAGAATCGAATGTATTTTTTCTGTAATATTTATTTAATTGTACGTTTAAGAGTTTTTTTGGGTTTGTTTGGGTTGGGACCGCGACGCTTCAGCACCCATTTTTTTTGTTCATTATATCCCGAAGTATTTTCCAGGCTGTTTCCAGATTTTTCAGACTAATCTTTTTCGAACAACTTATCGCATAAGATTAAATCCGTCGACCCCTCGTGATTGTTCTACACGTTGGCCTCAGATACACAGAATCGTCGGTTTTTCTGCACCCTTGCTGTTTTCCATAAGTTCCAATGATTCAACATACGTTCTCCCTTGTCTCGCAGATATCGAATCCAACCCCTGTCGCTATTTTTTTTTACGAGCCACGCAATACCGTATGGCCGATACTTTTTTTTATCGCATCAAAAATTTATTGGTCCACTTGCCTCAATTCAGGCCTGGAGCGATGCTTATTTCGTGACGGCAGTCAAAAAAAATTAAGCTAGCAGAAATTGGTCGTACTTTTTTTTTCACAGTCTTTTCAGATTGATACTATTATTTCACAACCTATTTTGTTTTTTCCACTGTTATTTTTATGATAGAGAAAAAATATTAAATTATTTTTAAAATAGTCATGGTCAATACAATCAATATACACATAACGATTTTTTTTGTATTAGTAAAAAAAATTACTATTATATTTACGACAGTAAGCAAATCTACCATTATATTTTTAGTAGTAAAGTTTTTGTACTATTCGTGTAATTGGAAAAAATAACCACTATTTGCATGATAATTGAATAATTATCATTATTTGCATACGAGTTAAAAATTACTCTTACACAAGAGTAGAAATACTATTACTTGCTTGATGGTAAAAAAACTATTGCTTGCAAAATAGTAAAAAAAATACTGTTCATTTTAATCGTTTTTAAAACTTTATTTTTTATTACTAGTAAAAAGTGACTATTTCTTGTATAGTAGTGACAAAAAAGTATTATTTGCATAATAGTAAACAACATTACCATTGTTTGCAGAATAGCAAAAAATAGTATTCCTCGCACAATAGAAAAAAATTCTGTTTATTAAAATAGTAAAGGAAATTACAAATTTTTTTAAACAGTAAAAAAAATCCTTAGGCTATTATTATTATTATTATAGTGAACAAAAGTTAGCAAGTTGATTTACTATTATTTTAGTGCGCTACGTTCGTAGCTGGGTAAAAATGGGAATTGTTTGAATAATAGTGAAAGATGCGCAATGGCAAAAAAAACTATTACCCGCAGAATAGGAAATAAATACTATTTATTTTACTAGTTTTTAAATCTACATTTACTATTACTTGTAAAACGTGACTATTTCTTGCATAATAGTGAAAAAATACCATTACTTGCGTAATAGTAAACATTACTATTTTTTGCACAATAGTAAAAAATAGTACTCCTTGCACAGTAGTAAAAAATACCGTTTATCGAAATAGTAAAGACGATCACATTTTTTTATAGTAAAAAAAATCCTTAAACAAATCACTATTATTTTTATAATAGTGAACAAAAGTTACCCAGTTGGTTTTACTATTATTTTCGTAATCCTACTCACGTAACATTTTTTCGTTCCATTACAAAATTCAGCCTAGCTTCGTCGGCGAAGTTACGTGAAATCCGGGAAATCGATATTGTGTCATGTCCCTATAAAACATATACCGCTATACAATAATCGAATAGTGCGCAGCCACTACGCGGTTTGTATGGCTTTACAATATAGATTGGAACGATGCCACGACACAACGTTCGACAGAAACTGCCGGATGTCTCGCGTACGAAATTTCATGTTGTGATTGGCTCCCAGCCAGTGCTACCCTATCCTCGTTCTATATGCATTTTCTTCGCAACGATATTACTATTTTTCATCTTGTTCACAACGCGCTATTTATATCGGTCGGGTATTGTTTTTTGTAATTTTCTTTTCCCCACATGTTTGGCATCGACGGCTTAGTTTGAAATATGTATGGATTTTTGTTTTTCCATTCGGCTGACCATATCAATTGCGTATAAAATATCACGCTCATACGGCATAATTTCCAAAAACTGGCCAATTTTTGAAAAATTTATAAAAATTACATTTTCCGTGCAAATTAAATCTATTATCTAATCAATTTAATTCGAATTTAATTGAAAATTCGAAATCTATCAATCGATAAATTTCATTGGCAATTAATTCATTGCTGAAGATCGATCAAATTCACGAAAAATCAGTACTCATTTCTTATTGTTTATTAAAATAATTTAATAATTTAATTTAAAAAATGCTTTTATCCCTTTCGCCTCAACTGAAATTATTTTGAAGCGTTTCTCAAATCGCAAAAACGTCCGTACGTTTCCTTAACAATCTCTACGAGCCAGTGAAAAATGCCGCAGGAACCGAATTCCTCTCACTTCGTGTTGAAAAATGAAAAAAAATCTAGAAACCTTCGAAATGAATTCTTAGCCCTTGTAAAGCCCCCGCGAGGCACATATTCACATTTACCATACTTTTCCACGAGTTCAAGAGGAGCTTCATCCTCCTTGAAAGGAAAATGAAACAAAAACATTTTAAAACGAAATAAATATGAATAAAGCCGAAAAATTGCGAAATTAATTCCCAAGCACGTGCGACGTGGCTCTCACACGTTTTGCCCGTGCGTTCGTGTCTCACGTCTGGCTGAAAGTGCCGAGGAAATTTTATCTCGTCGCACATCCGGCGAAGTGTGTGTACATGTGTCATATAGCGACGTGGTTTCCTTGAGAAAAAAAATATCATTTTCAGCAGTACAGAGTGGCTCACAAAATGTTTTCGGTACATACAAGGAACATAACTTTGGTGTCCTTCGATTTTGTTGAAACTTTTTTTATGTGGAAGAGTATCAAAAACTAAGAGACACGTATTTTTTTTTATCGGCGGAAAAACGGTTTTAGGGGGTGAAACGCACCCTCAAAAATAGGGATGTTTTTCGTCGATAACGTTTTAACGGTACGAGATATAAAAAAATTCAAACCGCAACAACATTCATTTATGTGTTTTTAACGGTACGAGATATAAAGAATTTCAAACTGCAACAATGTTTATCTCTTCGTGCACTATTGGAGATGAGAACGATAATGTTATCGTTATCGTTCACATCGCCGGGGCGCGAGTTAACACGACCATGAAACTTCGTCTGCAATAATGGAAACTTCGTCTGCAATATTAAAATAAGAATATTCTTTACTCTATACTTTTCAGATAAATAACACGTTTTATTAAGAAATAAAACAGTTACGTCATTTTGAAAAACCCTTTATATATATATATAAAGAGTGGACTTTTTCCCTGACCCCCGCTAATTCGATTTAATTTTTTTTATCCGAATCCATTGACTCTACAAGACACCCTGATTTTTTTTACATTTTTCGACACAACCCTTAGTCACGGAAAATTTTTTTTTTCAAAAAGAAAAATGCGCCCATTTAAAAATCTGAAAAAATTCCCAAAAATTCATCATTGTATGTAAAAATTTTCAAGCTATCACCCGCAGTGAAAATATGGTTTCTTCTGTGCTGAAGACGATTTCAATTGAAATTAATACCATCACTTTCTGATTGCTAACTATTCAACGTCCATGATAGTGATTTGGTTATTAAAAAATGGTCACCAAAATTCATTTTGGGTATCAAAATATTTAAGTATCCGCCCGAAGTAAGCGGTTCTTGAATTTTTCGGTTTTTTTTAACGTTAATCGCTCCGAAAGCACAGAAAAAATCATACTTCCACTGCGGGTGATGGTTTGAAATTTTTTACATATAATCAAGAATTTTTGAGCATTTTTTCACATTTTTAAATCAGGGCGTTTTGTTTTTCGGAAAAAAAA